>JAUPFV010000004.1:194633169-195858967 GCA_036936605.1 Limnanthes douglasii subsp. nivea | reverse complement strand
TTCGTAAGCTTTAATGTCAGATAGAAACAAAGTTGATGATATCGAGCGCACCGATGTCGTGCAAGTTCCTTTGAATAGTAAGGTTTTCTTATTATGATAATCCAATCCGAATATATACTCATTTAATCTAGAATATTGCTACTATTTTTTATAAGATGAAGGAAAACAACTCAGACCACCTCGTCAAATGTTAGCTTCAGATACTTCGGACCACCATAATTATCATGGTCATCTAACTAATGATTACTTTCAATTGTAATATGAGGTGCAAATGTTGATAGATAATTGTGATTTAATTGAATTTATTAAAAAACATGGAAAATAATGATGCAAAACGTAGTTAATCGATATGAAAAATAAGGTTGAGAATTCAGGGAGGATGTGCAATATGATGAGTATTTGGAAAATATGGTTAAACAAGAATTATCGAATGGACGTCTGGTTAGGATTAGAAGTCAATTAAGTCAAATTTTTAAAAGAAAACTTGTGAATTTGTTGAGAGATCATTCATATGTTTTAGCTTGAATGTTGATGTTATTATTGGGTGAATTTGTCAGTTATTTATCATGAATTGGTAGTTTATAGAAAATTGAGGTCAGTTCGTTGAAAGAGAAGAGTTTTTTTCTCTAAAAACAGGCAGGCTATCATCAAGGAAGTGGAAAACTTTTTGAGGCTCAGTCACATAAGAACTCAAAGTATTTAACATGGGTAGTTAATATGGTTTTGGTTAAGAAAAAATAATGGACAAAGAGTGATGTATATGGATTTTACTAATCTTAATAATACATGAATAAAATATGCATTTCTTATTTCCTGAATTGATCAGCTAGTTGATGCAGTTGCTGGTCATGAACTCCTGTCATTTATAGACGCATATTCGGGGTACAATCAAATTTAGATGCATATGAATGATGAAAAACATATTCTTTTTCAAATAGAGGGTTTTGTATTGTTATAAGGTAATGCCTTTTGGTTTGAGGAACGTTGAATCAACTTATCAAATGATGGTTAATAAAATTCGTAAGAAGGAGTTGGGAAATAATATAGAAGTGTACATATATTTTGTGATTGTTAAAAGTAACATCGAGGGCCGACAAGTTAAAGTTCTGTATGAAATCTTTGAGAATTTAAGAAAATTTAATCTTAAGTTCCTTTAAAGTGTTCTTTTGGAGTTTAAAATGGGAATTTTCTCAGATATGTTGTCAGTAAGAATGGAATCGAAACTGATTTCGAGCAACTTAAAGTATGTGTAAGCATGGAGCCTCCACGAATTAACAAATAAGTATTGAAGTTGACGGAGCTGTTGGCAGCTTTATCGCATTTTATTTCTAAAGCTTCTAACAAAAACCATTTCTTTTTTGGAAACTTTAAAGGAGCTAAAAAATATTATTAGAGTAAGGAGTACGATGAAGCATTTCGTGTTCTAAGAATATTTGATTTCACTAGAGATCTTGTCAGTCCCGATACAATGTAAACCTTTATACTTTTATCTTTATGTGTCCAGTCATGCAATAAGTTTTATTTTTATTAGAGAAGTTGATGAAGTGAAAAAAATGGTATTCTATGTGAGTAAAAGTTTAATTGATGTTGAAAAAAGATATTTGAATTTGGAGAAGTTGACTTTAAGTTTGGTGGGAGTTGCAAGAAAAATTAAGCCTTATTTCCAAAATCATAGGATCATTTTGTGAACGTCTTTTCCTATGAGAAGTGCATTATAGAAGTCAATGTTTCAGGAAGGCTCACACGGTGGTCGTTAGAATTAGGGGAGTATGAAATTATGTATAAGCCTTGTACAACAATCAAGGCACAAGTAGTAGTAAATTTCATAAGTGACCTTACTAGTGAAATAATGAATAATGACGAGGGTGCGCAATCTGATATGGCAAAGGATTTTGAATTGAAAGTTAAAATAATTGAGCATGATGTATTGATGAAGGTAGAGCATGAATCATTCTAAAAGTGCCCTTTGGTGAGTTAATTAAGAAATCGATAGAATTTGGGTTTAAGGTTACCAATAATGTTGCTGAGTATGAGGTTATTTTAGGAGGTTCGAGGTTAGATCATATTTGAAAAGCAAAAATCATTCGTGTAAAACATATTCGAAGTTAATAATTAGTCAAGCTAATATTTCTTATGAGGAAAATTAGGAAAATATGAGAGGATATTTAGAAGTTTTAAAAGAGTGAGAGAAGAAATTTGAAAAAGGTAGAATTTGAGCATGTATTTTGGATTAATAACTCAGTTGCAGATTCTTTAGCTAAAATAGCAGTGATCAGGGGTAACACACTGGTTATTAGTCAGTAAAGGTCATCTACGAAAGATAAAGAGCTAATAATTTAAGGTTTTGGCGGTTTACGTGGCTAGTGATTAGAGATAAGAATACTTTATGTCTTTTTAGAGATTTGATAATTCTAGAGGATAAATCTAAGGCCCGTGCATTAAGAATTCGAGCGATTAAATATATGATTTTTAGTGATGTTCTTTATATGAAAATTTCTACAAGGTTATTGTTAAATTGTTTGAATAAGGAGGAGGCATTGTTTATTTTCAGATATTTACATGAAGGTGTTGCTGAGGCTCATTGCAGATATTAAAGGTTGATCAAATATTTTCTCCTTGCAGGTTTTTATTGGCCAAAGTTGGTGGTTAACACGAAGGACGTTATTCAAGGGTGTAATGTTTGTCAATTGTATGCTAGAATGATTCATTTGTTTACCGAACCTATGAGTGTAGTTCAAGTGCCTTGTTTTTTTAACAAATAGGGATTGATTTAGAGTGACCTTTGTTGATGGCTATTGGTAGGGGCAGATCTAAGGGGTGGCCATGTATGCCGTGGACCACCCTAAATTTCAAAAATAACTTTAGTGTAGTGGTCGGAGTGTTTGGTTTTTAACCTTGAGCTCAAGAGTTCAAACCTTGAACCACTCCAAACTAATCTTTTTGTTCTTTATTTTTTTTTCGTTCCTTATTTTTCCCCAACTAAACCATAAATCTCCAAACTAATCTTTTTGTTCTTTATTTTTTTTTCGTTCCTTATTTTTCCCCAACTAAACCATAAATCTACACAAATAAAAAAAAACGGAGCACCCCTCTCTCTCCCCTCAAAGGCAGCCGCCTCTATTTCTCTCTCCTCAAACGCAACAACCCCTATCTCTCTCTCCCCTCTAAACACGTCTGTCTCTCTCTTTCTCTCTCCCCAAACGCAACAACCCATATCTCTCTCTCCCCCCAAACGTAGCCGTCTCTCTCTTTCTCTCTCCTCAAACGCAGCAACCTATTCTATCCTCTCCTCCTCGATCAAAATCGCCTATTTTCTCTTACAAACATAAAAAGTGTAGCACTGAAGCAGTGGAATCTTTTGATTTTAGGTATGTCAATGTGATTTTTAGTATTTCCAACAAAGTATGTTAAGAAATAAATTTAAGAATCCGGTATGTTAATCCTTTGATTTTAGGTATGTCAATGTCTTTTAGTATTTCCTACAAAGTTTGTTAAGAAATCAATTTGAGAATAATGTGCTTTTAGTATTTCCTACAAAGTATGTTAAGAAATCAATTTGAGAATCACTGAAATCCTTTGATTTATAAAGAGAATTTCACAGGTTTGGAAAATCAATTTGAAACAAATCAGTGAATGGTAAAGAAATAAAAAAAACTTAAAACTAGTTTGAAATTTAAGAAATTAAGGATTTAAATATAATTAATTTGTTAAAATGATTTAGACTTGTTAAAATTGTTTAATTTATTTATCTAATTGGCTTAACAAGAATCATGGAAAATCCTTTGATTAATAAAGAGAATTTAACAGGTTTTGAAAATAATTTTGAAATAAATCAGTGAATGGTAAAGTAACAAAAAAACTTAAAACTAGTTTGAAATTTAAGAATTAAAGATGTAAATATAATTAATTTGTTTAATTGATTTAGAATTGTTAGAATTGTTAAACTTATTTATCTAATTGACTTAACAAGAATCATGAAAAATTATTTGCATTATAAAGAGAATTTCACAGGTTTGAATATCAATTTGAAACAAATCAGTGAATGTCATTCACTGATCTATGTAGGACTCTAGTGCATACAAAAAAGCACAAAATATTTGGATTTGTGTACACGATTTTATAGCTAGCTTTGTCATTACCGGTGGCCACCGCAAGTGTTGAGCGAGTATTTTTTAGTATGAAATATGTGAAGAATGAGTTGAGAAATCGAATGTCCAATCCATAGCTTAATGATTGATTAATGACATTTGTGGGGAAAGAATTGTTATTACGATTAATGATCAAGATATTATCAAGTGCTTTCAAAGCATGAGTAAGAGAAGAATGCAATTAGGTTTGGACTATAAATGAATTTTCATTTTTACTTGTAATAGTGTATTGATGTATTTTGACTATATATTACTCGGACTTTTTCTAGTTCAATGATATTTTTGGCACACCCTAAATTCTAATGCTGGATCCGCCCCTGGCTATTGGTAGGCGGTAGTTTTTAATGGTTGTTGTTGGTTGTTTTACAAAGTAGGTTGAGGCAGGCATTGTAAAACAATAAAAGCTTACAAAATCTATAATTTTCCGCAGAGTCAAATTTTATCAAAATATGAGGTTCTAAGGATATTCATGACAAATAATGGACCTTAGTTTCAAAATGTGATAATGACGACGTTTTGCAAATAATACAGAATTGAACAACACTTTTCAAACCCTTATTATCCCATATTGAATGGGTAGGTGAAGGTAACAAATAGAACAATTATTTAGGGGATAAAAATGAAAGTTAAAAGGGCCAAATGGAAGTTGATGGAAAAGTTATCAAAAATGTTGTGGGCTTACATGACAACTCTTATAACCACTAGAGGAGAAACATCTTTTTCTTTGGTTTATGGGATGGATGTTGTGGTTCGGGGATAGATTTTTACTCCAACTCATGGAAATTTGTATTATTATGAGGAATATAATGTTGAAGAATAACAAATCTCTGTCTATTTAATATAAGAGCGTTAATATGTTGCTCAAATTAAAGCACAACATTACAAGAGTCTAATGAAAATAATATTTGATTCGAAATTGAAGCCAAAATTTTTGAAAGAGGATGATTTTGTTATGAAGAGGTGTTTTCAAAGGGCAAAAGATAAAAGTGTAGGAAAGTTAGCTCCAAACTGGGAAGGGTCATACAACGTTGTTCTAAAGAGCATCATGAAGCCTACATATTGCAAGATATAAGTGATAACATTTTGAAACATCCTTGTAATATTCAACATCTAAAGATTTATAAAGGAAATTCGTAAGTTATTTGTGTGTTATTTTTCCTTTCTGGTGGCACAGAAAAGTTTTTTTAATGAGGCATATTGTAGAATCGGTTCATTAATATAATTTATTTTTTGTCTATCCAATATATTTGAATTACTTAGCAGTATCAGTTGATAGATAAGGAAAATAAAGATTCATGATAAGGATGTAAGTTAGGTATTTTTTTTCATAAAAGAAATGTTATATTCTAAGAAAATAAAGCTACATAAAGGGGGGGGGGGTCCTATATAATTAAGAATAAGCCGTTATGGTTGATAAACCAATCGCATGGTCGAAAGGCCAAAAGATTATGCAAGTGGTTATATCGTGTCTTAACATAATAGTCAAATAAGTGATTATAGTTAATACATCAAGCCTAAGGTTAAAAAACAAAAGGTTATGTAAGTGTTTATATTTTTCGTTGACATAATAGTCAAATTCACGATTATGGTTGATAAACCAAACGTGAGATTAAAAAACTATAAGGTTATATTAGTGGCTATATTGTACCCTCATGTAATTGTCAAAGTTGCAATTTTGGTTGATAAAGCAAACCTGAAGCTAAAAGCTGAAAGGTTACGCAAGTGACCATACTAGAGTCTTGACGTAAATGTCAAAGATATATGCCGACCCCACAGTAAAAATAAAGTATATGATTTTTTTGTCAAAGTTAAGTTAGGTGAAGATAAAAAATATCATTTTATCTCCATTAACTGCTTCATCCAATCAGTAAGTATAAGGTAAGAAATTATTTTCGAAAATAAAAGTCTCATGAAAAATATAAATATAAGACAAACATTGATAAAAAAATCTCGTAAAAACATAAACATAAGGCAGACTAAGATAAGGATAAAATAGAAACTATTGACATGAAAATTTAACATGTTTAACAAGGTTCGAAATAAAATAAGGCATAGCCATACGGAATTAGAGTACATACATATTATTCAAAGTATGTTACATACATGTTTTTTCAAAATATCGTTAAAGTAACTATCAAAATAGTACAATATTCAATTATGATACCACTTCATCATTTTTTTATTGTCTGGTCAGGTGGATAAATTTCAGTTGGAGGTGTTTCGTCATCTTTTCTTTATGGTTGTTTTTTTATTTCGGATCGGATTTCAGAAATGATCGTTTCATTAATATTATCTTTGTTAGTAGGGACCGCAATAAAAGTTTCTTTAATAGGCTCGTCATCTTTTTCATTGTTTCTATTCATGTCCTTTACATTTGATAATTTGAGATTCTGTTAGGGCGTTCGTCTTTAGATAACAACTTAGGATTTGCATTTAATATTGACAAAATAATCCATTTTTTTACTCTTTCGAATTAAAACTTCAGCAACAACGAAAACAAATTTCTCTCTCTCAGTTATAGCTTTAAAAAAATTGATCTCTACATATTCTAAAATCTTTTTGAGTTCTTCAACTTTAATTTTCTCGAAATCAATAATTGTTTATTAAAATACTTTAATTTCCGAGTTTAAAGCAGATATTTGCACAGTTGGAGTTATGATTTCAGCGTTTAAACCTTTGTTTTGGTAAAATATAGTAGTGTTTTGATAGATTAGATCGGTGTTTAGAGTGCTCAAAGAAGTACATTGTTTGCTAATGTCTCAGTAATATTATTTTAAAAAATACATTATAAAATTATGTAAAACATATAATTGTTATTGAAGTGCAAATGCATATAGAAAAAAAAATTAAAAAAGTATATTAAATATAAAGTGTAATTTATTTCTTCATATTGAATTAAGGGTTAATCTTTTTAAAAAGTAAGATAACTAAATTTGGTTCACTAAAAGCGCTTTTTAAATATTTCCTTACAAACATCCATGCGTGTATTTTTGTTTAGTTTAATTTTATGTCCTCGATACATCCAAAATATTCAAGTTATTGTTGATTAAGTTTTCAATTAACTCTACAATTTTGTATTAAAGCATGAATGATTTTATTTTACTCTTCGAATTGTTTGATATTTTTTTATGCATACAAATTCCTTTTACAGTTGTGTATTTTTTGTATGGATAATATTTACTTGATCTTTAAGGATAATGTTTTGTTGATCTATTTATGAAGATAATGATATCATATTTAATTATGACTCTGTGTGCTTGATCATTATAGGGGTTTTACATCTTTTGAAAATTGTACTATAGGTTGTTTTTTTAAAGTTTGTAAAAGACGTGTTTCGATCATATCTTAGTTTTTTTTAAGATTTGAATTTTAAATTTTTTTCTTTAATTTATTTTCACATGCTTGAGTTGATAAGAGAACTATTTATGGAGAGAAAATACAATATTTCTCACATAATTGTTTGCAACGCTAGTGAAAATATTGAATTCGAGAACATAATCATAAATATTGGACATAGTACCAAACATTTTAAATTGGTAAAAATGACTAGGCACCTCATAACTTCTCAATTCTAATGATGAGGAGAAACCTCAATTAATATATACATAAATTTATTTAAGAGTTTATTTTAACTAAGATATAATATTTCATTAATACTATGCTGATTCATATAAATAAAAATATATTAAATTTTTAAGTATAATTTTACAAAATGCTTGTTACAATGTAAGTTATTTATTACTTTGGTTTCTCTAGTATGCTGGAAGGCTTAGAAGAGGTGAGCGATAAAGATGAAAAGTGAGAATATAGTTCATTTTCGTACACATAATGCATAACAAATCTGAAGATTAGTTAAAACTAAAAAATTGACGACTCATATGTAAAAATGAAAAAATTTAGTTCTAAAACATAATTTTTTCATTTTGAAAATTTATTAAACAAACGTTAAGATTGTAATATATATATATATATATATATATATAAAGAAAAATTATTAAAAGAGTTGTGAGTAGTTTTACCTTGAGTTAAGATATTTGGATTGAAAATTTTATAAAAGTGAAATTTATAAAAAAAACACTTATATGACTTTATACTATTTTTTAAAAACTTAACGATTATATGATTTGCAAATAAGGAGTTAAAATGTTGCTTTTAGACACATATGTTTTCCAAAATGGTTATAATTAGGTTGTATGGTCTATGTGGAGATAATTATATTTTATGAGTTAATTGTTTTAAATTTTTATTTTCATAATATTTGTTGAACTAACAAAGTAAAGGTTGAATAATAATAAAGATGAAATATCATTTTGAAATATTGTGTGCATTAATATTTGTGATTACTTAAATTTTGATAAAAAATATGTAGATTTCTCATATCATATCATTTTGTATCTCTTTTTTCATTTTGTATCTCTTTTTTTGTCGGGCTTTTGTATGAAGGCTTTGATATCTAATATTGTTTGATATTTATTTGTAGTTAGCTAATATTAGCTAATATTGTTTGATCCTTACACGACTTTGCATTTTGGTCCACTACCAAAAGGCCTCATACTAGTTGAGGTATAACCTTACTTATATACCACTGATCCTTCTTATGTCTAACCGATGTGGGATGTGGGACTTTTGTCGCCACCCTAACAAATCTTCACGTCGAACAAAGTACCATTATTAGCCTCCTCTCAATTGACTCTGTTCACTCTAATCAGATTTAGGGCGACCACCCTGTCTTGTTCTTTAGCTACACTATCAACTCCAATCAATTATCACCGTTTGATGAGTCATGGACGCTCCGAACTAGGATCTTTGGTCTCAATTGACTCCGTGGATCTCTGGTCTCAATTGACTCCGTTCACTCTAATCAGATTTAGGGCGACCACCCTGTCTTGTTCTTTAGACACGCTATCAACTCCAATCATCTACCACCGTTTGATGAGTCATGGACGCTCCAAACTAGGATCTCTAGAACAGACCAGCTTGAGCATGACTTTGCATTTTGGTCCACTAACAAAAGGCCTCATACTAGTTGAGGTATAACCTTACTTATATACCACTGATCCTTCTTATGTCTAATCGATGTGGGATGTGGGACTTTTGTTGCCACCCTAACAAATCCTCATCTCGAACAAAGTACCATTATTAGCCTCCTCTCAATTGACTCCGTTCACTCTAATCAGATTTAGGGCGACCACCCTGTCTTGTTCTTTAGCTACACTATCAACTCCAATCAAGTACCACCGTTTGATGAGTCATGGACGCTCCGAACTAAGCTCTCTGGTCTCAATTGACTCCGTTCACTCTAATCAGATTTAGGGCGACCACCATGTCTTGTTCTTTAGCTACACTATCAACTCCAATCAAGTACCACCTTTGATGAGTCATGGACGCTCCGAACTAGGATCTCTAGAACAGACCAGCTTGATCATGGCTACTAATTCATCATGTTCGACTTTCGAGAATTTCACCACCATCGTGTTCTGTCTTGGTCTGGATCTGATACCACTTGTTGTGAATATGGGGTTCCGGTCCGCATATTTTGTCCGCTTTGGCACCAGAAGGCCCGCACGGCTTTGCATTTGGTCCACTACCAAAAGGCCTCATACTAGTTGATGTATGTTCTTACTTATATACCACTGATCCTTCCCATGTCTAACCGATTTGGGATGTGGGATTTTGGTCGCCACCCTAACATTCATAAAATTAAAGAATGAATTTGACTATTAAATTTATAAAAATAATTCAAGATTATAAATTTCCGGATTGTTTTTTTGAAATATTAATTATTGGTTAAAATTAATAGTTTTTTCATTTGTATGATCAAATCGATATTTTATCTCTAGTAAATTGAAAGTGAACAAAGAAACTTCAACATTCATATTTATTACAATGAGAAAAAAAATCACGCAAGTTCATTTACATACATTACTTCCAAAATACCAAACATCATGTGAACATGATGATTACGATCATCAAAAGCTAATCTTATTAATAAAGTGATGATATTTCATAACACCTATGAATCTCAACTGAATTCATTGATAATATTCTCATTGCATTTAAGTTGTGAGTGTGCACAATCCAACAATTTAGCACGATCATTGTATCATGGTTTTCGTTAGTATCACCCAATGAGAGTTACGTAGAATTCAACAACTTCATAACAATCATAGTATGTTTTATTTTGAATTTACATGATACAAAATGCACACAACATGCTTGTATAACTCTAGAATAATTTCAATAATAATGGATTATATGCTCGATGTCAAATGTAAGTCATTTGATATCGTATCCCCTTTATTTACCACAACCCCGTAGGTTTCATACATATTTTAGGTTGACAATGTTATATCTTCAAACCTTCACACTTTTAGATAATTTTGAAGTTCGTTGGTACTAAACGATAATATTCTTGTATATGTTGGGTGAGTCTTCTTAGTATTTACGTGGCACGTGTTCATATTATGTTGAGTTTTTTCTTAAAACTTTTATGATTGTTATTATTATTTTTTAATATTTTTTAATTATTTATGACAATTGATTGATGACATTTTATATGTTCAAAATAAATTGTTTGATTGATCATGATACCTTTTTATAATTAATAACATATATTTCAAACATCAACATATTTTAATTCAAGTTATTATTTGTTCTTATAATTTATTTATTAAAATGCTAAAATAAATAAATTTATACATAAGAGATTTCAAAATAACTGTAAGGATTTAATAATTTTTTTATAAGAATATAAAACTTATATCATGAAAATATGATTCTATTTGACTTGTGACATATACTCTTCTAACGAAACGAATAACCAACAAAATAAAAATAAAAATATTATCAACTTATAAAATTATCAAACCCAAAAAGAATGTGTTAGTTAATGAATTATAAATGGAGAAATACTATATATTAATCGTTGAGTTTGTAGTTATTTTAGTTTAGAATTTGAATGTTAGAAAAAAATAAAATCCTTCAAATACTTGATTTTACCGTTTTTATAATATGTCCAAAAACTAGATAGTGATATATTGTTGACCAAAAATCACTTATACAATATAAGAATTTTTAAGTGTCAAAAGAAATATATAAATTTTAAAATGTGTTTGATAAGAATCTCATATATAGCTTAAGATAGACAAAAATATTAATAAAATTGTGTCATATATCTAATTGTGTTTGCAATATTCATATTTGAATGTATAAAAAATATATGATAAAAAAGGAAGTTAAAAGTCACAAACTATCAAAAATAATTATAAAATGATTAACAAAATCAAATAATAATATACGTTAATATTATTTGAGCCGATTTTTCTTATAAATATAATAGTTTTTATATTATTAATTTTTTTTAATAAATATATAAAAATTTAAGATTTTGATCGATAATAAATACTATTTCTCAACAAATTCATCGTTGCCATCTTTATCGTAATATTATGTGGAATATAAAATTGAATTAATTAAAAACATGAGTCACTTTGCTTTTTTTTAACATCACTATAAGTTCTTATAATTTAAAATATTGTATCACATTCGTCTCACACATTTCAGATTTTTGGTATTAGGTAAATAGATCCTGTGTATCTAGTTTATAACTATATTATTTAATGGATCATACATATTTTAGTTTTTTATGTAATGATATCCTAAACTAGAATGTCTAATCATGTGTAGATTAAGATTATCCAATAATACTATTTTATAAGTCCAATTATTTAACTATACTCAACATATAATCTACTGGATCCACTAATAACAAGATAAGTAGTATCATGGTAATTTATAATGTAGAATATCACTCGAATTGATGTGGATATAGAATGAGGGTCTCTAAGTTTAACACTTCATATATTGAGCTTTGAATGCCTAATACGGTTATGTCCTCTACAAATGCAAGGATATCAGACTATAAAAATTTAGAGGTAAATTGATGGTTTGTATAAGAAAAGAGAATTACCAAATTTTTAATAAAATTCCATTAATATGTTGGAGCTTCTACTTAATTAAGAGTGTTACAATCTCTTAATGTAAATAGAAACCTAAATCATAAGTTTATAATATATCTTATTATTTTATTTTGACAACCGCTCTTTTTTCTCTTAAACCAAATCTAGTTCTTCATAGTGATAGATCCACACAAAAGTTTTTGATATTTTCCTTCAAGGATAACTTCAAAGAGACTTGCATATAGTGGAAATATCTATAATCGCCTTAAATCTAAGTCTTTCGTTGCATGAGAAGAATAACAATCTTAAGATCATGAATATACCTGTAAATATGTACTTCTTCTTCTTTATATTATACCCTCTAAATCACAAGGATAATGATTCATGCACTTTAGAGTTTTAAATTTTATACCTGCCACAATTGGCATCAGAGCAAATCATTGATGATTTGGAATTTAGATCGACTTTTTATTCTTTATCTCATATAAATTTTATCAATTGATCCATATTGTGAGAAAATCACATATTTTAATTAGATGTTGAGACCTCTTGAATATATTTAGGGTTTAAATAATTTAGAAAGCATGTTTATGAATTATTTGGTGCACTCGAGAGCACAATATTGGTTAATTGATATGCATGAATAAAGATTCAAATATAAAATTTGAATTTTTTTGGACAAAACCTCAATTCAGAACAAAAAAAGGTTCTAGATTTTTGAAATCGGGCAGTTGTCGTGGCAATAAATTTTGATATCGCGACAACTCCTTTTAGGGGTAAATAATCATGCTACCGCGACAATTCAGCGACCACGACATTTTTCACTGTGGTAACCTTTTTTGTTTATCGCGAAAACTAGTCATTGTCCAATGGTTGAACTTACTTCTTATTTTCTTTTAATTGTTTTCTTGTACGTGATTGTTTTGTTCGAATCATCCTCATGCCTGCAATAAACCAATTCAATTTATTTTTTAGACAATTTATTTTTAATTTCAAGTTTTTTAGTATGATTTTTTTTTTCACACTAGCATAAATAGGTTGATATGTTTATATGTATTTCTATTCATGTTTGGAGTGCTAGGTGTTTAAGGGTGCAAAATTATGTAACTCAATCTATATGAGCATTAAGAAATCATGAGGATCTCAGAATGTATATCCTTTGGAATGAGAAATTATTACCCATCATCGTTGAGCACGTGGTCTCTAGGATGTATGAGGTGATGCATGCATGACCATGGCCTGTTTATTTTAAGTTTTATAGTTTTGAATGACATTCACCTCCATTTATATATCTAATATTTTGATAAGATATTTTACATCGTAGAGATTTTTCACATGCTTGAGTTTTCTAGATTTTTCCAAGTTAATTGAATCTAGAAATAATGGAGATTAAGACTCCATTTCCAAAATTTAATTATTTAGTTCTTCAACTTTTTATAAATTTTCAAGTTAGTTGAAACTGGAAATAGTGAAGATTAGGACTATATTACCAAAATTCATATTTTTGTGGTTTAAATTTCTAGGATTTTTTTAAATCGGTTGCAAACCCATGTTTGAACCATATTTAACTCTAAAGATAACTAGATAAGATATATATAAGATCTATTAATCAAGCTTCACTTAATATGAAAATATCGGTCTTTGGAAGAACCTTCATATTAGATAAGCAAAGGGTTCTTCAAAATAATCATAACATAAAATGCACACTTTAGTGTTTCACTTCATTAGATAAATAATAAGATCATGTCTTTTCTCATATAGTAACTTTGAAAATAATTGATATATAGTCAACCCAATGACTTTATTCATTAAGAATGATAATTGTAAAAGTTAATCGGTCCACAAGAAAATCAACGATTTTGTAATAATTAAATATTTAATGAAGTAAAACTCATTTATGGTATTAAGCTAGTATCTCATTAATGATCTCATAATTTCTGAAACTTACAAGCGCATTTGATTTTTATATAAACTTAGTAGAATATTATGGACTTCACAAGTTTAGTACGAGTTAATTCAAATCTAAAGTTGTATATCAATAATATATCCTTAACCGTAAACTATATAAACTTGTTTTATGCCACTATGGAATGTCTATTGAAGAAAATTCAATGAGGAATTTATGAGTGAAGTGTCTTATATGTCAGGAACTCATATTAATCAAGTTTATTGGATTAACATAAAACACACACATTAAGAGTAAGCCATAATATTATGGTAGAGAAATAAAACGTTTATAAATCCTCTTAAGATAGAATGAGAAAAGTCATCTTATTTAGGATCTTTCCATAATGATTTGGAAATTTCAGAGACACATCATATTCCATATATTTTGACACTTGAAAATTTGGCGTATGCTTTACTTTGTTTAAAATAGGGTATAATATTTATAAAAATAAATATAAATAAATACTTGAGTACTCTAAGAAAATACCATTATAGTGCAAGATATAAGTCTTCCCGTATTTAAATAAGAACAAATTATCGTGAGATCATAATAAGTAAGTAGAGAAATAAAAGAGATCATGTAGTGTCATAAATTTTGGGAAGAGATTTATATAATTCTTATTTACATATTTTATGAGAACAAGATAACACGCTAACACGCTGGAAAAAAAACAAATATTGAAAAGAGATCCAGAATTAGAACAAATTCCAAAAGTAAAGATGATGATTCATTTCTCTTGCTAAGATACTGATGTCTGAGTTATTTTATGAACACATCATTCATGTGGGCATCCTTAGCTTAATGGTTATTTGGATCCCGTAGTTCAGTTTTCAGACTTTGGTTTAATCATCAGCTTTTAATTCAGTTTTCAACTTTTATTATTGGTCCCTTAGTCTGACACTCTATATATTGGGTCTTGAAGGCTCAACAAGGTTATGGTCCTCTACAGATGCAATGACATTGGGCTATATCAATTTAAAACTAAATTGATAGGTTTTATAAGAAAATAGAGTTGGTGGATTCTTAATAAAACATTCAGTAGTATGCAACAAATTCTATTTAATTTAGAGTATTCAAAGCTTTTGATGTAAACGGAAGCATGAACCCAAGTTCCTAATGCGACTTATTATTTTATTTTCAAAACCGCTCGATTTTCTCTATTTTATCAACGATAAATTCATACGAAGATTGTTGCTCTTTCTTTTAAAGATAACATCAAAGCGACTTGCATATTATTTTATCCATGACCGTCTCATCGTCTAAATTTTTCGTTGCAAAAGAATAATAACAATCTCCATATCATTGATATTGATAAATATTTTCTTCTTGAGAATCACAAGGATACCAATTGTTGGGCTTTTAAGTTCCTGACCTTCTAACTTTGTCCTAAACAAGATTGGCTAAAGGTTGCACGACAGGTGAAGCAGGGGCTTTAGGCAAAGAAGACGATGATTTTTTACATGAACATCCCATTATGTCACATCGCGACCGAAGAGGAGACCAGTTATCACGAAATGTAGCTTGAAATGTTTTGCCATGTGTGGGGTGTTCTCTAACACCATAAACTCTTCTCTCCTCTGCTTTGTTAGAAATGTTGAACCAGTTCCAAAGTTTGTATCTTTCAAGATTCACAAACTCCTTAGGCATGAAATGTTAAAAAAATTAACTTGATCTGAAAAGTTGTTTATCTCTCTAATACGGGCTCTCTCTAAATCAAAGTATGTAAACTTGAAATAATGAAAGGAGATGGTTATTTGTAGTACAAAGTGTTTTCTCCCAAGTATAAGTTGAATATTCAGATTTAAGGACCTCTTCGACACGTTATCCTACTCAAACGGGTTTTTAAAAAGCATGCTGGCGTATTTCAAGAGGTGATCGACACGTGGTCAGAAATGATGTCACTACCCTAGGCTATTTTTGACAATACAACGGATAGATAGTCACACACAAAGCTAAATAAATGATGGGTGGGATGATGGCATCATGACCAAGAGAGTGGTCACAAATCCGAGTAATATTACAAAATTTTATTCTGGGAAGTCCTATAAGAAGATTTACTCAAAACACAAGTAACGAAATCGTCCAACTGAAATATGAAACAAAAATGATATGAGGAGGCCTAAGGACCGGAAAATCCAAGTAGACTTAAAAGAAGAAAAATTCATCCCCAATATTAGTTAGAGGAGCTCTCAGGAAGAAAAGTATGGGGAGGCTCTCAGGAAGAGAAGTCTGTGGAGGCTTAACAGAAAGAAATATTCGTTCCCAAAATCAGTCTTTCCTCAAATACTTTCACAAGGATTGGGGGATTACTGATAAGGAAAGGAAAATATGATTACAAATAAACATTATTATAGCAAATACAATGGTCAAATAGGTAAAATTAGTTGCCAATGACTAATCTAAAGCAAACATAAGGACTGAGGGGGTCAAATGTAATAACTAGTGAACTTGTCTATGATAGTAAATAAGTGAGGTGAGAAATCCACTTTAATAATGTTAGTTATGTAATTTCATTATTTTTCTCATGTACTATAAAAATGACATTCCCTTTTGGGGAAAAAGACCAATGATTAGTCAATTATTATAACATTTATTCTTTTTGTCTATTTATCTCTCTATTGAATATTGATTCTCTTTGTAAAAGTATCTGATACGGACATTTCTTAGATTGACACTCCCATACAAATATTTTCACACCCGGACTTACTGCTAAGAAATATATGAGTTCATCAAGGACCTCCAGAAAGGTTAATAATTCCTTGATGTTGGTGAATCTCACATTGCACTCAAGATTACAGTTTAAGCGATCAAACCCTTAAAGTATATGGAAGAAGATGCAACATTTATCTAAGGAGTAACAAATGAAATAATTGAGGATGTCGAGCTTTCTTACCAAGATTTGGATGGACAAATATGTAGTGTCTTCCTTGATCCATCTTTTACTCATAATGTATCCCAAGAATCTCATGGGTTGGATGCCGAACATGCACTTCTCGGTATTCATCTTCGACCACTCCCAAAAATGTTTGAGGAGCAAAGATGATAATTGGTCTAAAGTGTATTTGGAAGAGTTAATGAGAACTCTAAAGAGAGAAAGTATGTTAAGTTTTCTAGAGATAGAAGATTCAAAAGTAAAAGTCCAAATAAAAATTGTGTTGTCATTCCCAAGAAATAGTACACCTATTTATAGTAAAGGTGATAAACCGTTGGGCTCACATAAAAGGTTCAATTTGGCTACTTCACCCTAATATTCTATTAAGTATAAACATATTTATTCATTATCAGATTACATACCCTCCATATTTCTCATATGCTAAAATCAGTTATGCATATTTAATATAGACCCTTTTATTACATTTGGCCAATATGTGGGTCAGATAATATTTACCCCTATCAAGCTTAAAGTTTATTTTTTGGAGGTTTAAAAAAGTCTTCGCGAGGTCTACCAGATAATATGTATCATGGCTACTTGTTACGAACATGTTATCGATGTAAGCTTGCAAGTGTCCGAGCTATTTTAGAAGGCATTGTTTACCAACATGCTATCGATGTAAGCTTGTAATAATATATCACATGCTATGTGGTAATGATTATGTGATATAGTCTAACACGTGCATTAGGATCTGGTTGCAACTTGAGTATGCATTCATGAAAGACATCATATGGCTTCCCAATGTATCATTCACTAACTTATCAATACACAGACAAAGAAATGAATTTTTCGGATACCCCTTATTGAAATATGTGAGTCCAAACACATTCTCCACTTTTTGTTCTTATTTTTTGTCAGAACGGGTTGGCTATCCAGAATAGGTGAAATTATTCTTGTATGTGGCTACTAACTTGAACCGGTCAAATTCGGTTACGATAATTTTGACATAAAATTTAACATATTAGTTTGGTAATTACATGATATGTCTATACCAATATGGGGGACTATATCTGCTTCCAAATTCTCACTTTCTAATTCTTTCCTTAGCTCGGCCAAGTAGGAGCTCTCGTAGATCATACATATTGTAGGATGATTGAGACACATAATGGTTACTAGATTTTGGGTACCATAGAAGCATAATAACTCTCTATGGAAACTTTATGATTGATGTAGATCACTTCAAATATCTACAAAAAAAATCACGCTGTAGGACGATGAAGCATCCACCATCATGAACACGAAATGCACATATTTCATATGCTCCCACGAGCCCAAAATACCTCCAACTTTAACTGACCAATAATTGTGATGTTTGTCCTAGTAAATCTAGTCAAAACCCTCTTTGGTGGTGTCAAGACTTGTACATCGTGAATCTTATCGTAAGTATTTCTAAACATGACATATATGATTTTGTCCAACATAATCCTTTGGATCTTTACCCCAACAATCTAAATAATCATAGTAACCCCCGTCCTCGTGTTATGTCGCGACTCCTCGAAGGTTATCATCATCAAAGCTTATGATAAGATAAAAGTTTGGTAAAGATGAATCCATGATGCCAGATCTCAAGGTTTGTTACATGTACTTTTTTAGATGATTGAGTAATATTTGTACATGTCGGTTTTGATCAGAGTCAATGTACACGTTGCATTTTCCTATGATGATCATTATTTTTGGGCCTTGTGAGGTTTGACAATAACTGTAACTTTATGAGGTATAACTTTCATAGGCTATAGTGGTTCGTTTATAACTAGTTTTGACTCGACCATAATAACTCAGTTCACGAACTCTATCAACATTTTCTCGTTGATGAGTTTATGCACCTTCTCTTTAGGACTCGATAATCCCTAGTTATATGTCATATATCTTTATGATATATATAATGCACCCACTATAATCTTGATTTTTTGTGGGGGTCTATATTTTTTTGTGCATGTGAAACCAATATCCCATCAAAGATCACCATAACGTTCTTGATTACCTTTACGAAAGACCCTTCGTTGCCCTACTCTAGCCTTTTGTTTTATTTTCTAATTATGTTGTTTGAACTTTATTTGAGACGACGCTGTAGATTTAGAAGCCTTAGTAGAGGCCACTGTGAGCTTTAATAAAATTTTCTAAAAGATGGTAGAAAGGTAAATGTTTGAGACTTTCGAGAACCTTACACACATTGTCTCGTTGACGATGAGCTCGTAACAGTTCTTCATATTATTCTTGGTGTAGACGAACCTGTGTGTGTACTCTCAGGGACCATTTTTAGACTATTTTTATAGTAAATGATGTAATCATCATTGTTTTTTATGAATTTACTACCAATAAACTGGTTTCGGAAAAGAAAGATGCACAATATCTAAGAGTTATGGATGTTTCCAGATGATGGTTGATTGATCCAAGTCGGAATGATGCCCTAAAATTCATGAATAATGGACAATAAAGGATCCCGTCATCTCTTCCGAAGTAGGGCATCGTATTTTTAAATTTCTCGATATAGTTCTTGGGAAGCCTGTTATTTTGAAAAATGGTTACTTATTTATAGTGGTTGACTATGCCAAGGATAAGTCATATGACAGAAGAAGTAGTTCCTTTAGATGGTGGTTGGATAGATCTTTAGATTCAGTGTAGGTGTCGGGCCAACATTTAATGGGTTTTGCTGAAATATTTGTTCAACTGTTGGGCGATTTTGATGGCTAGGCTCCATGCATTAGGTTGGGCGAGGCTTAGACGTACATGTTATTTTTTCTCCAACACGGTGAGAAAAAAGTTCATGTTCATATTTGAAATGATCACGATGCGACCCATATTATTTAAACTTGCTAGTAGACTCGCGATTAAGTGTTGTTTGGACTATTTCTCCTTTGAGTGCTTGACTAAGAATGATGGGATACATGATCACATCTAAAAAAAGTTAACTGTAGCGTTTGATCGTATGAAATGTTTATCGCGTTGTTTTTTTTAGAGTTGTCTATCTTTAAAAACCAGAAACGATACAATGTAAAATTTGTCAACGTCAAACACATATCTATTCTTCTAAATGAAAATGGCTTAACTCGCCGACTCTTACCACAATCAACTATAAAAACCATATGATTTTGTGATATCATGACGAGGAATGATTTAATAAAAATGATATACATCAATTTTGGAGTTGAAAACTGGTTTACATTTTAATTTATTTTTATAAAAAAATATGTAAAAATTTAAAAAGCCTACGATAAATACTAATAAAATACTAAAATACGTGCTTGAAAATTTATAGACGAATTAAAAAAATAACTCTAAAACAAACATGACTTAAAAAAACATCAATCATCACTATGAAGATATCAAGCATGTTAAAATAGATCTCAAACCTAAATGAATCACATACTAAAATTAAAAAAAACTATTAATCGGTTATGACCCAACCCTGTTAAAATAACATTTAGCATTTTCATCTAATTTTTTATAAAGTGAAGTTTTAATAGACTAATATTTATAATAAAAACTAATTAATATTCTCGGCAATTAATAATAATATTATTATTAGAAGTTATTTTAAATATAAAATATGGTCAGAAAATATATTGAACATTGAATTTTTCATGTTCTAAAATAATTTATGTTTTGTCACAAAGTAATTTTTGAACTTCAAGATGTATATGATTAATTATATTCAAAATTTAAAAATATAACACATGATTATTTTAAAAAAAATACCCAAATGGAGAATTTTGGACAAAATCATTTGGGTGATCTAATTTTTTATTCGTAAAATAGAGATTTACCTTTCAAAATATTTATTTTATTAAATTTTTTAAAATGTTTTAAAAAAAAATAAAAGTATAAAAACGAAAACATAATATAAGGATAAAATTGAAAATAAAAAACGTGAGAAGTGAGAATACAGAAACTTAAAGTTAGGATATTAGTTACGTCACAGCAAAGAAAGCGGATATCTTAAAATAGATGCTATTGCTAACCAACAACACATATGCCTATATTCTTATTTTAGATTAAATCTATAACATATCCAAAATATTACATCTTTTTTGTCAAAAATGATGTAGTTGACCCTAATAAACTTTAGGTTTAGTTGTCTTAAATATATATATACAAACCCAAAATTGAGTATTTTAGTATATAATTATATTTATATAAATATTCATTTATTTGTACGGGTTTAGTTGATTTTTTTTATTAGTATTCGATTAGAACTTTATAAATTTTAAAACAACAAATTTTAAAGTTTATTTTCATAGCATAATATTTTATTTGTCAATATAGCTTTGTAATTGTGTGTCAATAAATAAATGTGGCAAGTATAATTGGAGATAATTATAATTACAATAATTCATAAGCATTTTAGTTTCAAATTGAGTTTGAAGTTATTTTGGATATGAAAGGGGTGATTAGGTAGTCATTCACAATGTGAAGAATATCGGTGCCGTGTGTTTTATTCTTATATTCAAATGGAAAACAATAAGAAAGGATATCATATGGTAGCTTAACGTGTCGTCCTCATTCTCTATGCTCTAGTCTGGCAATTCCTCATTTTACGTGATTGTTTTTTGCTAATCAACTCCGATTAGTAAGGTGGATTTATAGTTACGCGTTGTTAATTGATTTCAATGCTATTTATTTATCGTTATTTTATTCACTACAGACTTTCAGAGGTCAACCAAAACAGAATAGGATAATGACGAAATGATGGATTCCATATCTATTAGTATATAAATTCAATGGGAAAATAAGAAGGGATTTTCTTAACTACATATATAATCCATAAACTACATTTAACCTAACATATAATTATATATATTAACGAAAAGTTTTTATACGCAAGAATGGTTACAGACCATTTCCACTGATAATTGGTTTCTTTATATTGTTTCGAATATCTAATTTCAAAACAAATAATAAACATAACTTTTAGGTTCAACGCGACTAATTTCAATCAATGGAGTAGGGTCAATTAGTAAATTTAAAAGCCAACAAGCTTACATAAAATTTGGCAACATATTTTAGTCTAAGGATGTGTCATCATCTATCATTACTTTTGACGTTACGGGTTCAAATATTTTGTTCTTGTTCATCAACAATTTCAATTTTGCGGGATGAAATTCGGTGTGAACCAACCGTTTTACTCATTTTTCCTTATCCAACATGTAACTTATCCAACACCGGTATATTTGCGCATTACGCGTGTTATTAGATTATTGGTTAAATCATTTAATCAGTTTATTCTGAACTAATTTAATCCAATTTTCAATATATTTATTTATATATAATTTTTTAGTTTTTAAAACTCTCTTAAATCTTGATTCACAAATTTTTGAACAAAGTATATCTTTAGGACCTACGATATTGAATTGACTCTGCTTGAATATTTATGTTTTTCGAAAGACGTCGAAATAAAAAAAGAAAACAATAGCAAATGAAGGAACATCATCTTTGATGAAATAAAATATCGAATGTACTACATGTATGGTACAAATCAGGTCAAGCATATATGTTGTCGACACGAGGACAAAAGTAAATTTATTTGAAATTCATTCCAAGTTATCGGATTTTTGACCTCTCGTCCAATGTTAGACACGAGGCGTTATCTTTGCGTATTACCGACAAAACTACCAAACCTCAGTTGAAATAGGTGAACGAGAACCTCGTTGGAAAGAAACCGGTAGAGTTAAAAGTTTATGCAAACCATGAACTTGTAGACTTGTAATGATATAACTCTCTCTAAAGTGTTATGTGTATTTGGTACTTTTTTTTTTATGTTATGAAACTATTATATTTGTTTTCTTATGTTGTTTTAATGTTAAAGTTAAATGTGTGTTTCTTTAATAGGGTTTTCATTAAGTTTTGAAACTAACATATTTGTTTCTTTATGTCGTGTCAACGTTAAAGTTAAATGTATCTATAGTAAATAATGTCATTAATAAAAGCAATAATAAACAACAAAACATATTTTAAAAATGGAAATAGTTAAGTTATATCAAAGTAAAATTACATATTAGACATTTTCAGTCGTCGATAATGTTGGTCATTTTGTAGTCTTGTGAGACTTGATTTGAGTATATTTAACAATACGGTTGAATACTAGAGTCATTCATCTTCAACTCCATACGGTAAAAAAATCTTGATAAACTAGGATTATTGGAAGGTAACGATATATTTGGATGCATGAGAACCTGTTAAATGAATACAAAAAATATTATAAAATTAATCTTTTATTACGAAAAAATCAATAAAAATGCTCTAAAGTTAAGAAAATGTTGTTCACGTAAGCGATACAACATATTTTCTTTACATGAGAGTGGAGAAAACCCCTTTTAAAGGTATATAAGTCAATGAGCCACTTAAATAAACTGTACACAGGTTAAATTTAAACATTATCGTAATGATGAAATAAATATCATGCACTATCCTCCAATTAGATACATCGACAATTATATCAAATCAATAAATCATATTAATTTTGACACTATTATTTTGTGACTACTTTGAATTTATTAATTTAAACATAAGTCCGATCTAATTTTCTTTATTAGTCATTATCTCACATGCAACCATTATTCTTGACTTCTGAAATTAAAGTGAACTATAGCCATAAAACCACAATGACCATCCATTTGTACATTTGTTACCTAATTATTATAAAATCATAAACTCGGGAAGATGATCACAATATAATCTCTTTCTTAATTTTTCATGGTTTGGATGTTGGGGTATTTTTCTATTTTAGGCGAGTTTATTGTTTAGATTGACTTGCTAAAGTTCTCATAATTCTTGCAGTTATTTTCAGTGTTATAGGGGTAAGAAGAGTGTTGTATGGATAAGAAGAGTGTTGCTAAAGTATTGTATATTTGTGTGCTTAATTAATTTGTCCACTTCTCTAAATATTGCCTCCGATTTCTCCGTTGAGAAAGTCCGTCGTTTCTGTCATACTACTTGGATTTTATTATTGATAGATAATGAATGTCATATGAATTGTGGATTGACCCTGATAACATTTCGGTGTTCTATGCGAACACATCTTTATTTTTCTATAGTGCTATCAGATTGTCTTTGAACAAAGGGTTGAGTTTATTACCTACTCAGACGATCTCGCCTTCTTCCAATTTTATACACGTTTCTTCTTCTAGGGGGTCTTCTTCTTCCTTCTCATCATCTTTGGGATCATACACTTCAAGGTGGGTGAGTTTTCTTTGTCCCTGATGATCTCGGACCCTGACTTCTGAGCGTGTTAATTGCTATTGAGTCGACTTAGTAGGATCGAGCGTTATAGCATAACAGTTCCTTATTGTTATTTGATTTCCCCTGGATATTCCCACAAGATAACCGACAAGATATGTGACGTATTTTCCAAATGAACATAAAGTGGTTTCAAGTTTATAGAGCTAAGATCTCCCCATTCTCGCGTGATATGAGCTTGGGGCGTCGACAATCATAAATAGGGTTCAAACTACTTTATTCGTGTTCACATGCCCTACTGTGACCCCGAGTTTGATATCCCCCACGAATTTAGTTTACTTTACCTTGTATATGTCCAATTTCCTATCTACAACCTTAAATGGGTGCACCCCTACCATTTGTTCGTAGCTTGCCCTGAAAATGACGTTGGTTAAGTTGTCGTTGTCGACCAACATTCTAGTGATAATTACTCCTTAGATTTTGACATTAATGGGTCACAATACCTCTTAAATCATCATAATTGAATATAAGGTCAGCGACCAGATCCCGGTAGTTGTGGTATTTTGAATTACCCACCAGATGGATATCTAGATTATTTCTCTGTCTTTTTCGACTTGTGGTATCAGTCCTAGACAAGGTAACCCCCTTAAAGATGGTACATAACCATTGTTGTTTTTTATTTGATTTATTCGAATTTTTGGAGACCGTCTCAATTGGACGTCGGACTACCTCTCCTCAGTCGTTGCATTCTTCATTTCATTGGAAAATTGGACAAGGTCTTTTCAATCGATCAACCTTTGGACCTCATTTTTTAATTTCCAATATTCCTCAGTTGGGTGACCATGGTCATTATGATACGCACGGAAATAACGAGAGGACCTCTTGTAGGGGATGCAAACATACTTCTTATACATGGTACTTGGTCTTTCATTTGGTTTTTTCATAAATTCTAGTTATGTTCTCCGTGCAGGGCGTCTCCTTGTAGCGCCTTCTGTCGCTAGTGGGATCTTTGAGTTCTTGAGCTTTTTATGGGAGGGGGGCATTAGATCCCTCTTCTTTGAGTCATCTACTCTAATGAACTGGTATGACGTAGCTAAGAATATATCCTAGCGTCTTGACAGGGAATCAGATGAGGTCTGTGAAAAGGTGACCATCAAGATCCAATCTCATCTTGAAAGCTGCTACAACCACTAGTTCTTCACAGGTCGACAAACAATTCATTTTTTGGACAAACCTTTGTACATAAATTTTTAGTATATATCCCTTACATTGGTATAGATACATGATCGAATAGCCCACACGCTTATGTTCCTTGTTCCCATGAAATAATTTATGAAGGCGAACTAGACTCATTCGATATCCTTGATTGACCTCTTTTGGAGGTTGCTAAACCACTTGAGGGATTTTTTTAATATCATGGAAAAGGCTCTGCACAGTAAGACGTCGTCTGGGTTGAAGGCCATCATCATGTTCTTAAACTGCTCCAAGTTATACTCAGAGTCTTCAGATCCATCATATAGGTCCATCTTGTGTGGATTAAATTTTCGATGGAGCTATCCCTCCAGGATTCCTTTGAAAAACGGGGACTCCTACAAAAAATAAACAACAATAGTTGGCCTTACCTGATCGTACCCTACCACTTCGATCCACTATCTCCACGAACAACCTTACTACTTGATAGGTCATCTCGGTTGGAATCTGGTGTCCTCTTTTTCTTTTAATTCTTGGTCTTGCTCTCGTCGGTGCATTCGCTTCCATGGGTGAAATCTTTAGCCCTAAGAGTGACCTCTCACTTGTTGGTTTCTCAATGAATGCTTTATTTGACCACGTCTTCTGATATAATCTTTTTTCTTAGACGTTGGAGGTTTCGATGATCTTGTCGAGGCGTTGGTTGGCTTTCTTTTCCCTTTCTTGTTGTCCCTGGGCGGCCCTAAGTTGCTCCCATTTGATCATTTATATCCGAGATTCTAATATTTTTATATTTTAAGGAGTTAACGACATATCTAGGTTAAGAGGATTATCCTCATGGGTCGCTCCTTTGATGTTTCCTTCAACGTTCATCTGAGATTGCTCGTCGTTCTCGACTGCTGTCGTGTAGGATGCCTGATAGTCCGTCAGGTTAGCTCCCGCATTTCCTTCGCTACTTGGAGAGTTTTCAAGGATCCGTGAACATCAGTCTGGTTGTCCT
Source organism: Limnanthes douglasii subsp. nivea (assembly GCA_036936605.1). Lineage (NCBI taxonomy): Eukaryota > Viridiplantae > Streptophyta > Magnoliopsida > Brassicales > Limnanthaceae > Limnanthes > Limnanthes douglasii. Next base: position 195,832,620 of record JAUPFV010000004.1, on the reverse strand, counting down.
GTCCATTTTTCCCATGTAGAGCTACCCAGATTTCCCTTTCACTTCCTAACCTAGTTAACACTATCGAAAGTTTTTTAACAATGAAGTATTTAACTTATTCCCACAGACGATGCCAAAATATCGTGAGGGATTGTAGTGACGATAAATAACTAGTATACCGAAATGAATAAATCTGTTTTTTCTTATTTACTAAACTGAAAAGATCTTACATTTTCATTGGGTTTTGATCCTTTTATAAATTATACAATCCTACGTATATACCATTATCTCATAACAGTTATCCACTCTAATTTGTGTCCAGTCACGACTAAGTTTTGTACTCCCACGTTCTTCATGTCATCTTGGTAAAGCTTTTAGTGTCCTCCTCCGTTTAACAATCGCCTGTCAATTGGTTTCGTTTGATGAAATCTCTCGAGTTATCGGTGTCATTTGATGAAATCCATCGAGTTATCAGGGATCCAAATTCTGAAGATCTATTTTTGATATGATAAAAGCAAACCTGGTGGAGATATAGACGAAGGTCAAGTGAAAATGAATGATGTTTTTTATGATTTTAATATTTTAGAACTGGTCGACTTGTTTGAGAGCGGTAATTTTGAACATAATATTTTTTAAGCCTAAAATGTGAGTACTTTAATTTATTTATGGTTTTATCTGATAACAATTTTTTAAGAGAGTCTCGTTGTGCTTAACACATATATTTAATTAACAACGATTATTTTCAAAATTTTGAAAATCGCTTCCGTTTTAGATATTTTTCCTAAAGTCTAAGCGTAAGATAATAGATCTTTTACACTGCCTAATAACCACTAGTCAACTTATAACAAATTTTGATCAACACTGTGCAATCAAAATTTAATGTTTTTTATTTGGTTTGTTAAAAATAAATAAAATAACTATTGTTTGATTTATTTTTTAAAAACCAATATGTCGGTAGTTTTTTATTTTTTCAAGAATCATAAGATATGTTGATGGTTTAAGATTGTCAAATTAATAAAAAAAATAACATACATTAGAATTAATAAAATTATAAGATGTGTAAATTGATAAAAAATACCACACCAAACTTGAATGATAAAAATATTATAAAAGTGACCAAAATAATTAGTATTTGTATATTAAATATATAATTTTTATACTATAATGTGTGTATTTATCTATTACATCAATTATATTTATGTTAATCTATCATACACTGATTATATATAAGATGATATCAACCACAATAGATATATGGTAAACATAATCTCTATCTTTTAAAACATATTTTGTGAATGAGTTAGACCCAAATCTATTTTGAATAAGCTAGAAGAGTAATATTTATCTCTCAAAACGTATTTTAAGAGTGAGAGTTTCAGATTATCTTTAATGTAGGATTTTCTGAAATCTATTTGGAAAAATCTTAATAAATATGAGGTGTGTGTTAATGAATCATATATCAATTATATAAAGTGGTTCAGCCACTATATATAACGAGAGTAATCATTCTCTTCTCTTTTTAAATATTTTTTTTTGGAATCAGTTTTCTCTATTATAATATTTTACAAATATGTTAACATTGTGAATTGTTAAATATCTTTATCTATAAAAAAAATAATTTATATGAATCTTAACAAATAAAGCCCCCAAAATATAAAATAGTAAGTTGGTTATAAATCCAAAGGAAAATTGAGTGTCCAAATTTAGTGTATTACTTAAAAGTAAATTATATGATCTTACGTACATAAAGTGCTTGCAATTTTTTGAAAATTAACATGTAAATTAATATTATGATAATTTGTGTAATATTTGTTATAAAGATGTGTGTACCCATCCAAGAAAGATAACACAACTATACTAATATTTAGAGTGTTAGAGATATTAGGATCAATCCCATTAACTCATGTGTTTTATTTATAAATATGAGCCTATACTTTTTGTAATTTCTACGCTCTCTAAATAATATAAAACCCTAGTCGTCTTTTTGTTTCTCTCGTCGTCTTTGTTTTTTTTGACATGGTACCAAAGAGTAGGTTTAGATCTTGAGTTTTAGACATTGGGTTTGAGACATCTAATCCTTAAACCTTATTGGTTGGATTATGATTCGGTCTTATGGTTCGGGAGAAATCGCTATTGGTTTCTTAGGAATTTTGGGTTTGGATTTGATTCGGCCTTATGGTTCGGGAGAAATCGCTACTGGTTTCTTATGATTCAATTATGGTTCAGAGTTTGGATTTGGATTTGATTTTGGTTTTATATTCAATTTTGATTTTTATTTTGAGTTCGATTTTAATTGATATTTTGTTTCTGACAAACGTTTGGAATTTGATGATTAGAATTTGGTTGAAGATGATCCAGGTAAAAGAAATGCGAAGAAAAATATCTGAAAAAATGCATGCATAATGGTATTTGAAGAATATTTATGAAGAAGATATGAAGGATATCAAAATTCTACTCATCATCAGAAGATTTCTCATGTTCCTCATTGTTGTGCTTCATTGTGTACCTCTGGTTTCTTAAGAATTTTGGATCCATTCTTCTAGTTGAAGTGTTTATGTTCCTGATAGGCTTCTTGATTCCACTACGATGAGCCTTGTGAGACTGGTTGTGAGCGGTGTGAAGAAGATGTATGAAGAAGTTTTAAATATTGAAGGCAACTTGCAAAGTTCTTCGCAAAGAAACACAACTTGCAGATTTATTTACAAAAGCACTATCAATATCTCAGTTTCGTTTTCTTTTTGAAAAATTCTTAATACGTATGTTGCATTGTGAGTTTGAGAGAGGGTGTTAGAGATATTAGGTCCAAGCACATTAGCTCATATGTTGGATCTATAAATAAGAGCCTATACTCTTTCTAATTTGCACACTTTCTAAATAACATAAAATCTTAGTCGTCTTTTTGTTACTCGAGTCATCTTTCTTTGTTTTATATTATTCTAACATGGAGAATGAGTCTGTTGGAAGAAAACTAACGTACATAATGATGCAAGGCAAAATAAATATTGTTAAAAGGAAAACTAGAAGATACACGTGAGATATAACGATTATATTCCAAACTATGAACTTAAAATTTAAAACTATCACTTGCATTGCCTTATCTAATACTCTATCCATTAGCGATTCTAATAGACAAAAATGTTACGAGTATTATAAAATGCACAAAAATAAATCTTCAGATGGTGTATAATAATATGTCGCCTCGTCAATTTTGTTCACCATTTTTTTTTACATTGATACACTATCATAATGTTATCGAATAAAAAATATGGAATGATTCCATAAATCAGATAATTATCATTCAAGATTTGATAAACTTCATCATCATATGATTACCATCGAATTTTGATTAATACTCGTCGTATCCAGAATCTTTTATTTAGTTTCTTGTCCACATGAGCATAATACTTTAGATATTGGTATCACACATGCACAATATGTTGTTTGATATTAAACTATTCTCAACTTTCAAAATAGCGACCACACAAACATCTTATATATATATATATATATTAATTAGTTTAACTTTAAAGCATTAATCATTTGTATTAAAATAATTATAGAATTATAAAAAGACACAATACTTTAAAAGTTAGTATCACACATTCGTATTCATAATATTTTTCTTGTCCACATGAGCATAATATTTTGGATGTTGGTATCATATATATACAATATGTTATTTGATATTAAACGATTCCCAAATTTCAAAATAGCGACCGCACAAAACAATTATTATTTTTACTTTCGAAGAATTAATGACTTGTATTCAAATAATTATAGAACGATAAGAAGAGAAGTACAAACACAACTTTTATTAGTTTTTAACAACCTAGTGTGTTTTATTTTATAAGCAAAACATATCATGAACGATTTGAGTTAAATTAAAAAAACTACACGACTTTATGATAATTTAATTTCTAAATCATTATCATCCTCATATATATTTTAAATTGTTTATCTATGTGGGAGGAACCAATAAACCGTTCAACCGAAGGAAATAACGAATATACGACTAAATGAACTTATGGTAGAACTCTCTAATTATCATATTCAAGACGAGCAACAAATAAAAAATTGTTATAAAACTAAGCACACAATGAAATATTTAATATGGTTCATATTGCGAATAAATTCTATATCCACTATCAACAAACACTCTACTATAAATAAGTAGGTTAAAAAGAGAATCTTCAAACACAAATGACTCAATCACTCTTTATAACAAAATATGACGTGATTCACATAACATTCTCTTCAGTGTTTATCCCTCACCTCACTTATCTCTCAAAATACTTAAATTTATTTCATTATTTTAGGGAATATACAGCTCGTGAAATCGTCTTTCTATAATTATAGTCACGCCACACTTTGTATCATAATATCTTCTTATATTTATAGGTTTAGGGAAAACCGTGATTCTTCATCAGATACTCCATATTTAAGCTTATTAATCAGCGACTAAATACCTTATAATCCATTAATATAGGAAATCTCATAAGTAAAAAATTCTAATTAATAAATGGAATCTAATTAGTATATGAAGATTAAAATAGAAGATCTAATTAATATACGAGACATTACAAATAAATTACTCCGCTTTGGTCCAACAGTAGTGCTACGGTCCATCTCACATCAGATCAAAACGCCTCTAAATCAACTCACTTTGGATTACCATGGTTTGGCTCAACACATTTATTCTTCGAACCAATGGTTACCAGTCTTCTATATTTTGTCTCAGCCCTTAGGATCAGCAAACGTCTCTACAACTAAGTCATAGTCAAGCTTCAAAGAGTTTAAACATTTTTTACTAATACATATCTTTGACAGATCCAACTATGCCCATGTAGTCCTAGGTTAATAACTTTATCGATGAGTTAATTCTAGCTTACACCTAATGATTCTCCATTGAGGCTTCTAAAGTATCTGTTGCACCCAATATTCTACTCTTTAGAGTCTAGCTCACCTGTATCCCGGACTTGCATTAGTCTCATACAGTTCATGAGCTTTGAAATCGGATATACCTTGGTCAAAGCATCTGAAGGATTTTCCTCACTAGCAATCTTAGCCACCTTCACTTGCTCCTTCTCCACCACGTCTCAAATGAAGTCCAACTTAATATTTATATGTTTAGTTCGCTCATAAAACTTTTGATTTCTCATCAAACGAAGAGCATTTGTATTATCAAGAAATAAAACCACATCTTTCTCCACACTAGTGAGTTCACTTAACAATCCATTCAGCCAAATAGCTCCCTTTATGGCTTCAGTAGAAACCATGTACTCAGATTCTTTAGAAGAAACTGTAATGAACTTTTGTATACAATTTTTTTTAACTAACTAATCTTCTAAGCACAATAAACAAATAACTCGAAGTAGATTTTCTTGTGTCGAGGAAACCTGCGTAATCAGAGTCCACATTCCCTGTTAACACTATATCACCCATATCATTCCGATTGTAATACAAACTTACAATAGGCGGGCCCTTTATGTATCTCATGAGACACTGAAGTGAATATCAATGCAATTTTCCTATATTTGACATGAATCTGCTTAAAACAATTATATTGTAGGCAAGATTAGGGCACATGCAAATCATAATTTACATAATGCTACCGATAACAGTGTCATAAGACATCTTCAATATCTGATGTTTTGATTGGTGATTGAGTGACAATGGGTTTAAATTGGGAACTCATGAGAGTTTTAGCTAATTTTGCTTCGGACATCGAGAAATTTCTTAGGAATTTATGTATATATATTCTTATTGAGATAAAAATAAATACCCCTTCGGTTTGTTCTTTTTTATATGAACAACACGTATCCTCATAATCTTTCTCATAACCTCATCTCAAACTCTCATTTCAGTTGAGTCTTTACTATCTCAATCTTCCTCATATCATTTCCAGCTATTAGTATTTCATCCTTTTACAACTGCGTATGACTTGTTTCCATATGCATTTCTCCATTCCAATAAGCACTATTTTTATATCAGTTACAAACATATTTAATAGATCTCATAAACGAATCAAATCTTCTATTTTATTGCCTCGACGCTTGAGATATGTAGATCATCTCTTCCAATTCACAATGCAAAAAGACAATAGTAACATCCACTTGATCTAGCTCAAGATAAAATCTAACAACAACTGATATTAAAATCCTAATGGAGGTTTGTTTCATAACCGATGATAATATTACATTGAAATCAACATCTTGCTTTTGCGTAAACCCTTTAGCTACAAGCCTAACTTTAGATCTGGGTAACTCAACATCATGAATACTTGGCTTCCTCTTGAATATCAATTTACTCCCAACCAACTTGTGATACTTTGGGTGATTCATAATAATCCAGGTGTTCATCTTCTTAAGAGATCACAGTTCTTCTTTCATGGCCATAAGTCACTTCTCTTTATCACTTCTCCCGATAACATTGTGATATATTTCGAGTTCAAGAACATCTTCATGTATTTTAATCAATAAAATATAACCAATTACATCAATAAAACCGTAAACCTAAGGTTGTTTGCTTGGTCTCCCTGCTCTATGTCCAACTAGTCAATAATTATCACGTTCATGTTGCTCTCACATCTCATCATCTGAAGATCCTGGAAAAATAGACCCTCGGTCTGTTTCAGACTCATGTAATGGTTAAACTACATCTATACGATCCGACACAGAACCAAGCCTAAAATATTTTTTGGAAAATGCATCATAGACATCACTTTGTAAATCAGGGATGATCAACAACTTCACATTTTGTTTTTTCAGATACTACTAGGTTGAGTCTTTACGATCTTCTTTAATAACATATATTATTCATTGAAAACCACATCCATACTTATCAAAGCCTTCTGGCGTTGGTTTGCAGGCTATCGCGTCAGACTGAGGGTTTACCCTGTGCGCACTCATTGCACTTTGAGTAGCGGCTGCAGGTTCCCTCCAAAAAAAAAGCCTTCTAACGTCCAGGTCCAAGGAACCACAACATATACCCTTTTACTCCTTCCGAATATCCAAAGAACAAATATTTAAGTGTTTTTTGCCTAAGTTTATCTCCTTCATATGTATGTCGTTATCATCCAAATACTCTAAAATGTTATAGTTTAGGTTTTTATCTAATATAGGACTCTTGAGGACAAAAAAACTTAAGCGTCATAGTTGGACTCATGTTGGTGATATATGTAGCTATTATCATGACTTCTCCCAAGAACCTTCAATTTATTCCAGTTTATGAAGCATATATCTAACTAGTTCCGACAAAGGTCAATCTATTCTTTAAATAAGCATCTTCTATTGAGAAGTCCCACGTACGGTTCATTGTCTAGTACTGTCAAACTTTACACAATATTTAGTGAACTCATTGTTAACATATTCTAAGACATTATCAATACGAAGCTTTCCAATACTTTAATGGTTTGATGCTCTACCAAATTGTTTTAGTTCACGAAGGCAGCAAACTCTTGATTTTTGGTCTTCAAAAGTAAAACCCATAATTTCCTAGAATAGTCACCAATCAAGAGCATAAAGTACTTTGTGTTGTGAATACAATTTATTTAAGGGGCTATTTTGTAAAATAATAAGTAAAAGTTAATTTTTAGTAGAGGGTAAAGAGATAATTGAGCAGCTTCAATAAATTCTTAGAGAGAGAATGTTTGATTTTGTCTTAAATGATCCATCATAATTAAATGTCTCGTAAGAGCATATTTATAGGTAAAATTATGCTTAATGGGCCTAATTAGGCCGAACCAAATCCATGGGTTGAACCCAAAGTTCAAAAATACATTAGGCCTAATAATAAATCTAAAAATAAAATTATTACATTTAGAATAAAAGTAAATACACAAAAAAATGAATATTGGTCTTTAGTCCGATATATCCTTTGAATATTTCGTACTTTATCGTCTTGCACCACCTATGGTAGGTTCCCCCGTTGGACCCAAAAAGTCTAAATGAAAATAATAAACTACTCAATTGGATCTCTTGTTATTGGGCAGCAACTTCACCCTTTTGCTCTTACCCAATACACAACTTTCACAAAATCTCAGCTTTTGAATTGTCGTATCATCTAGCAACCCATGTTTACTTAATTCGCTGATATCACAATTTATTCTTCACCACACTAGACACACATTATGCTACTATAGTATCATCAAGAACTAACACACTATTAGTCATATAGGCTCTCATAACAACAAGGGATCCTTGTAAAACCCTAAGTCTGTCATCTTCTCCCCTCTAGGTAAACCTCTTCTCATCTAACATCCCAGCATAAATAAGGTTACGTTTAACTTCAGGTATATACGTTACATTGTTAATTACTCTCTCAATTCTTGTAGACAAATTGAGCCATACCGTTCCAAATCCTTTGACATTGTATGATTTATCATTCTCGAGGATAACAACTCTACTATCAATAATTTGTAAGTCTTTAAACCAGTGCTTATTGGAAGTCATGTGAAAAAATACACCAAAATTCATGACACATACCGTTATACATATAAGAATAAAAATTCATTAACTCATCATCGTACTCACAATCATTAGATAATATTGCACCATCTCTAACTTCGATCTTCTCATAGTTGTTGTCATTTTCCTTCTCTAGGCAGTTTCGACTAATATGTCATTTCTTCTTGCATATCCAAAAGATTACATTTGAGAGCCTCATATCCATTTTGGACTTTTACCGAGTTTCATCTCCTCTTATCCAATATATCTATCTGAATGAACCCTCACACTCAGTACGTTCCCTTCAGAGTCACCCTTCAGAACACTTTTATTTTGAAGATTTTTGGAGTTCAAGGTTCTTTTGACTTCGGCCATCATAATAGAGTATTTCTTGTAGAGAATGATGTCCATGAAGTGTTCATAATACTTTGACAAAGAAATCAATAAGATGATTGTTTGATTCTCTTTCTCCACCTTCAGACCAATTGTATTCAACTCGTATACGATTCATTTGCAATTATTTAGGTGCCTTCGGATTTCTGTGCTACTATCCATGATAGCATGTAAAGTTTTTTCTTAAGTTTAAATATGTTCGTCAATGGATTCTTCATGTAAATCATCTCCATCTTATTCCATATCCTCAACATAGTAGGCTCTTTAAATACCTCTCGTCGCATTTCATTTCCCAAGCTGAATATGAGGGTACTGTGAGCTTTAGACGGTACCACGACATCACCCTGTATAGATTTATCATCAATAGAATTCGTTAATATTTTCTAAGGTAAGTTTTAAACTTAATTCTCTAAAGATTGAAATCATTAGATTCGTCAAATTTTTCTAGGCTATGCTTTATGGAACTCATCTTTTGTAGATTTAGGTTTCCAAGAAAGATTTAGTTATCCAACCTATAAATCATTATCGATCTACTTCTTCTACTGATGCTCCACATTCACCGTACCACTTGTTGGAGGAACCAATACATCATTCATAATAACTAATATACGATTAAAATAACCTCTAGGAGAATGATCTGATTACGATGTCCAATACGGAAAACAAATAAAAAAGTATAATAAAACCAAAGCCGGTAAGACAATATTTAACGTAGTTCGAATTGTGAAGAAATGGTACATCCACAGGTAACATACAATATTTTATAAATAAGTAGGTTATAGAAAGACTCTCCAAGCACAAAGAACTCAATCACTCTTTGTAATAAAAGATGATTTGATTCACAGAATCCACTCTTTAGTGTTATTTTTTTACCTCCCTTATCTTTTAAAAGACCTAAAGTTATTTCACTATTTTAGGGAGTATGCAGGTTGTGTAATCTTCTCTCTAGAATTACAGTCGCATCATACATATTACATCATAATATCTTCTTCTATTTATAGGTTTAGGGAAAATCATGATTCTTCCTCTGACCCTCTAGATTAAAGCTCTTTAATGAATGACTGAAATAACTCATAATCCATTAATATAGGAAACCTTTATAAAATAGAAAATCCTAATTAGTATATAGAATATAGTTAATATAGGAATACTAAAATATGAACCCAATTCATATAGGAAACCTAATAAATAGAATACTCCGCTTCGACTCAACATTTTGTGCTACGGTCCAGCTCGCTTCAGATTTGGACATTCGGATCAACTTGCTTCAGACCATACTGTTTTGGCTCAACACATATTTCCTTCGACCCAATGGTCACTAATCTTCTACGGCTTGTCTTAACCCTTAGGATCATCAGACGTCTCTACAACTAATTCACGGCTTAAGCACCAGATAGTTTCAATATTTCTTGTCAAATACATGTCTCCCGTAAATTAACTTTTCTCATGTAGTCCTACGACAATACCTCTATTGACGAGTTATTTTTAATCTACACCTAATCATCTAATATTTTATCTATGTTAGTAGTATGATTAATATCATCTCATTATTCATCTTTTGATTCGTCTTTTAATTCAGAGCTCCTCTTTAAAAGCGAATTAACTAGAATACGAAAAGAAAATGTTATTATCTTTACTATTTATACTGCCCATTTCTTTTCCAAAACAATTATGGATATGAACCAAGCTATTGTAGTGACTTCAGACAGATCATAGAAAATAAATATAATCAAATATACCCAACCATATAACTTAATGAGTGGTCGAATCTTATAATTATAATTAGTTTTAGTCTTTATACATCTGCATAACTCATGACCATGAATGCGATATCCCGAATAATACAATGATCAGAATTTATAAACTAAGCTCCAAATGACAAAATATATTGCATTCAATGAAAGTTAACTTTATAATATGGGATCAAAACTAGATTTTTATAATCAACATGTTTTGTGAAATAGCACAAATGACATAAAATCCTTCATTGGTGAATAATATATTGTGAGCCATTGTCTTTTTTGCGTCTTTCTAGGGTCTGCAACAGAAGACTTGACTGGTGAGGATAATAATCGCCTGAGGGTAGGCTGGTAATTTCAGTTGGTGTTTTATGGTGGTATGTAAGTGTTTAAGTGGTGGTGTGTGGGTGTTTTAAGCGTTTAGAGAGTAGAGAGATAATTAAGCAGCTTGGTAGCAGTTAATTTTCATTACCCATAGTTAATGCAGGTGGTTGGGTATTTATAATGTGATGTTTGGGCCCTTATGGGCTTTCGGGTCATGTTCAAAGACCCATGAGCTCTAAGCAGGAGAGCAAGTAGCTTAGTCAGGAAGTGTTTAGGGTTTTTAGTACTTTTCTCATAGTTCGAACAGTCCTATGGTCATAGTGTTCGAAGTGACCTGTCCGGTCCATGTCCATGTGATCTGTCCGGTATCCGGAGAGACTAGACCGATCTGTCCTTGTACGGGGAGCATGCTGAATTCAGACTCATCAGGAGCCCCTTTTTTAGGTGTTTGAGCAAGTATTCTTGTTAAAGACCTGAAAAACAGTCCGACGTCAGAAGTGGTTTTCAATCCGGACAGGTCTATGGGTTTACCCGGACAGATTAAGCTTCACAAATTCAAAACGGTTTTTGCCAGAGTTCGTGGGACACGTGTCGCCCTCTGATTGGTTGCTCCAGCCGTTTTTTCACCTTGAATTTCGAACCACCTTCTTCGAAAAGCAACCTCTTTAATTACAAATGGTGACATCAGCGTCGTCTTTTAATCATTGCCAAACTTTTCGAATTCTCCTAGGAATCAACTCCTCTTTTCAGATTTACTATAAATTCAAACTCACTTTCTACTGTTTTACTATCTCTTCCATATTTACTCTGCAAATTTACTCAGAGCTTTCTCTCTCTAAAGCAAAGATTTTCTTGGTAGTTTATGTTTACAGCAAGGACTGCATTGATCAAAGGCGGTTGGCTCAACCTTTCTGAGTTGGAGAAAGCACAAAAAGTTGAGAAGGAGAGACGAATCGCAGCAGGGCTACCTTCATCACCTGTTGACAGACCAGTCACCTCCACTACAGAGTCAGATCGAGGCTCGTCCTCTTCTAAAGGTACTAAGCCCAAGAAACTATTTCAGTCCACCCTCTCCCCTATAATCTCTGGTTCCTCAGTTCAGGAGTTAGTGCCCACTGTTGAGCCAGGAGCGACAGCCACTAGCTTTAGAAAACCTTCTCATTTTCTTGCTATGGGATCAGACACAGAGCACTCTCCGGAGAAACTGGTAGTTAAGAGGACAAGCCGGCTGGTCAAAGGGCAAGCCTCTAAGAACACTCCCTCGAAATTGGGGGCTAAAAATAGTAGTTCTGGGCCTGGAATGCCTATCAGAGCTCCTCGGGAAAGACCATCTGGTCCGGAGGCGAGCAACCCAGCACTCCCAAGAGAGACCTCTGCCTCAGAGCCCCAGCATGAGGCTAGAAGTCAAGGAAACATCGAAATCCAGCAGTCCGGAAGTTAGGCTGAGCCAAGTTCGAACCCTCTCCGGGAAACTGCCACTGATATTCCTCCTACGATCATGGAGGAAAGAATGGAGGACTCAGTTGAAAAAGTCCCTTTTGAGTCTGAGCCATCCGGCCAGACTAGTAACACTGCTGCTGCCAAAAAAGATAAGGGCAAAGAAAAACTATGCTTGAGGCATCCGGAGCTGCCGGAGTGTCTCGAAGGGAAGGTAGGGCCCTGTTTTCACAGGGTCGAACTTAAATATCTCTTGGCCTTACAGAAGACCAAGTATGCTTTCATCCACACGGCCGAACTAGGTCGAATGCGCACAAAATGGGGGATCCCAGAAAATGTGAAGATAAAGATTCCCATAGATCCTGAAAATCCTATGGATTGCAAGCTGAACGAAATAGTCTTCTTCACGGAGCTATTTAACTGGGGACTCAGATTCCCATTGGACCCAGAGATTGTCAGATATTTTCATCTGGTCAAACTCTGTCCGAGCCAGCTGAGCCCCAACGGCTGGTACACTCTGATGTCATGCATCATGGCATCGAGGCTGTCCGGGATCCCTCTTCCTATGGAAGAATTTGCAGCAGTGGCCAATCTTTGCAAACATCGCCAATTCCCCTTCTACCACTTCAATACGGGGAATGATCTCAAAGCTGTTGATGATCTACTGGAGTCTGAGAGCAAATGGAGGAGCCAATTTTTGTTTGTCAGTGGCGCTTGGGAAAACGGACAGAAGATCAAGTCCGGAGTGAACCCAAGCCTCCTCAGAAGCAGGTGGAGGAGTGACCGTAAGTTTCTTACTCTAAATCTTTGTCTACTTTTTCCTTCTTATAGTTGGTTTTAAATTAATCAATCTTTCTTTGTCTTAACAGAACTGCCTAAGGAGTTCGGTGATTACTTGAAGGCTGGACAGGTCACTTGTGGCAAAATCAACGCCTGGGCCGCAGAGAACTGGGGGAACCGATTCCACAATGCCTTCACAAGTGGAAATCTGGCAAGGTCTCACCTGTGGAACACCACAGGTCGGAGAGATTTAACTTGGGAGGAGCTCACCACCCAACCCTCTCCGGACACAGTGCTCAAGAGGTCCCATGAAGCAGATGGGACACTCTTCTTGCCAGGCCGGGCCAAAGTCCCAAGCAAAATGAAGGGCAAGAAGAAAGGCAAAAAGGTGGTGAGCAATGCTAATCCTGCTGATGCTGAGAAGGATGCTCCAACTGACCCGGAGGGGCCGGCTCAGAGCCAAATTGATGCTGCTCTTTTGCAGGTAGTGGAGCAAGAGACCGAAAGGCAGGAAGCAGAACTCCCAAAATCTCCAAAGGCTTCCAAGAGGAATCGCAAGCAGGGGAGTGAAGGGGAAGACCGGGCAGCCAAGAAGAAAAGGACTGCCAAGGGAGATGAGCTTGCTCTCCGGGATCCGGAGCCTTTTGTTCAGGTTGACCCTTCTGACCAACACATGCTGAAGAGATCCCAAGGGACTTTCATACTGATGAAGTTGAGGGAGGAGAGCTCAACATGGATGAAGTAGACATCACCGGGCATCCAAGAAGAAAAAGACTGCCAAGGGAGATGAGCTTGCTCTCCGGGATCCGGAGCCTTCTGTTCAGGTTGACCCTTCTGACCCAACACATGCTGAAGAGATCCTAAGGGACTTTCATACTGATGAAGTTGAGGGAGGAGAGCTCAACATGGATGAAGTAGACATCACCGGTCTTGGTGAACTTGGCGAATACTTCCTCAACCTCCCCAGAGACGACTTCGCAGGGCCTTACATTCCTCCGAGCAGCTCTAACACTGTCAACTTCAATGGTAAGACTTTCATCGTCTCTAGTGAAAAGGACACCATAGCCCACTCCTTGATAAGCAATGTGCAGCCAGTACTTACACTGGAGAGACAAGTTCGGAGTCAAGCAGACACCATTAAAGACCTTAAGTCTGAGAAGGAAAAGCTGTCCGAAGACCTTTGCACAGCTACTGCCAATGCTGACATGCTAAAGGAAGCAAATGAGGAGTTGAAGAAGAATTGAGAGGAAAGCGACACAAAAGTTGCTAATCTAGAGGAAACCATCAGAGACCTCTGGGAAAAGCTGTCCGGGGTGGAGAAAGACCTTACTGCCTCAAAAGAAGAGACCAAGGCAAAGGACAAGACCATCACCAACCTAACTACTGATAAGAATGCCCTTGAGAATGCAGTGTCCAAGGCTGCCGAGGAGAAAAATACTTTGTTACAGGAGCAGGAGGCCAAGATCCAAGCCAGGATCAATAATTATGCCAACCAGATGATCAAGAGCGAAGAGCTACTGCTTGAGAAGGCGAGGTCTGACATGGTGCTACTCTTCCATGAAAAGTTTCCACAGAGGAACCTAGGGGAGTTGTGGCTTTATGTTGAGCCCGAAAACCTCCCATACCATACGATGGCCGAAGGTGACAGGTATGGCTACTCTAGTGGCTCTTCGGATGATGAAGAACATACTGGGGAGAGCCCAGATGACAAAAAAGACGATCCCAGAGGCAAGAAGGTAGATGAAGGGAAAGATGACCCTAAGGGTAAGAAGGTATTCGAAGGTAAGCCATCCTCAAAGGCTCAACCTTAACTTATGATCCACTTAGTTTATTTTCAATTCAGACTAAAGTCCTTGGAAGGCCAAGGCACTCTTTTTGTAATGGTGTCCGAAATTTGACCGGACAGGTTTTTTGTGTTCTACTTTGACTGTTTAAAAGTCCTTGGAAGGCCAAGGCAATTTTAAGTTGTTTATCTCAATGAATATCTCTGTTCTGTACAACCATCATCTTCTTTCATTGTTCATTTTAATTTTGATAGCCAGAGTTTAAGTAGCCTTTAGTTGTTGCATTGTGAGAGTGTTTAAATTCTCCGGCTAGAGTTTAAATAGCCCTTAGATATTTCAGTCCGGATAGTATGATAAGGGATAGAACTTTAAAACACACTTAGAAAATTTTGAAGAAGGAATCGAATTTTATTTAACAACCCGGACACCTCATTAAAACCTCTTCGTGCCACCGGGGAGGAAAGAGTATGCCCCCAAATATTTACATGGATGTTTAAACAAGTAAATATTTACACAAGTGCTATTCCAAGTACATCCGGAGATGCTCAATATTCCAAGGATGAGTTAGAACTCTGCCATCTTTGTCTTCCAACCAATAATTTCAAGGCTTAATTCTTTCAACAACGATATACGGACCCTCCCAAGTTGGGGCCAGCTTTCCGAAGAGTTTTTCTTTAGTGTGTAAGAAGACCTTCCTTAATACTTTTTCCCCAGGTTGGAAATCTCTTCTCTTAACTTTAGAAGCAAACCTGCTTCTCATCAAACCTTGATAGTGTGCAACTCTAAGGTGAGCTTTAACTCGTGTTTCTTCTACCAAATCAAGTTGACCTCTGATTGCCACCTCATTAGCATGTTCGGAGAAGTTGTGAACACGAAAAGAGGGGAGAGTTGCCTCTATGGGAGCTACTGCATCCATCCCATAGACCAAGGCAAAGGGTGATTCTTGTGTGGCAGCCCCAGGTGTTGTCCGGTAGGCCCACAAGACTTCTTGCAAATAACTAGGCCACTTCCCAGCAGCCCCTTCCAAATTCTTCTTTAAGCCGGACAGTATAGTTCTATTAGCCACTTCAACCTGCCCATTTTCTTGTGGGTGGAAAGGTGAAGAAAAACAATGCTGTATACCCCTTGAGGCACAGAAGCTCTCCATTTCTCTATTGTCGAACTGTGGCCCGTTGTCTGTTGTTATTTTCTGTGGGACACCAAATCTGCAATATATGTTGGATATAATGAATTTTATGACACCTTTTGATGTTGTCCATGCTAGAGGGGCTGCTTCTATCCACTTTGAGAAGTAGTCGATGGCCACAATTATAGTTTTGCGCCCTCCGGACGCCACATGGAGAGGCCCTACTAAATCCAACCCCCATCGTGCAAAAGGAATGGGCTCAGAAATTGATTCTAAAGGAATGGCTGGTACATGAATTTCATTGTTGTACCTTTGGCATGGGTCACACCTTCTCACCAATTCCTTAGCATCTTTCATGATTGATGGCCAATAGTAATCGGAGAGTAAAACTCTTCTTGTTAAAGCTCTATACCCACAATGGGCTGATCCCTCACCATCATGCAATTCGGAGAGGACCATTTGTGATTCTTCATCTCCCAAACAGCGCAGGAGAGGTTTACTGTAAGATTTTTTGTATAACACTTCTCTCAATATGATGAAACCACGAGCCTTGTGTTTCAATGTTCTGGCCAGTGACTTATCCGGAGGCATAACACCATCGGAGAGGTATTGTATGAGAGGAAACCTCCAGTCTTGAGGTTGTTTCACTTGTATTTCAAAAATTTCCTCTTCTTTACCCTTACAAAGTTGGATGGAGGGGCTTTCAAGCACATGGATCCATGGGTATGACTCCGTATAGGCTATGGTTGCCAGTGAGTCTGCCAGCTCATTTTCTGCCCGGGGAATGTGTTCATAGACAACACTTTTAAACTTAAGCGCTTCATTTTTGAGGAGGAGTAAATATTTCACAAGTTGCTCCTTCTTAGCCTCAGACTGGCCTTGGGCATGGTTGATAATCAGTTGGGAGTCGCTTAGCAGCTTGACCCTCTTAGCCCCACAAATGTGGGCCAATTTTAGCCCAGCTATAGCTGCTTCGTATTCGGACTCGTTATTAGATGCCCTGAAAGCAAAACAAATAGCCTGGTACATTTTGTCTCCATATGGGGAAGTTAAGCATACCCCTGCACCACATCCCATTGTGCTAGATCCACCATCTGTTCGGACGACCCATACTTTCTTATCTTTTATATCAGTAGCTTGCTCCGAATCCCTGTCGGAGTGGAATTCAACCAGAAAATCAGCCACAACTTGGGCTTTGACTGCTGTTCAGGGAGCAAAGCCTATGTCAAAGTCCCCCAACTCTACTGACCACTTAGTCATTCTGCTCGAAATGTCTGCTTTTTGAAGGACATTCTTTAGGGGAAAGGAGGTCCGGACGATGATAGGAAGAGGCTGGAAATAAGGCCTCATCTTCCTTGCAGCTATTACCAGGGCTAATGCCAATTTTTCCAGTTTTAAGTAAGTAACGTTTCTCTGCATCTATCAAGCTTTTGCTGATGTAGTACACTGGATGGGGATGACTATCGACCTCTCTTACCAGCACAGCACTGATGGCACAACTTGAAACTGCCAAGTACACAAATAGAGTCTCCCCATCAACTGGCTTGAACAAAGTTTTGGGGGAGGACAGATGTTTCTTGATCTCATTGAAAGCCTCATCGCACTGCGGGGTCCAATCAAAGCCCTTTGCACCCTTCAAAGTTTGAAAGAAAGGAGCACACCTGTCTGAAGATCTTGAGATAAATCTGTTTAAGGCAGCTAATCTCCCTGTTAACCGCTGTACTTCTTTGATGTTTCGAGGAGGCTCCATTTGAAACAGAGCATTAAGCTGGTCCGGATCTGGTTGTATTCCATGCTCACTTATGATATAGCCCAGAAACTTTCCGGACTGCACTCCGAACACACACTTTTCAGGGTTTAACTTCAAATTTACTTTCACCAAGTTGGCAAACGTTTCTTGGAGATCGGACAAGTGCAACTGCTCATCCACACTCTTCAACATCATATCGTCAATGTATACCTCCATATTTCTTCCAATTTGATCAGCAAATGCCTTGTTGACTAATCTCTGATAAGTAGCCCCAACATTTTTCAAACCAAATGGCATCACCTTGTATCAATGAAGCCCTCTGTCAGTTACAAATTTGGTATGCTCTTGATCCTTTGGATCCACTTGAATCTGATTGTATCCGGAGAAAGCATCCATAAAAGAAAGCAGCTTGAATCTGATTGTATCCTTTGGATCTACTAACTGCTCAATCCGGGGAACCGGATACAAGTCTTTTGGGCAAGCTCTATTGAGGTTTGTGAAGTCAATGCACATGCGCCACTTGCTATTCTTCTTTTTCACTAAGACAGGATTGACAGTCTACAAAGGGTATTGAGACTCCTTGATGTGCCCCATCTTTGTGAGTCTGTCAACCTCTTGCACAATGACATCAGCCTTTTCTTTGGAAAAAAATATTTTTTTTGGACTACTGGAGCTACATCTCTTCGGACGGATAAGTGGTGCGAAATCACATCTGATGGGACTCCAGTAACATCAGCATTGCAGCAAGCAAAAACGTGCTGATGGTTCTTTAAAAACTTCAACATTTCATTCTTCAACATAGGTGGCATTTTAGACCCTATCTTGACACTTTTTCCATCTTCCAAACAGTGTGTCTCCACTTCTTCAACCGGTATCAACACTCCGGGGGTCTCTCGGGGGTCATCAATTTCACCCTCACCCCTAGAAAGGCCCTCAAACTGATATTGTTCATCGATGCGGACTGCCCCCAGCGTTCGAGGAGTCAAAGCAGTGGCATAACATTCTCTTGCAATCTTTTGGCTGCTCCGGACATCTCCAACCTGCCCCTGAACAGATACTTCAAGCATTGGTGGACTGTCGAAGCCACTGCATGCATCCTAGAGAGCCAAGACCTCCCTAGAATAGCATTATAGCAAGTGGGGCAATCCACCACAATAAAGAGTATTCTGACCATTTTCTTAAAAGGGCCCTTGCCCAATAACACCTCATCTTCGAACTCCCAGATCGCATCTGCTGAGCTGCCTGTGAAGCCCACGATTGACCTGTCCGAATTCTGAATTACAGCTGGATTTTTCATTTTCTTGTAAGTGGTTAGGAAAAGGATATTGGCTGAGCTTCCAGTATCCACCAAGATTCGTCTTACGTCATTGCCCCCTATAGATGCTCCTATGACAACAACATCCTCATGAGGGCCAGCAATGTTTCTTAAATCATCCTCATCAAACACAATGAAGGGAAATGAGTTTGGTGACTGATAAGATGTCATGCCTCCTTCTAGATGGGAGGCCAAAGTATGAACATGCCTCTTCCTCGAAGAAGCAGTAGGAGCTGTCATAGTGTCCCCTCGGAAAATTGTAAGCGACTCGAAAAATTTAATGAGCCCGGAGACCGACCTAGAACATTCCTCTATAGTACCCACTCTGTTCCGAGTTGGATCGGGATCCAAGTACTCAGATTCCACGTCAAACCTTTCAACTATAACCATGGCTCCCTCCGGAGCAGCATTACTTGGACCAACCCGGTGAGTGTTGTCAGGTCTGTTGCCTCCTCTTCTTTTAACGTAAGCTCCCAGCTTCCCCCTTTCAATCAAGTTTTGAACTTCCTGCTTCAATGCTATGCAGTCATCGGTGGTATGACCAATATCATTGTGATATTGACAAAAAGAGTTGTTGCGATGCTCCCTGGGAGACTGCAGTGTTGCCAGTCTCTGGTAATGCACCTCATCCTTTGTTTTATCAAAGATAGTGGCCACGCTTTCTTTTAACTCCGTGAACCACTCCGGTTGGACCCATGGTCCTCTCTTGTTTCTAGACTGTTGACTTTGAGCAGGAGCAGCTGGCTGAGACTGAGCTTTTGCCCTACCATGCCCCTGTCCGGTCTCCCTTTCTTTGTTCCCGGACTGGTTCTGATTGGGATTCGGTGTCACCGGGGTAGACCTCACCTGCCTGTGCACCCTAGTTTTCTTTGTTTCATCGATGTTTATTTGTTTGCCAACCTGATTCAGTAACCCTCCCCAAGTCATGGCCTTCTTCCTGGTTACTGAATCAGCTAGATTGCCTGGGTTCAAACCCTGTCTCAGGGATGCTATTGCTACCTGTTCGAAGCAATCAGCCAACCCATTCTTTGTGTTCACAAAATGGCTTATGTATTCTTTCAAGGACTCATTTGGTTCGTGGGCACAATGGATTATTGTGTCTCCATTGCCCTTCAGCTCTTTACTCCCTACGAACTGCCTTCGAAAGGCCACCCAAAACGTATCGAAATCTTTAATACAACCCTGAGGCAGGTTGTTATACCATTTTAGAGCACTCCCCGTAAAGGATTGGGAGAATTCCCTACAAAGTAGTTTATCATCATCGTCAAAGTTCATTATGAAGTTTTTAAATTGCTCCAGATGGTTGTCCGGATCAGTACTGCCATCGTACTTCTCTATTTTGGTGCTGTCAAACCTCTTGGGGAGGTTTCCGGACAGAATTTTAGAGGACAATGGAGATTGCCTCCAATTCCTTCCACGACTGAACACAGTATCCTCATTGGGAGTTGCAAAAATACCTGGTTCATCATGGAAGGCAAAGGGATCCATGAGCATCTTGTCCATATGCCTCCGGTTATGAGATGACCCCTTTCCAATATGCCTTTTCATTCTTCCATGTCTATCTCTTTTTCTTGAATATTTTTTAACCTGCTTTTGCTTTTTCCTGGTTCGACCCTCATCGCTGCTAGAGGACAAGGATTTTTCAACTCCATCACTGTCCGAAGAGCTATCAGAAGATTCTGAGCTTGAGTCAGAACTCTCCACAGACTTGGACCGGTGAGACTTTTTAGAACTGGCATGAGTCTTTTTGGTGCTCACATGAGTCTTCGAAGACTCATGCTCTCTAGGGTTATCGGTGTGATGAGTAACCGATGCTTTGGATTTTTTTTTCACGCCCATCTTGGCCTTCTCAACCCTCAGAGCTTCTATTTCACACTTCAGCCTGTCACGCTCCTCGACAGTGTATTCATCGTTCTCTTCCACCACTTCGAGCAAAGCTGGTGGAAGCTCTGGATTGTCCGGATTCATTCGGACAGATTTCTTTTAGCTGGTTTTGAATGCTTGATTCAGGTACCTCTTCCTCCCACTGTGGTCGCCAATTTGGTGAGGATAATAATCGCCTGAGGGTAGGCTGGTAATTTCAGTTGGTGTTTTATGGTGGTATGTAAGTGTTTAAGTGGTGGTGTGTGGGTGTTTTAAGCGTTTAGAGAGTAGAGAGATAATTAAGCTGCTTGGTAGCAGTTAATTTTCATTACCCATAGTTAATGCAGGTGGTTGGGTATTTATAGTGTGATGTTTGGGCCCTTATGGGCTTTCGGGTCATGTTTAAAGGACCCGGGTCATGTTCAAAGACCCATGAGCTCTAAGCAGGAGAGCAAGTAGCTTAGTCAGGAAGTGTTTAGGTTTTTTAGTACTTTTCTCATAGTTCGAACAGTCCTATGGTCATAGTGTTCGAAGTGACCTGTCCGGTCCATGTCCATGTGATCTGTCCGGTATCCGGAGAGACTAGACCGATCTGTCCTTGTACGGGGAGCATGCTGAATTCGGACTCATCATTGACGAGTTAAGCTTTGGGAAAATCTTATACGAAGGCTATGG
Organism: Limnanthes douglasii subsp. nivea; assembly: GCA_036936605.1. Taxonomy (NCBI): domain Eukaryota; kingdom Viridiplantae; phylum Streptophyta; class Magnoliopsida; order Brassicales; family Limnanthaceae; genus Limnanthes; species Limnanthes douglasii. The sequence goes on along the minus strand of JAUPFV010000004.1, from coordinate 195,811,011 downwards.
ATCTTCTCGTAATGGTAACTCCATGATTAACTTATAACCCTAACACCATCTATAGGTCCCAAAAAGAGTAAAAATCAGCGAAAACAAAAATCAACACTCAAGATTTATACGTGGAAAAATTCATTCAATGTGAAGAGTAAAAACGCACGTGACTAATTAAAAGTCCACCCTAAAACTTCAATTATTATAATGAGTTGATGGTACAAATAAATTTGAATCAATCTCACAAAGACTTAGAAACTCACCAACAATTACAAAGAACAATAGATAACAAGAAGAAAAGTACAAAGTAAAAATATCACACACACAAAATACACTATTCAAGCAATTATTCTCCCGACCGATTTGTAGCATCATATTACAATCCAACCGATCAGATTGAAACCTTGAATATCACGAACATGTACAAATTTCAACAAAAAAAACCAACAATATTTGCTTCTCGATAAATCCTCTTTACAATAGTTGCACCGTTAATTCCAAAAATTAAAAATGCTCTCTATTTTTATTTTTGTGCATCCGCCTCCATATATAGCCACAAATAAATAAAAACCCATAGATTCTAAAATGAGTCTAATTTAAACCGGACCCTAACACTATTTTCCATAATATACCCATAATATCAACGAAAAAATCACCCTCATTCCTTTTCATTTTGTTTAATATTCTTATATCTTTCTGGATTTAATTTGAACAAAAATTATCTTCCTTTATTCTATAAAACAACTACAAAGATAGTAACATAAAGTACAATATTATACACAAAAGTCTCCGACAATCCTAATCTTAATTTATCAAAGTCCTTGACATTCACAGACCCTACCTTTAAAGGTTGAGAATGATATGAACTTAACAAAGTTTATGGGTGTTATGTTATCCAATGAAAAAAAACAAAATTGCTGTGCACTGTTTAACATGGAATTTGTTTTCTTTAAGAAACTCAAATTCCATGCAAAACAGATACCAGTGCTTTCATTTTTTTCCCATTAGAAAATTCCAAGCACACCTTGACACTAATTAAATCCAAACCTATGAGGCCCTGAGTTCATGAGAAACTATTAAAGGGAGCTGTTTCATAGAATCTATAGCTGGATGTATACGGAGATCAAGAATCTAAAGCAATCTCTTTCATGCGATCCATATACTTTAGGTACTTTGTCGAGTTGTATTCTTGGACATCCAGACTTTCTTCTGAGAATATTCTTTGGAGTGTTTTCTCCTTGTTCTCTTTCGCACATTCAGCCACATATTCGTCACCTCGAAGCAGTATCACAACCTGTATGTACAAGTTTACTAAAGTTATTTTTTTTTGTGTACAGGGGTTGTTTGGTGCAGGTCTTATAAGCTTAAGAGTTAGCTTCAAATATATAAATAAAAATCTCCGCTCTTTTAAAGAAGTTATAGATTGTTTGTTGTGTAATCTAAGAAACAAATCTAAATTTAATGTTAAAATTAGCTCCAAAAGGTGAAAAAAGGAAGTTGGGAAAAATAGACCTGGATATTTTTAAGACAATAACATTGATAGACGAAATCGGTAATATATATTGAAAACAAAAGGCCAAAAACGCTTTATCTTTTAGTTTTTAGGCTTTTAGATCTCATCCTAAGCCAAAAAGCATAAGAGGCTAGTATTATTAAGCTGAAAAAACTATCCAAGCAAAATATATCTTAAAAGACACCAAGCAGCCATTTAGTTCACTGAATGTAGGAGGGGTGGATTTCTAAAAAGTAATAGTTGACGGAATGATGTAACGACTTGCGAATATTAGAGTACAAAACATACCGTAGGAAGCACGCAAAAGTAGATGCAACTCGTACCTGACTCATTCGAGGACGTAAAACTGGAGATTGCTCAACACAAAGGGAGGCAGTCAAAACCAGTCGCTCCACCTCCTCCTTGTCGTAGTTGGCACCAAGCACAGGATCTACAAGCATCTCAATATCATTGCTTTGAAGCAAAGGCTTTGACTGCAAGAGGAAATCAATAATATTACAATATAGCAAACGTACGTGACAAAAATTTAAAATATTACAATAATATTACAATATAGCAAACGTACGTGACAAAAATTTAAAATATTTCACATTTGCATTGTATGTTCAGTATAAATGGATCCAGTCTGATTTTTTCTAGAAAACAAAAATAAAGAGAAATTTTTTTCTAGTGACTGTAAGTTTTCATCTATGGACAACTCTCCTCACTCATAAGTGAGGAGATCCTCTTATATTTAACATTTAACAGCGATATACCCAGATGACAAGGCTTTGCTGGGAGTCGTCTAAAGCTCGTCGTCCAGTTAGTAATTCCAAAAGTAGAACACCAAACGCAAATACATCTGTTTTCACGTCTACTATGCCATGCATAAAGTATTCAGGAGCAAAATAACTGCAGTTCAAAAGGAGGATAACATATTAACTATGAAATACTTTAATAAAGATAAAACGAAAAATATATCTCCAAGCTTACGAACCCGAATGTGCCTTCAAATTTCGACACGTTGTGATGAGTCACCTGATTTGGAAGCCACTTAGCAAGCCCAAAGTCACAAATCTGGATGAAAGATTGAGCTACTCATCAGTGTACCGATAAAAAAATAAAGACCAGCTAATGGCTGAAAAGGCAGGACACGTGGCATTGAAAACTCCGCATTAATGATCAACAATTTCATGATAATCAGCGCAGAATCACAGCTCAAATTGGAAATTTTATAAAAGATGCAGATCCAAAAACAAAGTAAAACAGCTATAGTCCAAAGCTGTGCAGCTACATCAACACAATAAAAAGCATTCGAGCTACATCTTCATTTTAGTCTTATGAAATAAGCTCTACAAGATAGCGGGAGTCAGAGCCAATATATACTAAAATTCTTAAACAAGAAATCACTTTTAAGGCTCCTTTTATTTCTCTACCAATCAAAAGAAGAACAAGATCATGTCACATCGCTTTTCTAATAAAAAAAGATTTTGTCAGCATAATCACGCATGTAACACGCTGTTATTTTACTTTCCGGAGGCACAATATATCGACTAACAATATATTTCCAGCACTGCTGGGTAAGAAAATACAAAGTCAGGTTTGTCAACCTCGAATCAACTTTCAACCATCAGTATATTCCGTTAAGTTTTAGTTTGGATGTAGAAAAATGCGTGCGAAACTGATATATTTAAAAAATAGAGATTAAACCTCTAGTTGTTTGGAGGTAATATTTTCCGTAGTTAATTGACAAAACCTTTTGTCCTCTACACTAAATAGTAAATAAAATAGATATAACATGTAACATAATCCAACAGCAATTAGAAAGTAACTGATATAATACAAACATATGCAGAAAGAGCTGCGTAAAGACTAAGAAACTAACAAAATAATGACTAGCTACTATATATTTATTTTATAAAGGTATTACTAATCAGATACATACCACAAAAACCATAATCTTTCGTGCGAGTTGAACACTAGACAAAAAGATACCTGGGGCTCGAAATCTTCGGTGAGCAAAATGTTATCGGCTTTAATATCTCTATGGATAATTCGCCTTTGACATGTCTCGTGAAGATATGTTAGACCATCTGCTATCCCCAATGCGATTTTGTACCTTCTACTCCAGTTTAGTATCTCCCTTGACGACCCTGGATGATTTGTAAGGAAATAAATAGCTAGAAAGACAAATAAAGAATTTGAAAAAGAAAATACTATTTAGGCACCGACCATGAAGAAGCGATCCTAAACTCCCATGGGGAGATAACTCAAAAATGAGATGCATTCCACCATCAACCCCACATCCAATTAATTTGGCAGTGTTTGGATGATCCACGTGAGCTATGATACCCAGCTCCGATAGAAAACCTGTTGTAATCTCATCAGAGGAACCTTTGATTAACTGCTTTACCGCTACAAGCTTCCCATCTGGTAACGATCCTTTGTAAACTTCGGCATAACCCCCTTTTCCAATCAAATTGTCTACAAAAAACATAAATCTAAAATTAGTGCATTAAAAGGCTAGTATTTCTTTTAAACAACTCATCTCGTCTTGAAGCAATTAGGACACTACTTTCATCGAATCTACGGCTATACTTTATATACACTTTCTATTGGTTAAACTTTTACCCAGTGAGAATTAGCATTCCACTATTCCTTTAAGACGAAATATTTGCACCAAAATATGTCTATAGGTTGATTTGAAAATGTAAAAAATAATATATATATATATATATATATATATATCATAAATTCATTTCGTAAATGTCGAACATTAAGTAACATCTAACCGTGGCTAAAATTGTTGGTTGCCGTTTCAAGCTCGGAGAGGGTGAAGTTGAGCAAGGAAGAATCGAGGTTGTATATATCCCTAAGCACCGCGCTCTTTCTCTTTGTTACCTTGGACATGGCACGAGGAGGGAAGGAAGCTAAGCGCTTAATGGAACTTCGCTTCCATAACTTAAAAAACTTGCTCCAGTGGGAATGTCCCCTCGAATTCGATGACTCATGGGCGTCCTTCGAAGGGCTCCATAAGCAAGCGTCTATAACTCCTGTCGGAGAAGACCCATCTCGCTTCTGTTCCTGATTTTCCTCGCCTAAATATCTCAAAACTATCATTGAAAAAAGTAAACCATATGTATCCAGCTATTTATATAGCATTAAAAAGAAGTCGGACATTATTTTACCGTGAGCTGATGCAGAAGAGGTTAGCATAGCGCCTGTTCTTTTGTGTTTGACTCGATCAAGATGCTCTCCTGGAATGGGCTCAGTGGTTTTGTCACTGAACATATTGAGAGCATGATCAGAGTAGGAAATCAATCAACTTTTGTCTTTACTAATGGGTGTGTGTACATCAAAAGATATTAAAATGTATCCCCAAACACCAATTAAGTGGTTATAAAGAACTTGAGCCAGAATCTGCATAGAGACTTAACTTTGACACCAACGAAACAAGCCATTGCTACAAAGATTAAATACATCAGCTAAGAAAGTGATCCCATAGCATTAAAACGGCTTAGTAATTAACATGATCCTGTTAATTTTGTGTTAATTTTTTAGTAAGTAATCAGAAATCCTCAATGTTGTCGATTGATCATACAAAACCATAAAAAATAACTTGTTTCTGCAATGAACCCAGCCCAGGCTTTGATACGCAAAGTTCAACAGAAAGGACTAACCAAAGAGACAAGATACACAAAATAATAAAGAACACATGAATCAATTGCATGCTCGATTAAAATAGAAGAGAATCGGAAAAATAAAACCTAAAAAAGATAATGAATTGCATACCTCTGATGTTTCGCCATGAAAACAACAGGAGAGAACATGGGTAGAAACAGAATGATAGGGGAACAATCAAAGACAACAAGGGGTGGTGCAATTATACCACCAAAGCTCTGATCTTTAGTGGAAAGAATAGATTTTGTTAACCAAAAATCATCTCTCGCTCTGTCTTTTATGTGAAACCCAGAATGCAGAATGATGAATCTGCAAGCTATATATAGTCGAGCTTTTCACTCTGTCTCTCTCTAAGAATCTCACTTTCTCTCTCTACAATTGTTTTTCTTCTCGTGGTTCTGTCTCTGGTCCTTTTAGGACGAGGATTCCGTTCGAAACGCTGGTGTGTTCTACTGGGTTTATGACATGTGTAGCGATTTCTGCTCTTTGCCTTGAGAGACGACCCACTAAGTTTCCAGAGAGATTCATTCAGATTATTTACGCGGTGAATTGAAGCACAAAAGTAGCAACATTTAATTTTCTATATAGTTCAAACAAAAACGTCTATATTATTACTGTTTACCTGATTTTAAAGATTAATTATACTAGTTAATCAATAGTTTGGTTCGTGTAATAATATTAAGGTTTTAGGATCCCGTGAAAGGAGATTTGGTATCTAATATCTACGGTGAAAGGATTATAATTAATCCAAAATTATACTCTTCTTTTTGTTGCACTAATATTTTAAAAATATAATAACATTATCAAAATAACTAAACATTTATTTGAGTAATGTTCTTTGGAAACTAATAAAAAATAAAAAATAAGAATAAGATAGAAAATTTATAATAAAATTCGACTGAAACTATGAAACGATATTTATTTTGATGCGGAAGAGTACGGTTGAACTTTTGAAGGTATTTGATATCTAAAGACATTGATCTATAAAAATATTTGTTTTTCGATCCGTCTTGTAAGTTATTTAATTTGGTTGAATCAAATTTTAAAAGATGAGAGATAATGTCGTAGTATAAAGGTTTAAAATAGCGAATAAATATGTATTTTATGTTGTTTTTAGTTTGATTTTATTGATAAATGACTGAAAGTTAAAAATCACATATGCATTTAGTTATGGTTCGTGATTCGCGTACGTAGTTTTGTGTTTTATTAAATGTTATGTGTTTCACATTTAAAAGTGATTTGTGATTTGTTTTTAGTTATGTTTTGGAGTCCGCATTTAGATAATGTACGTATTTATTTACGACTCACATTTGATATCGATTCGTATTTCGTGTTTCGTAATATTTTTAAGGTTTAGTGTTTGTTTGTATTTATATATTTGCATCTCAGATGAAATTTTATTTATCACGGCAACATGGATAAAGTTTGTATTTTAGATTTCGGTACGATACCCTTTTTAATGATAAATAAATAAAAAATAAGTTCAGATTGAAGCGGCAAAAAAACCTTGCTTTGTATTCTCTTAAAAATTATATACAATTTGTAAAGAAATAAAGGGAAAAATATTTACTAAAAAAAAATACTTAAAGAAAAAATGTTCAAATGAAGTATAAATTACTAGAGCTTATAACCCAAGATGTAAAGAATATATTTGGTTTAAAGCACAATGAATAGAAATGCCAAAGCTTTGCAACCTAGATACGAGAAAAAATAAGAATCAATAATCATAAAACATATTTATCTAACTGAAATGGAAGACAATTAGACAAAGAACGAACGCCACAAATTACAAATTTGAAAATGAAGGCACGGATTTGGTGTTGCAACTATATAATTGTACATTAATTTGTAGTATTTTCATGGGTTTCGTGATTCATATTTACTTTATAATTTACTAGCATGTTTCGCGCTCAATGCTTAACATTATTTATATTTTATGATTTGTATTTACTGTCTAGTTATGTTCGTGATTTGTATTTAGTATATACTTATTATCATTTTGCGTTTAGTATTTGGCAATGTTTCACGATTTGCATTATAGTTCGTTTAGATTTTATGTTTTATTTTGGTTTATTAAATTTATAAATTCTTTTTTTTCAGAGGGAACACGCAATTGTTACTCAACGAGTGTGCACAGGGTAAACCCTCAGTCTGACGCAATATCTTGCAAACTAATGCCAAAAGGTAAACCACACAAGGTGACGGGCTCAACCAAGAAAGTGTTTGTAAAGTGACTCGAACTCATGACCTTTGGTCACAAGCATGTCTTGCTAGAATTTATTAATTCTAGTATGTCTTAGGATGTAATAAGAAAAACTACTAAATTTGGAGAAGAGCAATGAGCAATGAATGTGGATATACTTTTGATTCTGTTAGCACATTTAACATTGTTCTTCTCAACATCAATTGATATATTATATTTGATGATGGTTTTATTACATCGAAGACATGGGAAAAATCAATGACTACGATAAGGTTGCAATAATCTTTGAAAAACTTATGAATTCAATAAAAAAATGTTGTAATTGCAAACCTGATATTTGTATGAACTGTTGTTATATTATTGATCAATATCTTATTATGTTTTTATAAATAAATAAATAAATCATTATGCAATAATTTTTAAACGAATTACATGCATTCATATCTTATGAAACATGCAAAAATTAGAGGAGCACAAAAAATAGATATTCTCTAGATGTTTAAAATGGTTAGGAATTAAAACATATAGAGATATTGAATTGAGTGAAGCATTTGAAACTATCAAAGATGATTAAATGTGCTACACATTAATTTCACAATTTGCATTTAGTATATGACAGTGTTTGGGATTCACATTAGTTATGTGTGTTTTGTAATTCATTTTTGGTTATGTTGTGTATCGTATTTTTTATTCGATATTGATTCACGATTCATATTTAAACATGTGTTCGTATTTCACACTTACTTGTGTTATATCGAAAGATTGGATTTAACAATTTTGTAGGTTATCGTTGTATGATTAGTCTAAGCTTACAAATAATTTTATTCTTTCGAAAACCTTTTGTTTTATATTAGCTAAAATGATGTGTTTACTTTTCATTATTATCAAACTTAATAACCAAGCACTCCACATGTGTATTTTGTACGGTTTAGTACTTTCCTTAATTTAGTTTGCACTTTGCATTTAGTTTAAGACATGATTCATGATTCACATTTAATGTAAAACATATTTTGCGCTTCACGTTTAGTATAAATCACGGTTCACGATTCGCATTTAGCGTAAATCATGGTTCACAATTTATATTTAGTATAAAGCATGGTTCGCAATTCACAATTTGCATTAAAAATATTCATAATTTGCATTTAGGTTAAAACATTATTCGTGCTTCGCATTAGTTTGAGATATGGTTTGCAATTTGTATTTAGATCTTATACATGATTTGTTATTCACATTTTCTTATAAACATGATTCGTGTTTTGTATTTTGTTTATGTGATCAAATGTGTTATGTATTCTCAGCAGGTGGCAGAAGATTAACAACATTTATAAATTTAGAAAGGTAAAAGTACATCATGCACTAAATAAAAAATAAAAAAAAAATGTAGAAGATAGTTGGAAAAAATATGCTGCACATGTCTATAATAAAAAACTTGATCAGAATTTTTATTTTTTTGTAGTAAATATTGTAACAAACCCTTTGGTCAACTTCAATCAGACTATGGAAATTTCAAATAGGTATAAACACGATGATCTAATTGTATGGTCAGTTACAAACACACCGATCCATTTTCTTTCGTAGCATGATGAAGTTGGCTAATGAAGACCAACATGACTATAATGTAACATTATTTTCCATTTTATTTGATTGGTGTTTCATAGCTTTAAATATAATTTTTGATTCACATTTCTATACATTAGTGACTCGAGATTCATATTAAAGGTAATTCGTGATTCACATTTGATTCAAATTTTGCGTTTCACATTTAGTATATGGTTCATAGTTCGTTTAATTAGTACTTCATAGGTCGAACTTATGTTTAATAATATTTTGAAATTGACAGATGATTGATGTATATATCTGTTGGATATTTTCCAAACAAAAATTTCTTATACCTACCCTTAGAACTGGTGGATATCTTACATGTATAATTAAGAATATCTACTTGAAAAGTTATAGCAATGCAAGTTAATTCATTATTCCACTTTTTACTCTAGCACAAAATATAATCAATCATTGGATATCATTAATGATTGACCTTAATGATGGAACAACAACAAACTGTATTACATTGGTGCCAAGTTCAAGATACACTAGAGATAAAATAAATAAGGCAATATAAAAAATTTAAGTTAAAATATTTGTACTTGGTTTTACTTATATTTCGCAATCCAAGCTTTAGTTTATATACTGTTTGTGATTCACATTTTTATAATGTTTCGTGATTCACACTTAAAGTATATACTTAGTTTCCGTTTCGTGTTCATCATGAACAATGTTTCGTGATTCACATTTTGTTTAATACATGTTTAATGTTTCAAGATTTCCTAATATTTCGTGATTCGCGCTTGCTTACGTTTGTGTTTGTGTGTCATAAGTCACGTGTTTGATAAATACATTATTATCTAAACTTACAAACAAATTACACGGTGAGAAAAAAACTTATAAATCAAGCCCAAGATTAAAGATAGAATGCCCAAGAGATATCCCACAATAATAAAAGAGGACTACTAACTATGAGGTACTTGTTTGTGAGTATGTTAGAGATTTTAATGAAAATGGAAAAATAACTAATGATTATGACCCAAATATTGGTACACTCAATAGGGATTTTGAGTTTGGTACCTATCTAAACGATGTTCAAACGAATAAATTTTGGTAGTAGTTGATATATTGATACTCTTAAAATTGTATACAAACCCGTAATTTATTTTTTGGTTGGGTCTCCTATGATGAGTCATCACTGTAAATTAACTTATAATTTTTGGCATAATTTATTATGATTTGCGTTTAAGATAATAAGATTTTCGCATGTCGCACCTGGGTTACCTCTACAGTTAGAAATTTGTTAAACATTTATTCGTGCTTTGCATTTACATGTTTCACATTTTGTCCTTTTATATGTTTCATGCTTAAAGTTTTTTGCGCTTGAGTTACCTCCATACTTAAACATTTGGTGTACCTTATTTTGCGCTTCATGTTTACATTATGTTTTGCGGTTCACATGTATAAGTGTTTCACGGTTCATGTTTGTATTATGTTTCATGGTTCATGTTTATAAGTATTTCGTGATTTGTATTTATCAGTGCTTTTTAGGTTCGTGTTTAGACATAATATTTGTAAAAACTTCACATAAAACTTAAAGAAAAACTTTAATAATAAAATGTTTCAAATTATATATAATAAACAGTTTTAAATTGCATTATACCTATAAAACGTCTTCGCACGATCGTCTATTATAATTGATTTTCAAATAATGACCACACTTTATCTTTTAGAATATTATCTATCCTCTAGATGGAATGCATTTCTTTTTAGGTGTTCCAACTCCTCTTTTCAAATTTAAAGGGATTATTTCATGAGAGTTTTAGAAATAAATATCCCATCAAAAGTAGTTAAAACATGTATACTATATATAAAGTGTTGTACAATAACTTGCCAATTAGAATGAATCAACATACTCTATTAAATTTACTTGAACTTATGTATTGAAACAAAGCATGAGTGTATATAAATGAAACAATTTTTTACTTACACAAGAACATTTGTCAGCCATAAGATCAACAACGATAACAGGTTTAAAAAAACTTAATGTAGAACTAACAAAGATGGACAAACTAGTCATAGACAAGTTATTTTGACATTAACCATAATTTGTTTTAAATTTTGGACATAATTAATTATTCCAACCTAGCCCATCTGCATAACGTCTTAAAGTTTGGCTCATAAGTAAAATTTTATTTTTTCAATTAATTTCGATATATGAGGACTACTTAAGTATTTGATCTGGTGATCAAAAGAATCAACTGGAGTATAAGACATAAAACTGTATATTTTTCCTTTAAAATTTGCACTTGTATATTTGTTTGGAGGTAAATTTTCACAAAAACTAAAACTTTTAGACTTTCCTCATCAAATTTGTTTTCTATGTATACAATATACATATCATAAGTAGGGGTATACGCATATTGTTTAAACATGTGAACCATTTTTTTTCCATAAATGTTACAAATTTATGACTCAAAGTATACTTCAAATTCCAAATAAGATTAAATATACAATATAATGATAATAATTCAGAAATAGAGAATAAAAAACATCCACTATAACTAAGTGATGATCCAAAATAAAAGTGATTTGAGGATCCAACAAGTGAGGTTTCAGCATCTCAAGAAAGCATAGCCATTATCACTATATTTTGACCCAACAATAGAAAATGTAACCACAAATACACTTAAATATTTATAGAGGAAAAACATGTAATAAACCTTCATAATTCACATGAACATATAATATTTGTTTGGTTTTGTATTTATCGTATCTAAATTCATAATTCACATTTATATATAATACTTAGTTTGTGATTTGTATTTACTATATATGGTTTCACAGTTCGCGTTTACATACAATATTCTTCATAATTTGTATTTATTATATATTGATTTATATTCTACATTTACATATATTGTTTGTTTCTCGATTCGAATTTAGATATATTATTTATTTCATAATTTGTATTCACTATATATTGTCTACCATATAACATTTATTATATGGATTCACGGTTCTCATTTACATATAAAACTTATTTGGCAATTCTTATTGAGTATATTCAGATTCACAATTCGCGTTTACATATCATATTTGTTTCTCGCTTTGCATTTACATATATATTGATTTGTTATTCAGATTTAATATATAGATTTTCTAATTCATATTTACATATATAATATTATTTTCATTTCATAATTATTTGTTTTTAGTAGTTCACATTTCCTATTTTAGTTTTGTTTAGCAGTTCAAGATAGTGCATGTTTTATAATTAAAAAAAAAGAAAGAATAAAAATACTAACTATTATTACCATAATTAACTATGTCAAATAATAATATTCTTTTATATTTTTTCGTAAAAACTATTTTATCATTGGATAAAAGTATACAATAAGAATGAAAACATTGGAGACAATATCCAAATGTTATGAAACACCGCTTGGCGAAGTTGTTTTAGGCAGTATATATGGGTGAGTGGTCATTTGTACTATCGAGACTCTTCCATCATTTGAAGTATTCTTTATTTAAATTAAATAAATTAGAATTATCTTTGTAAACGTCCATCATAACCTTTTAAAACAATTCATGAAAGATGATGCGTAATCATTTTTAACTAACAATTGTACGATATTAATTGTCACATATTTTTTAGATCTAATGGAATAATATATCTATTTAGCAATTAAATATGATGTCAAATTCTTCTTACGTTCTTTACAAAAATAGTACCACAAATATATTATTGGACATGCTTCATAATGATCATGAAGCCAATTAACGTATCAAGTGATGCATAGATTTTTCATCTATATTTGTTTATTTTTTATTATCACAATAAGTAGTTTTTAATCTTGTATTATGCATGTATTTAAAAAAATCATGCTCTAAAGGATAACAATATAAAACTAATCTTAAAGCCGCAACTCTTTCCTAAAAAACTTACCCAACACTTGTAAGTCCATCAATCCAATCAATACAAGCAAATTGTTTTTTCTTATGACAAAAAACTTATAAAAAAATATATTTGTTATATTTTATTTTCTAGAAAACAAACTTTCATTGAAAAAAATGATTTTACATGATGAAGGCTAAAAAATAATCTAAAATTAAGATATAAAGTGAGACTAATTGTGAATGGTTTTATTTGGAAGTGTTAGTAATATAGGCTTTGATCATTATGCAACTTCACTAGTTTTCTAATTATAATGAAAAATAAGGTAACAACTTCAATCAATGTGTAAGATAATAAGGCTTCGATCATTGTGCAACTATAATTTTTTTTTGAATGAAAAAATAAGGTAACAAACAAAATAAGTCTTACTACATGTGAAATTTCGATCAATATGTGTTGTATGTAACTTGACTCTACTTGATTATTATTTTTGCTTCATCTGAACTCATACCCTACATTCGGTTGATTTAAAAAGTAAAATACATTTTACTATGGGTTATTTTAGGATTTTATAAAAAAAAAGACTAGGCTAATAATTGTCCACGATATAAGGGGGAAATTATATTTCTCTCATGAAATCGAACATATATCGAACAACACTCTGATATCATGAATATACTATAAAAACTGTAGTAATTAGCATGTACATACCACATTTTTTTCATACAAATTTCATGTTTCCCAACTGTCTATATGTTTGTAACAGTGTCTTCTATTTTTTCTTAACTATTAGTTCCACCAAATAAGAGAACTCTTTGAAAATTGTGCAACAACTAGGGAAAGTTTCTTTTGCTCACTATATCCATAACCCTCAAATATATATTATTTACATTTTTCCAAATACATGCAAGCATTAGAACCCGATTTTCCAATGAGCACATGAGTTTTTATCTTTACCACTGCATTTTCAGGATTTGGTGGTTGTTATTGTCTTGCTCTTCCTCCGCCAATATAATCTCTTATTTGGTTTTGATTAAACAAAATGCATGGAGGTTCATCTTCCAAATTAGGCATGACATCATCTTCCGATTCTATTTTTAGCATGTTATTGTTGTTTTGTGGAGGTGTGAGATTTCTGATGGCTCTACATCAATTACGGGCCACCTAATTCCTCCAATACGTTCCCTAATTAGTTTTTTTATAGTATGAACTTATTCATCTTGTATTCGATCATTTCACTTTATATTCATATATGTTTTTACATAGCAGTCATCAATTGAACAAGATTCTTCATATTTTTTCTACCATTGTAACAGGTTGTGTGTAAGGATAATACAACCTTAAAATAAATTTTTTGGCTATGATACCATATGATGCATGCAAAAAAGAGAATCGATCCATTTTTATTTGGAGAATACTTATAAACAAAATCAGAATGAAATGTGATGAAAATTAGATGATGGATCACGTTGCGCCACAAAACAGATGACAAAGCCTTTGATAATAAGAACAAAATTCGTTTCTCAAAAGAATAATTTAAAGATATATTTGTCTTAGATAAATGTTATGAGTACAAACTCTTTTTATATCTTTATTACTTAATTTAAAAATGAAGAATACAAATAATCTAAGGGTTTACTTATAGCCAGATAAACAAAAATAGGTAATAGAAAGAAAATAATTCCTTTTGACCCTCTTAAAGAGAGAACTAAATAAGTTTAAAGACTAAAAAAGTAATTATTTGATGATAAATACAAAATAACTCTCATTGACTTTCTTAAAACAAAACTAAATGATATAAATACTTAAAAATAACTTTTGAATTATAAATACGAATTAATTGTCCTTATATCTTTTAAAACAAAATTAAACCAGTTTAACTACTAAAAATGTAACTCTTAGATAATAAAAATAAAATAACTCCCTTTGATTTTGTCATTAAACTTTGATGTTTTTTTAATATATTCTCATTTGGGCTTAACAAAATAGGTTGATATTGCTAAAATAACTTACATTATATTTATGGTCTTTGCCACTTAGCCATTTGTTGCAAATTAAAACAAAATTCTCAATTTGTTTGCTCCAATCAAAGGCATTTCTTAGGGAGTATCTAAACTATTAGTTGTCTCACACTCTATTTGGGTTATAAAGGTTTCCACAACCTTGTTGAACTCTCTACGACGTTTCATTGCTCTTAAGTGTGTTACATGCCCAATCTTAATAATTTTTACTTTTACGATCTTATGTTGGTATTCAATCAGATCTATTTGGATGTCCTCATTGTTAGATAAAAAGGTTAATAATTCAGTTTGTAGATACCCTTGCATGTTTTGATAAATATGTAAGATTCATCCCATTGCAAGTGTTAATTTTTTTAATATTTTCACATGCTCGTATTGATGATTATGGTTAACTTAGTTTGTGTCACACATGTTTTTTTTACTTTGAGCCCCATAATTTTGTGTTGATGATTTTGGAATCTTCATGGGGTCCTGCCCCTTAAGTTGTCATCATCCAAAGTGATATAAGTGAAATTAATCTTGTTAAGGTGAACTGAAATCTGGTTGGTTTGTTGAACCTCAAGGTCAGAGATGTGTCATTTTTCTCATAGAAATAGTTATTCATGTGAATATGTATTATCCAATAATAATTCCTACTATTTTATTGCTTGGATCAATATTCAAGTATTCATTACATGCCTTATAACTTTTCATAGCTTTGGCCAACTGTGGAGCTGTAGGTTCTGGTGTTGACTGAGATGGCTCAAACTTGGGCATTAGTAATTGACTTAGTTGATTTTGTTTAGAAGTATAAGAGGCTCGACCATTGACGAATTCGATAATTTTTCCATTGTCAATCATGTTTTGAATCTCATCTTTTAGAGCCATGCACTCTCAAGTATAATGACAAATAATGTTATGGTGTGTATAAAATTTGTTCAGATTTTTAACTCTCTTGAAGTGCATATTTTATCCGATTTTTTGGATGTTTTAACTTTCTTATTTTAAAAAGAAGGTCATTGTTAATACAGTTTAGAAACATGTTTTCTCGATTAAATCAGATCTGTGTTGAGAGGCTCAGGTTGTAAGTATATCGGTTAATACAATATATAGACATTCAGTTGTCCCAAAATCATTGCTCGCATGGTCTCCTTCATCTTTATTTGTTATTTTACCTGGGTTGGAAGTTGTCTCAAGGTAAAATACTTACATTTCATGATGCCTTTGCCCATCATTATGGGGATGATACCTTACCGATACAAAATAGAGGCCACCAGATGACAGTTTTTTAAATTTTTCTTTGTTTTAACATGTATAATCACACATGATCTTGTTAATATCATGCTGATAGTGGATAATATAATCCACATATTCACATATTTTCTTACTCCTAATGAATTTATCTCATAGTGTAATATAGAGATATATAAATTTATGAGTTGAGCAGTGGTAATTGGTAGAACCACATAAGAGCATTGGGTGTGAATGTGATTGAGAAAACTCGACAGAGAAGCTTACCGTTGCCACTAAACACCAACATATATTTTCAATATTATTTGATATGGTGTTCGGGATCACTAATCCCATCTTATTTTTCCATTTTATACTGATTGAACTTTTAGGGCAGATCGCCTACCAATATTTTTTACTGATTGAATTTTCCAGGTCGATTTTGTACCAATATTTATGTTGATTATGTACCCATATTTCTAGTGCTACCCATTCTCGGTCTAAGGTTTATGTGAATCAATATGCCTAAGATTTGATTATTCATGCGAGGGATCCATTGTTAATTGTTCCCAAGCTATTGTGGACCGAAAAATGTATTCTAAGATGGAACTTAGAGTTTGGCGGTTCTGCTAATAACCTCGTACTAAGCTCAACTTAGAAAAAAGCATCGTTATTTTGATGACGAATAACAGATCGGTTCTTTTAGCGAATACGGAAATGTTTGTAATGACGATGTTTGTTTTTTTTACCAATTATTTTTTTGATCGAGCCTATGAGCATCTGAATTGGAAAATCTCATATTACAAGTCATGTTATTTATACTCTTGTCACGGTGAGTTGCAAGATTATAATAGTTTACTGAGTCAGTGGAAGCGTTATCACATTATTTAGAATTATTTTGACGATCATCATTTGTTTGATAGCCAAGAGTTATTCATAAGGTTTATTACAAGTATTTATATGTTTCTTCATCATAGTGACTGAATCTAACTTTTTGTCGTTGGCAAAATAACGAGGCTCAAAATTCGAGTCGATTGATATGGTGGAATGCTTGGATTTTCTTTTTTACCATGGTTATAAAAGATTTTTTTGGTTAGATTATTGAAGAAAGTCTTATGAGTACCAAAAACTTCTCACAAATGTCACAAATGAAGTGGTTAAACTTGTTCGACCGAGGTGGTCAGTTTCGAAAACATATTATTTAGAGAAATTATATTTTATACAAAGTAAAAAGAATAAAAAATATAATAAAATATATATAGTCTTATGGTTAAAGTGCATCCGTAGCTCATAGATTAGAGTTTTTATTTATAATACTATGTTACAAATTAATGAATACATTAATTACATAATGAATACTCATTAAGTCCTACTTTGACCATATTTAACTATAATATATATTACTAATCGCATAATCTTATCCTTTATAAACTAGGTTTGGTTAGATTACAACTTTATAATCTCATTAAAAATATCCAAATACAATTATGAAAATAATCATCATCATTTAAACAAAATATGATATATATGAATTAATAGGATTTTTTAAATCTAACTAAAAGTGAGCATATGTTCATAAAACCTCGGTCTGGAAGTGTCTTGTGATATTCTTGAAGAAATCCATGAAGGAGAAAGATCAACTCATTGTGCTATAAAACATTGTCACGAATAGTGTTGTTAGCAATGTATAATTGACCCATGATCATGATTGATGCTAAATAATTAGTAAAACAATATGATGCATGCCGACATTTGGAAAATTCATCTGCTGACTGAAAATTCCTATGGAAACCATTGCATAGACTTTTCCTTTTGATAGGTGAGTTTTGGTCGGACCGTTTCCCAAAGACATATGGATACATTAATATATACTTGTAGAGATCAACTATTTTTCAAAATGGGTAGAAACCGTACCATTTACAAGGATAAGATCAAGGTAAGTGGTAAAAATTATTGATACTAACATTTGTTTCAGGTTTGAAATATAAAAAACAATTACTACTGCACTTTCACCAGTTTCAAAATTAAGAGATAACTTATTATTTCCGAAAAAGGGTCATTCTTCAACACTTCTCAGCACCTTTTCATTCACATGTTAACAATAAAGTTAAGGTAACAAATAAAAAAAAAATCGGATGAGCAAACATATAATTCAGAAAAAAATACAGGTAAATGGCCTAACTATCTTCATAAGGTTCTTTGGGCCACTAAAACATTCCCCAAACGACTACATTGAGACTCGTTTTGCTCTTGTATATAGAAGCAGCATTTTTTATTCTTGAAAATACTGTTTTAAATTCATATTGAGTGGTTTACTACTCTGAAGAAGCCAATAGTATTAAAATAAAGAGTTGAGGTAGACGTGATTGAGAAAAAACAAACCAAACCTCTTCTCAGGGTTCAACATTAACAGATTCTGATAAAAAGCATATGCACTTCTCGTGTTTGAGGTCGCGATTTTGAAGTATGATATCAGGTTCTCATGAAAGTATTTATGTATACAAGGACCCCGAAAGTTGGAAAACTTGGACCTAATTGTGAGGGACCTTACAAGGTTGTAGTTAGATCAAGGAACCAACTTACAAACTAGAAAACGAGGAAATAAGACCCTTTCTCCATCCATCAAACATTTAACATTTAAAACTTTATATATTGCAAGATTTATTTTGTTAATTTTTTTACTTCGCGAGGATTTCAATGTAATTAAGATGTAAAGACCGAAGATGCATTATTTCCTTTCTAATTTTGCAAGAGGGTTTTAACAAGTTATATACATAGTCAGCTAATAAATAATTTATTTGCCAAATAATTTGTGTTTTATGTTCATGTGAAAGGGTTCCAATTATGTTTGTTGGAGATATTCAAATCTCAAAAGTTAGGGTTTGGTTTAATCCAACCAAAGTGTAAAAATGGTCTAAATATATTGGTCGAAGCTATTCAAAGCTTTTAAGTTAAGGTTTGATCCAATCACATTGAAGCGTGAATATAGTCCAACTATAGTGGTCAAACTTATCCAAAGTTCTTAAATTAAAGTTTTCTCTAATCCAACCGAAGTAATTAAAAGGTTCAACTATGTTGGTCGGAGCTATTTGAAGCTCTCAAAAAAGGTTTGGTCTAATCCAACCGAAGCTCTCAAATATGTTGGTCGTTGGTATTCGAAGCTCTTAAGTGAATTCTTAACTTAGAGTGATCAAAGTTTGAAAATTATAAACTTTAAACATGATAATAATTTAACTTCCACAACCATCAAACTATATATTAATTACATATGGGCGGGATATCGTAGAAGCTCTAAACTCGTATGAAAATTATAAAATTAACATAAAATGATGTGATAAAATAATAAAGTTATAATATAGAGATAATGCTACGAATAAAATCCAACAAAATATCATAGACGTACAAGTGCTTGAGTTTTCAAACTAAAAATAATCATGCAAATGGTAACAAACAAAGTTCAAACAAACAACTGATAAAACGTAGAGAAAAACAGGTTTGGTAAAAATAATTACTTGTACGAAGTTTCAGTTTTATCCTCATAAATAATGTAGGGTTGAACAATAGGGAGAGTGTGGGCATCAGCTTCGTCCAGGTTCGTTAGAGACTTTACATCGGCATGTATGACATCTTCGATTACCTCTTATTCCTCTTTCTTAACTTTCTCTTTGAACTCCCATGACGACCTTCAGGCCGGAACCTTTTAGAAACCATCTCCCACAAATACTCTAGTAGCAAATCAGAGAAGATCTCGCGAAAGCTAAGAATCATCACAAACTTAAGATATTCATGTTGAGTATTAGCCATTTGAACAAGTTTGTCCCTCTCATCAGTGAAAGCTTCTGTCTTAGATTCTTTAGCATTCTTGAAGGCCAACTCCGTATGGTAAATCTTCAACTCTAACTCATTCACCCTCATTTCGAGGCTTGCATCTTTATCTGCCTCAACTTTCAAGTAAGTATTATGTGTTTGGAGTTTCTCAACCTTCTTATCCAACAACCCATAATTATACTTGATGAGGGAGAATAAAAGACGTATGAAAAAATTGGAAAGAAGTATTTTTATTACGGAAATATTGTAAAAGGTATAATGAAAGTAGTTATTATGAATAAGTAGAAAAGTATAAGGACTAAATGTGTAATAATTAGGATAAAGCGTGTTGGGCCCGTTATTATACTATAAAAGGACCCCACCCGAGTTGATATTGGTTGGTTGATTAATATAATATTACTTTCTCTCTCTACTTGGATTAACTCTCTCTTTATCTCTCTAAAAAGGCACCCTTACGAAGGATTTTTTATAACTGTTTGGACCCTCAGATATTTGCGTTATACAAAATTACCCTTGAGCTATTTCTTAATTCATCATTACTCATACTCCTTCCTATTCTCAAGGTAAGGGGCTTCATAGTTCTTGCACTAGCATTTGACCTCGTCATCCTCGCTGACGTGCTTTGTTGGGTTCCTCATTAAGCTAGAAAATTTTGGAAGCGTTAAAGCATGATACTATGGTAAATGTGTTATTCATGATTCTAGGAAAGTGTGGATATCATCCCTTACCTTTGTTATCTTTAGCACCCAAGATCCTCTAAGAGTGAATCTAGCCGCAAACTAGATTCGAAGGTCATTTTATAAGACATAACTATCAGTCCGAGTAGACTGGTGGGTTCAACCATGACCTCAACTCACTTCTCAACCGAACGGTCAACCATAATTGGTCATAAGTATTTGACCCTACTATCTTGGTTGTCCACGATGCTAACATGTTTATCCAAACCCTCTGCATCTAAAGTGACGTACCTAGTTTTTTCATAGAAAAGATAATTTTTTTTACTTACATTCATTTATTCGGTGATCTACGCCTCTCGGTAGTAATATATCGATAGAGGGAAACTTAATTACAGATGATAAGGGCATAGTATGTTAAGAATATTATGGTGCTTAATTGATAATATAAAAGCATACAAAGGCCTATTTGTAAAATTAGGAGATATAAGAAACAAATGTAAATTTGAGGGCTAATATGTGATTAATGTAAACATAACATGTGACAGTGGAGCCCACCACTGGCACTATATAAGGAAAGATCCCCTTTTGGGAAAAAGGTACTTTCTAATGATTGGTACTTTAATTTGACTACTTCCTCTCTCTAAAATTTTGTACTTATTCGCCTGACACAATTCCACTATACACGATATTCGATAATCAGCCCCGGATAAATCTGGAACTATCATTGGCGCCGTTTGTGAGAAAAATTGATACCTGGAGATCAGGTTCTCCAATACTCAGATAGAAACTTAAAATTCGAGGAATGGATACGGAGGCTCGAAACGGAAATGTAAATGAGAGAGGCTCTGATAGGGAAATTTTGTATTCAAAGGATCAACGCTTCAACGAGAAGTATGATGATGATGATCAGGGTAACCAAGTTTAAGAAAAATGATCGACCCTTAGCATGACTAGAAAGTAGCTATTGGATGACATCACTAAGCTTAACGCTGAGAAAAAATGGTCTTATCTGAAAAGAAGTATCAGATAGATAGCCAAGGAGAACAGTCGTGCAAAGATGGAAAAGAGGATAATCGTGCTATTAATCAAGACGAGGCTGATTTTTATAAAGGCAGAGCTCGAGTGTGAAAGCACGACGATGTTTCGAGGAAAAATTCTGGACTGCGACCCAAGCATGAATATGAGTATTCAACTGAGGAAGACATGTATGAGTCATCTTCTCATGATCGGGATGTCCGATGCTTCAAGAAGGATAAAAGAATGATTAGGGAACGAGAAATTTGAAAACATAAGTCGCGCCTAGCAAAAATAACCAAACCTGAAGGGGACAGCATCGACAAAGTGACTCTCATTTCCATGGAAAAGAAAGGTGTAATAAAGGTTAACAAGGAACAACAAAACGTCCCGCAGTTGCAGTTTCCATAAGGGAGCCAAACCTAAGGTAACAGGGTTGGAAGCCAATTCGCAAACCCATTTGAAGAAGGGCTATATGCAACCCATGTAGAAGGGTTAGGTAGTGGAGGTTTTGGATTCAAGCATAATTGGAGATCATCTCCTCTCTCAGATGAGAATTTTTGGCAAAATCTCCCGAAGCGATTTGATATTTCAAAACTGGAAACATACGATGGAAAGAAAGACCATGATAACCATTTGGAAGCATTTAAGAGCTTCATGTTGAGTTTGAAAATGATGGTAAGTTAATCCGTCGAGCGTTTTCGACGACGTTTAAAGATCAAGCGTCAAAATGGTATAATCGGCTGCCTTAAGGATGCATTAAAAACTTTGGCATATTTTGGCTGATGTATATATAACAATTTGTAGGAACCAAGAACTTCTGAGAAAATGGTGACACAATCATGAATTTTCGACAAAGGGTCGGGGAAAGTTTGAGAGACTACACCCGACACTTTGTAGATGCGAAAACCTATCTTGATTATTGCGATGAGAGTGTGGTTTTAACGGGTTACAGGTTGGGTTTGTTGCCTGGTCCAATGAAGCAAGATGTAACAAAAAAAGCTTTTACTTTCTCTGCCTTGTTAACTTAGGTAGAAAACTAGATCCTAATTGAAGAGACTGAAGCGTCAGAATTGGCAACGTAAATCCAGCAAACTGCGCAAGCTTTGGTGGTATCGTATTAGAAAAATCTTCAAAAGACAGCTTCGGTTTCCCAACCACAAGCAATAATTACTGTGGCACCAGCAACACAACAGTCGAGCGGGAAAGGGTCAGGGACTCTAACGCAGATAGTACGAAATAACTACCAAGGAAATTTATACCGACCCATATCAAACAAATGGGTTCGACCTAACCACTATGCATATTTGACCGAGTGCGTTGCAACTATTTTTGACAAATCAAGGAAAAACATGCATTTTCAGAAGCCTTTTCGGATCGGGACTCCTCGCGAGAGCCGAAATAATCGATACTGTTGGTATCATGAGGATGTAAGCCAGGACACCAAGGATTGCATTGCGCTAAAGAAAGAAGTGCAGGTGCTAATTGACAATGGGAAGGTGTTAGAATATATAAAAAAACAAGTTCAGCAAAGTGGGGTGTCCAAACAAATAGTGACGGTGCCAAAGCAGGAAACTGCTCTGACGATTTCCGAGGTCACTGACCTGTTCGACATATCCACTGAATATTTGGACCCAGACAAAAACAGAAATGTGATTGGAGTGATTGAAGAAGTAGTCCTTGCAGCACGAGAAAATGTGAGTGACTTGTGCAAGTTTTTTGAATCCCTAACTATTTTTGGTGGCGATTCGATGACAGGGATCACCAATTCTTCTCGGAAGAGGTATGTGGTCAATCTGGCTACACAATTAGAAACAAAAAACTTGCCACACTTATATCGGAACTCGTCTCCCATCCTATGTTTCGACGATGATGACATGAGAGACATTGTTGGACCTCATGAAGACGCGGTCGTAATCGTAGCGGCTATCACTGGTGAAGAAGTTCAGAGGATATTGGTGGACATTTGAAGTTTGGAAAATATCATTTTTTGTCAACTTTTTTAAAGTTTAAGAAGCCGCCGGTAATCGTTAAATCAGATCAGACTATTGTTGGTTTCACGGGAGCATCGACAAAAGTAGTTGGCGAGTTTGGAGGTGTGGTCCAGCTGAGACAAAGACCTTTTAAAAAGGAAGTAACAGTTCTATTTGTAGTGGTAGATACCTCTACGCTGCATAACGCAATCTTCGGTCAATATTGGCTGTCAATGATGCACGCTGTAACCTCTACGATTCACCAGTGCGTGAAATATGTGATCGGAATAACGTTGGTATAGTCAGAAGTAGCCAAAAGACTGCAAGGGTGAAAAGCTCAGTGAAGAACATTATTTCTCAAGATTGCACTAACTAGGGAGTCTCACCAAGATTCGAAAATTGAATGGTCACACAGTCAGGAATCCCCCAGATCTTGTTTAAGCCGACCTCTTTGCCGGGAGGATAGTACAGACATTTTATGGTAAAAAGAGACATAATGTGATATCTGGGCAAGAGAATGTGGTAGCTATTCACGACATCGGCGACTTTAGAGGGTAAGGGTTCTTATTCCGCCTCGCCAACCACAAGAGTAGTTTGAGCCTCTAGAATTGTCGGTGTAGCTGGTTCGACAACTTTGTCTTCAAACCTCGTTGACGCAAATGCTTTTGTTGAATATTTGTGAATTGATTTCTCGGTAATCTTATCTTCGACCCTCGTCGACACAGATGCCTTGGTTGAAGGTTTACAAATAGGTTTTTTCAGTAGTCATTATCGTCGACGTAGATGCATTTGAAGACTTAAGAATTGGTTTTTCGGCCTTGGTACTTTGGACCTTCTTGGGCAAGGATTTATAAGCAGACGTCAACCCTTTGGAAGAGGGAGTCGCGAGAACACTGCTCGAGCTGTTTTTAACTCGAGTATGACCAGACAATGGGACCCCGACCTTTTTAGAAGTAACTTTTTCATGTTTCCTTCTTTCTTCATCTTGTTGAACCACCCATTTAGGAGTGGTCGCGGTGTTATGACTGGTTCGACGTCCTATAATGGTTGGAGTTAGCTGGACATATCCAAGAGTAGTAGAAGAAGAGCTAGAGTCGCCCATAGTTAAGAAAAGAGTTTTATTTAGTTGGTCAACAATATCTCTGGGTCTTGAAGGTATATGATGAGTTGCAGCGACGGGATTTCTGGTTCGAGCGAGTAGCGGCGTCGGGCTTTTTTGTTGACGAGGAAATCCTCCTGATAGTCGAGGGGCTTGCGTTGGAAGAAAGTACATACGGGCACAGGTTTTTGGGTTTTGGAAAAATCAGTGGCTCTAAACTCAACGAAGATATGAGACCTTTGTGAATTAAACCATTGGCTCGGTAGTCATCAGCTCTTTCGGTGATACTGAGATAATCAATGAAGCCAAAAACTGGTTTCTCAAGAGGGTCGGATTTTTTCTTAGGTTTCTTTGAGAGGAGGGTTTTCTCATAAACAAAATTAAATATTTTCTCTTTAAGAAATGGAAAATAGCAAAGTGTTTATCTCTCTAAAACTCAGGTAAAATGTGAAATGAAGAAGTGAGACTATTTATAGACGAGTAAGCATGGTAACGGTTCGTTCCATGGAGAAGTGCAATCGAAAAGAGCGTTAGGAAGATCAAGAGTCATTTAACCAAAATGTTAGTAAAAGTATAGTTAAGTTATCGCAAGACACATGTCCACTTTGAAAACTACAACAGACCTAGGGGGCTAGTCTCATAATGCACGCGTTGGGTAGTTCAACAAGCGGAAACTGCAA
Source organism: Limnanthes douglasii subsp. nivea (assembly GCA_036936605.1). Lineage (NCBI taxonomy): Eukaryota > Viridiplantae > Streptophyta > Magnoliopsida > Brassicales > Limnanthaceae > Limnanthes > Limnanthes douglasii. Next base: position 195,785,712 of record JAUPFV010000004.1, on the reverse strand, counting down.
ATACAGACGACAAATTGATGAGTGACACGTGGACGAGTAAGAAAACCTGTTCTGTGGGTAAATAAACGGGCTTCCGGGAAAGATAACTTGACCTAAGGTCTGTAGAGTTGGGCCAAAGAGTTTGATTATAATTATGATTAAATTCGACGCATCGGGATATAGCAGATCTGTAGTTTGATCACTAACAAACTATTGTTGGACATCGACAGTTTAGTCTGTCGACCCTGTAATGAAAGGTTGACAAATAAAAGATGGGTCACAACATCGGTATTTTGTGGTGGATGACGACAAGTTAAACAACACCTGAAGAGTGACTAACGCAGATTCTTAACGAGAAGGCTCAACAGTCAAGTAGTTTTTGCTCGACTCTCCGTAAAACTAGGGGGCAGCTGATAAGGGCATAAAATGTTAAGACTATTATGGGGCTTGATTGGTAATATAAAAGCATTTAAGGGCCTATTTGTAAAATTAGGAGATGTAAGAAACAAGTGTAAATATGAGGGCTAATATGTAATTACTGTAAACATAGCATGTGACAATGGAGCCCACCAATGACACTATATAAGGAAAAGATCCCCTTTTTGGGAAAAGGGTACTTTGTAATCACTGGTATTTTAATTTGACTACTTTCTCTCTCTAAAAATTTGTACTTATTCGCCTCACACAATTCCAGTATACACGATATTCAATAATCAACCCCGGATAAATCTGGAACTATCAGCCGACACCAGCATGTTTTTCTTTAAACTAACAATGGTGGAGTCACCTTTTGGGTTATGAGTCTCCTTCATATTAAAATTTTGAGAGCATAAAATTTCTCACAATGAAAAAATTATGAAATCTTTTTGTTCTAGTTCTCCTAGGCCCACTAACTAAACTCTAAGATTTTCTCATCTTCTTCATAATTCTTAAATGAAAATACTCTCCTTGTTTCTACAAAGGAAAAATAGGACTAGTATTAGGATCAACAATAAAATCACATAAAAGGCAAAAAACGGGAAGTTCGTTATGTAAACAATAGAACTTAGACCTTACTCAATTTCTACATCGTGAGTTTTGTTCATTGAAATACCCCGTTCTACAAAGCGTATCTTTTTTTTATTGTTGTTTTTCATTATTTAATGATCGCGTCGGGAAACCCAAATGGCATAAGATTTAATGCACTTGTGGGAAATGAGTGGAGCTATGACAATGATGCGTAATTATAGGACTAACGAAAAAACCACATGGGACATATGATGAAGTATACCTAGAAAGAGGGAAAGCTACAACAAAAAGAGATCTTACAAATTCTCTAAAATTGTTCAACAGTCGAAATGCTCTAAGCGTTTAAAATCATGCACGTTTCCAACACACTTTCAAAGATCACGAATTGAGTCCGAACGCATGGCTTTTTAAGCCTTGGTGTGAGCATCCGTATGAAGCAATCCAAATTCAAAACTAACATAGTCTTAAATTGTTTTGGAATCCCAACCGCAAACACCAATCCAATCTAGAAAAGCTTGTAATGTTTTTTTATCGTGAAAAAATAATGTAAAAAATACTCATAAGAATGTTATCGATTGTATATCGAATTATAGAATATATATTAAAATCATCTATTATCAATGGTAAACACGTCTAATAAATTTTTTAGATGAAAAATAAAATCTATTATGATTATAATGGAAGATGAAAACTTATTATTTTTATTAAACAAATATATATTTTTTAATTTTTTAGTTTAGTTATTATAGTTATCGAGTAAAAAATAAAAAACCCCGCGAAGTCGAACACTTCTATTTTTATGTCTATCATCGGATCCTCGTCGGAAGCATTTGATGATCAAGTACTAGCTGGTTATAACACGGGTTCTTTCACACAGACTTAAACCGAACTGGTTCTTTATTTGGAACGGTGTTAAGATATTTTTAATGTCACAATTACCCCACCAGACTTGTTTCAAGTGCGAGCCCAAAGGGGGCGAAACAGAGTTTAGCCGAGCTTAGTAGGAAGAGGCCTGGCCGGTATCAAATAAATTAAAACCCTAATCGAAATTCATCTTGTTAATTAGTCCTAAATTAAAGAGAAGGAAGCTTCGAATTTTCATTTATGAATCAGAATCAATGTGAAAACCTCTATATGCAACTTTATGTCTGATTCACTTTTCCTTCGTTATTAAGTCTTAATTTCATTCGGCTTTAAAAGCAACCACAAATCACATCTATAATTTTTCATCAACCCCCCATAAAGAAAATATCACATAAAGACATAGACATGAATAAGCAAGAAGAAGTCGCCGCAAAAGGGAAGAGATTGGTAATTATCGGAGGTGGTGTTGCTGGTTCCGTCATCGCTAAATCTCTACAGTTTGATGCCGATGTCACGCTCATCGATCCGTAAGCTTCCATTCACTTCATCATCGAACATAGTTCCATTTGAATGTCCAAATCGATTGTATCTGATTTGTTAGGTCTCTTGTTGCTTCCGTCTTCACTTACGTTGTTAATTGAATGATTAATATCATCTTGGCCGTAAAATGTATGCTTGATTGGGCTCTGGATAGATCCGGCTTAGGTATTACTCTGCACTAGATCGCCTGAGGTCGAATAGTTTTAGCTCGGGTCGAATTCCTAGATTAAAAAAATTCGATTTGGTTCTAGATTTTTCGAATTCGATTTAAAAGGATACAGATTTTTTTTTGATAAGAAGTACATAAACTTATTATTTGGAGCATGAAAATGTCAAAATGTTTACATTTTATATTGTAATATGTGCTTTACTTATATGCATTTTCGATATAATTTTTCTAACTCAACTTAAATTCAGTTGTCTTAAGTTTACTGGCTTAGCTTGAATCCAACACTACTCCGCACTGGGAATCACAACATGACATGTTAGTTAAATCGCTGTCGCTTAACTCTGATTTGTAAACAGGAAGGAGTATTTTGAGATCACATGGGCAAACTTGAGGTCAATGGTGGAGCCTTCATTTGCAGAGAGATCATTAATCAACCATAAGACTTACCTTTCAAATGGTCGAATAATTACCTCTCCAGCAATCAATGTCTCCGAAACAGATGTACTAACGGCTGAGGGTCGTCATATTGCTTATGACTATCTCGTGGTTGCCACCGGCCATATTGATCCTCTCCCCATGACTAAAAGAGAAAGACTAGATCAGTTCAAGGATGGTAAAGCCATCCATCCGTCTCTTCGATTGATTCTGCTATACATTTCATCTAAATATCTTTGTACTTGCAGAATATGAGAAGATTCAGTCAGCGAATTCCGTGTTGATTGTTGGAGGAGGTCCAACTGGTGTTGAGCTTGCTGGGGAAATCGCTGTTGATTTTCCAGGGAAAAAGATTACTCTTGTGCATAAAGGCCCACGGTTGTTGGAATTTTTGGGACCAAAAGCTGCTGATAAGGCTATGGATTGGTTTAGATCAAAGAAAGTTGAAGTCATACTGAACCAAAGAGTCGATTTGAATTCTGCTTCAGATGGAAACAAGACTTATACGACTTCAGGTGGAGAAACCATCAAAGCAGATTGCCATTTCTTGTGCACGGGAATACCGCTGGGTTCCTCGTGGCTTAAAGGGGGTATTCTCAAGGATAATCTCGATTCAAATGGACGATTGATAGTTGATGAGTACTTGAGAGTCAAGGGTCGGACTAACATCTATGCAATCGGCGATATTACTAATATACCTGTAAGTGCTACTCCCTTCCCTCTTGTACCAGAGTTTTGTGTCTTCTTTCATATGATCTGTTAAACAGTTATTTTGGGCAGGGAGGGGTATCTACAAAGCCACTACCCCTCCTGCTGGGGAGAAAGATTCGGCCTGGTTTGAATTATACCAGCCATATGGTTTACTTTTATATCCATACACGAACTGTCAGATTACAGCGAACTATTTGCTTTTAATAGCCAACATAAAATATCCGCTGCTACATCTAAACCCAGACGAAACTGAATTTACAACTATTTTAAAACCCAAATGAATTTTTTTGAAACATATAAGCTAACACAAATTAGGATAGAATACAAAAAAATAATAAAAATACATCAACATATGGCACTAAAACAATTTATGTGGGTTCGGATACCCACAGGTAGCTAAAAAAGTTAATTTTACCACTAGCAGATGCGTACCAGAACGGATTCTAACAATGAAACCATAACCTACCAGTAGCTAAAAGAATCAGGTAACTATACCATTGGGTTAGCTTGGTTCTGGTGTAGTTTCGGATACCTAGAGAAAGGTCATCTTACTGGAAATATTAGAATTTGGAAGTTAGAAATTTAGAGTATAACGATTATCATGTTTACATTGTTTACTAACTTTACTTTAGTTTTATGTTTGTATTAAAGTTGCATTTTCCAGTCCTAGTAGAACGCAATTTTATGGCATCTATCATAAGAAAAAGTATCAATACTAATACAAAAGAATTTGAGCTTTATAAAGTTACACTTAAAATGAACAGGAAGCCAAACAAGGGTATTTAGCGCAAAAGCATGCTTCGGTTGCTGCAAAGAACTTGAAGGTAGAAATGTCTGGCCGGAAAGAAAGCAAGATGAGTAAATATGAGGCTGCTTCAGCATTGGCCATTGTGTCACTTGGAAGAAAAGAAGCAATTGCACAGCTTCCATTCACGACCATTGGTGGCTGCATTCCTGGCATGCTCAAGTCAAGAGACTTGTTTGTTGGGAAAACAAGGAAGCTAATTGGCTTAGACCCTAATGCTGCAGACGACTAGAAATTAATTATAATTTATTGTTCGCGTGTCCTATGATTACCTGTACATTTTTCAGTATATGTAATTTCATTAGTGTCTGTATGTGTACATTTATGAGTATGCCATTTGTATGAGCTTTTCTAGGTCAAGGTTCCGTACAGTGGTGAGATTGCGGTGTGATGAGAGTTGTATGAGCTTTACGAGCTCAATGTTCGGTACATTGGTGAGTTTGCGCGTTGTATGAGCTTTTCTAGCTCAATGTTTGCTAAATTATATTATGCCTAGTATTTATTGTCGATATTTGTTTTATAAACTTTTAGAGTACTTTTATTCCTCCTAAACTATTTTTTTCTGAACATAGTAAGTTATAGACGCTGTACAACTTCTATTCCTTTCTCTGGTCTCACCTACTTTCTTCTCCTACCAGCAACGAATCGATGTCTTAATCAAATAATTGATATCGACCCAGGAGTTGATAAATAATTGTTTTTTACAACTTGACCATATTGATTTAAGTTATTGTTCTTTTGACAAGTGGATCACATTTTGATTTGCTTACACTATTTTATGTTTCGTGACTGCTGTTCCGAAAACAATTTTATTGCGATTAAATATCCAGAAAAATATAAGTTATCAAAAAAAAATCGGCTATATTTTCTATAAAAATATCATCTTTCCAAGATAGAATATTAATTTTATGTTTTTTCTTTCTTTCAAAACTTGAGAGGATTTTGGTTTAAGGGTAATCCAAAATTATGAAAAACATCTTTTTTTTTTTAAATTTGTGAAGTTTAATGTTTTATTGTTAGGGTTTGAAAATAGTGAAATATATATAATGCATGCTATTCTGTGAGTTGGAATTGGTTCAAGATTTGATTAGTGGTGAAAAAAATTGTTTCATATTTTCTATTAATTGCGTTTTGTGTTTTTTATTTTATTTTCAAATGTGTAGTATATTTTATTTTCAACGTGTAGTATGTATATAACGTGTTTTAGACGTCTCCGAGGGGTAACCGAATTGGTTGAGTATGACATGCTTGTGACCAAAGGTTATGAGTTCGAATCCCTCTACATACGCTTTCTCAGCTGAGTCTGTCACCTTGTGTGGTTTACCTTCTGACGTTGGTGCACACTTATTGCACTCTGAGTAGCGGCTGCGGGTTCCCTCCGAAAAAATAAAAAAATAACGTGTTTTAGTCTATTTTCAATTTGTTTCACATTTTTTATTTAGTCGTTTTGCATTTTGCATTTAGTTGTGTTTCACGCTGTCTATTTTTAACTTGTTTTGCATATCGCATTTAGTTACTTCATATTTTACATTTCGTATTTAGTTATTTTTTGTTTCGTATTTCACGTTTAGTATAAATTTATGTTTTGCATTTCACATTTATGCATGAAACATGGTCAGAGCTTCTTTCTTCAGAACCGATCTATATACTTTATTAGAGAAATAAAGGAAATAATTGAATAGAAGGGTTCACAATGAAACAACAAGAAAAACTCTCATTTCATAGTTTCAAGGGTATACATGATTCGCGGAATGATACAATTGCTACTAAGAAACAATGAGAATAAGTAGTGGAAATAATCAAAACATACGAAACTAAACAAGAAGCTTTCAAATTGGGCTTGAACGTAAAACTTACAACTGAATATGCAAAAACCATATAAAGTTGAAGCACGATGAAGAAATAATGTCATTTACCTATAAATTCTTCCAACCTAGGTATTTAAAAGAGAAAGAAAGATAAAAAAAATAATATCAATATATTTCTCTTATACATTTCAAGAATGATAAGGCAAAAAACGACCACCACAAATTACAAATAAAAAGATCAAGGTATGAATTTGGTATTCACCAACATGTTGTTACTTGTTTTGCATTTGATATTTTACTTGTTTCACATTTCTCATATCATTTAGTTTGTGTTTCATATTTCTCAGTTCATTTTAGTAATGTTTCACCTTTCATATTTGTTTTGTGTTTCTCTATCTTATGATGAAATAACCAAAGTTCTTAGAACTAGATTATATCAATGAGTAAACGATCTAACTATACGGTTGATTCTATTAACGAGTAGATGATCTGGATATACAACCTGCTCAACGTTTGTCTTCACAACATCAGATGGTGTGTTGGTTTCGAAGATGGTTTAATACGTCGAAGACATAAGAAAATCAACAACCACGATTGGGCTGGAGCAGTTAGGGAGAAACTTATGAATTCACAAACCACTTGTTACGATAGCAAACTTGAAAAAATTATAAGATGTGCTGCTATATTTGTGCTTAATATCATACTCTTTTCTTAGAAATATAAAAATTAGTATCTATAATCATTCTTATACAAAATTTAGGCACCCATTTATTATGAAACATACAATAATTGGGAAAAAAGCAATCATAGAAGGCTTGATGCCAAAATATTTCAAATGGTTAGAAATTAAACTAAATAGAAAGTTAGATTTGATTAAATATATAAATAAGATCAGAGATGATCAAGTATGTGTTATACGTAGTCTTGCATTTCATATTTTGAATTTAATTTAAGCTTAGTTTTGCATTTCATATTTGATTAAACTCTAGTTTCGTATTTCGCATTTGATTTAAACATAATTTTACATTTTGCATTTCATTTTAATATTTGAACATTCAGTAGGTTTTAGTTGGACCATTGACTCTAACAGATGCTGCAAGAGAAGCATATGTTAAAGGCTGAGGATTAAGTTTTAAGAAATAATGGATATATAATAATGGACCCGATCTGGGAGATGACAGAGATGGTGCAACCAAGTTGGATGCAAAAAAGGTGAAATATCAGATGAATAAGAAAATCCAACAAATAATATGAAAGAGTATGGTTCTTTAAATGGAGCCGATGAAAAAAAATAGGTACTGACTTCAACCACGCAAGAGTAAAAATAATGCACGTCAAGTAAATTATACTTTACATAGAGTCGTTTCACCTACACGTAAAATACATTCTACTTCACATAGAGTTGTTTCTACTGCACATAAAAAAAAATTCACATATACTTAGTTATTTAAAGAAACCATAGAAGAGTTATAAAGAAAAGGAAGGGAAAATAGAATATTTATCTATTAAAATTAATGGAAAACAAAAATGTAGACATCTATTTCGTATCACATTTGGTAGTTAGATATGTTTTATGTTTCACATCTGGTAGGTATGGATATTTTATATTTGGTTGTTAGGAATGTTTCATATTTCGCATTTGTGAGTTATGAGTGTTTCATATTTTATATTGGTACTTGAAAATGTTTCACATTTTATATTTTTCAGTTATCAATACATCACACTTCATATTTGTTATTTTTTCATTTTGTATTTGTTGGTTGAGTATTATGTTTATATTATTTTGTATCTAAAGAAATAGTTGAACACAATCGCAATCAATGGACACAAAAACAATGGACCTAATAGAGAGATTAAAAATTAAAAATTGTAACTTTAAAAATGATGGAAATGGTCTAAAATTAACCACAAATATTAGATTGAAATAGTTAGCAATTTAGAAAGATAAACTCATAGCAGTAATGGAATAAGAGTTAGAGCAAAATAAGCCTATATTGCAAATAAAAGTGGAAAAATACAGTTCCGATAAATACAAAGATATGGTTAATACATTGTCTCTTGCGTAAAAAAAACACATACTTAGAAATAAATTGAAGTGAGTTAACTACAAATTTTTTTACAAGATGATATGGTGACTTATATTTCACATGAAATGAATACAAAATTTTTGCATCTAAATGATGCACACTAAAAGGTTTCACAACATGAGAAGTTGCAACACGATGAACTAAAGAATGAACAATAAGAGAGATGCAATATGATTTTTTTATGTCCGAAGGTGGAAGTGAATGATGCACAAGTCGAAGTGTAAAATTTAGTAAAATATGTGGAAAATATACATGATCCACATGAAACATATGATACATAGGATGCACATGTTTAAGTGAATGATGCACAAGTTGAAATTCAAAACCAACAAGATGCAAGTGAGAATTAAAAAGGTTGAGAAATATGATTCCATTTTCATATTAACAATTTTGATAAAACTTACTTTGCATTTTGTAAAAGGTTGTGTATTATTTAAATGTTGTAAAACCATTTGTTTCGCATTTCATTATTGTTTCACATTTATTTTTCATTTTTCACTTGTATCAATATGTTTAACATTTTTCATTTGTTTTTGCACTTGTCAAAATTTTAAGTTTCATATTTGCCTATAACCTCTTTCACATTTCACATTTGTCTCCCTACTTTTTCCATATTTTTCAATTGACTCCATCCTTATTTTGTATTTCACATTTTTGTGGTCCTAGTTTCATATTCCACACAGGTCATCGTTGTTCCGAATCTATTTGTGTTTTATAAGAAAGAGGCATAAAAAAAAGAAAAAAAAAAGAAAAAACAAAACCCCAGTTGTACCAAATATAGATTGATAAAATTATAATGAAGTTTTATTTAGAAAAGTTGATTAATGTGAAGGAATAGATTGACCACTTGGTAACGAAATTAAACTATGATTCACGTTAAAAAAATACCACAAATGAGCCAAGATTTAAAGAGGAGAAAAGCTAGATGATGTTATGGTATGGTCAGTTCTAAAAGCATCACTTCATATTCATGCGAGTTATATAATGGAGATAACCAATCAAGACCAGTTTGAGTATAAGGTAAACATTTTTTAAACTATTTTCTCATTTGGTTTGATTAATGTTTCACATGTATTTAATTCCTAACTAGTTTCACATTGTACATGTTAATTTATAATATATATATATATATATATATATATATATATATATATATATATATATTTATTGGCTAATTTCATAATTTTTTCCATTAATGTCCCTCGAATTGATAGAAATCTTTTGGCATTTTCGGACATGCAATGGTAGATAACTCTAATTGTTATAATATTTATGTAATATTAAACATAATTTTGTTTCCAAACCATTAACTTAATGTAGACATTGATCATGAGAAGAATATATGTTATAGAAATGGTTGACAAAGTCTACCTCAAAATTATCAACGAACACCTTTCATCACTATTCCAATATGCATTTGACACCACAAACTAGAATCAACCATTGGTCATTAATGATAATAGACCTCAATAATGGAGAAAAATCAACTGAAACCATTGATGCCAATTTAAAAATACATTGCAGATAAAAGAAATAAACAACTAATTTTTTTGTAAGTTATATTTATTTCATATTTCACATTTGATAATAGGTTTGTTTCACATTTTATGATAATATACATGTTCGTATTTCACTTTTGATACTAGGTATGTTTAATATTTTGTATTTAATTTGTAAAATCATATATTTTAAAAAATCTATTATTTATATAAATTTACAGATTGACTGGTTCATCCAAAATAATATGAAATGAAAAATAGAAATAAAATTAAGAATCCTAAGAGATATCACACAACAACTAAAGAGAATTGGTGATTATTACGTACTAGTTTGTGAATACACTAGAGATTTCATTTAAACTAGTCAAATTTCAGGAACTAATGGTAGTGAATATGTTTAATATTTATCTCAACAATCAACACTCAAACAAATTATGTTAATGATGGATATATTAATATTAAAAACAATAAATATAACATTATATATTATATCTTTGTAACTATGTGATTTTTGTGAATATTAGATTGGACATATAGGCTTATTGTTTTGTATTTCACATTTCCTATATACATTGTTTCGCATTCAAATTTAAGGAAATAAGTGTTTCACATTTTATGTTTTATCTGGCTCCAACGTTAGCCATGTGGAAAAAATCAATTCGCATTTTACCTTTACTAATGTAACTATTTGTATTTTGTATTTAGGTAAATTAATGTTTTGTATTTCATATTCCATATGGATCCACACTAAGTCATTTGGAAAAAATCATTTTGCATTTTGCATATACTATGTAACTTGTTTCGTATTTTACATTTGGGCAAGTTAATGTTTTATTTTAGATTTTATCGGGCTCCACAATTAACCATTTGGAAAAATGGTTTCGCCTTTACTTTAAACGTTATTTCACGTTTTGTATTTAGAAAATTAATATCTTGCATTTCTTATTTCATCTGGCTCTGCACTTAGACACTTTAAAAAAATATTTCTCACTTATATATACCTTACTTTATATTTTTCACTTGACCTCACACCACACAAATGATAGTTAATATTTCAGAAACTAAAGAAGACTTAAAAAAACTTAAATGATAAAAAATATTAAATTACATCGATCATATAACACTTCTTCATATAATCTTCTATTATGACTGATTTTTGTATAACGAATACATTTAATCTTTTGAATTAATATTTCTCCTTTAGATGTATTATATTTTTTCATAGTCCTTTCAGCTCTCACTTTTAAATTTGGAGGGAGAAATACTGGAGATTCAGTTGAAGTATGTGTTCCATAAAAATTAGCTATAAGAAGTAAGATATATGAATAAGTTTCCTTATAAATATTACGTAATAGAATGACTTAACATATTTCATAAAAGTTTCCTCAATCTAAAGTATGACAATCAAATCATGAGAGTATGAGAAACAATAAATTTGACACAAACCACAAGAACATTGGAAACCTATAAAAATAATAACCATAACATTTCCGATTTTTTATGTGAAACTAATGAAGACAAAAGAACTAGCCACAAACGACCTATTTCAACATTGTTCTTAAGCTTTTTTCAAAATTCAGGATATAATTGCCTAGTCAAACCTAGATCCTCCGCATAACTTCTTGATATTTGACTCATAAGTAAAATTATAATAATATCAATTAATTTTTATATATGAAGACTAGATAAACCTTTGATATGATGGTTAAAAGACTGTAAACTTTAAAAATAAGACCCAAATGATGTGAAATACTGTTTGAAGAAGTTACTTTCGAGAATATATTTTAGTAGGTATTCACTTGTGATATCAAAACTTATCAATGATTTGAAGTAAATTTTAATTAAATTAAATAAAAATTAGAACTATCTACGTAAACAACCCTCTTAACTTTCTCGAAAGTAATCCATGAAAGATGTTACGAGATATCTAAACCTAGTCATTTTAAACAAATAATTGTACTCGGGTGGTTGTCACATTCTATTTGAATATAATACAATCATATATCTCTTTACCAATCAGAGCCAATGTCAAATGTTGATTTACTTTTTTTTATATAAAAAACAGTCCCACAACTATGTTGTTATATGTACATCTTAATGATACGAAGCTAGTGCACGTATCAAGTGATGCATAATAGTTTTCCACGATGTTAGGTCCTGTGATTGGAATAGCTTAAATCATTTAAGAGCCTTAAGTTAGGGAATATGAGATATTAATAGGTTTCATATGTAAAAACAACGCTTTATAAGTTGAACTACTTAAAAAAAGTGTTTCTATTTTAGAAATTTTCATTGAGTTTTTTATTGATTGAAAGCTTACATTTACATCAATAGATTATATACTTATATTATGATAAGGTAAAACCCTAATCAAACACCGAAATTTTCTAGAAAGGAAAACTAAGAGATATAAAAGATACAAAATATATAATAAATGATAAAATAGAGAAATAATATTTTTATATCAAGAATGACTCAATATTTTTCCTAAGAGTTCTAGTCCTATTTATACAAAATACTAAAAACTCTCCATACGTATCTTCACCCGTTACATGTTTGAAGTAAAATGTAAGATAACAATTTTTATGTGTAATTAAATTCTAATAATGTTTCTTAATAACTTATAACGTTCCTTAAATACTTATAATAAAATTTATAATTAACTTATAAATATTCATCTTGATTTATTCTTATTCATATGTTATATACATAATATATCCTTATCAAGAGCCCATCTAGTCCTTGAGTTAGAGTGTAGTAATAACCGAGTCAATCTTTTTTTTGCTGAAGCTTGTCCTTTCGATTTTATCAATTATCATAGCTTTGTCTTCATTTATCTTTTTTCATGATGCGTCATTTTCTATGTCAAAGTAACAATACCAGTAATGTAGGCTAGACTCCTAAAAGTTTTGAGGCATTATTAGTTTAATTTTCCTAGCAAAATTTTTATCAGAGACGTCTCCAACTTGGTTCGTACTTCATTGTTTATGTCTCGTTAAAAAATTTTCTCATCCAAAACTTCCATTGAAGATAAAAAAAGTTATATTCTGCTAAAGGGAAAAAGTACATCTGAAAATTAGTAGGTTGCTAGGATGTTACTTGTTTCTTCGACATACTTTAATTATTTGCTGGATATGGATGACCAACCCTCCTAATCTTTGCTGAAAGAAAAGTAAGGATTATATTTAGTTGTAGTAATTTTTTGTTGACTATGTTACGTTATAGTTGTTAGACCCTTGTTTTAGATAATTTACCCAACCGTTGTAAGTAATTATGTGTAGATTATAAGTATATAAATAACATAGTGGTGTTTGTTTATCTTTTCATCGGGTTTGATATATATATATATATATATATATATATATATATATATATATATATATATATATATATATGAATCGTAAGTCAATGTACAGTATGGCCTCTTGCATAGGCTTTACTGGCTTGGTTGATTAATCAGTTTGCTAATTTGCATTTGTAAGTCTGGGATCATTATAGTCCCTTGCGTGACCTTATATGCTTGATTTATTAACTAGTTCATAAATTTGACCTTTTAAGTCTAGGCCCAGTATGACCCCTTTCCGTGGTCTTATAGGCTTGGTTGATTAACCATGTTCTCTAAAATATTATTTTAAGTCAATGCTCCGTATGACAACTTGTGTGGCGTTATGGGCTTGGTTTATTAACCATGTTCGTTTATGTATCAGTGTAGATGACCTCTCGTTTTGTAGTTTTCTTCGTTATTTACATGGATATCATTCGACTTACAGAATTTTCGTAGCATTGAGATAGAGATTACTTGGCGTATAACCTTTTTTATATATCATGGAGTGGATTTAACGTATATTTTAGAGATCACATGGCGAATGACTTGACAACTCTTTCATGGGTTTAATCTTTTGAAGTTCGAGTTATAAGGGCAACCATTTACGAGGACTAAAATTTCTTTTTGGAATATCTATGGACGAAGTCATAATATATATTCACTTTGATGGAAAATAGTTGTTACAATTTTATTGTGGAGGTCTCTCGTATTAAAATACCTAATATTTTTGTATTTCAGACTCTGTAGTAGTGGGTGTGTGTATCATCCGTGCGATCTTCTTTCGTGTTGTTACTAGATTCTTCTGTTCTTTTCGATTCAACTTGATCAAAATCATAGAAAATAAATTCAGGCTGCTCTTATGCCAACACTTGTAGTAATGTGTCTTGTATCAATTTACATGGGTTTCCCATGCACATGTCACCTATTTTATTTATTTATTTCATCTATAAGAGCAACGACTATTATTTTTACTGTTACTATACTTCACTATTTTATTCTATATTATGTCTTCATTTGCCGGCTTTATTCATATTTATTATACTGATATTTATTATAGAAACACTACGTCGTACTTATAGTGTTGATATAAACGGTGCCAAATCTAAGTCTTGTGCACATTCCAGCTTGAAATACTAGTTGTGTATGGTTTCTAGTCATGCATTGCAAAAAAATGCTCATTGTGACCATGCACCCTCTTGTCTGTATGCATTTATTGCAATCTAAATCATTACAACTCTTTTCCTAACTCACTTTATATCATTTTTATGTTTATCTTCATTGATAATTAAAACATCTCATAAATAAAAGATTGATTTAGAAAACTTAGCTTTGCTCTGTGGAGACTAAGTCTTGGTGAAAATATGAGGAGACGAATCGATTGGTGATATTGACCCCATGCCTTCACATCTGTGAAGCTTATGATGGTGTAGTCCGTAAATTCTACATGTAGACATGAGAGAAAAATACTCGTTGTTGAAAGAGCTAATGCGAACAAACTCAAACTTTGGAGATGTTGTTGAACCATAAACACAATCAACCGCTATGTTACTTCCATCGCATGCAATCTAACGATAAATATAGCTGTCTGAGACTTCTTTAAATTTAAATTATTCTCGGCATCTGAATTTACTATTTCTGTCTTTACAGTGATTGTCTGCAGAATATTTTTGTGAGATGTACTTCAAGTTCTAGAAACATGTTACACCAGATTCAGAAACTGCTAAAATATACCTCTATTGCTCGTTGGCACATTTTTTGCAGTCAATAGTTAATGTGGGTTATTGCATCGAGACGACAAGACCTGTACTCAAAATCTGGGAAGTTAAATTACGATTCCAGACTTCGAGGTGGTTCGCCTCATCTTTTGAAGTAAAAACTATACTAGCATCATCCGTGATTGGCACATCAGGAAGAATAGAATTATCCAATGAGGAAAAAGAAGAATATAAAATATAAAATAATATAATAAAAACTAAAATAGAGTAATGCTACTTTTTATCAAGAATGATTTGATATTTTTCTTGAGAGTTGTACTCCTATTTTTAAAATATACTAAAGACTCTCCACATTTATCTATGTTTGTTACATGTTTAAGTAACCAATGTGAAGTAATGTTCGTTACATGTAATTAAATATTATAATATTTCTAGTAACTTATAACGTTTCTTACATAGTTATAATAATAATTATAAATATTCTTCTTGATTTATTGTTATCCAGATACTAAATACTTATTAATAGCCTTAACTAGTTATAAAATCTTCTTGTCAGAATCACGTAAATATGAGAGCTACACAAGCAAACTTTATCTACAATTAATATCAAGAGTATTCACAATCATTTTGGTTCGTTACTTACGGTTTTAGGCTTAAATATGTACAAGACGATAGAAATATATTAGGTAGCCCATTATAAATAGGTTTCTTAAAAAAGGCTTGAAAAATACGTTAAGTTAAATTTTGTTGAACCATCCGTTTTGACAAGGTGAACTATGGTTAAAAATAAGTTGAAGCTCAGTTCTATCCTATTTCTCCGAGTATTGTTTTTGCATTTACGTCACCATATTTCTTCTCATATATCCTCTATGTATATTACTATTCTTAAATTCATTTAAGTCATTATACTTGACATTCTCTCTTAAACGGAGCGGCAAAAGAGTGAGCCCAATTTTGGCTTGAAAAACTGAATTGAGCTTGTGTATAAATCTGTTCATGTAGTCTAAATCATTCCATATCATGATTATATCGTTAATGTATACTAAATAATCAGAATCACACTCTTCGAATTAAATAAAAGCATTGAGCATTTAGATATGAAATTTTAAAAATTCCAGGATATGAGTGTATCTATAAGTTTAGCATACTAGGATTTATGGACTTGTTTTTAACCATATGGGACTTTATGAAGTTTACACACATAAACAGGTTTATTAGAGTCCTCAAACCCATCAGGCTAAGCCATGTAGGTAGCTTATGTTATATAACAATTTAGAAATGCATTATTTACGTCTAAATGCCTTATAGACCATCCTTTAAAAACAATTAATGTGAAAACCAACCGGATAGTAGAAGCCTTTACCAAAGGGCTAAAGGTTTTATAAAAATCCGTTCTATGATTCTGATTGAAACCTTTAGCCATTAACCTTGTTTTATACCTTAGGGTTGAGCCATCTTGATTGAATTTTAATCGATAAAACCATTTACAACCAATATCATTCACAGTAGAGCATCAAGGTACCAGGGTCTAAATTTAGTTTCTTTGTAAGGCCTTAAACTCTATTTTTATTGCTTTTAACCAAATTTTAATCATAACAAAAATAAAGAACTTTGTCCGGTCAGTAGGTAAGATCAAAGTACTGTTAGTAAGGCATGTGTAAACAAATTATGGTTTAACAATTTCACTCTTAGATCTATTTTTCATATAATGATTGTTTGATAAGGTAGGTATAAGAGTTTTTTGTTGTTGTCGTTTGTATAAAGTTGTGCTTGGCTCGTTTATGAATTATCTTAACTTTATAGTGTGCTATTTTGTGATTTTTGGATGGTCAATTAGAGTAACATGAAATGTATGTTCTATGTATGGTTTAATGGTGGCTACTAATGATCCGTGCGTTGTGACTTCTCTAAATTTATATTATGATACGTGTGGTGGTTTCCTTTGTGATGTGATATATGGTACAATGACATGTGGTGGGTGGGTAATGCGTAGCTAATAGTCGAATTGTAGAATTTCAGAACTGCTGTAATGTTTAGGTAGAGGTAAACGTTCATTGATAGTAGATAAACCATATATAGTTTCCTTGAGTTAAAAGATGTGCTTTAAAATGGGACACATGAAAATTAGGGAACCATGATAGGGAAAATGTGTAATGAACTCAGGAGACTTAGTGTCTATGAAACATATGGAGCATATAAAACTACACTAATTAAATATGACACTACTAGAGATATAGAATTTCCCGATAGAGCTTAGATATTTTTACCATTTATACATATCTAAATATCATAAGAAAACACATTTAGTGGAATCAAACTGGAATGTGTGGCTATAGTATGGTCTAATAAAAATGAAACATTCACAACCAAAAACCTTAAGAGAAGAGTAGTCTAAATTTTTGTGATACAATTTTTTAAGGTCTTAGATAACTTAAAACAAGAGTGTGAAACTTGTTGAATAGAAATAAAGAATTAGTAAAAGCCTTATACCAATACTAATTGTATTTTTGACTGAGCCAATAAATTGAGACCGATTTCTACAACGTGCTTGTATTTTCTTTCAGCTCTCCCATTTTAGGTTGAAGTGTATGGGCATAAGGTCCTTAGGTTTATACCATAGAATTTAGCGAGGGAAATAAAAGATTTGAATTATCCCCTACACCTAATATGTTTGAATCATTTTAATTTTTCTGTTGGATTGTGTTTCAACTAAGGTTTTAAACTGAAAAATATATATTAAATGCTTCACTTTTATCTTCTAGGGAATATAGCTATGTGTATATGTTATAGTCATAAAAACAATGATATATCATTTGAACCCTAAATGAGACTGAATAAGGGAAGGTCCTTATAGATCAGTGTAAATTAAATCTAAAACATTAAAGAAATTCGAAGATGAAGTATAAAATGGTGAAGTGTGAGATTTTCCTCGTTGACATACTTCACAAAACTTCAAATATTCATTTTGATTAAAAAACATATTATAGCTCTTTAAAATATGAGATATAATAGTTTGGAAGGATGACCTAGTTAAAGTTACCATCCTTTTTTTACAAAACATGAAAGACTCCGAACTTTAGAGTTCTAGTATAGAAATATTTAAAACTAGACCATAAAGGCTATTGCTTTTAGGGTAAATGAGTAACTAATCTTTCAATTCGATAAAGGCCATCTCTAGATTTGCATATTGAATTGTTTATGTTGCTTTGTCCTTCACAAAATAAATAGTATCAAGAAATTTAATATAACCATGATTCTATGATGTATGATGTGAGACAGATAACAAATTCTTGGTGATTTGTGGTACATATAAAATATTATTAAGTGAATTTGTTTTGTTTTGTTGGTAAGAATGCTAGAGTTTTCTATTTTTTATATTGATAACTTTTGACAATTAATTACTTGAAGAAATATTTTATTATTGCATCCATGCCTCTGATTCATCATGTTAGGATTTCCGGTCACATGATGAGTGGCTCCACTGCCAGCATACCATATATTATCACTACTTTGATCCATAGTAACTAGGTATGCTCCCTGATCTGCATCCTTCTTACGATTGCCACTAAGAAAAGTACCCATATAGTTTGGGTCATCCCTGAAAAAGAAATAAGAATCTGTATGTCCAGCTTTGCCACATATTTGGTAGATAGGTCTATCGTTATTGTTGTAATTGAAGATACCTCCACATACTTTATAGCTTCTTTCTCTATAATTTCTCTGACCATTGATCCTACCTCTGAAACCTCAAGTAGGAGCTCTGAAAGAATTATTTGTTTGTTCCCTATAATTGTTAGGTGACCTCTATTGTCATATCTAGTAGCCACAATATTAGTAGAAACAACATTGATATTAGAAGTAAAATTTTGTACATTTTATTAAACATATCAAGTTTACTCTCAAAATTTAAGAGAGTATATTATATATTCATCCAATTAATATCATATTTATCTATAAAGTTAACCACTATTGGAGTGTAATCAATATCTAAACCAGCAAGAATCAGTGCCACTAAAGCATCCATAGTTATAATATTACATAGATTATCAACAGTGTTCTTCATCTTAGTGATATATTCTTCCATTACCATAGTTCTTTTTCTAGTTCTCTAAAAATCAGACTTGTAAAGAGCGATTCTCGATTTTTTTTGTGAACCAGAAAAGTTAGTAGCTGCATCCCATAGGTTATTACATATTAATTCCTACCACGATTTTAGAGCTCATAGTATTAAATAGTCACCTTAGAAGCATCTAATTTATGATTACCCATGAGTCATACTCCGGATTGTCAATTTATTTAATGTTTTCACCATAAATCTGGTTGATATTGACAGGAGGATATTGATTGTCTCCTTGATTAAAATTGCTAGCTCATGTCTTCTAATGGTAGGTAAGATCATATTTTTTTTATAATAGAAACTTATTTATTTTTAGTTTGACACCATTTATGTTGCTCATCTAGTTTTGAGCTGATGATTTTTTGTTTGGATTGCTCAGGTTTGAATCTATTGGAGACCTTTGAGAAAGTTGTTGAGGCTGAGCTAAGCATTATTGATTGATTAACTTTTGTAGAGAAAAAGAATGGAGCAAGAATTGTTGTGATATTAAATTGAATTAATGAAAAAAGAGATTGTTTGTATTTAAAAAATTTAAGTGTAATTTTTTATTGATTACACATATACATTTATATTAATGACTTATAATCTTATATATCCTTAACTATTTTCATAATCTTATTGATACAATCACGTAACTGTGAGCACTATAAAAATAAACCTTATATAATTTTTTCTAGAGTATTCACAATCGTGTTGATTTGTTACTTAAATTTTTAAGCTTAAATATGTAAAAGCCCATGATAATATATTCTAAAATCCACTGTAAATAGGTTTCTTTGAAGAGGCTTTAAACATTGTGTTTCGTTAATCTCGTTGAATTCACCATTTTGACAAGGTAAGATAAGGTTAGAACTAAGTTGAAGCTCAATTCGATCATATCTCTTCGAGTGTTGTCTCTACACCTTATTCACCATACTTCTTCTCACTTTTTAAATATTATTCTTCACAATTTTTTTGTAAGCCATTGTTATTAATATTACTTGTTCGATAGAGAACAAATATCTTTGCGAAAGTAAGTGAGAAGAGTTTTGAACATTGTGGTGGTTTGGTTTGATGGAAATATTGATGTTTTATATAAAAATATTTATCACTAGTCAACTGAAAATTAGACTGATGTTCTAGTTTGGCTAATTAGTTACTGATGAGTTCGGATTATCTAGCCACAACTCACTTTGTTATCCGGACAGGGGAAATCCAGACATAAATGTATCACTGAACTATCCGGACAGGACAAAAGTAAAGAAACACCTAAACACCTTTTGACTAAGCTATGTGCTAATCAACTTAAAATATTAATGGGTACTTAAACTTGACATGGTTCCATAACTTGACCCGAAAGCCCATGGGTCCTTAATTAAGGGTATAAATACCCCAACTACTTTCATTAATGAGAGTAATGAACATTTAATACAAACAAGCTGCTCAAATCTCTCACTACTTTATACCAAAATACTTCATACTCAAAATACTTTGCAAAACACTTTACAAAATTACCCCCAGCCCAAAATAAACCAAACCAAATTGGCGACCACAGTGGTAGAACAACGGTGCCTGAATCTTTCATTCAAAACCAGTAGAAAAGATCTGTTCGGATGGATCCGAACGAGCAAGAAGATCGACCACCTGTGGTGGAGGTATTTGGGGAAACAAGAAATACACCATCAAAGAGCGAGATAAGTTAAGGGCAGAAAAAGAGGCGTTGAGGGCCATAAAACAACCAGAAATGGGTATAAAGGAGAAGTCGAGGGTGTCAGCCATCCATCATACTGACAATCCTAGAGAGAATGATATATCAACAAAGACTCATTTAAATACCAAAAATACCCATGTCATTTCTAAAAAGACTCACCGGTCCAAGCCGGTTGAAAGTTCAGATTCTGAGTCCTCCAGCAGCTTTTTGAACAAGGCTGAGCTTGGAGAGTCTTTTTCATCGAGCAGTGATGAATGGAGGTCCAGGAAAAAACAAAAACTAGTTAAAAAATATCAAGAAAGAGAGATATGTATAGTAGACTTAAAAAGCATTTGGGCAAAGAGTCATCTCACAGCCACAGTCACATGCATGTGGATCAGTTGCTGATCGATCCTTTTGCTTTTCAAACTGAACCAGGTATTTTTGCAACACCTAATGAAGACACAGTCTTTAGTCATAATAGGAATTAGAGACAATCACCATTGTCTGCCAAGATACTATCTGGAAACCTACCCAAAAGGTTTGATGATTCCAAAATGGAGAAGTATGATGAGAGTAAGGATCCGGACAATCATCTGGAGCAGTTTAAGAACTTCATGATGAATTTTGATGATGACGGAAAACTTCTGTGTAGAGCCTTCTCCTAATCTTTTATGGGAAGTGCTCTTAAGTGGTACAATAGTTTACCCCAGGGGTGTATTAGAAACTTTGATACATTATGGGTTGTCTTCCGAAGGCAGTTTGTGGGAAGTAAAGAGGTGAAGGGAAATGGAGATACTATTATCCATTGTGCCCAAGATCCAAATAAATCCTTACATAACTACATAAGTCCGTTCGTGAATACTAAGAAAAGGTTAGCCGATTGCTTCGAACAGGTGGCAATTGCTTTATTGAGACAAGGGTTGAACCCTGGAAATCTGGTAGAATCAGTGACAATGAAGAAGGCCATAACTTGGGGTGGATTGTTAAATCAGGCGGGGAAGCAGATTCACGTGGATGAAACCAAGAAAACCAGGATGTTCCGTCAGGTGAGGTCCACCCCAGCAGCTTAAAACCAAAACCAGTCCGGGTATAAGGCTAAGGAGGCCGGACAAGGGTCCAACAGGGTTAAGCAGGATCAATCCAACCAAAATAAATCCCAGAGTCAGCAGTCGAGGAGTAAAAGAGGTCATTGGGTTCAACCGGAGTGGTTTGCAGAATTAAAAGAGAATGTGGCCACAAAATATGACAAGACCAAGGATGAAGTCCATTTCTGGAAACCAGCAGCACTGCAGTCTCCTAGAGACAGTCGAAATACTTGTTTTTTCCAATATCACAATGATATTGGCCATAACACCCAATGCTGCATCGTTCTAAAGCAAGAAGTACAGAATATCATTGAAAGAGGTAAGTTGGAGGCTTATGTCAAAAGAAGAGGTGGAAACAGGCCTGACAATACTCCTCGAACTGGGTCTACGAACAATGCGGGAACATCTGCTCAAGAGGGGGCAATGGTGATCCTTGAAAGATTTGATGTTGATTCGCAGTACTTGGATCCTGATCCAACCTGGAATAAAATATGGGTCATAACAAAACAAACTAAGATGGTGTCCAGACTCATTAGTTTCTTTGAGTCACTTACTATATTCGGAGGGGATACCATGACAACGCCAACTCCTTTATCAAGGAAGAGGCATGTTCACTCTCTGGCTACTCAGTTGGAGGGGGGCATGTCTTCTTATCAGTCCCAAACCCCTTTTCCATTTATAGTTTTTGATGAGGATGATTTAAGAAATATTGTTGGGCCTCATGAGGATGATGTGGTGATAGGGCATATATTGGGGGCAATGATATCAGACGAATTCTGATAAATACAGGCAGTTCAGAAAACATCCTCTTTTTAAGTTCTTACAAGCAGATAAAAAATCCGGGCGTTATTCAACGATCAAACAGAATCATTGTGGGCTTCACCTGTAGCTCTGCGGATGTAATCGGGGAATTTGAGGAAAAAGTGTTGTTAGGCAAGGGGCCTTTTAAAAAGCTGTTTATAGTGTTATTCGTTGTTGTAGACTGCCCCACATGTTACAATGCAATCTTTGGAAGGTCCTGGCTCTCTAAAATGCATGTTGTTGCCTCAACAGTCCATCAATGTTTGAAGTATGCGGTTTAAGGACATATGGGTGTTGTCCGAAGTAGTTAGAAGATAACAAGAGAGTGCTATGCAACTGCACTTGGTCCTAAAACTTTGGGCGCAGTTCGAATCAACGAAGATTAGTAGTTACTGGGGCCTTCAGAGGGGGAGGGTAAAATTGATGACCCCATAGAGGCCCCTAGTGTTATAATACCGGTGAAAGAAGTTGAAACCCATCCCTTGGCAGAGGGTAGAAGTATTAAGATTGGCTCCAAGATGGCGACAGAGTTAAAAAAGAAATTGTTGTCCTTTTTGTCAGACAATCAACATGTTTTTGCTTGGTGCAATGGTGATGAAACCGGAGTGCCTGCAAGCGTTATCTCTCACAAATTATCGATTCGGAGTGATGTTGCACCTGTTGTGCAGAAGAGGAGGGCTTTCTCTAAGGAGAAAGCTGATGTAATAGTCTAAGAAGTTGACCGGCTTACCAAGATGGGGCACATAAAGGAGTCCCAATATCCTTTATGGACAACCAATCCAGTGTTGGTCAAGAAAGAGAACGGGAAATGGCGTATGTGTATTGATTTTAATGACCTCAACAGAGCTTGCCCGAAAGATCTTTATCCGGTCCCCCGGATAGACCACTTGGTGGACTCAACGTCTGGCAACAAGTTGTTGTCCTTCATGGATGCCTTCTCTGGGTACAACCAGATTTAGGTGGATTCGAAGGACCAAGATCATACTATGTTTGTTACGGACATGGGTCTCCATTGTTATAAGGTGATGCCTATTGGAATGAAGAATGCTGGGGATACTTACCAGAGGCTAGTAAACAAGACATTTTCTAACCAAATTGGCAGGAACATGGAGGTGTACATAGATGACATGATGGTTAAAAGCTTAGAGGAGGATTTGCATATAATTGACCTTCGACAAACTTTTGCCAATCTGACAATGGTGAATTTGAAATTGAATCCAGAAAAATGTGTCTTTGGTGTTCGATCTGGAAATTTTTTAGGGTATGTAATAAGTAAAAAAGGGATACAGCCCGATCCGGATAAGTTGAATGCCATATTAGAAATGGATCCTCCCCGGAATCTTAAAGAAGTCTAGAGGCTTACTGGAAGGTTGGTTGCTTTGAATCATTTTATTTCAAGATCTTCAGATAAGTATACTCCATTTTTCCATACCTTGAAGAGTGCTAAAGACTTTAATTGGTCTCCACAGTGCATCCAAGATTTTTTTGAAATAAAGAAACACTTGTCTTCTTCACCAAAGACCCTTTTCAAGCCCATACAAGGAGAAACACTGTATGTATACTTGGCTGTGTCAGAATGTGCTATAAGTGTAGTATTGGTAAGAGAGGTGGATAATTACCCTCGTCCGGTGTACTACATCAGCAAAAGCCCGATAGATGCTGAGAATAGGTACTTGAAGCTTGAAAAGTTGGCAGTAGCCCTAGTGATTGCTGCAAGAAAAATAAGGCCGTATTTTTCAGTCTCATTCCATCATTCTTCGAACATCTTTCCCATTGAAGAATGTTCTTCAAAAAGCAGACATATCAAGCAGGATGACCAAATGGTCAGTAGAGTTGGGTGATTATGACATTGAATTTGCCCCACGAACTGCTATCAAGGCTCAGTCTGTTGCTGATTTTCTATTAGAATTCCATTCAGATAGGAATTCTAAACAAGTTTCAAGAGGGAAAGCTAAAAAAGAATGGGTAGTCCGGACTGATGGTGGATCAAGCAAAATGGGATGTGGAGCTGGAATTTTCCTAATCTCTCCGTATGGTGATAAAATGTACGAGGCTATATGTTTTGGATTTAGGGCCTCTAAGAATGAGTCTGAATATGAAGCAACTATAGCTGGTCTTAAGCTAGCTTTCCTATGTAGGGCTAAAAGAGTTAGGTTGATGAGTGATTCTCAACTTCTTATCCACCATATTCGAGGTCAATCTAAGGCCAAGAAGGAACATCTGATCAAATAATTACTCATCCTTAAAGAGGTGGCAGCCAATTTCAAAAGTGTTTATTATGAGCATAATCATAGATCAGAAAATACGCTGGTGGATTCCTTGGTAACCATAGCATATTATGAGTCCTACCCTTGGATTCATGTGCAAGAATGCCATCCATACAGTCAAGCCAGAACAAGGAAGAAGAGGAAAGCTTGAGTATACAAGAAGTTCAACCTAAAGATTTGAGATTTCCTCTTCTTCAATATATCTCTAATGGGGTTTTGCCTCCGGATAAAGCTGTAGCAAGAAATATTAAACACAGGGCTCGTGGATTTTTGATCATAAGGGAAGTGCTTTATAAAAAATCTTTCAGTATACCTTTCCTCGTTGTTTGGGGTTTGAAGAATCTCAAGTTGTTTTATCTGAATTACACGATGGTGAAAGGTCAGCTCATTGTGGCTACAGGGCACTAACCCGAGAGAGTATTGTTGGCTGGGTACTATTGACCATCCATAATGGCATATGCTAAAGAAATGGTGAAGAAGTGTGATCCATGTAAAAGGTATGGCAACGAAATTCATGTGCCAGCTAGGGCTGTCAATTTCGGGTTTCGGGTCGTGTTCGTGTCGGGTTTGACCAACCCGAAATTTTAGAACCTGTGACACGAACCCGACCCGAACCCGAAATTCGTGTCAGGTTCAAAGACCCGAACCCGACCTGTTAAAAACCTGTTGGACCCGAACCCGACCTGTTTGACACGAAATTGTATCCAACACGAAACACCCCGACCTGTTTGACACGAAATTGTATCCAACACGAAACACCCGTCTGACACGAACCCGACCTGTTTGACACGAAATTGTATCCAACACGAAACACCCGTCTGACACGAACCCGACCTGTTTGACACGAATTTTAGGAATAGACAAAACTTAATAAATGTAGATGCAAGGGATCGAACCTTGTACCTCCCGCATGCAAAGTGGGCGCTCTACCATTTGAGCTACATCCCCTTTTGAAATTTTATTGGTCCACTATATTTATATAAAGTCAAGATACACTTACTTCATATATTTACACCGGCTTTACTATCACCGGTGAAGTTATCTTACCGTAAAATATATGGTGATGATGGGTTTGCCATCTCATCTAAACATGAAAAAAAAATACATGAGATAGATTAAATAAATTTCAGAAAATATCAAATAACCACTAAGTTATCACTTCTTATCAAATAACCACTAGAATTGCAAATCGATTCATCCCACAAAACAAGGTTGAATGCATTCAATATCTATTAATAAATCTAGCAAACTCACACGAATCAGATAAAAAACTGTTAAATAATAAATTATTTCCATTTTTTATTCTTAATATTATAATCTATATATAAAGAAGATGAAAGATTCAAAACTTTATTAATATATGTGAAAGAAGAATAAAATTCAAAACTTTATAGCAAACATGTGAACCATCATTTATCCTCCCTCATATACTTATTTAAGTATACTATTTATTTTATATATTTTAAATCAAAAATAAAATTATTTCATTAATAAAGTTTTATAAGTATTTTTGGTATTCTAATTTATAAGTCAAAATTTTAAAATAATATTATTTTATTAAGTATTTTCAGTATTTTATTTTACAAGTGTAC
Source organism: Limnanthes douglasii subsp. nivea (assembly GCA_036936605.1). NCBI lineage: Eukaryota > Viridiplantae > Streptophyta > Magnoliopsida > Brassicales > Limnanthaceae > Limnanthes > Limnanthes douglasii. The sequence continues at coordinate 195,759,233 of JAUPFV010000004.1, read as the reverse complement.
ATGTCTTTTGGGTTTTACATGTCTGTTTTGGGTTTACATGTCTTTTCGGGTTTCACCTGTCTTTTCGGGTTTACGGGTCTTTTCGGGTTTTACAGGTCAGTTTCGGGTTTACAGGTCTTTTCGGGTTTTACAGGTCAGTTTCGGGTGACACGAACCCAACCCGAACCCGACCCGTTTTTTTTCGAGTCGGGTTCGTGTCGTGTCTTAATTTCATCGGGTCTGAAATATCGGGTCTCTAACCCTAAAATTTCGGGTCGTGTTCGTGTTGGGTTTACAGGTCGTGTCCAAAATTGACAGCTCTAGTGCCAGCAGTACCTATGGAGTCGATTCAGCACTGCTTCCCTTCTCCTTTTAATCCAAAAGCAAACGGACAGGTTGAAGTTGCCAACAAGACTATTTTGTCCGGATTAAAAAAGAACCTGGAGGGGGCAGCAAAGAAATGACCAAGTTATCTGCAAGAAGTATTGTGGGCATACCGAACTACTCCTCGAGCTGCTACATAAGAATCTCCTTTTGCTTTGGTGTATGGGATGGATTCCATTACCCCCATTGAAGTTACCCTACCATCATACAAGGTCCATAACTATTCCGAACAGGCTAATGAGATAGCAATTAGGAATCAGTTGCACTTAATAGAAGAGAGAAGGGTTAAAGCTCATTTGAGAACATCCCACTACCAAGGTTTGATGAGGAGCAAGTTTTCTTCCAAGGTCAAGATAAGATATTTTCAACTGGGAGATAAAGTTTTGAGGAAAATTTTCCTACACACCAAGGAGAAGCAGTTCGGTAAGCTGGCTCCGAACTGGGAAGGCCCCTATGAGGTCTCCGAAAAGCTTAAGCCTGGGACATATAAACTTCAGGATATAGAAGGGAGGGTCTTGAAGCACCCATAGAATATTGAACATCTCAGGTTAGATCTAGAATAAAAGTTGTATAAATATTTACTTGTTAGATATCAATATAAATATTATGGGGCATACGCTTTCCTACCCTGGTGTCGCGGAGAGGTTTTAATGAGGTGTCCGATTTTTTTATTCAATAAAATGTGATGCCTTATTAAAACATCCGGTGTGGTTTAACTGCAATTCAATTCAAAAACAAGTCTTTGGTTTAACACATTGGATCTTTGATACATCAGATTAACCTGGTTGAGTGATGACCATTAAATACATGTCATCGGAGATATTAAACACTCTCACTTTAATTACTTCTAAATAACAAGGGCTACTTAAACATTAGCCATGAAAGGTTTAAAGAAAAGAGAATGTTAAATAAAAGAGGGTTTGATAAATAAACATATTCGGACTTTAACCGAACATGAAGAACAACATATGCCTTGGCCATCGAAGGACTTTAAGTATTTCAAAAAACTTATCCGGACTCAAACCGGATAACGTTACAAAAAATGCATTGGCCATCCAAAGACTTTAATCGTTCACAAAAGTAAGAAAATAAAAATATGTTCAAAACCTTAGGGCTTGTTCCGTTCAGATTTTCCTTCGTCACGTCCTTTTTTTGGGACTTTTGAGTTCATAATTTGAACTCTCACCAGTTCCTTCCTCTTCATCAGTGGTGGAATCTATTCCACTGCTATAATTGTACTTATTACCAGCAGCCATAGTGTGAAATGGGATCCCGTCATAGTCTACAAATTTCCATAAGGGACCAAGGGTCCTCTTCGGAAACGTTTCATAGAAGAGCAGCACCGTGTCACACTTAACCTTAGCATATATTGTTTCTAAGGAGTCTATCACCTCGTGGTATATTTATCAATACTTTCTTGAATAGTTTGTTCCCTCTGCTTCACTAGGTCTTCTTTCTCCTTGGTCACCTTAGACACAATGCCTTCCAAGGAAGTCTTCTCACCGGACAAGGTTTGAATGACACCATCTTTGGTCTTCAGGTCCTCTTTTAATGTTGGGAGATCCTTTTTCCAAACCAGAGCACTTAGTTTGGAGCTAAGTACTGGCAGTCTCCGAAGTGGCCAGCTTGGTTGATAGATCTTCGTTGTCCTTCCTCAGTGCTTCTATGTCTTTCTTCAGTTCTTCTAAGCTATGGTTGACGTTGAGAAGATTGGTTGACAGAGATTCTTTGTCAGTAGTGAGGGTGTTGATGAGTGTGGACTGATTCTTCACTTGTCTCTCCAGGTCAAGCACTGGCTGGATATGACCAAGAAGGGAATGGGCCACAACATCTTGTTCTCCGGAGACAGAAAAGACTTACCATTAATGGTCACCATGTTAGCAGAGCTCGAAAGGCGAAAGGGACCTGCATAATCATCATTCTCAGACTCATTGAAGTATAAATCAATGTCTTGAAGGGCACTAATGTCCACTCCATCAATTCCTCCCCCAATAAACTCTCTAGATTGCAGACCTGTTGGGATCTTCTCTTGTAGAGTGGGATCGACAGGGGCTGGTGGATGTGGAAGCTCCAAAGGACGAAGAATTATTTCTTCTCCAAAGGTGACCTTCTTATTTTTGGCAGCCTTTTCGTCACTGCTTGCTTTTCTCTTCCGGTCCTTTTTGGGAGACTTTGGTGGGTTTTGTGATTCTCCCGCCTCCCTAACAGTTGCAGCCTCTACTACTTTGAGTAAGGCAGCGTCGATTCCCCCTGGGTTCCTCGAACCAGTCCTTTCTATGGCAGCGTGGACCGGCTCTGCTGTCGCTTTCTTCTTCTTCCCTTTTATCTTGTTGGGAGCTTTGGCCCTGGAAGATAAGACCAATTTACCATCTTTGGGCTCCATTCACTTAAGGATCACACCAAGTGAAAGTGGCATTGTTAGCTCTTCCCATGTGATGTCCCTCCGACCTGTGGTGTTCCACAAATGGGACATCACCAAGTTTCCCGAGGTGAAGTAATTATGGAAGGCGTTCCCCCAACGCTCCACAGCCCATGCATTAAGTTTGGCACAGGTTGTTTGCCCCTTCTCTAGGTGTTCGGTGAACTCCTTCGGCAGCACTGAAAAAGAAGTAACAGATAATTCAGGAGAGGAATACTTATGAGTTAAAAAGAAGAACATGAAAAATAAAGATAAAAAGTTTACCAATACTCTTCCATCTGCTAGCTAACATACTGGGGTTGGTGTTGGCTTTGTTCTTTCTCCCATTCTCCCATGACCCACTCATAAACATGAACTGTGTCCTCCAGTTCTTCTCTGTCTCTAGTAAGTCGTCTACCACCTTGAAATCGTTCCCCATGTTATGATGGTAGAATGGAATGTGGTGATTTTTGCATAAACTTGCCATAGTGGAAAATTGCTCCATTGGGAGAGGGATTTCGGACAGACTTGATGCCATTATGCAAGCAAGGAGAGAATACCAGGTGTTTGGACTTAGTTGGCTTGAGCAGAGCTTCACCAGGTGGAAATACTTGACAATTTCTGGGTCCAAAGGGAACCGAAGTCCCCAGTTTAGCACCTCGGTGAAGATGACCACCTCATTGAGTTTACAGTCCATCGAAGTCTCCATAGTGACAGGTATCCTTACATTCACTGACTCTGGGATCCCCCATTTCGTCCAGATCCGGCCCAACTCAGTAGTGTGGCTGGAGACATAGTTTATATTCTGCAGGGCCAACAAATATATAACAGTAGTATTTTTGAAGCAAGGGCCTACCTTTCCCTCTAGGCACGCCGGAAGATCCGGGTGAGTCAAGCAGACCTTGACTTTGCCTTTACCCTTCCTGTCAGAAGCATCATCCTCAGTTTGACCTGATGCTTCAGTTTCGAAGGGAGCCTCTTCGATACTGTCTTCCATCACTTCTTCCATCACTGTGGAAGGTTTATCAATTTTCATGGATGGGAGGGGGGAGGATCAACTTCTGGAACCAAGGGTTGTTCGGATGAATGAGCGCCTGTTGTTTCTCAAGGCCTGGTGTCCGGTTGAGGTTGGGATCCGGAGGACTTTGTCCTTGGGGCTATTTTAGATGCCTCTGATCCGGAGGGCTTATCTTTTGGTGTTATTTTAGATACCTCCGATCTGGAGGGCTTTGGAAGTGAAGTAGTTGTTTGGGATTTGACTAGACGAGTCGTCCGGCGTGGAGTTGATTTTTTTGGGGATTTCTCATTGTCTGAGCCCATAGCTAAGAAAGGGGAAGGTTTTCTGACACTCGAAAACGCCTTTTCCTTGACAATGGAAGGTTGAGACTCCTAAACAGAAGAGCCTGAGGGGAGAGGAAAGAGGCTTGGTTTGAATAACTGTCTGGGTTTGGGATCTCTGGAAGAGGATGATCCTTGGTCAGCTTCTTGGGTTGCTTCACCAGACTTTTCACTTGGGGAAACTGAGAGACCAACAACAATGCGATTCTCCCTTTCAACTTTTCTCGCCTTTTCTAGCTCTGATAAGTTTAACCAGCCGCCTTTAACAAATGCGTTTCTGGCTGTGAACATATAACTCTTCGAGAACAAGTTTGAAGACATGAGTGAAAATCTCTCTAGAAAGTTTTTGAGTGATGAAGACAATGGAATAGTGAAAAATGATTTATATAACAGTAGAAAAAGTAACTGTTACCTAGGAGGAGTTGAAGAGGTTATCAATGATTAAAGACGACGCAGACGTGTGAAAGATTAAATGCCTAGGTTACTTTCTAGGCTTAGTGGGAGCACCAATCTAGGAAGAAAAACAACTGGTAGGTCGAACCAGATTGTGACACGTGTCCCACGATTCAAAAAGAAAACTCTTAGAATTCTAGAAAAAGAAGTTAGTTCGGACAGACTTCGAACTAAATGCACATGCAGGTCGGACAAAATCGTTACTGGCTAGGTAAATTTTTTAGTCCTGCCAAAGATATTTGACAAGGCCTAAAAAAGGGGCTAGTGATGAGTTCGGATTATCTAGTCACAGCTCGCTATGTTATCCGGACAGGGGCAATGCAAACATAAATGTATCACTGAACTATCTGGACAGGACAAAAGTAAAGAAACACATAAACACCTTTTGACTAAGCTATGTGCTAATCAATTTAAAAGATTAATGAGTACTTAAACTTGATCCGGTTCCATAACTTGACTCGAAAGCCCATGAATCCTTAATTAAGGATATAAATATCGCAACTACTTTCATTAATGAGAGTAATGAACATTTAATACAACCAGGCTGCTCAAATCTCTCACTACTCTATACCAAAACACTTAATACTCAAAATACTTTGCAAAACACTTTACAAAAATACCTGGATCCAAAATAAATCAAACCAATTACTTTGTGTGTTTTATGTTGTAAATGGAATATTCCTCACTCTAGTGGTGTGGTTTTATCATGAATATTTATGCGATTTGCAGTCCCGAATGCATGTCTGTTATTTTATTAGTTTAGTGTACTTAAATTATAACTTTGATGGTAATATTTTGCACTTTGTATGAATTTTGGTATGATCGATTTTCTTGTGGACACCTGTATTGTTGATTGGCCTGTCATTTTTCTTGACTCTCTTCATTTATAAATATGAATTTTTGTTTTATAAATCTTTTATTCTGAGTACAACGGTGGAGCCATGCAATTTCATAAAAATCTTACAATTTGTGGATGTGTTGTAAATATATCATTTTGTCTCACAATTCCATGTAGTTTTACATTAGAAATGAAGAGATAAATTATTAGTTTGAACCCTCTTTTCTTTTATTTTGATATAATTATTTAGTACTCCATTTAAGTGTATTGTATTTAATCTTGACCAATACATATTCAATCCAAAACCTTCAGTACGTCTTTATTTGTTATAAGGTAAACACTTTTCTTAAATTCATGTCTTTTTCAATCTTGCATCTTGATTTTCTCTCTCAATTCTAGATATAATTTTACAAATCAACCTCAAGTTTTCAAAGAAAATAAAATATATACGTCTGTTTCTAATGTCCGTCTCTTATTTTAAGATCATCATCACTTGGTATGATGTTTAATATTATTCTATTAAGAATGTTGATAAATCTTATAATGTTTTTAATGTTTTTTATTTGAAATTTCGGATTCTTGGGTAAATTGTTTTTACCCTTAAAACAAACGTTTCTAACAAGCTTTATACCTATTTTACTTTTATGCTATTCAAAATCCAAAAATTATATTCATGTTTTAGTCCTTAAATTCCTACTTCTATATCACTAGCCCCCTAGTTCTCATGTCAATAAATGAATGAGAACTAAATGTTTTCGAGTCCTTCCATATCCCGTATCAGTTGTAGTGATTGAAAACTCGAAATAAAAAACTCCTCAATAGAAGATGAAGATTCGAAGTAAAAAACAGTCATCGAATCATTCCAAAACACAATAATTTTATTTTCTTTCTCCTCGAATCATTATGGAAGTAGTTTCAAAACTCAGTCATCGAATTCAAACTGAAGAATGACAAGCTTCGAATTTCATCAAAAGTGTACACAAATGTAACTGTTTCAAATGACTGTTCAGATCCACCATGAATGTTTAGGTACTAGATTCATAGCTAGCTAGCTAGTCTGACAGATGTCGAACTCCTAAATTTTTCACTGTTCAGTATTCTGTCCTATCACCATAGAGTCCTTTCCACTTTATACGTCTTCCTATCTTTCTATAAATTCATCAGTAGCCTAATTTTTCATTCTCACAATACAAATCACTTGAGAGAAAACTCAAAACCTTGGCTACCTTCCACATGTTCTTCATCTTTCTCAGCGTCTTCATCATAAAACTCATACTTTCCGATTAAAGCCTATGTTCTTCGGTCAATCTTCATCCAGTTTGTGAGATAAAATCCAAAAACCAGAAGATCCAAGTCTAACATACCAAAAAAACCCAAATCTTCGAAGCCTGACGATAATCTAGTCTTCGGATCATACGACTACTTTTGTATTATTGAAAGGCTAGAGGAATACAAGGCTACCAAATTAATCAACAACGCTCCTGTTGAAACACCACCAAAACAACTTATTACGGTAACTTTGATCCAACTAAAGTACCTGCTTTTTTACCTTCTCCTACGATCGAAGAGCACAATTCTTCTAAAGTTCAAATACCTAAAACGCCTCGAGCCTCTTCTTCTCAAATCAAAGTTTCACCTCTGATTATTGAAGAATGAAACAAATCTTCCTCAAAACAAATCTAAAATACTCCCTCATCGACTCATCCTCCATCAATAAAAAATATAAAAAGTTTTAAAGCCATGGGAGACGATTTAGACGTTATTCCAAATCCTCCCTCCTCGAATCCAGCTACTCAGTTTCCTCATCAGAGAGAGATAATCGAAGAGGTTCTATTGTCCAATTTTTTTATCCAAAAATCCTCCCTAAACAAAGGATCCTTCACCAGAAGCTCAGTTATCCAAGATTCTAATCAGCATCAAGGATTTCTTCTGCTTAACCCAATTATTAAAAGGTCTGAAGCTCCTCTTTTACTACCTCACTATAGTAGATGGCCTAAAAATAATCGATGACCTCTTAGAAGCTGATAAACTCTAGAAACAAAAGTGTATCTTAATCTCAGGAGCATGTGAGAATGACAAAGAGATATCCGATGCCAACCCATCAAAGCTAAATCTCATCTGGAGAAGCAACCGTAAGTACTTCAAAAATTATACACTTTAAGATATATTTTATCTATTATATTCCTCATTAATTATTTACTTGCATGATTATTTCAGAAATTCCGAGGCGATATGCTATACGTCGATCAACAGCCAATGATATTTTTAAAAAACTTGCCGCCTGGGTCAAGATAGTGTAGAACAACGCTTTCTACACTACCTTCCAACCGATCAATTTCCTTATCAGTCATCTTTTTCCGATCACGAAGGGAGCCTTGGCTCCTCGAAGTTTGATGAAAAAACCCAATCCTCATCTCACCTGCAAAAGGTTAGTTCAACCCTATTGTAAATTATTCCTCCCTATCCACAACAGGTCGGAAAGTCATCTGCCAAAGAAGAAAAAAAAAGGCAAAAAAGAAAAAGAAAAGTAAAAAGGCAGCTAGCACATATGGTGCTATCCCTGCAAGACCATCAAAGTCTAAACCTTGAAAAAAAAAAGCACGAGAGCAGACCCTTTCACTCATCGAAGAAGGAAAATATCAAGGAAGGAAGAACCTTCCTCGAAGAAAAAGAAAGATTCCTCCAGTCCTCATGGAAAGAAAAAGAAAGAATCCAAAATTACTGAATACACATTGGACGACGAGGAAGAAACCACAACTGTTGAAAATCAACAAAAACCTCATATCGAAGAGCAAACAACCAATAATGACGCTTAGATAATCATCAAAGACAATGATGATGATGGGAATCAAAACACTGAACACTTTGACCTCGAAAGCTTTATTAATTTCAACGAGTCTCAAGAAATCGCTGGAGAAGACGATCCCGTCCCCCGGGATATTCAGACCCGTATGCATCACTTCGGGTGAACAACAACTATTGAAGCGTCTCCATAAATTACTAGTGCCTCTACTCCAACTACAACATTGGATATGATTCCTTGTCCTAGTTCAACAGATATTCCTCCTCCTCCACCTAATCTTGAAATCTTTATTGCACTCCAATCATTTGTCAATCTCAATGCTGCAGAAGAAGCACTTGCTTCCCAAGTTGAAGCTTCTCAAGATCATTTGAAGCAATTGGCCAAAGATATGGTCCGCTACAAAGGACGAGCTGAAGATGAAAAACAACTAAGGGAAATTTTTTAAGGCTAGGTATTTTAGAAATTTCTTATGTTCGAATTAGCAAGATCTGAGCTTATTCGAGGCACCCTCTTCATGAAAAGTCATTTGCAAACAATACATTTTTCTGAGAAATAAAATCTGACTGACTCACATCAAGATAAGATGAATAAGCTCGAAGCTAAACACACTGATGAGCTATCTGCTGAAAAGGTCAAATCTGAAGGCCTCCAAACTTCTCTTACTTCTAGTGAAACAAAAAATAAAAAGTTGATCGATGAAATAACCAAATTGAAGAGTGACTTCGAGAATTAAAAGGAAACTGTTGTTGCTACTGCAGAAGCTGAATATTCTAAAGACATGCTGGGTGCCATTAACAATGGTAAAGAAGAAACAACCGTCATTCTTCTTCGAGAACTTCATGAAACGTGTCAAAAGATTAACCTCTCAAGTTTTTGGAAAGACATTCCCATCAAACGGCGTCCTAGTGAAGGCTTTGATCATATCCCTGACTCGTCATCATCAGAAGAGGAATTATCCGAAGACGAATCGTCTGAATAACTTCTTTGCTTTTTAATCATCCTCTTTGTACTTGTCAAATTAGAATCCTGCTTATTGTACTTCATCGAATTAATCTAATTGACAAATGTTTGTTTATTTCTCATTTCTATCATCCTCATAAATTATTCGATGTTAACAATCATAAAAGAGATATGTAAGTTTTAACATAATTCCTTAAATATAATAATGCACTTCGAAATCCACACAATATATAATTACCAATTACAAGCATACCACCTCGAATACCTTAGTGCAATTAGTGAATGTTACACTTTGAAAAATCATGGCAAATATGGCGAACGTTGTATGAAAAATACAGTGCATTATTGAGCGTTGCACTTAGAAAAATCACAATGTATTGACTGCACATAACACCTCAAAAATGGCTGTTTCTTCGAAAAGTGTAAGAGACATTTCAGAACATTCTACTCTTAACCAACCTTAAAGATGATCAATCTTTGATAAGTTGTTAAGATAGTTTTTTATAAGCACTTGTAAACAACCATTGGCCAAAAATGCATTTTATTGATAATATTGAATATGTACATATCGCCTCGTTAAAACCTTTCTGGGCCAACAGGTTAGGAAATAGTGCGCCATTCAATAGTAAAGAATTCAAAATACAAAGACAAATCTATTCCCAATAAAGCTTCAAATGTTGTATATTCCACGGGTGTTGAAGCATCCTCCCTTGAAAATCGCAAAGGTGATAAGACCCTGGTTTTATCCTCTCAACAACCATATAAGGCCCTTCCCAATTCAGAGCCATTTTTCCAAGGCTTTTTTCTTTTATATGCAAGAAAAATTTTCTCAACACTTTATTACCTTCTTTAAATTATCTTATTTTCACCTTCGAATCATATATGTTCCTCATAGGAATTTGGTAATGGATTACATTTAAATGAGCTCAAACTCTTTTCTCCCCAATCAAATGTAAATTCTGCCTTTTAACTTCATCATTGAATCTTTCAAAATATTAATTTATCCTAAAAGATAACATCGTATATTCTATGGGGCTGACTGCATCTATTCCATATGCTAAGGAAAATGAGTTTCTTTTATAGCTTCCCTAGGAGTTGTCTGACAAGTCCAAAGCACCTCTTGCACATAATTTGGCCATTTTCCTGCTGCTCGTGTCAAGTTTTTCTTCAAGCCATCTAAAATTGTTCTGTTTAACACCTCGACTTGTCCATTAGCTTGAGGATGAAAAGGCATAAAAAAAAATTGTTGAATTTCTTTCGACGTGCAAAATGAAGCCATCTCTTTATTATTAAATTGAGGGTCATTATCTGTCGTAATTATCTGAGGAACTCCAAAACGACAACAAATGTTATTCACAATAAACTTGACCACATCTTTTGCCTTTGTTCCTGATAATGGTTCTGCCTCGAACTAGATCAATTCCCCATCTATCAAATGGTATAGCTTCGGTTATAGACATAAGTGGTACTGCTGGCCTATGAATAACATTAGCAAATCTTTGACAAGTATCACAACTTCGAACTAAATTCTTAGCATCATTCATGATTGTAGGCCAACAAAATCCTGAAAGTAAAACTCGTCGTGATAAAGCTTTAAACCCGCAATGAGCTGGCCCTTCTCCATCACGCAATTCCGATTACACCTCCTGTGATTCTTGCTTGTCTATACATCGTAATAATGGCCTGCTTAATGCCTTTTTATACAATATTCCATCTAACACTATATATCTGAAGGCTTTACCTCTCAATGTTTTGGCCAACCTCGTATCATCTGGTAATGTTTATTGAGTAAACAATTTAAGAATATCTATTCTCCAATCGCTCAAATAACCTCAGATGTGACAAAAAACTTCTCTATACATTCGCACTGACTAGATTGAGTTACAAAGAAAGATTGTTTTGTAACAAAATCCAAGGATATTCCTCTTTATAAGCAATATTTTCTAAAAAATCAACCACCATATTACTCCATCGATCAATATATTCAACAACAACATTATCAAACAGAAGCATTAAATTCCAAAGTTCTCAAAGATATAAAATCAAACGATCCTTTCTTGCCTCGGAAAATCCAGATACCTGATTTGCTAATAATTGAGAATCCATTTCGAAGCGTATTGGAAGCTGCTCCACAAATTTTTGCCAATCTTAAACCTGCAAAAGCAGCTTCATATTCAGCTTCATTGTTCGAAGCGTGAAAATCAAATTTAATAGACTGGATCATCATTTATCTAGTTGGAGCTATTAGCTAAACCCCAGCACTGCACCCTGAAACACTAGACCCTCAATCTGTTCGAAAAATCCATCTCGAATTTACCGGTGCGTCTTTTTTACTTTCTTCCACATCTGATCTGCTCGAATGGAATTCAACAAAAAACAATCTGTCAATGCTTGCGCTTTTATTGTAGTTCGAGTTGTCAACAAAATATCATAATCCCCCAACTCCACTGAACACTTGATCATTCTCCCAGAAATTTCAGGTCTTTGTAAAATATTTTTTAAAGTGAATGAAGTTCGGAGTTCAATAGTGTGAGCTTGAAAATAGGGACGCATTTTCCTAGCAGCAATCACCAATGCAAATGCTAACTTTTCTAGTTTAAAATACCTATTTTCTGCTGCCACTAAACATTTACTGATGTAGTACACTGGCTTCAAAATACCTGAATCTTCACTGATCAACACCACGCTTAGTGCAAAATCGATACCGCAATGCACAAAAAGAGTTTCTCTCCATTTTGAATTTTGGACAATATTTCTGGTGATGATAACAATTTTTTTTATATTTGTGAATGCTGCCTCACATTTTAATGTCCATTCAAATCTACTTGGTCCTCGTAAAACTTGAAAGAAATGGAAGCATTTGTCAGAAAATCTAGAAATAAATCGATTAAGTGTTGTTAACCTTCATGTTAGAATTTGCACTTCTTTAATAGACCGAGGTGAATTCATCGTTATCGGGGCTTTCAACTGTTCTGGGTCAGCTTTTATTCCTTTTTCACTGATGACATAACCCAAAAACCTCCCTGACTGAACTCTGAAGGTACATTTTTCAGGATTCAGCTTTAACCCGATTGCCTTTAAATTCAAAAGCGCTTCCTCTAAATCATCAAGATGCACATCACCCTTCAAACTTTTTACCACCATATCGTCTATATTACTTCCATATTTTTTCCGATCTGAGTGGCAAAAGCTTTATTCATCAATCTTTGATAAGTGACTCCAACATTTTTCAATCCAAAAGGCATAACCCTATAACAATGCAACCCCTATCAATTATGAAGGTCGTGCATTCTTGATCTTTTGGATCCATTTGAATTTAATTGTATCATGCAAAAGCGTCCATGAATGTTGGTATTTTATTTCCTGAGGCAGAATCAATCAGTTGATCTATTCGAGGAACAAGAAATGGATCCTTAGGACAGGCTCAATTCAAGTCTGTAAAATCCACACACATTCTCCATTTTTCCATTCTTCTTTTTTACCACAACTGGATTTGCTGTCCACAAAGGATATTGTGACTCCCTTATATGTTCAACCTTGTATAAGCGGTTCACCTCATAATAAATTGCTTCTGCTTTCTCCGAAGAAAATGCCCTTCTCTTCTGAATCACTGGTTTTACCTTTGGATCAATAGCCAAGCTGTGACAAATCACCTCGCTTGGTACTCCTGTTACATCCTCCGTTTTCCAAGTGAAAACATCCAAATTATCAAATAAAAAATCTAGCAATTATCGACATAAGAGTGGGGTCAATAAGGTTACAATTCGAAGTACTCTTCCTTCCAAAAAAATAAACTCCTCAATTTCTTCACTTACCGTTAAAGACCCATGGGTTTCCCTCGGATCGTCAACTCTTTCTTCTGAATTCGAGGTCAACCCCTCTGACTGCTATTCATGCATTAAATCCCCACTATTGGATCCCTAGATCCAAAGTGCAGTGACATAACATTCTCTGGCTATCTTCTCGTCGCCTCGAACAACCCCAACTCGATCTCCTACCACATACTTGAAATATTGGTGAATCGTTGATACAACCCCATAGATTACAAAAAACCATGACCTTCCAAAAATATCATTGTAACTCGTGGGGCAGTCCACCACCACAAAAATCACCTGGACCTTCTTCTTGAACAGTCATTTTCTCAAACTTACTTCTCCCTCGAATTCCCCAATCACACGAGCTGTTACACCCGTAAATCCTATAATTGTTCGATCCGCTTAAGAAATTCGAGGTGGATTTGTCATTCTATCATAGGTTGATTTAAAAGGACATTAGCAGAACTGCCAGTGTCAATAAGCACACGTCGAATTTCGACGCCAACCACTTCTGCACCAATAACCACTGCATCTTCATGTGGTCCTGCTGTTCCTCACAAATCATCCAAATCGAATAGAATAAAATGAATGACATTTTTTCCATACAAATACGTGGACATTTTCCCTTCAATTTGGGTTGTTAGATTGACAACATATCTCTTCGTCGAGCTATCAGAGTTGTCAGTCATTGAATCGCCTCCAAAAATGGCTAATGACTCGAACATTTTGCATAAATCTCGCACACGCTCCTTTTCTATTGGCTCTTCAACTGCCATCAAAAGCAACCTGTTCAGATACGGACCAGATACGTGTATTAAAATTATGGCCTCTAAAAGAGTCAAATAAGATCCATTTAAAAAAAAAAAATTGTCCGACCCGTACTAGTCCGAAAATAATAAAATATATATAAAAATGAAAATAATATATATATATATATATAATATGTTTTTATATATAAACCATTGGATTTATTTTTTTAAGATGAACAAAACTAGATCCATTCATGATATGTTTTAACATTGGTTTCTCATTACCTTACATGGTTTCACATCTGTCATATGTCTGGTTTTGCATCTAGCATCTTACATAAAATAACCATGTTTCGCATCTACCACGACAGAAAATAAACGTGTTTCGCCTCTCGCTATACACTAAATAAATGTGTTTTGCATCTTCAAAAATTTTGTCTTCTTCGTTGAAGCTTGAACTGGTTTCTCGAACCAAATTTTCTAGAAACATAAAAAATACACAAAAAATAATCACAACATTACTGCGATACAACAATTCAACTACAAAATTAAAAAAAAATATGAGATGAATTAAAAAAATAAAATACAAAGAAAACAGAAATCTAGTAACCTATTTCAAAATAAAAAAATAAAAAAGTGAGTTAACTAAACAAACAAATCGACTTTTTTTTTGGTGTAAAAGCAAATCGAATCACCTAAATAGAAATCCAAAATCAAACACCGAAATCGAATAAAATACAATAAAAATCATATGAAAACAAGGAGTCGAACCTGTTATTGTTATGGTATTGTAGCATCACGTAAAATAGAGAGAGAAAAAAAGAAAAAAAACTTAAGTTGGAAATTAGATAGACTTTTATATAATTAACTAAAGGCATTTAATGAGTTTTAAATGATAAATATTTGAGTGAAATAGTCTTTATTAGAAATACATAAAAATATGGGTAATAAATATAATACTATGGTATTTGGGTCTAAAATGGTAATATATTCACATACATTTTTTAGAAAGAACTTGCAGCCGCTACTCAGAGTGCAATGAATGCGCACAAGATAAACTCTCAATCTGACGCGATAGCCTGCAAATCAACACTAAAAAATGACAGACCCAGCCGAGAAAACGTATGTAGAGGGACTTTGCTCAACTAGACTATTCCATACAGGCTTATTCATATGCATCATATAAGTTTTGTTTTGTGATATTTTATACTTCGGACTGAAATGATTGTATAGTTTGAAGCTTTATTTTTCCATTTCAATTACATTTAACAACAAATTTACCACGACATGTCCTATTTTCCGTTGGATCAAATTACCACGAAAACTTATTACAAAATCTTGATTTATATTCCGTGATTAAACCTATTGCAAATCACCTCCGCTGGCGATTGCATAAATAAATAAATAAAAAGTAGTTGCAATAGTAGTTGTTAGTAAAATATAGTAATAAATTAATTAGGCTTTAATTCTTTTCTTTTTTCATTCTTGGTAAAAATTATATAATTGATGTAGTGCATTGTATTTAATATCTAAAAGTGAATTAATTCTTTTCTAAAAAGCATTTTTTAAAAACAAATTAAACTGATATTATTTTATTCAGTTTTTAGATTTTTTAATTTTTTTAATAGTGTTGGATTAGTTTCGTTAAATGAATCTCTATATATAAAGAAACTAATGGGATTGCAACTAAATGTAAAACAAATAATTAACCATACAAACTATGCAATCGATTGAAAGTATTATAGGCCAACCCAAATAATAAACCAATATGAAAGTATGACTTGGATTGAAATTATAATTTCTTAATTATTTCATTCAAACAAATGTTTCCTTTTATATATTTTGGCATTATATATGGTATATTAATCATGTTCATCTTTTTTTTTCGAAGAGAACCCGCAGCCGCTATTCAGAATGTAATGAATACGTACAGGATAAACCCTCAATCTGATGCGATAGCCTACAAACCAACACCAGAAAGTAAATCACACAAGATGACAGACTCAGCCGAGAAAGCGTATGTAAAAGAATTCGAACTCATGACCTTTCAAACCATACTCAAGCAACTCGGGACAATCATGTTCATCTTTAAAGGTAATTGTGCTGGGTAAAAGATCATGTGATTTTGTATTTTTGACTCGAATCCAGGTCGATGAAATAATTTATGTATTAAAGTCGTAGTTGATCCCATATAAGGACAAATATCAGCTGGCCTTCGTTCAGCAACTATGCATAAAGTTAAGTATTCGGTTGGACTTGGACTGATTCGCATATTTTCTTACATAAAAAAACACTTCATAATTTATACTTAGATCTTGATCCGATTGATTTCTTTTTAGTTGTATTATGAAGCCATTTAAATATCGCTTGCTAAAGTAATGGGCAATTGTAATGGATATTTTATTTACATTTATGTAAGTTCTAAAGCAATTCTTTAAATTATGAATTACTAACATGTTGCTTTTTAAATAACACTTTCAGCACTATATTAATTCTTATCGACATTATCAAATATGAGTGATGCTCAGAACAATTATAACCAGTAAACTATACTTTGCTTTCAATTTCAATTTTTTAGCTTTTAAAATTAAATAAATAATTATATCACAAATTAGTGTATTTTTTAAATCTAAGTTATGAGAAGTAGACCGACATAATCCATAAATTTTTTCTTTTTGTAGTCGCAAATTCCCTTCAAGTGTTATTACTTTTAAATTAATATGAATGGAAGTAATTCAACTTCTCCTATGTCTACAGAGAAGTTTGTTGGAACCAATTATCAATATTGACGGTTGTGTATGAAGGCCTTCTTTCAAGGACAAGATTTATGAGATCTTTTCCGGTACCGAGATACTTCCTAGTGATGCTCCAGAAAATGCTGAGTTAAGGAGGAAATGGAAAGTAAGGTGCGGAAAGGCTTTATTCGCGTTGATAACTTCGATCAGTAAGGATTTTATTGATTATGTTCGTGCATTGGATTCTCCAAAGGATATCTGGGATATTCTTGGCAGGTTATTTACCCAGAAAAATACTATACGTCTTCAATACCTTGAGAATGAGCTTGCATCTTTCACCCAAGGTAATATATCGATATCTGAATACTTTCTTAAGGTTAAGAATGTATGTTCGGAAATTTCAGGTTTGGATAATGATGAACCTATTAGTGATGCAAGGGTAAGATGTTATTTGATTCATGGATTACGATATGACTTCATGTCTTTTATATCATCAATATAAGGTTGGGTTAACCAACCATCAATTGTAGAGTTAGAGAACCTACTCTCTAATCAGGAAGCATTAATTAAACAAATGCTTGGTAAGTATTCATTTGATGTTGAAGATACACTGTTTACTAAAGATATGGCAAGATGGAAAAACACACAAAGTCACTTTCAAAATGGTGGTAACTAGTACAAGATTGAGAGGGAGTCAACAAACCATTTTAAACGGACAAGTTTTAGATGCGGAAGGACTGAACACATGAAGTCGGATTGTCGTGCAAAGCTTGTGTGCAAGAAGTGTGGAAAACATGGCCACATTAAACCAAACTATTATTCAAAAATCTTTAAATCAGATGCAAATGTTGCATATGATGCTGAAGATATCAATGAGCTACAGTGGGAAAATTATTTCTCAATTGAAGTTATTAATCAACCGGATAACATGGCTTCCGCTACACATGGATCTGAAAATAAATCGGAGGTTAATACTAGTTGTATTGATTACAAGAACGAGTGGATCGTTGATTCGGGTTGCTCACATCATGCTACCGGTAATGCTTCTATACTCTATGATATTTATCCTCATTTGAGCAAACGAGTAATTGTGATAGCAGACAACTCATTACATCCACTAATGAAAGAAGGTGATTTCAGTGTGAAGCCTACAAATTCAGATGATGAAAGTCTTACACTTGAAAACATATACCAAATACTTGGTTTAAAGAAGAATCTTGCCTCTGTTTCTCAAATCACTAATTGCGGCAAATATGTTTTATTGGGAGCAAATGATGTTCAGATTCTTGATGATTATAAAAGTGTTGATGCTAATGTCTTATTCATTAGAAGAAAGACAAACTTTTTATATGTTTTATCTGCAAGTGAGGCGTATATAGAAAAGACAAGTTAAAATAAAATAGTTTTACTTTGGCATGCTCGAAAGAGTCATTTCTGAAATAAGTTGTTGCAGAAAATATCAACAAATAGACTACTTGAAGGAGTTCCCTTATTCAAATCAACACATCAGGATGTCATTTGTGTTGGCTGTCAATATGGTAAGTCACATCGACTCCCTTTTCAGAAATCCATGAACCGTTCATCGTCGATGTTTGAGCTTGTACATTATGATCTTATGGGTCCTACAAGAACACCAAGCTTTAGTGGTTTCCGCTATATGATGGTTATTGTTTATGATTTTTCTCGTTATAGTTGGGTGGATCTCTTGAAAAACAAAGGCGAAGCTTTCACATACTTTATTCAATTCAAACAAATGGTAGAGAAACAATTCATGTCTCTTTTGAAGTGTTTGTGAACTGATAATGGAGGTCAAACAAACCTAATGTGAGTTACTTTAGAGTCTTTGGGGTTTTTTGCTATGTTCATATACCTAAGAAAATTCGAACTAAGCTTGATACGAAAGCAAGAAAGTGTGTGTTTGTTGGTTATGACGTGAACATTGGTGTGTATAATTATCGCCTGAGGGTAGGCTTGTAATTTGGTTGGTGTTTTAGAGTAGTATGTGGGTGTTATATGTTTAGAGTAGAGAGTAGAGAGATAATTAAGCTGGCTGGTAGCAGTTAATTCTCATTACCCACACTTAATGTAGGTGGTTGGGTATTTATACCCTGATGTTTGGGCCCTTATGGGCTTTCCGGTCATGTTTAATGGACCCGGGTCATGTTCAAAGACCCATGAGCTCTTAAGTAAGAGAGCAAGTAGCTTAGTCAAGAAGTGTTTAGGTTTTTTAGTACTTTTGTCATAGTTCGAACAGTCCTATGGTCTGAGTGTTCGAAGTGATCTGTCCGGTCCGGAGGCCTTGGACCGATCTGTCCTCGTCCGGGGAGCATGCAGAATTCGGACTCATCAGGAGCCCCTTTTTTAGGTGTTTGTGCAAATACTCTTGCCAAAGACCTGAAAAACAG
The DNA here is from genome assembly GCA_036936605.1 of Limnanthes douglasii subsp. nivea. NCBI lineage: Eukaryota > Viridiplantae > Streptophyta > Magnoliopsida > Brassicales > Limnanthaceae > Limnanthes > Limnanthes douglasii. Next base: position 195,740,376 of record JAUPFV010000004.1, on the reverse strand, counting down.
TCCGACATCAGGGGTAGTTTTAATCCGGACAGGTCTGTCAATTTGGGCTATGGGTTTATCCGGACAGATAAAGCTTCACGAATTCAAAACGGTTTTTGCCAGAGTTCGTGGGACACGTGTCGCTTTCTGATTGGTTGCTTTAGCCGTTTTTTTACCTTGAATTTTGAGCCCACCTTCTTCGAAAAGTAACCTCTTTATTAAAGGTGGTGACATCAGCACCGTCTTTTAATCATTGCCAAACGTTTCGAATTCTCCTAGGAATCAACTTCCTTTTTCAGATTTACTATAAATACAAACTTACTTTCTACTGTTTTACCATCTCCTTCAAATTTACTCTGCAAAATCTTTCAAAGCTTTCTCTCTCTAAAGCAAAAACTTTGTTCGATAGTTTATGTTTACAGCGAGGAACGCTCTTGTCAAAGGCGGGTGGCTTAACCTTTCTGAGTTAGAGAAGGCTCAAAAAGTCGAAAGAGAAAGACGAATTGCAGCAGGGTTACCCACCTCGCCTGTTGATAGACCAATCACCTCTGCTACCGAGTCAGATCGAGGCTCTTCTTCTTCCAAAGGCACTAAGCCTAGAAAACTATTTCAAACCAACCTCTCCCCCATAATCTCTGTATCCTCAGTTCAGGAATCGGAGCCTGCTGTCGAGCCAGGAGTTACAGCCACTAGCTTCAAAAAACCCTCTCCCTTCATAGCAATGGGATCGGATACGGAGCACTCTCCTGAGAAGTTAGTCGATAGGAGAAAAGGCCGGTTGGTTAAAGGCCAAGGGTCTAAAAACACTCCTTCAAAGTCGGGGGCAAAAGGCAGTAGCACCGGGTCAGAGGTGCCTATTAGAGCCCCCAAGGACAGACTGTCCGGACCGGAGGGCACCAACCCAAGTCTCCAACAAGAAACTTCTGTTCCAGACACTCTACCGCAGAGCAGAAACCAAAGGGGCACTGAGGCCCATCAGTCCAGAGACAAGGCTGAGTCAAATTTGAACCCTCCCCCCACTACAGCTGCTGAAATCCCTTCAACAATCATGGAGGAAGTAATGGAGGACTCTGTTGAAGAGTCCCCATTTGAGTCTGAGCCCTCCGGTCAGACCAGCAAAGAGATAGTTGCCAAGAAGGACAAGGGAAAATAGAAATTGTATTTGAGGCATCCGGATCTGCCGAAGAGCCTAGAAGGAAAAGTGGGGCCTTATTTTCACAAGGTCAGTGTTAATTACCTCCTCTCTTTACAAAAAATCAACTACGCATTCATCTACACTGCTGAGCTAGGCAGGATGCGTACGAAGTGGGGCATCCCAGAAGATGTGAAGATCAGGATTCCTGTACACCCAGAGACTCCTATGGGTTGCAAGTTAAGCGAAGTGGTCATGTTCACGGAGCTATTCAACTGGGGGCTCAGGTTCCCATTAGACCCAGAGATTGTCAGATATTTCCATCTGATAAAACTCTATCCGAGCCAACTGAGCCCCAACGCTTGGTACACCCTCATATCTTGCATCATGGCATCAAGGCTGTCCGGGATCCCTCTGCTAATGAAGGAGTTTGCTGCAGTGTCCAGCCTGTGTAGAAACCACCACATCCCCTTTTACCACTTTAACATGGGGGATGACTTCAAGGCGGTGGATGATTTGCTGGAGGCAGAGAGGAATTGGAGGACCCAATTCCTGTTCGTTAGTGGTGCTTGGGAGAACGGTAAGAAGATCAAATCCAAAGAGAACCCAAGCCTCCTCAGAAGCAGGTGGAGGAGTGACCGTAAGCATTCTGCCTTAATCTTTTGTCTCTTTCTCTTTTTAGACTTAGCTGATACTGACTGATCCTACTTTTGTCTTAGCAGAACTGCCCAAGGAATTTAGTGACTACCTGAACGTCGGGCAGGTTACTTGTGGCAAGATTAATGCATGGGTTGCTGAGAGATGGGGGAATCGATTCCATGCTGCTTTTACCAGTGGAAACTTGGCAAGGTCTCACCTGTGGAATACCACAGGTCGGAGATACTTGACTTGGGAGGAGCTCACCACTCAGCCTCCTCCGGATGTTGTGCTTAAGAGGACCCATGAATCGGACGGGACACTCTTCTTGCCAGGCCGGGCCAAAGCCCCGAGTAAGATAAAAGGCAAGAAGAGAAAGGGCAAGAAGGTGGTGGGTGGTGCTAACCCTACTGAGGCAGAGAAGGATGCTCCAACAGACCCGGAGGGGCCAGCCCAGAGCCAAATTGATGCTGCTCTCTTGCAAGTGGTGGAGCAAGAGACTGAAAGGCAGGAAGCGAACCTCCCAAAACCTCCCAGGGCTTCCAAAAGAAATCGTAAACAGGGAAGCGAAGGCACAGACTGGGAGGCCAAGAAGAAAAAGACGTCTAAGGGAGACGAGCTTTCTCTCCGGGCTCCGGAGCCTTCTGTCCAAGCTGATCCTACAGACCCAACGCATGCTGAGGAGATTCCGGGTGACTTTCACACCGATGAGGTTGAGGGGGGAGATATCAACATTGATGGAGTAGATATCACCGGTCTTGGTGAGCTTGGTGAATACTTCCTCAATCTTCCCAGGGATGACTTTGCCGGGCCTTACCTTCCTCCGAGCAGATCCAAAACGGTCACTTTTAATGGTAAGACCTTTATTGTTTCTAGTGAAAGGGATGCTATAGCCCACTCCTTGTTAAGCAACATGCAGCCTGTACTTGCGTTGGAGAGACAAGTTCGGAGTCAGGAAGGCATCATTAAAGACCTTAAGTCTGACAAGGAGAAGTTATCCGATGACCTTCGCACAACCACCTCCAATGCTGCCATGTTAAAGGAAGAAACCGAGGAGTTATAGAGAAGCCAAAAGGCAAGCACCACAAAAGTCGCCACTTTAGAGGAAACCATTAAAGACCTCTGGGAGAAACTGTCCGGTCTGGAGAAAGACCTTGCTACCTCAAATGGAGAATCCAAGGCTAAAGACCAAATCATCTCCAACTTGACCAACGACAAGATTGTCCTTGAAAATACAGTGTCCAAGGCTGCCGAGGAGAAAACCACTTTGTTAAGGGAGCAAGAGGCCAAGATCCAAGCCAAGGTCGATGCTTATGCCAACCAGGTGATCGACTCCCAGGAGGATATGTATGCTAAGGTAAGGTCTGCCATGGTTCTACTCTTCCATGAGAAATTTCCGAAGAGGAACCTAGGGGACTTGTGGCTTTATGTAGACGATGATGACCTTCCACACCATACAATGGCCGAAGGCGATCAGTATGGAGTCTCCAGTGCATCCTCATCCGATGATGAAGAGAAAAACGGAGAGAGCCCAGACAAGGAGGAAGATGATCCCAAGGGAAAGAAGAAGGTAGATGAAGGTGAGCCATCCTCAAAGGCTCAACCTTGACTTATGATTTATTTTTTTACTTTTTATCCAGACTAAAGTCCTTGGAAGGCCAAGACACTCTTTTTGTAATGGTGTCCGGTATCTGACCGGATAGGTTTTTTGTTCTACTTTGACCATTTAAAAGTCATTGGAAGGCCAAGGCACTTTAAGTTATTTCAATGAATATTTCTGTTCTGTACAAATATCATCTTCTTTTATTGTTTGTTCTAATTTTGATAGCTAGAGTTTAAATAGCCTTTAGTCGTTTCATAGTGAGAGTGTTTAAGTTCTCCGGCTAGAGTTTAAATAGCCCTTAATTATTTCATAATAAGAGTGTTTAAGTTTTCCGTCTAGAGTTTAAATAGCCCTTAGCTATTTCAATTCGAATAGTGTGACAAGGGACAAAACTTAAAACACTTAGAAAATTTTTAAGAAGGCATCACATTTTATTCAAAAGCCCGGACACCTCATTAAAACCTCCCCGTGCCACCAAGGAGGAAAGAGTATGCCCCCAAATATTTACATGGATGTTTAAACAAGTAAATATTTACACAAACGCTACTCCAAGTACATCCGGAGATGCTCGATATTCCAAGGATGAGTCAAGACTCTTCCATCTTTGTCTTCCAACCAATATGTTCCAGGTTTAATTCTTTCAACAACTATGTACGGACCTTCCCAAGTTGGGGCCAGCTTTACGAACAGCTTTTCTTTAGTGTGTAAGAAGACTTTCCTTAATACCTTATCCCCCGGTTGGAAATCTCTTCTTTTAACTTTGGAAGCAAACCTGCTTCTCATCAAACCCTGATAGTGTGCAACTCTAAGGTGAGCTTTAACTCATCTTTCTTCTATCAAATCAAGTTGACCTCTGATTGCCACCTCGTTAGCGTGTTCGGAGAAGTTTTGAACAAGAAAGGAGGGGAGAGTTGCCTCTATGGGAGCTACTGCATCCATCCCATAGACCAAAGCAAAGGGTGACTCTTGTGTTGCAGCCCCAGGTGTTGTCCGATAGGCCCACAAGACCTCTTGTAGATAACTAGGCCACTTCCTAGCAGCCCCTTCCAAATTCTTCTTTAAACCGGACATTATAGTTCTATTAGCTACTTCAACTTGCCCATTTGCTTGTGGGTGGAAAGGTGAAGAGAAACAATTTTGTATACCCCTTGAGGCACAGAAGCTCTCCATTTCCCTATTGTCGAACTGTGGCCCATTTTCTGTTGTTATCTTTTGTGGGACACCAAATCTGCAACACATGTTGGATATAATGAATTTTATAACAGCTTTTGATGTTGTCCCTGCTAGAGGGGCTGCTTCAATCCACTTCAAAAAGTAGTCTATGGCCACAATTATAGTTTTGCGTCCTCCGGACGCCACAGGGAGAGGCCCTACTAAATCCAACCCCCACCGAGCAAAAGGAATAGGCTAAGAAATTGACTCTAAAGGAATGGCTGGGACATGAATTTCATTGCTGTACCTCTGGCATGGGTCACACCTTATTACCAATTCCTTAGCATCTTTCATGATAGATGGCCAATAGTAACCGGACACTAAAACTCTTCTTGTTAAAGCTCTAAACCCACAATGGGCTGATCCCTCACCATCATGCAATTCGGAGAGGACTACTTGAGACTCTTCATACCCCAAACAGCGCAAGAGAGGTTTACTGTAAGATTTTTTGTACAACACGTCTCTCAATATGATAAAACCACGAGCCTTATGTTTCAAAGTTCTGGCTAGTGACTTATCCGGAGGCACGACACCATCAGAGAGATATTGCAGGAGAGGAAACCTCCAATCTTGAGGTTGTTTCACTTGTACTTCAAAAATTTCCTCTTCTTTACCCTTACTAAGTTGAATGGAAGGGCTTTCCAACACATGGATCCATGGATATGACTCTGTATATGCTATGGTTGCTAACGAGTCTGCTAGCTCATTTTTTCCCGGGGAATGTGCTCATAAACAACACTTTTAAATTGAGTGCTTTATTCTTAAGGAGGAGTAAATATTTCACAAGCTGCTCCTTCTTAGCCTCAGATTGACCTTGGGCATGGTGGATAAGAAGTTGGGAGTCACTTAGTAGCTTGACCCTCTTAGCCCTACAAATGTAGGCTAACTTTAACCCAACTATAGCTGCTTCGTATTCAGACTCATTATTAGATGCCCTGAAAGCAAAACAAATAGCCTGGTACATTTTGTCTCCATATGGGGAAGTTAAACACACTCCTGCACCACATCCCATAGTGCTAGATCCACCATCTGTTCGGACGACCCATACCTTTTTATCTTTTATGTCAGTAGTTTGCTCTGAATCCTTGTCGGAGTGAAATTCAACCAAAAAATCAGCCACAGCTTGGGCCTTGATTGCTGTTCGAGGGGCAAAGTCTATGTCGAAGTCCCCCAACTCTACTGACCACTTAGTCATCCTGCTCGAAATGTCTGCCTTTTGGAGGAAATTCTTCAGGGAAAACAAGTCCGGACGATGATGGGATGAGCCTGGAAATAAGGCCTCATCTTCCTGGCAGCTATCACCAGGGCTAATGCTAATTTTTCAAGTTTCAAGTAACGCCTTTCTGCATCTATCAAGCTTTTGCTGATGTAGTACACTGGATGGGGATGACCATCGACCTCTCTTACCAACACAGCACTGATGGCACAACTTGAAACTGCCAAATATACGAAGAGTGTCTCCCCATCAACTGGCTTAAATAAAGTTTTGGGGGAGGACAGGTGCTTCTTGATCTCATTGAAAGCCTTATCACACTGTGGGGTCCAATCGAATCCCTTTGCACCCTTCAAGGTTTGAAATAAAGGAGCACACCTGTCCGAAGACCTTGAGATAAATCTGTTTAAGGCAGCTAATCTCCCCGTTAACCGCTGTACTTCTTTAATGTTTCGAGGAGGCTCCATTTGGAATAGAGCATTGAGCTGGTCCGGATCGGGCTGTATTCCATGCTCACTTATAATATAGCCTAGAAACTTCCCAGACTGCACTCCGAACACACATTTTTATGGGTTTAATTTCAGATTCACTTTTACCAAGTTGGCAAAAGTTTCTTGGAGATCGGGAAAGTGCAATTGCTCATTTACAATCTTCACCATCATGTCATCAATGCACACTTCCATATTTCTTCCAATCTGATCAGCAAATGCCTTGTTTACTAATCTCTGATAAGTAGCCCCAACATTTTTCAAACCAAATGGCATCACCTTGTAGCAATGAAGACCTCTGTCAGTGACAAATGTGGTATACTCTTGATCCTTCGGATCCACTTGAATCTGATTGTATCCGGAGAAGGCATCCATAAAGGAAAGCAGCTTGTTTCCAGAGGTGGAGTCTACTAACTGATCAATCCGGGGGACCGGATACAAATCTTTTGGGCAAGCTCTATTGAGATCTGTGAAGTCAATGCACATGCGCCACTTGCCATTTTTCTTCTTTACCAGAACCGGATTGGCAGTCCACAAAGGATATTGAGACTCCTTGATGTGCCCCATCTTTGTGAGCCTGTCAACTTCTTGCACAATGACATCAGCCTTCTCTTTAGAAAAAGCTCTTCTTTTTTGAACCACTGGTGCTACGTCTCTCCGGACAGATAGGTGATGTGATATCACTTCTGATAGAACCCCAGTAACATCAGCATTGCACCAAGCAAAAACGTGCTGATAGTTCTTCAAAAACTTTAACATTTCATCTTTCAAAACAGGTGGCATCTTAGACCCTATCTTGACACTTTTTCCTTCTTCCAGACAGTGTGTTTCTACCTCTTCGATAGGTATCAATACTCCAGGGATCTCTTTGGGGTCATCAATTTCACCCTCACCCCCAGAAAGGCCCTCAAATTGCTATTGTTCGTTAATACGGATTGCCCCCAGCGTTCGAGGAGCCAGGGCGGTAGCATAACATTCCCTTGCAATCTTTTGGCTGCTCCGGACGACTCCAACTTGTCCCTGAACAACATATTTCAAGCACTGGTGGACTGTTGAAGCCACTGCATGCATCCTAGAGAGCCAAGACCTCCCTAGAATAGCATTATAGCAAGTGGGACAATCCACCACAATAAAGAGTATTCTGACCATTTTCTTGAAAGGGCCCTTGCCCAATAGAACTTTCTCTTCGAACTCTCCGATCACATCTGCTGAGCTGCTTGTAAAGCCCACAATTGATCTGTCCGAACTCTGAATTACAGCTGGATTTTTCATTCTCTTGTATGTGGTTAAGAAAATGATATTGGCTGAGCTTCCAGTATCCACCAGAATTCGCCTTATGTCGTTGCCCCCAATAGATGCTCCAATGATAACAGCATCCTCATGAGGGCCAACAATGTCTTTTAAATCATCTTCATCAAAAACAATGAAGGGGAATGAGTTTTGTGACTGATAGGAAGTCATGACTCCTTCTAGCTGGGAGGCTAAAGTATGCACGTGCCTCTTCCTCGAAGAAGCAGTAGGAGCTGTCATAGTGTCCCCTCAGAAAATTGTAAGTGACTCAGAAAACTTAATGAGCCCGGACTGATTTTGATTGGGATTTGGTGCCACCGGGGTAGACCCCACCTGCCTGTGCACCCTGGTTTTCTTTGTTTCATCAACGTTTATTTGTTTTCCAACCTGATTCAGCAACCCTCCCCACGTCATGGCCTTCTTTCTGGTCACTAAATCAGCTAGATTTCCTAGGTTCAAACCCTGTCTTAGGGATGCTATTGCTACCTGTTCGAGGCAATCAGCCAATCCATTCTTGGTGTTCACAAAACGGCTTATATATTCTTTCAAGGACTCATTTGGTTCCTGGGCACAATGGATTATTGTGTCTCCATTGCCCTTTAGCTCTTTACTCCTTACAAACTGCCTTCGAAAGGCTACCCAAAAAGTATCGAAATATTTAATACAACCCTGAGGCAGGCTGTTGTACCATTTTAGAGCACTCCCCGTAAATGATTGGGAGAATGCCCTACAAAGTAGTTTATCATCGTCGTCAAAGTTCATCATGAAGTTTTTAAACTGCTCCAGATGGTTATCCGGATCAGTACTGCCATCGTACTTCTCTATTTTGATGCTGTCAAACCTCTTGGGGAGGTTTCCGGACAGAATTTTAGAAGACAATGGAGATTGCCTCCAATTCCTTCCACGACTGAACACATTATCCTCATTGGGAGTCGCAAAGATACTTGGTTCATCGTGAAAAGCGAAGGGATCCATCAGTATCCGGTCCACATGCCTCCGGCTGTGAGATGACCCTTTACCAATATTCTTCTTCATCCTTCCATGTCTATCCCTTTTCCTTGAATATTTTTTGATTTGCTTTTGTTTCTTTCTAGTTCTTCCCTCATTGCTGCTTGAGGATACAGATTTTTCAACTCCTTCATCGTCCGAAGAGCTATCAGAAGATTCTAAGCTTGAGTCAGAACTCTCCACTGGCTTGGACCGGTGAGACTTTTTAGAGCTGGCATGAGTCTTTTTTGTGCTCATATGAGTCTTTGAAGACTCATTCTCTCTGGGGTTATCGGTGTGATGAGCAACTGATGCTTTGGACTTTTCTTTCACGCCCATCTTAGCCTTTTCTGCCCTCAGAGCTTCTATTTTACCCTTTAGCCTATCACGCTCCTCGATAGTGTATTCATCGTTCTCTCCCACGAATTCGAGCAGAGCTGGTGGTAGTTCTGGATTATCCGGATTCATTCGGACAGACTTTCTTAGCTGGTTTTGAATGCTTGATTCAGGCACCTTCTCCTCCCACTGTGGTCGCCAATTTGGTGTGGATAATTATCGCTTGAGGGTAGGCTTGTAATTTGGTTGGTATTTTATAGTAGTATGTGGGTGTTATATGTTTAGAGTAGAGAGTAAAGAGATAATTAAGCTGGCTGGTAGCAGTTAATTCTCATTACCCACACTTAATGTAGGTGGTTGGTTATTTATACCCTAATGTTTGGGCCCTTATGGGCTTTCGGGTCATGTTTAATGGACCCGGGTCATGTTCAAAGACCCATGAGCTCTTAAGTAAGAGAGCAAGTAGCTTAGTCAAGAAGTGTTTAGGTTTTTTAGTACTTTTGTCATAGTTCGAACAGTCCTATGGTCTGAGTGTTCCAAGTGATCTGTCCGGTCCGGAGGCCTTGGACCGATCTGTCCTCGTCCGGGGAGCATGCAGAATTCGGACTCATCAAACATGAAAGGATGTAGATGTATGGATCCTATAACTAAGAAGATTGTGACTTCTTGTGATGTTCTTTTCTACGAGGTTTCTAATTTTTACCCAACTTCTGGTCCGGAAGAAACCTTTGTATTTATGCCATTCGTTGAAATTGATCCTGAGCCGATCTCTACTAAAAAAGATGTTAGTGAGAGGAGGGGTTCAGAGTATTCTAGTCATAATAATTCACCACAAAGAGAAATCTCACTTCGAAGAACTACAAGACCTCGGAAGCTACCTATTTATTTAAATGATTATGAAGTTGAAGCAAACCAATGTACTATCACTTCTTATTTTATGTTAGAAGACATGCTGAAAAATGAGCCTTCATCCTATATTGAAGCTCAAGGGAAGTCAGAATGGGAGAATGCGATGAAAGATGAAATTGCAGTCTTGGACAGAAATTCTACTCTGGTTCTTGTACCAAAACCGAAATATTTTGAACTTGTTACATGTAAATGGGTTTACAAGTTAAAGAAGGCAGCAGATGGAAGCGTTTCTAGACATAAAGCTCGTCTAGTTGCTCGTGGTTTCTCTCAACAACATGGTTTTGATTATGAAGAAACTTTCAGCCCAGTTGCAAAGATGGTAACAATTCATACCATTATTTCTTTGGAAGCAAACAAAGGTTGGACTCTTTGAAAATTTGATGTAAAGAATGCTTTCCTCTACGACGACCTTGATTGGGATATATATATATATATATATATGGAACAACCACTTGGTTTTATTTCAAAAGAATTTCCAGAATATGTCTGCAAACTTAATAAGGCACTCTACGGTCTCAAACAAGCACCTCGTGTATGGTATGATAAGATTGCTGAATACTTCTTACTTTGTGGTTATTATCCATCTGATTCAGATCCAAGCCTCTTTGTGAAAATTGATGGAAATTTAAATACTATGATCCTTTTGTACGTTGATGATATGATTATTACTGGCAATAATTCAAATGAAATCAAACTGTTGAAAGAACATTTATCTACTCGTTTTGAGATGAAAAACTTGGGAAAAGCTCATTGCTTCCTTGGTTTAGAAGTTGAAGAAGCAAATAAAAACTATACAACCACTCCAATGGATCCAGGTCTAAAACTACACAAGAATGAAGGTGAATTATTAGATGATTTGACTGAGTATCGCAAACTTGTGGGCTGTCTTTTATACTTAACAGTAATTCGTCCGAATATTACTTTTTCTGTTGGAATAGTATCCCAATTTATGAATCAACCATGTGTTGGTCATATGACAGCTGCAAAACAAATTCTTCGATATGTGAAATGAAATTTAGAGTATGGGTTGATGTATCAAAAGAATACAGAGTTTTGATTACGTGGGTTCGTTGATGCTGATTGGACAGGCAATGTGAATGACAGACAGTCCACTTCTGGCTACTGCTTCAATATTGGTTTAGCAACCATCTCATGGTGCAGCAAGAAGTAAGACACAATGACATTATCAACTACTGAAGCTGAATATGTTGCATCCACATTAGCTTCCCAAGAGTGTATTTGACTTAGAAGACTTTTTGGAGATGTCAGTCAGGCACTACACCTTCCTATTTCCATCTTTTGTGACAACGAAAGTGCCATTAAACTTGCTGGAAATCATGTGCTTCATGCTCGCACAAAACACATTGATACTCACCATCACTTTATCCGAGAGAAAGTACTTAATCAAGAAATTGAGTTGAAATCTATACGGACAAATGAGCAGGTTGCAGATGACCTTACTAAGGTTCTCCCCAAATCGAAGTTTGAAGAGTTCTGAGGAGCTCTCGCTCTAGCTGATCGAAAGAATGCACTAAGGGGGAGTGTCACAAATTAGTGCACTCTTTAAATCTCAGTTACAAGAAGCAAACAGATGGTACCCGCGAATTTCCCCGCAAATTCTCCTCAAAGAAGGAGACCGTTCAAATCAATTCTCAACTATTCAATAAAGTTAGTAAAGTAGCGAGAGTTACATTAAGAAGTCTGAAAGTCTCAAATTATTAAGTGATGTTAGTGGGTAATGGAAATCATATTCCCTATAAGTACTGAACTCTTTTGTTTCATTCTTCAAGTAATAAAATCAAACGTTTGTTTGTCCAATTGTTTCATATGTCTGTTCGATTTGTTCTAAGATATTAAATTGGTAGAACATCTTGAATTTTAATCTATAGTATAGATAAATATAAAACGAGTTTTGACAATTTATAAAATTTAAACTATTAAATAATCTACATAGGTATTTACGGTTAAATTAAGAAAAATCAATACATAGGTAATACATAGGGTTTACCTAAGGCCCCAAGGGGGTAGCCGAGTTGGTTGAGTATGGCATTCTTATGACCAAAAGGTCACGAGTTCGAGTCCCTCTACATACGCTTTCTCGGCTGAGCCTGTCACCTTGTGTGGTTTACCTTCTGGCGTTGGTTTGCAGGCTATCGCGTCAGACTGAGGGTTTACCCTGTGCGCACTCATTGCACTCTGAGTAGCGGCTGCGGGTTCCCTCCGGAAAAAAATAGGGTTTACTTAAGGTAACTCTTTAGATATATATATAAATATTCAAAATAAAATCAATAAAATTAGATAATGTCTTGGAAAATATTTTTTACAAATATAAGTATTTTTGCTATTTAAGATTTTAAATAAAATTTGAGATTTTAAGAAATAATTATCTTTTTTTATTATTTATTCTGTGACAAATAATTTTTCGATTAATAAATATTTGGATTTAGTCCACTACTTATATATTTGAGTGACATATTGTTCTCCAATAAAAATTATCCCATTTTAATTTTTTTGGTATCCGATAAAATTAATTATCGGATAAAATTAATTTCATTTGGATGTTTATTTAGGAGATTAATATTAACAAAAATGAAAACACCTGCAACTAATTTATCGAAAAAAACGAAACTAAAGTTTCTGAGATTGATTTGATAAAAAAATAATAGTTAATAGACTTATTTGGATATTTTTAAATCTTATTATTATCCAAAACCTAATATTTAATTTCAAAAAGTTTAATATACAATTTAAATTATAAAATCAGTATAAAAAAATAAAGGAAAATTTCACCTATAATACCCACTCAACTATTCAATTGTTATATAGTACCCAATGCTTGCACAATTGTCACTTAATACCCAACTCAACTACCTAATTGTCACTTAATACCTAATATTATTTTAATACTCTAACTACCCTTAACCCACTATATAAGCAGAATTTTTTGTTTTCTTTCTGTTTTTCTAGATTTTGAAGATTTGAATTTGTTAGCCGCTCTAACCACCTAACCCTACGAACCACCACAAAGCACGATTGAAAGCACAATTCCGGTGATCGGAGCGTTAGAAAGTCTGTTTATTTCTGTAGGTTGTGGTGTAAACCTATTTAACCACTATTTTCTACGTACAGGAACTGATCGTGCTCTTTCGAATCTGTTGTTTTACAAGTAATCATGTTGCTGCTTTCAGGTAATCGTAATTACCTAGCAATTTTGAAGTTATTTGTTGGTTATCTGAGTTAGAATAGGTTTTCTTCTACTGTTTTAGACGCTATAGCATGATTTCGAGCTTTTCTATGTTTTTGTTTGTTTTTTGTTCCGGTGATCTGTGCTTGTTTTGTTAATATTTATCGTTATATACTCATGTCCTTGTTTCTGATGTTATATACTAATTTTGTAGTGTATTAGATTTTTATTTCGGACGTGAAACATGCGTAGACTATGAGTCTTAGTTGTCCAGCCGTTCGACACAAGATGCGAATTGTTTGATGTATTCAATGAGGAAGATGCTAATTGTGTTACCAATTCGCATGGTTACATGCGAATTACATGAAACAATTTTAAAATTTGCTTACAAATATGTTGCGAATTGTATGGAACTCCAACGTAATGCATGTTCAAACATATATCAGGACTCTTAGTTACTTATAAAACTCAAGATGGGTTGCGAACTGTGTGGTACTATAAAGTATTGCATTTTCAAACAAATATCAGGACTTTTAGTTACTTTACAATTTGATTCGCATGATATGATGCGAACTGTGTGGAACTTTTAAGTATTGCATTTCCAAACAAATATCAGGACTTTTTTAGTTGCTTTACGAATCGCATGAGATGCTGCGAATTGTGTGATATATCATACCTTATCATCTTTCAGACAAATCTCAGAGAATTAATAGTTGAGAGCAAATCTCAGGTACAATTACGAATTGTTTACATTTTTGGTTAGTGTGAGTGTACCAGTTGATTTACGAACAACTCTCAGGATAGGATGCAAATTGGTCAATTATAGACTAAAATTATACACAGTTCGCAGCTTATAGATATACAAAAATCGCAAGGTAGAATGCGAGTTGTTTGATGTAGTAATAAATAACTTGCACTTTATTTTTGGGATTAATAACTAATAGCTTGTTCGGTGCATAATAAGGTATGTCCAAATCATGAGTTTGTATTTTTAAACATGGTCACCAAACCGCAATTGTGCCTTTCACGGAATTTGAAAGCTTTCAAAGTATCCAAGCTTATGTGGAGAACATATGGGAGGATCTTGTCACAGGTGACTACCTAATTACCTACTCATGCGGGGATCACAATAATTGTTTCTTTAATAACCAGAAAGATTTTTTTTGGGTTGGTGTTATATCTTGATTTGGAGCGTTTAAAATGGGTTAATTTTCTCATTGAAAACACGTCTTCGATAAAGGTTCTGGTGATAAGTGTTCTGGTGAAAAAAGTTCTGGTGGTAAGGATTGTGATGTAAAGCGTAAAGAGCACAACTTGAGTTTAGGAGAACCATCTCTTAATCAACTAGTTAGCGGGGAGAGTAGTAACGGTTTAGTTAATCCTGATTAGAGAAAAAAGCAACTTGCTATTGCTGGTTGGGCTGATGCTATTATAGGAGTGAGTAAAGCTTTTGAAGAAGGTACTGCAGGTCTCAAGTTATCTTTGTGAAAGTTTGCTTTAGAGCATGGTTTTTCTTTCAAATACCTGCACAACACAACAACCATTATCACTGCTTATTGTGAAAATAAGTTCACAAGCGGATGCAAATAGAGGCTTTATGCATCTATTGATTCCAGCACTGGCTCGATGACGATAAAAAAGTATGTTCCACACCATACTTGCAGTCCCGTTTTCTCCCAGAAGCATAAGCGGCACAAGCATTTGACATCAGATTTGATTGAGGAAATTTAGGATTCTCTCCGGACCTGCCATTCGTTGACAGCCAAAACCATACAATCGACTGTCAAATAAAATTACAGTTTTGACATCTCTTACCATTTATCATGGAATGCTTTAGAGAAGGAAAGGAGGGGAGTTTTCGGAGATAGTTCAAGTTCTTTTAGTTTACTAAGTGGGTGCTTCAAATGATTGAGAAGCCACGATATTACTTCAGACTGCCAGTTGAAGTTATCAGCTGGAAACCAATTCAAGCGTTGTTTTGTAGCATTCAGTTCGTTCGTTCAGGGTTTTCATTCATGCCGTCCAATGTTGTTTGTCGATGGAACCCACTTATATAAGGGTACATTGCTTACTGCCGTAGAAAAGGACGACAACAACGGTTAGTTACATTTAACTATTTAATCTGAATGTATATGATGTTTTGTTTGAAATTTTGTGCAACAATTTGCATCTTTTAGTTGCACACTATTTTCATGGAATCTTGATATTTGAGAACGAATCGCATTAGAGGCTCCGAATTAAGAAGTGTTTTTTATTTGATGACACTTCACAAGAGATGATGCGAATTAGTCGATGTAACCATAAAATTGTGAACAATTCGCAGCCTATGATTGTACACAATTCGCAACATATATTTTGAGAACAACTCTCAGGACAGCATGCGAGTTGTTTACATTTTTTAAACGTTTGAGTGCTGTTGTATTATTCATTTGAGCTGCCTTTTTCCAGGACTATTCCCTGTTTCTCTTGGTATAGTTAGCATCAAAGATTGGGACAATTCGATGTGGTTTTTGGGGTGTTTGAAACCACATTTGTTGGATCACCAAATCATATTTATTTCAAACCGTCATTCTAGTATCGTTAATGCTGTTTCCGTCTTGTATCTAAACTGCTATCATGCGTAATGTTATTTCCATCTCATGCAGAATTTGAAAGCAAAACTGGAACATACTAACAGAGACTATAAAAAAAGGATGTTGAGTTTCTTCCATCGTCTTGCTTATGCTCCCAGTCGATAGTTTTTTAAAGATATACTAACAGTTTTTCTATGTGAAGGTGGTGACATAATGAGTGATTTTCTTGCTAATTTACACCCGGAAAAGTATGCACAGGCTTACGTAAAAGGGAAACGATACGGCTCTATGGCTTCTACTGCAGCAGAATCGTTTAACAATCAGATCAAAAAATATTGCGGCCTACGGATTGTTGAGTTTATTGACTGGATTAGAATTTTGCTTATGACTCAAGTTTTACGAAGATACGAAGAGGGGCTAAGCTGGAGTACTAATTTGGTCCCCGAGTATGAGAAGAAGCTAAAGATGAATGTTGACATGTACCGAACTTGGGTAGTAAGTAAGTCGTCTTTCGCCATGTTCGAAGTCTTTTTAAATCCTGTGGATGTTGTTAATTTGTTGGATTTCAAATATTCTTGCGGATCATGGCAACAAGAGTGTTTTCCATGTCCTCACACTTTAGTCACAATACAGTATATTGACCAAGATCCCTTTACTGTAATAGAGCCTTTCTTTACGATTAAAAATTACAAAGAAAGTTAGTCTTTCAGCATACCAGCTATAACGGATTTCAGGGAAGGGTCCAGCGCTAACGATCATTCGTTTGTTGAAATTCTTCCTACGAACGTTAAGAGACGCTCTGGAAGGCCTAAGAAAAAGTGAATCCCATCTAGAGGAGAAATCTCAGCCAAGCCGTTGAGGTGTGGCCGTTGTTCGAAATCAGGCCATAACAGGAGGACTTGTGATGTTTCAGTTTAAGCACAATTTGTTTTACATACATCTACACATTTTTTGTTTTGTTTTTATTACAACAAAGAAATGCTAAGTGTTTTGAGTTACATGAAATTCGCATCCAATATTACGAAATGTGTACAATATCTTGATATCATGTTACAAACATCTATCAGTTTTCCATGCGAGTTGTGTGAAATTTCATCAGGATGTGGATCGTTAGTAATATTCATATCAAATAACTATTAGTATTTATACTGCGAAATGTGTTGAGCTCAAACAAATATTAGGTTTCTTAGTTGCTTACGATTCACATGATATGATGCGAATTGACTTCAACTCTAAAGTATTGTATTTTTAAACAAAATATCACAAAGCGCATGATATGCTGCAAAATTATGTTTTCAAACAAATACCTGGACTTTTTAATTAACTATGGATCACATGCTATGCTGCGAATTATGACCGAAACAAATATCAGGACTTCTGGTTGCTTGTATATTGCATGATATGATGCGAATTGAGAACAACCAGAAGTCCTGATATTTTCTTACACATGGCATGATAAGCTGCGAATCGTAGTTTCATACAAATAACAGGACTTTCAGTTGGTTGCAAATCGCATGATATACTGCGAATTGAATGGAAATACAAAGCACTATGATACTCAGGTCCGCATTGGAATTGTGTGTAAATCAATAATATTGATAAACAAGTAATATCTCAGGTTAAGATGGGAATTGCCTGCAAATGGTAATATGATGCGAATTGTATATATGATTAAAAGTTTGTACAAAAAATGGATTCCAAAAAGAGGATTACAATCTTCATGCACTAACAAATTTTCAAACAAATCACTACAACATATTAGTGTTTGTTAGTTGCATTAAAAAAAACAGACTCTATCAGTCATCACTAGAGGATTCTTCACCATCTTTCTCCTTTTCGTTCTGATCATCAGCCTTTTTATTTTCCTCTTCCTCTTTGTTATCTACGTCCATCATGCATAAAAATTTGGTCCTTGATGGACCGGCTTCGTCATCCCTCTTCCTTTTGTTGTTTGGAACCTCTGTCGTCTGAGGTGGAACCTCTGCTGGCTGAGGTTCAGCAGCAACCATTGGAACCGCTTCCAATGGTTGAGAGTCAGCTGAGAAGTAGTCCTCTATGTTTAAATAAAAAACAGAGACTGGGCTATTTGTTGGTGCTGCCGGCATGATCAAGTCATCGCTCCATTTTGTGGTTAAGGATGACCAGGAGTCACCCATAGAATCTATTGAACCAGAGTATGTGGTGGTGGTTGTGGTGGTGGAAAATGACATGACTGTTGGAATTTGAAGAGAACAAGAGGTGTTTAAAAAAAAATATAGACTTTGTTTTAAAATTAGCCTATGGTTACTAGTGTTATTTATAGGGATGGAGGGAGTCTAAGCTTATCAGGTGGTATGGCTATATTAATCATTACATAGCTTTCATGTCCAATCAGCAATTAATGGGCTCTGGACCTCTGGTGATTAGATTGCTTTTTGCGTGCTCAATGCAGTTAACGTTTACCAAGGCATACGCCATAGCCTATTCTTACTCTTCAACGATAGATTTTGAATTATTTATTTTATACCATGAGTTGATGCGAACTGTTTAGTGATAATTTCGCAGCCTGTATTTTGTTATTATGGTATACCATGAGTTGATGCGAACTGTTTAGTGATAATTAAGCATGTATCAGGTTCGGATGCAGATTGTTTGGTGAGGATCCTTTTTTTAATATATACCAGGGATTGGTGGGAATTGTTTGAATACTAACTAACCCTCATATATCAGGTTAGCATGCGAACTGTTTGATAAGAAATCAATCATATATATATATATGGAAATTGCACATTTCTGAAATTAAAAAAAGTCTATGTACACCAAAAAAATACTATGATTGTATGTACACCAAAAAATTACAATGAATGTATGTACACAAAAAAACCATAATGTCTTACAGAAATTCACCAGTACTTGCAGGTGTCTCCGTCGTTTAAGAAGAAATCAAACATTTATGCACTGAAGCTAGTAACCATAACTTCATCGTATTTTGTCTGCACATATCCATGCTGGATAATATCTCTAGCGTATTTGCAGACAAAAATACCACAGTCCAGGGTGCCACGTTTTTTGTGTGGAATTTTTCTTTCATTTTTCAGCTTCCACCCTGTCTTTGAAGGAGGCAGGAATCCTTTATCCAGTAAATAGTTGATTAGTTATAATAATTAGTGTTAGGAATCAACACAAAAACTTAAACTGTGGTTGTCAAACAATTCGTATCGTACATTGCGAATTGTTTGACAACCAATCCAACATGAAGATGTCAAACAATTCGTAGCCTAGGTTGCGAATTGTTTAGTATCCAATCCATTTTGTCTGCAAACTTTTCGCAGCCTATTTTGTGAAGTGTTCATCATCTAAGACATTTCGCAACCTAGGTTGCGAATTCTATTTATGGATACACTATGAATTATAACTGATTTGGTCACAGTTTACAGCATATCTTTGATCATGCATAATTAAATTGTGTTTAAAAGTAATTGAATATTTGGGAATATTACCAGCTTGATAGGTGTCCTTGTGGTGTTGTCTATCGCTTTGAGTTTAGGCAGCAATGGGTTGTAGTTTGTTACCGAACTGTCGTCGACATCAATGACGAGCAACGTCCAATGGTTTATCTGGTCATTTGTCTCGGTGCATATTGGAATGATGATCATGTTGGGGTTTTCAGGCGCTTTGCTAAAAACTCTGTCGACCAAATTAGTTACTTCCCAGCCTGATTCGATTTGATGCTGCATCCAAGCAAGAGTACATTACAATGAGAACATTTTTCGAAACTTTGAAATTTACCTTAACTAAACTTACCGTAGTCATACCCGAAATCATTACGCAGTTATGATACACGCCTTTAACGTTTTTGCATGGAACTTTGAAGTTTACTTCTACAAGTATATTTCGAATCCAAACGTCCACAACCTATGAAAGGAGTTGTTTATTTATGTTAAATATACAAGACATGTTTGAAACATTAAAAAGAGAATTGGTTGACAATTGGATACCTTTACGTCGAGCTCTAGTTCTAAAGGTGGCACCAGCGCATCACTCGCTTGCACTCTAATTCCGTAGGAAAATTTGGACGATGGTAAATTCCATACTAATGGATCAGGGGTGTCATGCTCGTAGGCTTTAATTAACTGTATTTTATGGTATTCTCCGATATCGATACGGTCAGTTACTTTTGTTTTCTTTGGCCATCCGCTGTATTTTACTTTTGTCGGTTGATGTTCTGTTACAATTATCTCTTCCTCTTCCTCTGCCATTGGAGGCTGTGTTGGTGTCAGTATATTAAAGTTAGGATCCTCTGTCTCTTTACTTGATTCGAGCTTGTTAAATAACAAAAATTAAAAGAGTGTGTCAGTCATTATAATGTTAACGACCCCAAACATTTCGCATGCTAACATGTGGATTGTTTGGTTCTAGCTGAATACATTACAGGGTATCTATCAGGATAACATGCGAACTGATCGAGGTTCCACTGAACAGTTCGCATGCTACCATGATATTTGTTTGTAAAATTTAAAATACATCCACACTATTCTTATGATATGATGCGAAATCATTATAAATAGCCCTTACCACACGGTCAACGACAACCAATGCCGTTGACTAGTTTCGGCATAGGATCTGGATCGTGTTGGCAAAAATCATTAAAATCATCCTCCGACATGTTCTCCAAAGACCGTTGTATTACACAATTGTAATATATATTATCAATTTCATTTAAAAAAATATGTGAAATTTGAGTGTAAATACCATCAACAAAAGCATCTGGTAAACCTACTGTGTTATCGTTTGACTCTCGAGCTTGCAGTTGGTACTGGTACTACAATTTCACGTTGGCTTAGCAATTCTGACTTTGCGCACACCACCGTTGGTCTTTGAGGTGCATCTAAATATTTGGTTTGGTCTTCTAAGGATGGTCCTTCCTGGCTGAGTAGTTCCATCTTCTCACATGGATTGACATGTTTTGAATTTTCCGGCGCTATCTCTTATGTTAGCATTTCTCTCTTTGCCAAGGCTATTTGTTATTGTCGTTGTTCTTCTTCTTGTTGTTTTTCTTATTGTTGTTGTTGTTGTTGGTGTTGTTGTTGTTGTTGGTGTTGTTGTTGTTGTTGCTGTTGTTATTGTTGGTGTTGTTGTTGTTGTTGGTGTTGAACTTGTTGTTGTTGCTGTTGTTGTTGTTGTCTGTCGGCCTCCTGTTTCATACAAATTCCAAAATAAAAAGGTGGAAGGGTTAAACATACTATAATCATAGTTGCGAACGATTCGCATGATAACCTGAGATTTGTTTGATCCATCTCAAACAATTCATATGGTAAGAGGCGAAGTGTAAAATAACCAACCAACTGGCTTATAACACAATTCACAATATACGATGCGAATTGTTTGGACAGGACTACACAACAGTCTTGATATTTGTTTGATAACATCATATCATGTGAGGCATTGTTTGAATATGTATTCAACTAGAAAACTCCGTTGACTGTTTTAAATACATAGACTGACTTTGTTTGAATATGTATACAATAGTAAATATTATTATAGAAACAATTTCATCACAATAAGAAATAAGATATTTGAATCTTAGTGAACTTTTGATCCACTTACATCTTCGAGGTTGTCTGGGTCTGCCACTTCTTTCTCACGATCTTATATCTCCTTTGCTACGTGGAGTATGAGCCGTTGGTCATTCAGAATAGACTCGTGTCTTTCTTTCTCCGTTGGAGGACTCAGAACTGTGGTTGCCTCCTGTGTAGGAGGAAACTTGTCTGTCTGTCTCTCTGTGGTGTCCGTCTCTCCGTGGTGTCCGTCTCTGTGGACACCAACAACTTTTTTTCCATCATTCCAGATGGTATCGGTATGGGTGAATGGTTCCCATCATCATCCCTCTTTTCTGGCAGTACTCCATCAGCATCATGCTGATCAGCATCAGGCACATATGCCTACAATTCAGTGGACGCTGCTCTACATCGAAATGCTGGTACCTTCTCAACTTCTGGGCTTCCAATCTGGCAAATTGGCTGAGAGATAGCATTGTGGAGTTGTTGTGCTTCAAGCTCCGCTATCTTCACTTTCATTTCTTCCAGCTGAAAATTGATAGCAGACGTTTTATAAACATATTAAGTGCTGATTATAGCGATTATGTAAGGCTCAATTTCATACCTACTTCTTTGGCCTGTTTTTCTATCTTTCTCTCGTACTTGTTCTTGTCGGTGTATGTCTTGAAACGCTTTGATTCCCCTACAGTTGCAGACTTCTTTGGAGTAGTCGCTCTGCGTTTGAGGATACAATTACCGATTCTTTCACTCATACTAGTTGTGCCCTCGTCGTCGGGCTCCTGCTGGGATGTGCCGATTGGTGGTGGTGGATTTGTTGTCTAGGGGAGTCTTGGTGGTGGAATCGTTGGCTGGGGGAGTCTTGATTTTTGGGGTCTCGGTGATATCACATGATTCGATTATTTCTGTTTCCGTGATGCTCGTCTCCTTGGTTTTGGGGCTGTGCTTTTCTTCATCTTCTTTGGTCTTTCTTCCGGTGAAATAGATTCAGCATCTGTATCTCCACTATCTATTGTTCCTCTGAAAGCTTCGCTTTCAGCCTCATTAAGACGTAGTGGACATTTGAAAACCTACCAACAGAGGCACGTGAAATTAAATATCTGAAAGCGGTTTGTTAGTAAAGTATCAAGGTGTAGAAAGACAGATTGTTTTTTACAAACAGTTCGCATTATATGCTGCGAATTGTGTGAAACTCTATTATTTTAGAGTTGCAAACAACTCGCAGGGTTAGCATGCGAATTGTGTGTAAAAACTAAGATGCGAATTGTTCCTTACCTTACTTATACATAGTGCCAAACAGAACGCAGCCCATGCTGCGAAATGTTTGATACATTGTTCTAATATAACACCAAACAAAACGCATGATATGCTGCGAACTGTTTGGAACCCCAATTCAATACCTATATAAAGCTCATACCTGATCATATTTCAGGTTGGGTATTCCAACAAGCAGTGTCACGGTTGCTGCTTGACACTCTAATACCAACCATTTGAAAAACCTTGGTATCAAGGTCGGCTTCGCAATCTCTCGGCCGACTGTTGTGTGCTCTATGATGAAGGGCTGCATGTGGACTAGTTTTATCATCAAGATGCTCTGTACATAACTAATTTTTATACTGAATAGATCAATCTTACAATTAGAAGGGCGACACAGCCGACAACTCTATCGGGTTTTTTCGATAGCTAAGCAACTCCTGATAGACTGTCGAAGCTTGAACAATATTGATCCGGACCAGGTGTAATTTTTTATTTTGCTGAGGTCTTGAACAAAATAAAGCGTGCTCCAACCCAGAATATCTCCAGATACGGAGTAGAATAGGGTTGAGCATAAAAACAATATCAACAGCCTTGCAACGTCTTCCAACTCATGCTCCCCCCTTCGCTTATGGCTGTTTCTATACCTGCCTGTAAAACCCACGAAAACATGCTATGTTAGTGAAGAAAAGCATCCTGCTTTATAAGATGAAGTCGATTTTACAGGTACCTTTAAAATGGCATTCGTTATTGTTTTAGTATTTGTCGGTCCTACTTTCCTGGTAGTTTTACCCATAGAGTATTTCTTCATCATCCTCGATTCGTCCTCATCGCCGGGCGCGTATTTGTTGTGAAATGCTCCGGTTTTCGTTAACGGCATTTCCTCCGTGCCATGATTTATCCCGAATATGATCTTCACATCATCTGCAGTTAACTTGACAAACTTTAAGCCAATACGGAAGGTGTCTTCATCGACGGAGAACCTCTCGACAACATACTGAATGAACGAGTAGAATTTCTTCTTTGGCAGCTCTGCCTCATTACAGATGTCGAAAGTCGTTTTCAAAAGCGTGTAGAAGGGTGTGTTTCTTGAAGCTTCAATGTAAGCACGGGTAATACGGTTCTCTTTCAGAAGATTCAGAAGGCTCACCAACCCTGACCTGTAATAGCTTGGTTTTGTTGTCATACTTCCTGCACAAACACAAATTCGTTGGGGTGTCACACACTTCGCATCACAAGCTGCGAACTTCCTATCTAGCAGTTAGAGTGTCACACGACTCGCGTGACAAGGTGCGAATTGCCTATATGTCAGTAGAGTATTTACAAGTAATTCGCAAGCTGGCCTGCGAATTATTTGTAAATATAAGCTGCGAAATGTATGGCATACACATTCAATCAAGCTGCGAATTGGTATGAAATTTAAACAGATATGAAGTTGCTAATTGTTTGCATCCTAGGTGATGAAGATGCGAACTGTACTACAGCGCACACGTACAGGCTGCGAACTGTTCTATTTTTTATATGCACGTTGCAGGGATCTTGGAAATATGGAACCAACACCAAAATCAACGATCAACTACCTAATACGCATCTAACATACATCACAATTCTCAGGAAAGTATTAACATAACATGCAACCAAACTCTTACCCTGGGTTCGACGATATACCCAGAAACTGACCAACTATCGTCACTAAATACTTTATTCCGGTATAAAAAGTAACGTCGATCGTGAAATAACAGAAAATAGTGGTTCGAAGTCATCAAAAACGCAAAAAAACACTTTTCATGATAATGCTTACCTGGTTACTTCTAAACACTATAGTATTCACCGGCCGGAGACGACTAGACGACTAGTTGTCGAACAAAAGGTCGTTACTCGTTGGACGGAGTAAAAGACGGTGACCGGTCCAATTTCGTTGAAGGTGTGAACGACGACTGATTTCAGAGAGAAGCGATAGGGGTTTCTGGTTGGAGAGAGAGAATCACGAAGTCGAATGGTTTCTGGTGGTTTCTAAAATTAGACGTGTTTGTGTTTGTTTAGGATGATGGGAAGAGAAAAAAATGGGTTTGAAATGAAAAATGGTATATATAGTCAGGGCTAATTTTGTCCAATGTTTAACTCGAGGTACTGAGTACCCCTCTTCAAAATTTGGGTACTAGCGGGTAATTAGATAGTTAAAAGGGTATTTAGTGATACTTTTCTCAAAAATAAATATGGTATAATGAGGTTTTATTTATTTATTTATTAATATATTTAATACTAGTTTTTGTGCAAATGTCTATCATACTTCATAAATATGAGATGGAGGTGGCTAAGCATGGGAGTGGGAGACAGAAATTAGATCTCTTGTTCAAGGTTTTGAAATTCTTGATTACAGAAAACACGAAGTTCGTTCTAAGGTAATGAATTGTAATTCTGTCAAATGTGTTTCAATAATACACAATTTTATTTTATTTTCGGTATTTCTTATATTATTCTTCATGCGGTGAAAAAGTTGTAGTGACGAACATTTTTGTTTCGTTTGATTTAAAACCATCATCTTCTTGTATATGTTCCCTCTGGCGTGTGGATTCTTCGATTCTAGTATCATTCAGATCTTACTTCTTTTGAGATTTAATTCTTTATTTTGGAGTAATTTGAAAATGTAATTTGTTGCGATTTTTTTGTTTTTGTTTTGTTTGTGGGTGGGTCTGTGTTTCTAGTAAAGGGTCTCTCGAAAATGTTATTTATTTTTAATTTTCATGGTTGCGCTTCAAAAATCATGAGCTTTTTGTGCATGGAATAAAATTTAATTCCAGTATAATGGGGTTATAGAATAACATTTGTTTGGTTTTGCTGCATATCTATTGGAGTTTCAGACTCCTAATATGAAAACCAAACAAGATTCAAATGCAGATCCGTTGTTACGGACACTGAAAGCATCAGATGCGGACGAAGGAGGCTCAACAAATGAAAATGGAGAACTGGGCATGGTTCTACTTAGCACATTTGTTGCTGTCTGTGGTTCATTTGAGTTCGGTTCCTGCGTAAGTATTATTAACATCACATTGCTTTTATATTCTCCTGCTTTTTAACTCTTACTCTGGTGACTACTTTTGCAGGTTGGGTATTCTGCACCAGCCCAGTTTGGCATAATTGGTGATCTTGATATATCTTATTCACAGGTAACACCCAGATATCCATTATTTTAAACTCTATTTACATAATCAAGAGCAAGCAAATTAAATCAAAAGAGTCTATACCTTTTGTTCATATACAGTATTCGGTCTTTGGATCCATACTCAACATCGGCGCAATGTTTGGGGCAATTACATGTGGTACGATCGCAGATATTATTGGCCGTAAAGGGGTATAAACTGAAATTATATACTATGTTACAGTCTTACACACAAAGCATATTATAATTATTATCCAATCAAATCAATTTGCAGGCTATGAGATTATCATCCTTGATATGCTCGATCGGTTGGTTAATCATTTATACCGCCATGGTTTGTATATCATCCTTCTACTAAACACTGGCATTGCTTTCATTAAGAACAACTCATATATGCTTTTTTTTTGTGTGTATAGGATCCTTTGTTATTGGATCTTGGTAGATTTCTAACCGGTTATGGATGTGGTACTCTTTCATACGTGGTACGTTTTCATTTCGGATCATCAAAAATTGAATTAACAATGTAGAGATCAAGAACTAACCAGGTTGTTGACTAATAGGTGCCAGTATTTATCGCCGAGATAACACCGAAATCACTTAGAGGAGCTTTAGCTACAGCAAATCAGGTACTTGATTGATAGTTTGTCTTGAGTAATTTATGCCTCTTTTATCATTTTTCACTTTATTCTCTACAGCTTTTCATCGTTATCGGAATCGCAATTGCATTTTTAGTCGGTGCTATTGTATCATGGCGCACATTAGCTATTACTGGTAAAACTCATGATTTTGCATTGAATTTTCATACTAAAACTATAAATTGGAGTTATGACTATTAGTAAGTTTGCAAAAGGTGTTAACAGTTTTGTACGATTTCTTGCAGGGATAATACCGTGCGTATTCTTGATGGTTGGGCTTTGCTTCATCCCCGAGTCACCAAGATGGCTGGTAAGATAAATTCTTTAGAGGGTTGATTCAAGTTTTGTAAAATTTTAAGCTCTATATTTGTATATTTAATCTAAACTTATAATTGACAACTTTATAATCGAGTCAATCCCTCTTCTAGGAAATGGTTGGACGCCACAATGACTTTAAGGGTGCATTACAGAAACTCAGAGGTCCTGAAACTGATATTTCTCGAGAAGCCAAAGAAATTAAGGTATTTCCTTTTTACGTTGTTTATTTTAATGTTTTTGTGCAACAGATAAGTAATCTATTGGTTGGTCACTTCTTCTTAACAGGATTACTTAGAAACTCTTTCACACCTGCCTAAAGCCACACCACTTGACTTAATCCACAGAAGGAACATTCGATTCGTCATTGTAAGCAGTTCGTGAATAATCATTAATACTATCTTAGTTTTTGGTTTTTGATATACACTAAAAGCTTTAATTACAGGTCGGCATAGGGCTAATGGTTTTTCAACAATGTGTTGGAATAAATGGAGTAATCTTTTATGCCCAGCAAATCTTTGTATCTGCAGGTAAATTCAAGTTGCTTCTCCAACAAGCAATCTAACTACCTTAAAGAGTTATCTTTATTGTTTGGTTTCTGTCAAGAGATTCAAGTTCATATGCATCTTAATGTTGGTTTCAGGAGCTTCTCCCAATCTTGGAAGTATTCTTTATTCAGTGGAACAGGTTTTTTACACTCTTTGGTTGCCTCATCAGTTTCATCTGGAAACTACTTATATGAATAATGATTTATTGATTCATAAGTTCCAGGTTTGATAACATATCTAGTTGAAGTTCTTAGTGGCTCATTATTCTTCTTTAGGTTGTCCTCACTGCACTAGGTGCAACGTTGTTAATTGACAGACTTGGACGAAGACCACTTCTAATAGTAAGTAAACTTCCCGAAATATATTATCTAATTCATAATCTTTTCTAATAGTAGAACAATATATTATATGCGTAAACATGTAATATTTGATTTTGGTAGCAGAACATGTTTGAAACATAACTTTCGCTTATTGGATTTGACGTAAAAGAACAATTCCCTGTTACGTTTTTAATGCAGGCTTCTTCGTTTGGAATGCTCGTAGGCAGCTTGCTTATAGCAGCATCTTTCCTTCTAAAGGTAATACGTCGAAAGTCTAATTATCTTTTTACGCGTCTCAAGATCTCAACAAATTCAAATTTTGCATAAACAGGCAAATAATACTGCCGTCTCAATTATCCCATCCCTTGCAATTGGCGGTGTCTTGGTACGAAAATCAAATTATGCCCTGAATCTAGTTACCATCAAATTGTTTTTTTTTTCCTCTTAGTATCATTATTGTTAATTTTAAAACTTCAGGTGTACATTGGTTCTTTTTCGATCGGAATGGGTGCAGTTCCATGGGTGATAATGTCGGAGGTACATCTTGAGACGTCGTGGCAGTAGCAAAGGCTTTAATAAGTTGTACATTATATAATGTTGTTAATTTTGTTGCAGGTGTTTCCAATAAACCTAAAGGGAGTTGCGGGAGGGATCGTAACATTAGTGAATTGGCTTTGCTCTTGGCTTGTGTCATTCACTTTCAACTATCTGATGGAATGGAGCCCTCATGGTACATTCTTCTTGTATGCTGGAGTTTGTGTCCTTGCAATCACATTCATCATCAAACTGGTTCCAGAAACAAAAGGCAAAACTTTGGAAGAGATTCAAGCCATGGTACACTAGCTGTAGCTCCAAATTTTAACTTACATCTTCCGTGTCTTTCCTGTATTTCATTGTCATTAATTTTATTTCAAAACTTACCAATTTAAACAATTTTTAACTCTATTAAGATCTGTTTGTTATCTTTTTTAAGATTGCCATGATTATGATGATTGATAATCTAGTAAGGGTTTATTTAGTTATTCATTAGGATTTTATTTGGGCTGTTTTAGATCACATTGTTTTTTGCCATTTTAAAGGACGTCTCTCAAAGAAATATTGTATATTTTATGTACAAATTTCAAAAAGAGGAACAAGTTTTGGTAACTGAGGTTACATAATATAGTGTTCATTAGTTACTAAAATGTGTTCGTAGCTGAAATTTCGTTCACTTCTCTGTTTTTATCACTTTTCTCAACTAAAAAACCAAATCTAATACCTTATTATTTCAGTCTTAACCATAACTTATTATGCCTTTTAATTCATCGTGTCATATCCACGGGTAGTACAACACACGGATGACTTTGATACGCGACCTGCCTTATATTTAACGGGCCATATGTACAGGGTAGTAAACAGATGGAAATAGATAACTTTTTTCGAACCCGTTGATAATTTAATGGGTTAGAATAAATGCATTTTTATTTTTGCGTGGAACGGATTTGGGTTTTAAAATATATCATTCGTTAAATTGGGATGAATTACGACCAAATCTCTGTTTATTCTAATTTATTAATTTATATATAACATATTATCATTTTATATATTTTCAAATGTGATTGAATTAGTTTTTATGGTTTTGATTTTGATAGCTTTTATTATTATTTTATATATAATTAAATTTAAAATTATATTAAAGAACTTAATATTTAATTAATATGTTTTTTTTATATATATTTAAATATGAAAATTTGTTAAAAACAAATAGTACATTTGAACAACAAATATAATCTATTAAAATTTTAAATAATAACTATAATTTTATAGATTTGTTATTAAATATTTAAATTTGTTACTAATATAGTTTGTATTTGATATATCATTATTATTTTGTCATACCTTACATGTTTTTAAAGGTAAACAAAATAGCTATTGGCTATCTGTGGACGGATATCCGAAAACAATATGTTTGAGCGTGGAAAATAACATTTATACCCGAGGGGTTTTAGAAAATAAAGATGTAATTGACTACGAGCTTAGCCATACACGCACCCATTCCGACCCATTTTTATCTCTACCAACACAAATGAATATTGGAAAAGGACCAGTGTATATACTTTTTTATTCACAGTAATGAAAATAATATTTTTACAATTCGTAATTATATTTTCAAATAAAAATATATTCCGACATAAAATCATCATATAAATGCAATTATTAAATTAATTTTTATATTTTCAACTTTCCTCCGAAATGCAAACTCAAACCAACAACGACGGTTTTAGAAGTGGGTAGTTTTCAATATATTAACTTTCTCTATGGTAATATATATATATATATATATATATATAATCAATTTTTAAGCCCTCAAAATCAATAGTTTGTAAGGTAGATTATCATTCTATGGTGTCGTAAACGGGTTACAGACTCATATGCGAGCTGATTTCTCCATTGTAGCATAGTTTAGAGAATATCAAGTTTTGTACTATTTCTTGCCAAAAAATGACGTAAAAGAAGTCTTTATTTTCGAAATAAATCTATGTATGCTGCAAAGTACAATATAGATAACTTTGTAATTTTTTAAACTTAGGGTATTTTAGTTGTGAAACTAGGTGTTGCGTGAGAATTGCCAACCATAGGTTACACATGTACTTGCAAAAATAGTATATTTAAACTGTATAACCTAGATAACACATGCGTTGAGCAACCCAATCAACACTTCCCTTGTGAAATTAGCATATTTTACGTGTAAAACATAAGTACGCACTGGTGTGGATTATAATTGCCTGAGGGTAGGCTGGTAATTTCAGTTGGTATTTTATGGTGGTGCGTGGGTGTTTTAAGTGTTTAGAGTAGAGAGTAGAGAGATGAGAGATAATTAAGCAGCTTGGTAGCAGTTAATTCTCATTACCCACACTTAATGCAGGTGGTTGGGTATTTATACCTTGATGTTTGGGCCCTTATGGGCTTTCGGGTCATGTTTAATGGACCCGGGTCATGTTCAAAGACCCATGAGCTCTAAGTAGGAGAGCAAGTAGCTTAGTCAAGAAGTGTTTAGGTTTTTTAGTACTTTTGTCATACTTCGAACAGTCCTATGGTCATAGTGTTCAAAGTGATTTGTCCGGTCCATGTGATCTGTCCGGTCCGGAGGCCTTGGACTGATCTGTCCGCGTCCGGGGAGAGTACAGAATTCTGACTCATCAGGATCCCCCTTTTTAGGTGTTTGTGCAAATATTCTTGCCAAAGACCTGAAAAAAAGTCTGACGCCAGGGATAGTCCTAATCCGGACAGGTCTAAGGATTTATCCGGACAGATAAAGCTTCACGAATTCAAAACGGTTTTTGCCAGAGTTCGTGGGACACGTGTCACTCTCTGATGGGTTGCTTCAGCCGTTTTTTCACCTTGAATTTCGAACCCACCTTCTTCGAAAAGCAACCTCTTTAATTACAAATGGTGACATCAGCGTCGTCTTTTAATCATTGCCAAACTTTTCGAATTCTCTTAGGAATCAACTTCCTTTTCCAGATTTACTATAAATTCAAACTCACTTTCTACTGTTTTACTATCTCTTTCATATTTACTTTGCATATTTTCTTAGAGCTTTATCTCTCTAAAGCAAAGATTTACTTGATAGTTTATGTTTACAGCAAGGACTGCTTTGATCAAAGGCGGATGGCTCAACCTTTCTGAGTTGGAGAAGGCACAAAAAGTCGAGAAGGAAAGATGAATCGCAGCAGGGTTACCTACCTCACCTGTTGACAGACCAATCACCTCTGCTACAGAGTCAGATCGAGGATCTTCTTCCTCCAAAGGCACTAAGCCTAGAAAGTTATTCCAACCTAGCCTTTCCCCCATCATCTCTGGTTCCTCGGTTCAGGAATCAGAATCCATCGTCGAACCATGAGTAACTGCCACTAGTTTTAGAAAACCTTCTCCTTTTCTTGCAATGAGATCGGACACAGAGCACTCTCCTGAGAAGCTGATTGTCAGGAGGACTGGCCGGCTGGTTAAAGGCCAGGGGACTAAAAACACCCCCTCAAAATCGGGGGCAAAGGATAGCAGCACCGGATCAGAGGTGCCTATCAGAGCTCCCCGGGAAAGACTACCTGGTCCGGAGGCTAGCAACCCAGCACTTTGAAGAGAGACATCTGCCTTAGAGCCCCAGCCTGAGACTAGAAGTCAAGGAAACACTGAGGACCAGCAGTCCGGAAGCCAGGCTGAGCCAAGTTTGAATTCTCCCTGGGCCACTGCCACTGATATTCCTTCAACGATCATGGAGGAAAAAATGGAGGACTCTTTTGAAGAAGTCCCTTTCGAGTCTGAGCCCTCCGATCAGACTAGTAATACTGCTGCTGCCAAAAAAGATAAAGGCAAAGAAAAACTGTGCTTGAGGCATCCGGAGCTACCGGAGTGTCTTGAAGGGAAGGCGGGGCCTTGTTTTCACAAGGTCGAACTTAAATACCTCTTGGCCTTACAGAAGACCAAGTATGCATTCATCCATACGGCTGAACTGGGTCGAATGCGCACGAAATGGAGGATCCCAGAAAACGTGAAGATAAGGATTCCCATAGATCCTGAAAACTCCTATGGATTGCAAGCTGAATGAAATAGTCATCTTCACAGAGCTATTTAATTGGGGACTTAGATTCCCATTGGACCCAGAGATTGTCAGATATTTTCATCTGATCAAACTCTATCCGAGCCAGCTGAGCCCCAACGCTTGGTATACCCTTATGTCATGCATCATGGCATCAAGGCTGTCCGGGATCCCTCTTCCGATGGAAGAGTTTGCTGTAGTGGCCAATCTTTGCAAACACCACCAATTCCCCTTCTACCATTTCAATATGGGGGACAGTTTCAAAGCTGTTGATGATCTGTTGGAGTCTGAGAGTAAATGGATGAGCCAGTTTTTGTTCGTCAGTGGCGCTTGGGAAAACGGAAAGAATATCAAGTCCGGAGTGAACCCAAGCCTCCTCAGAAGCAGGTGGAGGAGTGACCGTAAGTCTCCCACTTTAAATCTTTGTCTAGTTCTTCCTTCTTAAAGTTGGTTTAAATTAATTGGTCTTTCTTTTGTCTTAACAGAATTGCCTAAGGAGTTCGGTGATTACTTGAAGGCCGGGCAGGTTACTTGTAGCAGGATTAATGCCTGGGCTGCTGAGGAATGGGAGAACCGATTCCACGCTGCTTTCACCAGTGGAAACTTGGCAAGGTCTCACTTGTGGAACACAACAGGTCGGAGAGACTTGACTTGGGAGGAGCTCACCACCCAGCCTTCTCCGGACACTGTGCCTAAGAGGACCCATGAACCAGATGGGAACTCTTCCTGCCAGGCCGGGCCAAAGCCCCGAGCAAAATGAAGGGCAAGAAGAAAGGCAAGAAGGTGGCGAGCGATGCTAATCCTGCTGATGCTGAGAAGGATGCTCCAACAGACCCGGAGGGGCCGGCCCAGAGCCAAATCGATGCTGCTCTCTTGCAAGTGGTGGAGCAAGAGACCGAAAGGCAGGAAGCAGACCTCCCAAAACCTCCAAGGGCTTCCAAGAGGAATCGCAAACAGGGGAGTGAAGGCGCAGACCGGGTAGCCAAGAAGAAAAAGACTGCTAAGGGAGATGAGCTTGCTCTCCGGGATCCGGAGACTTCTTTCCAGGCTGACCCTTCTGACCCAACGCATGCTGAAGAGATCCCAAGGGACTTTCATACCGATGAGGTTGAGGGAGGAGACCTTAACATTGATGGAGTGGACATCACCGGTCTTGGTGAGCTTGGTGAATACTTCCTCAACCTCCCCAGAGACGACTTCGCAGGGCCTTACATTCCTCCGAGCAGCTCTAACACAGTCAACTTCAATGGTAAGACTTTTATTGTCTCTAGTGAAAAGGATACCATAGCCCACTCATTGCTAAGCAATGTGCAGCCGGTACTCACGTTGGAGAGACAAGTTCGGGGTCAAGCAGACATCATCAAAGACCTTAAGTCTGAGAAGGAGAAGATGTCCGAAGACCTTCGCACTGCCACCTCCAATGCTGCCATGTTGAAAGAAGAAAACGAGGAGTTGAAGAGAAATCAACAGGAAAGTACCACAAAAATCACCACACTAGAGGAAACCATTAAAGCCCTCCGGGAGAAGCTGTCCGGTGTGGAGAAGGACCTTGCTACCTCAAAGGAAGAAACCAAGGCAAAAGACAAAGTCATCACCAACTTAACCACTAATAAGATTACCCTTGAGAATGCAGTGTCCAAGGCTGCCGAGGAGAAAAATACTTTGTTACAGGAGCAGGAGGCCAAGATCCAAGCCAATATCAATACTTATGCCAACCAGATGATCAAGAGCGAAGAGATACTGCTTGAAAAGGTAAGGTCTGGCATGGTTCTACTCTTTCATGAAAAATTTCCGCAGAAGAACCTAGGGGACTTATGGTTTTATGTTGAGCCTGAAGACCTCCCATACCACACGATGGCCGAAGGTGACAGGTATGGCTACTCTAGTGGCTCCTCGGATGATGAAGAACATACTGGGGAGAGCCCAGATGACAAGAAAGACGATCCCAAAGGCAAGAAGGTAGACGAAGGGAAAGGCGACTTTAAAGGCAAAAAGGTAGATGAAGGTGAGCCATCTTCAAAGGCTCAACCTTAACTTACGATCTACTTTGTTTATTTTTTATTCAAACTAAAGTCCTTGGAAGGCCAAGGCACTCTTTTTGTAATGGTGTCCGGTGTTCGATCGGACAGGTTTTTTGTGTTGTATCTTGACCATTTAAAAGTCCTTGGAAGGCCAAGGCAATTTTAAGTTATTTATTTCAATGAATATCTCTGTTCTGTACAACCATCATCTTCTTTCATTGTTCATTTTAATTTTGATAGCCAGAGTTTAAGTAGCCTTTAGTTGTTGCATTGTGAGAGTGTTTAAGTTCTCCGGCTAGAGTTTAAATAGCCCTTAGTTATCTCAATCCGGATAGTATGACAAGGGACAAAACTTTAAAAACACTTAGAAATTTTTTAAGAAGGCATCAAATTTTATTTAACAGCCCGGACACCTCATTAAAACCTCTCCGTGCCACCGGGGAGGAAAGAGTATGCCCCCAAATATTTACATCGATGTTTAAACAAGTAAATATTTACACAAGTGCTATTCCAAGTACATCCAGAGATGCTCGATATTCCAAGGATGTGTTAGAACTCTGCCTTCTTTGTCTTCCAACCAGTAAGTTCCAGGCTTAATTCTTTCAACAACCATATACGGACCCTCCCAAGTTGGGGCCAGCTTTCCGAAGAGCTTTTCTTTAGTGTGTAAGAAGACCTTCCTTAATACTTTGTCCCCTGGTTGGAAATCTCTTTTTTTAACTTTGGAAGCAAACCTGCTTCTCATCAAGCCCTGATAGTGTGCAACTCTAAGGTGAGCTTTAACCCGTTTTTCTTCTATCAAATCAAGTTGACCTCTGATTGCCACCTCATTATTATGTTCGGAGAAGTTGTGAACACGAAAGGAGGGGAGAGTTGCTTCTATGGGAGCTACTGCATCCATCCCATAGACCACGGCAAAAGGTGATTCTTGTGTTGCAGCCCCCGGTGTTGTCCGGTAGGCCCACAAGACCTCTTATAAATAACTAGGCCACTTCCCAGCAGCCCCTTCCAAATTCTTGTTTAAACCGGACAGTATAGTTCTATTAGCCACTTCAACTTGCCCATTTTCTTGTGGATGGAAAGGTGAAGAAAAACAATGCTGTATACCCCTTGAGGCACAGAAGCTCTCCATTTCTCTATTGTCGAACTGTGGCCCATTGTCTGTTGTTATTTTCTGTGGGACACCAAATCTGCAACATATGTTGGATAAAATGAATTTTATAACAGCTTTTGATGTTGTCCCTGCTAGAGGGGCTGCTTCTATCCACTTCGAGAAGTAGTCTATGACCACAATTATAGTTTTGTGTCCTCCGGACGCCACAGGGAGAGGCCCTACTAAATCCAATCCCCATCGAGCAAAAGGAATGGGCTCAGAAATTGATTCTAAAGGAATGGCTGGTACATGAATTTCATTGTTGTACCTCTGGCATGGGTCACGCCTTCTCACCAATTCCATAGCATCTTTCATGATTGATGGCCAATAGTAGCCGGAGAGTAAAACTCTTCTTGTTAAAGCTCTAAACCCACAATGGGTTGATCCCTCACCATCATGCAATTCGGAGAGGACCACTTGTGATTCTTCATCCCCCAAACAGCGCAGGAGAGGTTTACTATAGGACTTTTTGTACAACACTTCTCTCAATATGATGAAACCACGAGCCTTATGTTTCAATGTTCTGGCTAGTGACTTATCTGGAGGTACGACACCATCAGAGAGATATTGTAGGAGAGGAAACCTCCAGTCTTGAGGTTGTTTCACTTGTATTTCAAAAATTTCCTCTTCTTTACCCTTACTAAGTTGAATAGAGGGGCTTTCGAGCACATGGATCCATGGATATGACTTCGTATATGCTATGGTTGCCAATGAGTCTGCTAGCTCATTTTCTGTCCGGGGAATGTGCTCATAGACAACACCTTTAAACTTAAGTGCTTCATTTTTGAGGAGGAGTAAATACTTCACAAGTTGCTCCTTCTTAGCCTCAGATTGGCCTTGGGCATGGTGGATAAGTAGTTGGGAGTCACTTAACAACTTGACCCTCTTAGCCCCACAAATGTGGGCTAGCTTTAACCCAGCTATAGCTGCTTCGTATCCGGACTCATTATTATATGCCCTGAAAGCAAAACAAATAGCCTGGTACATCTTGTCTCCATATGGGGAAGTTAAACATACTCCTGCACCACATCCCATAGTGCTAGATCCACCATCTGTTCGGACGACCCATACCTTTTTATCTTTTATGTCAGTAGTTTGCTCAGAATCCCTGTCGGAGTGGAATTCAACCAGAAAATCAGCCACAGCTTGGGATTTGACTACTGTTCGGGGAGCAAAGTCTATGTCGAAGTCCCCCAACTCTACTGACCACTTAGTCATTCTGCTCGAAATGTCTACTTTTTGTAGGACATTATTTAGGGGAAAAGAGGTCTAGACGATGATAGGATGAGCCTGGAAATAAGGCCTCATCTTCCTTGCAGCTATCACCAGGGCTAGTGCCAATTTTTCAAGTTTCAAGTAACGCCTCTCAGCATCTATCAAGCTTTTGCTGATGTAGTACACTGGTGTAGTACACTGGATGTAGTAAACCAGGGCTAGTGCCAATTCCATGCTCACTTATTATATAGCCTAGAAACTTCCCGGACTGCACTCCGAACACACATTTTTCTGGGTTTAATTTCAAATTCACTTTTACCAAGTTGGCAAACGTTTCTTGGAGATCGGACAAGTGCAACTGCTCATCTACACTTTTCACCATCATGTCATCAATGTACACTTCCATATTTCTTCCAATTTGATCAGCAAATGCCTTGTTGACTAACCTCTGATAAGTAGCCCCAACATTTTTCAAACCAAATGGCATTACTTTGTAGCAATGAAGACCTCTGTCAGTGACAAATGTGGTATGCTCTTGATCCTTCGGATCCACTTGAATCTGATTGTACCCGGAGAAGACATCCATAAAGGAAAGCAGCTTGTTCCCAGAGGTAGAGTCTACTAACTAATCAATCCCGGGGACCGGATACAAGTCTTTTGGGAAAGCTCTATTGAGATCTGTGAAATCAATGCACATGCGCCACTTGCCATTCTTCTTTTTCACCAAGACAGGATTGGCAGTCCACAAAGGGTATTGAGATTCCTTAATGTGCCCCATCTTTGTGAGTCTGTCAACCTCTTGCACAATGACATCAGCCTTTTCTTTGGAAAGAGCTCTTCTTTTTTGAACCACTGGAGCTACATCTCTTCGAAAGGATAGGTGGTGTGATATCACTTCTGATGGAACCCCAGTAACATCAGCATTGCACCAAGAAAAAACGTGCTGATGGTTCTTCAAAAACTTCAACATTTCCTTTTTCACCATTGGTGGCATCTTAGACCCTATCTTGACACTTTTCCCATCTTCCAAACAGTGTGTTTCTACCTCTTCGATTGGTATCAATAATCCAGGGGTCTCTCCGGGGTCATCAATTTCACCCTCACCCCCAGAAAGGCCTTCAAACTGCTATTGTTCATTAATACGGACTGCCCCCAGCGTTCGAGGAGCCAGGGCAGTGGCGTAACATTCTCTCGCAATCTTTTGACTGCTCTGGACGACTCCAACCTGTCCCTGAACAACATACTTCAAGCACTGGTGGACTGTTGAAGCCACTGCATGCATCCTAGAGAGCCAAGACCTCCCTAGAATAACATTATAGCAAGTGGGACAATCCACCACAATAAAGAGTATTCTGACCATTTTCTTGAAAGGGCCCTTGCCCAATA
This sequence comes from Limnanthes douglasii subsp. nivea, assembly GCA_036936605.1. Taxonomy (NCBI): domain Eukaryota; kingdom Viridiplantae; phylum Streptophyta; class Magnoliopsida; order Brassicales; family Limnanthaceae; genus Limnanthes; species Limnanthes douglasii. The sequence goes on along the minus strand of JAUPFV010000004.1, from coordinate 195,702,717 downwards.
GAACTTTCTCTTCGAACTCTCCGATCACATCTGCTGAGCTGCTTGTAAAGCCCACAATTGATCTGTCCGAACTCTGAATTACAGCTGGATTTTTCATTCTCTTGTATGTGGTTAAGAAAATGATATTGGCTGAGCTTCCAGTATCCACCAGAATTCGCCTTATGTCGTTGCCCCCAATAGATGCTCCAATGATAACAGCATCCTCATGAGGGCCAACAATGTCTTTTAAATCATCTTCATCAAAAACAATGAAGGGGAATGAGTTTTGTGACTGATAGGAAGTCATGACTCCTTCTAGCTGGGAGGCTAAAGTATGCACGTGCCTCTTCCTCGAAGAAGCAGTAGGAGCTGTCATAGTGTCCCCTCCGAAAATTGTAAGCGACTCGAAAAAACTGAATGAGCCCGGATACCGATCTAGAACATTCCTCTATAGCACCCACTCTGTTTCGAGTTGGATCAGGATCCAAGTATTCAGATTCCACGTCAAACCTTTCAACTATAACCATGGCCCCCTCCGGAGCAGCATTACTTGGACCAACTCGGTGAGTGTTGTCAGGCCTGTTGCCTCCTCTTCTTTTAACGTAAGCTCCCAGCTTTCCCCTTTCAATCAAGTTTTGAACTTCTTGCTTCAATGCTATGCAGTCATCAGTGGTATGACCAATATCATTATGATATTGGCAAAAATAGTTATTGCGATGCTCTCTGGGAGACTGCAGTGTTGCCGGTCTCCGGTAATGCACCTCATCCTTTGTTTTATCAAAAATAGTGGCCACACTTTCTTTTAACTCTGCGAACCACTCCGGTTGCACCCATGGCCCTCTCTTGTTTCTGGATTGCTGACTCTGAGCAGGAGCAGCTGGCTGAGACTGAGCTTTTGCCATACCATGCCCCTGTCCGGTCTCTCTTGCTTTGTTCCCGGACTGATTTTGATTGGGATTTGGTGCCACTGGGGTCGACCTCACCTGCCTGTGCACCCTGGTTTTCTTTGTTTCATCAACATTTATCTGTTTGCCAACCTGATTCAGCAACCCTCCCCATGTCATGGCCTTCTTTCTGGTCACTGAATCAGCTAGATTTCCTGGGTTCAAACCTTGCCTAAGGGATGCTATTGCCACTTGTTCGAAGCAATCAGCCAACCCATTCTTGGTGTTCACAAAACGACTTATATATTCTTTCAAGGACTCATTTGGTTCCTGGGCACAATGGATTATTGTGTCTCCATTTCCCTTCAGCTCTTTACTCCCTACGAAATGCCTTCGAAAGGCTACCCAAAAAGTATCGAAATCTTTAATACAACCCTAAGGCAGGCTGTTGTACCATTTCAGAGCACTCCCCGTGAATGATTGGGAGAATTCCCTACAAAGTAGTTTATCATCGTCGTCAAAGTTCATCATGAAGTTTTTAAATTGCTCCAGATGGTTGTCCGGATCAGTACTGCCATCTTACTTCTCTATTTTGGTGCTGTCAAACCTCTTGGGGAGGTTTCCGAACAGAATTTTAGAAGACAGTGGAGATTGCCTCCAATTCCTTCCACGACTGAACACAGTATCCTCATTGGGAGTTGCAAAGATACTTGGTTCATCGTGGAAAACAAAGGGATCCATCAGCATCTTGTCCACATGCCTCCGGTTATGAGATGACCCCTTACCAATATGCCTTTTCATCTTTCCTTCTCTATCCCTTTTTCTTGAATATTTTTTAATCTGCTTTTGCTTCTTTCTGGTTCGACCCTCACTAGAGGACATGGATTTTTCAACTCCCTCACTGTCCGAAGAGCTATCAGAAGATTCTGAGCTCGAGTCAGAACTCTCCACTGGCTTGGACCGGTGAGACTTTTTAGAACTGGCATGAGTCTTTTTGGTGCTCACATGAGTTTTTGAAGACTCATGCTCTCTGGGGTTATCGGTGTGATGAGCAACCGATGCTTTGGATTCTTCTTTCACGCCCATCTTGGCCTTTTCTGCCCTCAGAGCTTCTATTTCACACTTTAGCCTATCACGCTCTTCGACAGTGTATTCATCGTTCTCTTCCACCACTTCGAGCAAAGCCGGTGGTAGTTCTGGATTGTCCGGATTCATTCGGACAGATTTTCTTAGCTGGTTTTGAATGCTTGATTCAGGCACCTTCTCTTCCCACTGTGGTCGCCAATTTGGTGTGGATTATAATTGTCTGAGGGTAGGCTGGTAATTTCAGTTGGTGTTTTATGGTGGTGTGTGGGTGTTTTAAGTTTTTAGAGTAGAGAGTAGAGAGATGAGAGATAATTAAGCAGCTTGGTAGCAGTTAATTCTCATTACCCACACTTAATGCAGGTGGTTGGGTATTTATACCTTGATGTTTGGGCCCTTATGGGCTTTCGGGTCATGTTTAATGGACCCGGGTCATGTTCAAATACCCATGAGCTCTAAGTAGGAGAGCAAGTAGCTTAGTCAAGAAGTGTTTAGGTTTTGTAGTACTTTTGTCATAGTTCGAACAGTCCTATGGTCATAGTGTTCAAAGTGATCTGTCCGGTCCATGTGATCTGTCCGGTCCGGAGGCCTTGGACTGATCTGTCCGTGTCCGGGGAGAGTACAGAATTCGGACTCATCACACACAAATATTCGAGAATATACATAACTTTGTAAGAAAATGTATACTACGCGTCAGACATGGCATAAGAATTCGCCGAACCCTAACGAATTTAATATATTATTTCGTTGCATTTCTTCGCAATATAGTGAGTTCAAAAACGAAATCGCGCGGGCCTAGTCAAATTTCAATAGTTATTTTGCAAAATTATACAAGCAAATTGTCATACTTATTTCAGCATACAGTTGAAGAATAAAAATAAGTATGTCACATATGCAATGATGAATTATATTTGACCATTTCAACCACTAATCTATTGGTTTTATCAAGACTCATGTATTTTCTGTGTGTCTTGGTAGTAAAAAATACATGAAAGATTGACATTGGATGTTTGTTCTTATCATTTTCCAACCTAGAATACAAATACATACATACATGAAATATTGACTTTGGATGTTTGTGAAATCTAATATAATATATGTGCAAAACTATTACAATATATGTGAGAAACCTTATATATTTTATATACGAAATATTATGTACGCATGATGAAAAACAGAAGAAAGATTAAATATGTGAAACCTTACTTACTTAATGCTTGCGGAATATGATATAATATAAGTGTAAAAGTTTATGCAAATTATATGCGAAACATGCAGTACGTATGATGCGAATCAAATGAGAAATTATATATATGTGAAACCCCACTTACTTTTTCGACACAATGACGGATAAAACTAATTATATCGGTAAAGCATTGGCGAATTATTTTTGACAATATCAACCACATATTTATTGGTTTTTGATGTAGCCTAGAAGCCCAAACAAAAACCTTTTTAATTTAATTTAATTTTTATTCAAATATAATCTAAATGTATCAAGATTTGATTTGATTCTATTTTAAGACATTTATTTTATTTCTTTGTAATATAATTTAGGGTTTTGAGCAACTCTTATATAAAGCCTCATATGCCTTAAGTTTTAACAGTTTTTAAATAATATATATTTTTATCACTGAAAGTTTCAGTTCGTGTTACCCTTGGATTAGGGCATCAATCATGTTATCTTGGATTATGGTTTCATCTATCGCTTCTTGTTGTTCTTCTTATTCTTATATTCCACCACTTTATCAGTTGGCACCAGAGCCTCAGCTCCTGTTGCAGGGAAACATATTTCTAGAGCCTAATATTTCTGATTCAAGTTCTAAATGAGAGAACAACATCTATGGTCATGGAGATCACAAATATCGTTTGGGTATACGGGGACACACCATGCGTTTCGACCATGATCATGTTGGTCAGTTACTAGTGAAGTTAAATTCATCACCAATCGTCGAATGAAAAAGAAACTTGCTTATTGAGATGCTGTACAGGCTATGCAGAGGTTTTCAAAACCTTTTTTTTCATCAACTGGACATCAGGATGCTGTCTTATTGTTATAAAAAGGTTTTCGAAACCAATTTCTTTCATCAACTGGATGACTTCAATGTGACTATAGTTATAATTTTCAATGTAAAATTAAAAAAATAAAATAAAATAATTTTGGTTGCTGATGGTGATGTGAATTCGAAGACGAATATATAATTTTAAACAGTTTTTGAATAATATATATTTTTATCAGTAAACGTCTGAGTCTTTATTACCCTTGTATTCGGGTTTCATCAATCATGTTACCATTGGATTAAAGTTTCATCTATCGTTGCTTCTTCTTCGTAAATTTCGCCGCGTTAGTACCCATTTGTTATTTTCGTGTCATGGTAAATATTTACGTTGATTTTAAATGCTTTTTCTTATCACTTTCCAATCTAAATAATGAATACAAATATGTATGATAATGGTTGTGAGATTTAATATAATATATATGGAAATCTTTTATATTTTATATGCAAAACGTGTATTATGTATGATGAGAAACAAAATGAAAAATGCGAAGCCTACCCTACTTTATATATATATATATATGCATATGTGTGTGTTATTTTAGATTATGGGTGAAGTCTAAAGATCACATATCAGACGGGTCAAACGAATGAACTTGAGGAGATAAAAAGTTAGTAGTTACGCACAACTAGAAAAGGTAGAAAACACCAGTCATAATCTGTCCATGAGATCATCTCCCGTTCAACTCCAAGATAGAAGTGATATGACTCCTGAGGTGGGTAGTGAACAACTACAAAAAAATATATTTCTCTTAAACTCGAATATTGTGGTTATTTTCGAGTTTCAATAAGACATATGGTCTATAAAATACAGACATGTAAGGTAATAGTAAAGATTAATTTGATATTTACGAAGTATATTAAACTTGCTACAAAGCATATGATTATATATTTTAAACTTGTTAATTTTATTCTAACAAATATAATATTTTATTATATTTATGTCACATGAGCGAACAACTATAGGATTATACGTTCATTATACCTACTTGAGATCATGGAGTCTAGTACATCAAAAGAGACTATGGGCTTGTTTTGATACAATTCCATTTGGGATGCTTATCCGCTATTTGGCTAATTCTAGTATAAAATGTGTTTATAAAGAGGTGACATCCATAGACCAATGAATTTCATTTCCAGTTCGGTCAAATGATCATGTTAGATGATATGCATTATTTAACTGAGTTGAGGATAACCGGTAATATTGTGAATGTTTCCGATAGTATCTCCAAAACTAGGCTTCATCGTCGGGTTAACAATTTGTTTGGAGTAGGTTACGAAAAATTATTTGATATTATTAGAAACTATAAAGGTATTGAAATTAGTTTCAATTATCTTTGCATGATTTTTTACAGCCTTATATACCATGATAGCAACCCAAGCTTACCAATGATGACGTGGATCATGATGAGGTGGGATATGTGTCGCATCTATTTTGATTCTAGGTCCAAACATAACTGGAAAATTCACGTGGACGAGTTTGACGTAAGTTCCACTAAATACTTACAATTTTTTTATAAGTATATGTGCAAAATATATAATTTTTAAGTGTCAAAACATAGTGTTATACACTTGAAAAGTGCCAGGAAACTGTGTTATAAAATATAAAATTATTTTTTGAAATGTTTGCCTAAGTTGTGTTCCAACCATATGTATCCATCCGTGACACTTTTCTTTTTCAGTCAGTAGCATGGTATCGTGGAAATATAGTCAGGTTGAACCATCTGAATGCATATAATCCTAGAAAGAGTAGTTCTTAAGTTTAGACGCGTACAAGGAATTCTGACACATAATGTCAGTCATAAACCCCCAAAACTAAACGGAAGTCGATGATGGCTATGAACTGGTGTAGCGATGTAATTTAAAACTTATGGAACTCATTAATGTTTTTAGGAGAAGCACGCGGGGTAAATAGTCTCCAAAAGAGCGATCGAACGTAGTCTAGATTATATCGGTTGGATACGCGAAATGAGTTAGGTGGAAGATTTAAACCCTAAACCGTAGACATTAAGTCGTATGCCTATGATAATCAGGAAAATTAAGTAACACTGCAGTTGAAAATTAAGTTGCGCACTAAATGAATTCGAGGATACATCGATACTTCCATGGAAATTATGATGAACTCTACATCCTCTTTCAACATTGTAACATTTCAAACAAACATTGGTTGAAAATTGTGTATTACATTTTTTTTTGTATTTGGTGTTTGTTATTTTGTATTACGGCTACAATATCTTATGTACGCACGAATATAATTTTTAGTTTAACATCAATATTTGTGAAACATACGGTTTATGTAATAATCATGTTACGAAACTTAGGAAATATCATTTATGAAGCCATCATTTGGTAAATAAACACATTTTAAATATTTTAATACTTATAAAATATACATGTGGACCATTATGAAATACGCGCTTTAACATTTTCCCACTTTTCTTTCATTTATTCGTGAATATTGATTCCTCTATCAATATACTTTCGTATCATCCCTTAAATATAATATACTGCCAATTACAATATTCCATCCACTATAATTTCTACCAACTAAAAAAATATATACCTAGTCAAACATATCTTACATATTCATTTACAAAATATCATAACAAATCAAACTTTTATTTTTTGCGGTATAGAATGGACTATAGAAGAAGATAACCAATTGTTGAAAGTCATCGCCATTATGAAGAGAACGATGACAAATGAAACGACTTGATTTTTTTATTAAGTTTTATGCACAATTTATTACATGTACGATATGATTCTTATGTATTTTTCATGTATTATGTCACCTACATAAGACTGTGGAGATGTCTCTATCAAGTTCAAATATTTGAAATCCGTTCCTAGTTTTTGGGCGTGTATGGTATTTGATATGCATATTTGTGATCTTATAAAAAACATATGCTAGAATGGGTGAATGATAACTTCACTTAACAAGCACAAACGAAAGCTTGTTGCCTAGAACTAAATATTAATAGGGTGAATGATACTAAAGCACAAACGAAAGCTTGTTGCCTAGAATGGGTGAATGATACTAAAGTGTTGTATTATTCGTATATGAAACTTTTGTGTTTTATTCTATGTTCTTAAAGTAATGTATTTACTTTTGATATCTTTTCAGATAACAATTAGTACATTTTCTCAATATGTTAGTTATATACAAAATTTAGTTATATACTTTTATGTATTTGCGAATATGAACATTCTATACGAAACTTGAACATATCGGTTACTTAAAAATCATAAAATACTTATACCAGGAAAATATTATAATGGTTCGTTACAAATATTATAGTCATTCATTGTGAAATATTATGATGGTTCACCGTGAAATATTACAATGATTCGTTGTAAAACGTTTTGTTCCACAAATTACAATCGATACATGTTCCATTCAGATTGTTTATAAACAGATAAAACATTTCAGCTCAACAAACAGACTAAATATCACATTCAAATGTTTCTGAAATTTTTACTAATATTGATGAAGTCCTTTGCATATTGACATACAAAAACCAACAATCAACTTATCTTTTTTTCTTGTTGTGGGATTTTCTTGGCTTTTGTATCTTCGTCGATGGTTTTGCTGACATGAGCTCCTTTGTTATAAATTTGTTATACTACAATTTTTTTTGTTAATTTCACTTCTCGAAAAAAATACGCATAACATACAAAAATGTTATGTAAATCTCTACCAAGTGTTTAACTATATTATTTATTAAGTTAGTTTCAGTGGACATCAAATAGGTTTTAGTTGTTGATAATCATGTTCTCAAATCCATGATAAATATAGTCAAGTGATTCCTACCACCTTTGTCTTTAGATTTGATACATATTGGAACAATCACAAATAATTCTTTTAGATTCCTCTCCTTGAAGACTTCGTTAATTATTAGGTATACATCCATTTTTAGTAAATCAACGTTTGTAATATAAGAAAAATAAGAAATAGGTGTTAAAAAAGTCTAAATCATTAATCTTTACATAAGAATAAATTAGTATAGCATTACATGACTCGATATGCAGATTGTCTCGGTAGGTTTTATGGCTTGATTGTCTTCTAGATAATTATAGAAGTATGCATCATGACTTATAAATTATAAAACCTAATACATCAATACTTACGCAACATCCAAAATAATCCGTGACACACTACAAATGCACCAATTAGATTAAATATTAAAACACGTTACTTTATAATCTAGTTTTTTTTTATTATCTCCAACATGTTTGAAATAGTGATTAACAATTATGTTTTATGTATAAAACCATACAACGAGATCGTCATCGTTACTCCATTTATTTTCCTTATATAATTTTTTGACATCATCAAGGTGAATTAAATATTTTGTTTCATTTTTGATTGGCCAGTCAAATTTTATATCTTTTGTTTGGCTCTAAATATTTTTTATGTCATGTTATGGCAATCCTTCTATTGTACTTGTAGATTTGTCATGTCATATTATGACAATTTATCATTTATATGTCCTTCAAATATTCTCGGGTCATATCATGGCCATTTTTCGTGTGAGTGTCACATTCACCTAGTAATTATTCACTTCTAAATGCTAGTTTTTTTGGCACCACTGAGGTCTAGATCTCTAACAAAAACCTACATTCATTACAGAGCTCGTAAAATTTAATTTAACTAATCTTGGAAAAGATATTGTGAACCAATATTTTTAAAATTGATATATAACATAATTTAAACTATAGTGTAACATATTTATTGTATAACTGCTAAAATCATAATTTAAACACACTTACTCTTTTCAAATATTTGTAAAAATATAAAGTAACATATCTATGATCATACAATATTATTTGAAGAATCGTGGTATAGTTTGTGATATGTATGTCGTATATATTTCAATGAATGCGTGTTATATGAGAACTTGTTGTCCATAAGTAAATAATGTTGTTATGCATTACTTAAAAAAACTAAAATTTGTTTTTGACGTTAACACAAGTATTCGTATTTAACCAACTATATTTTCAAAAGTGATCGTGAAGTATTTTCTCATTTACTGCATTAAATTCTCTCTAATTGCACTTGCCAAATCATATTTGTTTATTTTTAAAAATATTCAACGTAATAAAATTTTAGATGCAACCATAGAATGACAAGATGTAGCTAAAAAAGTATTTTTTTTTTCATAAATATAAAATTATGATGATATTTACATCGTTGGCATATTGTTCTCGTGCTTTTGATATTGATAACTCAATTGCATATGACAAAAATAATGTTATTGTTGAATGTTAGATCAATAAAATTTATGTTAATGATTTGTTACTTGTGAAACCCATACACCATGAAGAGTATATATGTTTATACATCCAAAACTATTTTACGAAATCTAGTGATATTTTCTTGTAAAAACTAGTAATATTTGCTTGCAAAACTAGTAAAATTTACTTTCTAAACCTAGTATTGATTACTAGTAAAACCTAACAATATCTGCTTGCAAAACATACACATATTACCTCAATTTTCTTCTTTGTTATCTGGGGGGCTCTCTTCTTCCATTTGTTCTCTATAAAGTATATGGGAAATTACTTTGAACGATTCTCCATTCTTCTTCTTTCGAGCATAGCTCAAAAGTTTTTATGTGGAAGTTGATATTTTTTGTTCCAAATTTGATGCCTAAAATAAGTATTATATTTTAGATGTAACTGTAATATCTGCTCTGCAAAAATTAAAAAGCTGAATTTTTGGGATCATAATTTTTGATGATGTCGATTATTTATTCCTCCCAGCGTCGTAGTGCAAAAGTAACATCATTAGACCTATGACCATATACAACTTCAAAGAGAATGTAAAAAGTGCGCATTTTTGCATCATTTATGTGCTTCCTTATTACCCATTATGTATTCATTATTTTCGTTATATGACCGAATCAGGAACTAAAATATAGTGAACCACTTACCATTATTCTTTGTCTGTTTTAGAGACTGAAATACATTTAGTACATGAAATAGTTTATTTTTAATAGTGACCACATAAATTTAATAATCACAATAAGGTCTTAGCTAAGAGTTCTGGATTTTGAATGACAGTTCAAAGACTACACACATAAACAAAATAAAACCTTATGGGTTATGTTTGAAGCGTGGTTGCAAAACTAATTTGAAAGTCGTGTGCTAGCCCACAAATACAATATCACAAACTATAAAACACAAATACAAACAAGACCCGTGTATTACATATTATTATATATGTAACAGTTAAAAATTAACCCATTATGTAAAATGATAGATAATATCGAATCCAACTAACAATTCTTATGGTTTAAAATAACAAATCAGTGAAAAACCTATATTTATCAAATAGGTGGAAACAAGAGAAAAAACATTTCACACACACACATAGAGATTGAAATGATACAAACTACTATGTATATAATACATTGGGAAGTCAATGCCCTACATAGCCTTTAACTAATTATTTCATTTATTAAAAAATAATATTTTGAATGTGTTGCGTAAGATGCATATAAAACATGAGTTAAGTGAGATAAAACGAAAATCTGAATATGTCACGAGACAATGTCATATGAAAATGTTCAAAACTACGTGTGGAACTACTTATGAACTGTAAAATAATCAAAGACTACACACTTCAAATACAATAAAAAAAATACCAAATTCAAGTTCTCATAGATTGTGCACTGCATTACGAAACATAATATTGTAAACTCTGATTTGACAAAGTACAGATACATGTCCGATATACATTAAGAATTTAGTTAAGTGTAATGGTATTTGAATTGATAAAGTAGTTAAAAAATATATTATATTAGTGTGGATCAATAAAAAGTTAGATAAAAAGACACAAAAGCAATAAAATAATAATTATAAAATACTAGTTTAAATATAAAGACTCCAAACCCACATATAAACTAGAAAAAATACCTCAATATTAGAGAAAAATACTTAAGAGACAATAGTTGTTAGATGAATATGAAGATCCATATTGGGTCCGGAGGAGTACAGATCTGATGGGCACCTATCAAACAAAGATTCACCATCTCATTCACCTGTAGATGAACCTGAAAAGGAAGGTGACAATGAAGTTGACTCTAAAGATGCATCAAATGATAAGTTATTAGATTCATATATATTTGAAGCTTACGATGTCAAGATGTTTAACCCGTCAGACTCTGAATCCTCAAATGATTGGTTCATGGTGAAGGAAGTTTCCAGTACTGAAGGTTGGTGGGGGTTGGGCTGTAACTGGTGAACCTATTATGTTTTATCTATCATAATGTCATTTTTTTGTTTTGGTAGGTTGTCTTAATAATCTCTGAACAATATGTTTTTTGTTGGAACCATGTTTTGGGTGTGCATGTTGTTAATATTATCGAATATTATTTTTGACAAATTTCATCTTATACAACTGTAATATATGTATATAAGAATTGTCTCAATTAACTATATAAAAATATACACTTTAATGCAAAAGTCTTTTTTAATACCATAAATGTCATATTTTTACAATATAAGGCTATTTTTGGGTTCTTTTCATTTATATTAGTTTTTTATCTTAATTCTCTCTCTTCAAATTAAAACCTTAAATTTATAACCCTTAGTAACTTGTATTGTTGGTCCTGTTAAATAATAGATAATGGCTCTTAAGAAACAAGACGGTGGGAAAAAAGTTTTAATTTAGTGTTTCGACTTGAAGAGAGATAGAGAGAAAATAGAGAATATGTGTTTAATGCTTCTTTAGTATACATATCTCAGTATAAACAAAAAATAGTTGGTTGAAATAACAACATAATCTAGGTTTTTTGTTTATTTATTTTGTATCATGGCTATTAAGGATGTTGATTTTAAGTGGCAAGTGTAGTTTTTTCTCTGATGATGCAGTAATTTGATAGTGCTAGTTTGATAAATCAGAATCAAGCTTTTGAAAACTTCAAGGTATCTGTTACCTCAATTGCGACATTAAAAAAAATACAATCGTTGCGAGACCATGACTATTAAATAAACGATGAAGAAGATAAATGGTATGCTTGAATTTATACTTAGATTTATTATAATTGTATTGTTTAAATCTGAATATTAGGTACTTGCAAATTCTATGCATATCCATTAAATGCGAAATCTACTTTTTTATACTTAGGTTGTGTTGTTTATGGTTTGGTATTGTATTTTGGACACTAATAATGTAATACTTTTTACAAATATATGACATACAATAGCTCAAGCTTTATTTGTGTGTTTGGATTGTGCTTTTACAACTAATTATATACTATTTGGTTTACAAATACATGACATATAGTATCTCAACAATTTATTATGTGTGGGTTGTGAGATGGAATTTTGTTTTTGTAACTAAGTATGCATTGTTTTTTATAAAAACACTACCTATATATCTTATGGCTTGATTGTGTTTTTTGTGTGTGTTATTATCTTTTCGGAACCAATTATGCACCAATTTTCAAAACTAGGTCACATTGTAGCCCTAATCTTGATTGTATGGTTGATTGTATTGCTTTTGTGCTTGAGTTATATTTTCCAACTAATTATACACTAATTTTACGTATACATTATATTTTATAGCACATGACTTTATTTTGTGATGGTTGTGTTGTTCGTATGATCTTTCATAACTAATTATTTACTAGCTTTCACAATTATATGCCATGTATATGCTTGTAATTGTTTATGTGTTGTATTATGTTCCTGTAACTAATTATGTACTATTTTTGGACATATATGATATCCAATAGTTGAGGACTTGATTGTGTATTAATTGTGTTTTTTGTGTGATATAATTGTATAAAAACTATAATACTATAGTACATAATTGTGTTTTACAACTAATTATGCATTGTTTTCTAGTCCCAAGTTATTGTAGGTCATGTACTAATTTTTAGAGTTACGAGAACTGCAATAGCTTAGGACTTGATTGTATGTTGTTTGTGTCATAGTACTGTAGTTTGCAACTACTTCTGCATTGTTTCTTTCAAATACATGTGTGTTTATTTTGTTATTTGTGTGTTGGATTTATTTTTGTAACCACTTTTGTACTATTTTTCACAATTACGGTAATTGTAATGGTCTAGGACTTGATTGTGTATTGTTTATATTCTTTATGTCATAATATCATATTTTCGTAACTAATTGTGCGCCGTGTGCTTGTTGTGTGAAATTTTGTTTTGGTAATCAATCGTGCCCTCTCTGTCTCTCTCTATGTGTGTATGTGTATATATATACATGTGTGTGTGTATGTGTGTGTATGCGCACGTGCACGCGCGTGTATATACGTATGTGTGTGAGTGTTTGTGTGCATCTGTGTGTATTATCTTTTTCATAAATGATTATGTATTATTATTTGCAAATATATGACATGTATTAGGTGCGAACTTGATTGAGTGTTAGAATTATGTTTTCACAACTAATTATGCATTATGTTTTACAAATATATGACGTATAGTAGCTTACGCCTTGATTGTTTGTTAGGTGTGATTTTTGTGTGATGGAGTCTTGTTTTCACAACTAATTATGTACTAGTTTTCATAATTACATAACATGCACTAACTCTCAGTTATTGTGTGTTGGTTGTGTTGCTTATCTGTATGTATTGTCTTTTGGTAACTAATAATTTATCGGTTTTTACAAATATATGACATGTGGTAGCTCATGAAGTTGTTTGTCGGTTGGTTGTTCTATGTGTGTGTCACAATTATACTTTCAGAACTAATTATGCACTTTAATTTTACAAATACACAACATGAAGTAGGCCATGGCTTAATTGTGTGTTGCTTGTATTGCTTGCATACTATAATTATTTTTTAAAACTAATTATACACTAGTTTTCAAAATTATGAGAAGTACACTACATCATGATTTGAATGTGGTGGTTGTATTGTTTGTGTGCTGCCATTGTAACAATGCAACTAATTATGCATCCGTTTTCATAATTACGGGAACAACAATAGGTCAGGACTTGATTGTGCATTGTAGGAATTGTTTATGTGTTGGTATTATGTTTTCACAATTAGTTATGCATTATTTTTCGTAAATATTTGACATTCAACAATTGATGACTTGATTATACGTTGGTCATGTATTTTTGGTGTTGGATTATGTTTTCGCTATTAATTATACATTGGTTTTCATAGTTACGCCAACCACAGTAGCTCAGAAGTATTCTTTTTGCGACTCATTATGCACGATTATTTTCAAATATACGACATGTCATAGCTCAATACTGGATTGTGTGTGTGGTTGTGTTGTTTGTATGTTGCAATTGGTCTTCGTAACTACTTTTGATATGGTTTTAGAGATTATGCTTAAATGTGTGCGTTTTATATTTTTTATATGTCAAATTAAAATATTTTTTTTGTTGCTGCAATAGGTTAGTGATCGATTATGTATAAATTGTTGTTGATTTTGTTTTTCAGGTCTAATTGAGTTATTTTTGTTTTTGCAAGTCAAATTGAAGTTGTTTTTGTAACTTCTTGTAGTTCGATTAGGTTACTAAATGTTTAATTTTTATTTTTACAAGTTAAATCGAACTAGTTTATATAAAAAATAGTTTTTTTAATTATCAATTTATAATTCTAATTTTGTTTTCTTATGTGTTTTTTAAATAAAATTATACTAGTTTTTTCTTATTCGATTGTATTTGGTTAGTGATTTTATTTGTTTATATATATATATATATATATATATATATATATTTTTCAAATCGTATTTAAACTAGTTTTTACAACCTACCAAAACTATATTAGATTACCAATTGCTGGAGCTTCAATTGTTGTTGTTATTATATTTTTTAAATCTTATCGAACTACTTTCTCAAGTTTCTACCGTTGTAGTAAATTAGTTATTGTTTCGATGCAAATTGTTAGTGTTTTTTTTTAAATATTTTTGCAACTAATATTATATTTAGTTTTTACAACTCATGATATATGCAATTTTCCCAATTTACTACAATTACACTAGATTAGTGTATTATTTTAAAATATCCAATATTTGAAATGAAATAATAAAGAAATTATTTTATAATTTTTTGTTGATATCCATCAAGTGATAACTATAATATTTATATAATTTTATTATTAGTAATCTATAGGTGTGACATTAACTACAAAGGTCTTCTGCAATACTCATAGTACTGTAATCATCTTGGACACAAATAAGACAATTGCAAGACATCCTAGTTGAAAGTCTAAAAAAGTGAGACATAAAACAAGCTTGACACCACTCCTATAAAAGAATCCAAAACAAACAAGGATATGATTAATAAATTTAAATCAATTATAGTTAAGTCTCATTAGGAGGAAAGTTCAAGAATTACAATGCTAATGCCATAGAAGGTCAAAATATAACTATTGACACCAATGACAATAATTCTGATACTATCCCTATTCAAGCTAGAAAAATCACACCAAAGTCGAAGAAATATAACTTCATTGATAATACAATAAAAAATCACAAGAAGCTAATAATACTTTTGCGAATAAGATGTTATAGAGGCCAAGCAAACCTTTGAATATGGATATTTCTTATTATCCGGCCTTGATATGAGAACTTAGTGTATGAAATCCATGCCCCAAACCAGCAAAACATTTGAAGTTTTCCATCCACTCATATACTCAAGAGAAATGAAATTGGTAAAGACTTTTCAAGAAATGCTAAACAAAAACTTAAAGAAGCTAAGGCATAAAAAAAGAACCTTGGTAATCAAGTCTCTATTTGGGACCAACTGATGAAAGGGGATATCCTCTGGTTGTTAAGTAAGAAGGTATCCGGACAAATGAAGTCACTTGAAGAGTATTAAACGAACCTGAATACGGTATAAATCAGAGCAGTGAGCAAATAAGATAAGGGTATCGAGCATAACCGAGGTCTGTATAATAAATTATGGCCTACCTGACCTCAGCAAGGTAGATTGATGGAGCTCGGACCGAGAAACTATTTCACCGACCAAAGATGCAGATAGATGGCTTGACCAAAAGAAAGAACCGAGCAAGATATATGGCTGAGCATAAAGGGATCGATTTGGAGTGCTTGGCTTCGCGCACGGATGATGCCGATCGAGCCCGATCTACAAGAAAAATGGTCAAAAGCAATGGTTTAATGCTACTTTAATGTGACCAGTCAAACCACTAACGCATTACTCATAAATTCAGGTTCCATGATATAAATGTAGTCTCACATGTAGTTAGTGGAATTAAATATTATAGTAAGAACCGATAAACGGAAATAAAGATATAAATAGGGGATAGAACCCTAAAATATGTAAGTTCTCCTCTATGATAATACAAATTTCTACTTGTCATTGTCCTTAGTTATTTTTTTGTAACAAATTTGGCACCGTCTGTGGGAAACTAACAAAGCATTAAGATACGTTAGCCATGAGTGAGAGGGACGTTCTAAAGTCAAGTGAAACAATGAGGAATCGAAGATCGATCTTGAATCCACCGTTGAGGCATGATATATTACGTCTAATCACCACCACCAATCTGAAAGCCGTGGGAGCAGTCCCTATTGGGCCAGTCGAACAACGTCATAATTATTGCAACCAGTGGCATGGACTGGACCAGAATCGTTCTGCTAGGGTATGCAGTGGCCTCCGTTGCGCATGACATATTGGGAGCTAACCCAATGACGACACCAACCTTCCAGCAATTAGAACAGCAGCTCCAACAACGACAACAAAAGCAACTCTATGTGACATGGGAGAGAGATGCCATGGAACAAGCCATGCATGCTACCATAGTGCAGATGAGTGACGCTCTCCATGCTCTGGCTGCCAAGGTACGAGGAGCTAGTCACGTTAATCATCAATCATGACCCGAGGCTAGCCGGGCCAATCGTGGATACCGATTCTCCAAGTATGAGGAAAAACAGGTGGGAGAATGAGAGAACGAGGGCAAACAACGCTCCAAGAACCAAGAACCTAGGCAAGAGGCGTGCCTCACCGCATCGAAAAAAGCTCGAGAGAAGGAAGACATCTACTACAAGTAGGTTCGACCCAGAATGTCCTACATTCTCAAAGAGTCACTTTTTTGGAGAAGATCCTTGAATCATATCTATCAAGGAAATTTGACCCCTTCAGGATGGAGGCCTACGATGGGACGCGTGACCCGGAGAGACACCTTGAACAATTCCGTAACACGATGATGGCGTTCAATCCTGACGACACTATGCTTTGCCGAGCCCTATCTATGACACTCAAGGAAAATGTGATGGACTGGTTCAGTAGTCTACCCAAAAGATCCATTCACGATTTTGGCGGCTTATAGAAAGCCTTCAAAGAAAGGTTCTTCGTCAATAAGAAGCTTAGGCGCGAGCGGGACTCGATCATGGACCTCTATCAGAGGCGAGGTGAGTCACTAAAAAGATATGTCATACATTTTATTCACGCGATGAACGCTTTGCCAGATGTACAAAAGAACATAAGGGTGGCCTCCCTCAAACAAGGCCTCAATCAGATGGGAGATCTTCTCGCCCGTGCACACAAATTCATTATGGTGGATGATGCCCATAGAGGGGATTCATCTGACAGAAATGTTTCTGAATCTAAGGGCAGGACGACCCGACCAAAAAAAGACTAAAGACCCACCTTGAAGGGATATTAGTCGAAGACCTCAATATTATGAAAATCTATCCAGGAGGCTCAATCCGCCAACAAAGTCCATATCAGTTTTTTACGATCAAACAAAGGTCAGGATGGAGTATCAAACGCCACGAGTAATGAGCGCCTCTGGTTTCAAGCGATTGAATATATATATTTTTGTTCTTACCGTAACGACCATGGGCACCGTACTTTCGAATGTTGGCGACTTAAGGAGGATATCCAATGATTTATAGACAACGATGAGCTCGTACAATTTATCAAGAAACAGGATTGGCGTCCCCAGCTCAACCGAAGGGATGATACGCGCCCTGCTATCGAGAACAAGCCCAATAATGAGGAGCAGGCAGACCCTAGTAAGCAACAGTGGCTGCCCACAATTGCAGGGTGATACTCGACTGTGATAGATGACTTGAGGGCCAGCACCATATTATTGCCCATCCCCATAAGTGGGGAGAGATCTGAGGTTGTTAGCAATGTTGTTTCTGTGAGGCAAGAGAGCAGCCCATTTCTTTTCACCATCGCCGAGGGAAATTTGGCAGTATCACGAATTCTGGTAAAAAAGACGCACTCTGATCTCGATGTATATAAAGTTGACGCCTCATCCTACTGAATTATCGAGACCCTGTTGTAGACCTCGCATTCAACGACGATGACCTAAGGGGTGTCAGCACACCCCATGAAGATGCCTTTATAATAAATTTGGACATTGGAGGCGTCATGGTCACCAGAGTACTGACAAATGGGGGCAGCTCGGCCAACATCATTTTTAAGGAGAGCTGCGATCGGATGTGAAGGTTCCACCCTACAAGCCC
The DNA here is from genome assembly GCA_036936605.1 of Limnanthes douglasii subsp. nivea. Classification (NCBI taxonomy): domain Eukaryota; kingdom Viridiplantae; phylum Streptophyta; class Magnoliopsida; order Brassicales; family Limnanthaceae; genus Limnanthes; species Limnanthes douglasii. The sequence continues at coordinate 195,684,299 of JAUPFV010000004.1, read as the reverse complement.
ACCCAGCGGACCTTGGTTGGGTATGAGAGCAAAATATCTCTGTGCATTAGAGAGGTATAATTGATGGTCAAATTCGGTTATGATGCCACTAAGCACGAGCTTATAACACTGTTTTATGATCTCGGATGCGCCCAATCGTTATCACTCGATAACAGGCCGGCCTTGGTTGCACAGGATGAAGGTTACTCAATGTACGTTCAGAAAATGTATAAAGTACCCCATCAGAAGCACGATCAGTATTATTTGGGGGAGCCAACGTATACCGAGGACGTGCTATGCAGTTATTGTCGACCTCACCAAACCCCTTAGATAGAAACTAGCCGACAAGGAGGTTCACGGGGAGGGATTTAATACTCCCCCTTGCCTGACCCACTCGATGACCCACGAGAAGCAAAGTAGCCCGAAGACAGCCTTCCAGATTCGATGGAATAGGCAATAACAGGGGGGCGCATGCTACGATTGGGTAATAAATTATATTTTATTTTCAAGAAGTATTTGATTGAATTATTATAAAAAAAATATGGATGTGTTCGCGTGGGAGGCAAGTGATGTCTCAGTTGTTGGCCCCTCAGTTATGTGTCACGAATTGACAATCGATCCATACTCAAAACCCGTACGACAAAAGCGGTGATCTTTCTCCACCAAGTAGCAGGAAGCTATATTAGCCGAAGTGACGTAGCTATGTCGACTAGGTCATATAAGGTGGGCCAGGTATCCAATCTGGGGGGAAAACCGGTTCTAGTTAAGAAGAAAAGGGGACGTTGGCGCATGTGAGTAGACTTTACTAACCTCAACCAAGCATGCCCCAAAAATTATTTTCCCTTTCCCCGCATTGACAAACATATCCGCATCGGGATGCGAGTAATTATCATTCATGGATGCGTACTCAGAATACAATCAAATCCGCTTCAACGCGTCAGACGAAGAGCATATGGTTTATCAAATCGAGCGTGGTTTATATTGTTACACGGTGATACCGTTTGGGTTGAAGAATGGATGTTGCACATATCAACACATAATCAAACATACTTTTAGTGATCATTTGGGGAAACACACGGAAGCGTATATCGACGATATGATTGTCAAAACGCACATAGGGGAACAACAACTCGAGGTGCTCAAAATTCTATTCAACTTACTACGCTATTTCAATTTAAAACTCTACCCGCTCAAGTATTCGTTTGGAGTAAAAAGTGATAATTCCTAGGCTACGTAGTCAGCCGAAGAGGTATCGAGGCCGATCCCGTCCAGTTGAACGTAGTTATACAAATGGTGCCTCCATAGACCATCAAGGAAGTACAATCCCTTACAGGACACCTCGCCGCACTATCACGCTTCATCTCTTGAGCTTCTCTAGAGAAATAGAGGGTGGAATGCGATAATGAATTGACTCAGTTAACAAATTACCTTACCTTGCCAGAAATCCTCTGTGCACCCTTAATTGGTGAGCCGTTATTTTTATACTTGTTTGTTTCTTCCTTTTTGTCTAGTACAGTTCTAGTACGTGAACGAGACAGAGTTCAATGAGCTATTTATTACGCGAGTAAAACCCTGGTCAATGCCAAAACAAGGTACCTCAACCTCAAAAAACTCGCATTGGGCCTAGTCACAGTCGCTTGTAAAATGTGCCTTTACTTTCAAAGACACACAATCTGCGTACGAACAACCTTCACTCTTAATGTAATGTTACAAAAACCTGACGCATAGGGTCGACTAACCAAGTGGAGCATTGAGGTCGGAGAACACATCATCCAAATTTCATAGCCGAGTTCTCCTCGTCCAGAGAAGTATCTCTTTTAGATGGTGCGGCCACCAATGGGGATTTGAGCACGTCTGGTGGTGGTACAGAGGTCGTACTCCGTTTACCGACGGGTGAGGAAATGAAACAGACTATCAGATTTAATTTCACGGTTACAAAAAATATTGCAGAATATGAGACAGTCATTTATGGCATTAAGCTGGCTTTGATATATGGGGCTCGTCTGCTACGAATCCATTCAGACTCGCAATTGGTTATCAACCATGCCAAATACACTTATGATGCAAAAAAATAGGGGATACGAAGGTACTTAAAAATACTCAAGGAGTCCGAGTCCAAGTTTGTAACAGTGTCGTATGAGCAAGTTCCCCGACTGGAAAAATCTGCTGCAAATATACTCGCAAAGGCCACAACCTTGGGGGAGCATCCCCTGGTTATCGCCTATCAACTACCGACAACAGAATTCATCAATATGATTGAAACTATCCATGAAATTGACAACTCAAACGATTAGAGGCAGCCTTACCTACTATACTTGAACTCCGCGTTTTAGTGACTGATAAGAACGCTGCTCGAGCTCTCCAGCAACGAGCGACCAAATATTGTGTGTTGGATAATATTGTACACAAAAACATGCTACTCAACCTTTGCTACGTTGCCTTGATCGAGCATAAACTACCTCAGTTCTGCACGATTTACACACACGAGAAGCATGTCTTATTCGACGTTTTCTATTGGCATGATATTATTGGCCAAAATCGGCAAGCGATGCGGAACGACTGGTTCAACAATGTCACTAATGCCAACACTTTTCCAATACTGGGCATCTACCAAATTACGGAAGTGAATTCGTGGTATGAGAAAAAATAATTGTGCCGAGCCATCAGATTATGAGTTATGAAGAAGATACCAACCTCACCAACCAAGAAAAAAGCATTGACCTTATAGAAGAACGACACGATCAAGGACGCATTCGAGCAGAGCACTACAGGATCCTGATGAGGGCGATTTAATGTTATTCTTAAATTGTGCAGTTTCCAGGTTGGCGATACGGTAATGAAGAAGATATTCCAAGGAACGGGTGATAGAGCAGCTAACAAGTGGAGCCTATCACCTCGCTGAAGTTAAAGGTTGTGCCCTGAGTCACCCATGGAATTTACATTATTTAAAGTTGTATCGCCAATCTTTTTAATTGTGCGGATGCGCTCTTTTCCCCCCTTGATGGCACGATAGGGTTTTTTTAATGAGGCATCCAAACTTTATTTTATCTTACTAATATATTTGATCGCTTTTGCTATTATATGTGTTTATTACTACATTTTCTCCATACTTACAATCACAACCGGGTCTATGACCATGCCTACGGGTTATGAAAGGGGCCATATTGAGCCTATACCAAGTGTCTATAAACACGATCGGGATAATTGGCCATGCCTATGGGTACGTAAAGTCCATACTGAGCCTAATACCTTGTCCATGGTATATAACCGAACTGGTTGAAAATCAAGCCTATATCAGGCCACACAATAGGGTTATATAACCTCGCCGTGACTCAGCTAAAATGATAAGTTATTTCCTAGCTACACGATGAGCTCCACTGAGCTCGACCTTCTAAGGATTAGCCCAAATAGCTATTGTAACTAATAAATACATATCCAAACAAACTCGTATGTTCCTAGTATGCTGACAACACCCAAGTGTCAGAAGGGAAGTTACGTGAATATCATACCAACACTATGCTAATACAACTATAATCTACCATACAGTTAAGAAAAACTGAACTCGTTCACATAAAAATAAAGCTCCGCCCAAAAACAGTCAATTCTATCCCAAAATACTAATCAAAGTCTAATACTTAGAATGTACAAAACGCAAATACAATATCATTAAAGCTATTGGCACATAAACATGCACTTCAAGAGTTTGTATCGGCTGGAGGATCTCCCAAAATAGTCTCGGTAAGAACATCATCGGTCAGTTGTGTCCCAACCTCTCTCGCTTCCACCATCGACGTCTTACCGGCTCCTTGATCCACAAGAGTAGGGTCAGCATTCAGGGAGCCAGCCATAATTGGAAGGACAGATGGCTTTACTAACTGACTTACCGGTCCCAGCTTCATACCTAAATTCAATGCCACCAGTCCCACTACGATCGCCTTCTAGTTTCTCGCTATCATATCCATCGTCACCCCCATCACGTGTTTCTCCCTCTCCTCTAGAGCAGCCCTTAGTTTCTTATTCCACTAACCTCACTCCAAATCTATCTCTTTCTTTGCATCCTATGGCTTACCCTTCAACTCTCCGTTCTCTAACATCAACGCAACCAATCTCTCAGCTTGCTCTTCCACGTTTTACACATGTGCCACATTCTGTGCAAGTAAGCCATCACTTTGTGACATCAACTTATCGTTCCTCTTGATATAACATTTTTCTATGCAAGAAGGATAATGATACCAAAATAAAGCTCATTACATCGCTTTTTGCTTGAGGACAGTGAACTTTTGAGAGCAGCAATCTCCTCCCGGAGCTCCTCGTTCGCCTAGTTCGCCTTATCTTTCAATATCTTCGTAGACCCATAAGCGTGTTTAAACCGAGCAAGCTCAGTGGTCAAAACCTTCACCAACGCGAAACATATAGGCTATGACTTTCACTTCTCCATAACATCACGACAACACAACTGAATTGTGATAAATCTCCATATAACATAAGATTAGTGGAGCCTATCGTTAGCGAGGCGATAGGCTCCACTATGGCCTTTAGAGATAAGACTGTATCCTTTGGGCTGTTAAGTAAGAAGGTATCCAAGCAGATGAAGTCACTTGAAGAGTATAAAGCGACCCTGAATACAATGTAAATCTGAGTAGCGAGTAAAAAAGATAAAGGTATCTAGCAGAACCGAAGTTTGTATAAGAAATTAGGGCCTATATGACCTCAGCAAGGTAAATTGATGGAGCTTGGACCGAGCAAGTGTTTCACCGATCAAAGATGCAGATAGATGACTTGACCTAAATAAAGAATTGAGCAAGATATCTAGCTGAGCATAAGGGTATTGATTTGGAGAAGGCTGAAATCCATCATAATTAAGGAGAACATCAAGTTACTTTCCATTCAAGAGCCCTTTATCATAATAGATCACCTGGATACAATTGCAGTTAAATTAGGTTTGAACCATTACACTGCAAACACAACAAACAAAATCTGGCTCGTTTGGAATGAAGATTTTAAAGTCAAAATACTTATGGATCATGAACAACTTATTGATGCTAAAATCACCTATAAAACCTTGGATAAAATATTCTTACTCACTACAGTATATGCTAAATGTCAAAGAATGAACAAAATTGAACTTTAGAATATGCTTAGAACCATCTCCATTACAACTAAAGAGGGCTTATTATGGGTGATTTAACACAATTTCATCCTCTGATGAGTAGCTTGGGTGTTCTTCTCTCTACCTAAATAGAACTGAAAATTTTAATGAAACCATTAGATATTGTTTTCTTAAAGATGGTTGTTATGCTGGCACTAAATTCACATTGTAAAAAAAATCAAATGGAAGCGTTTGGATCTGGTTTTATACAAGTCGTCCTCATCTGACTACTTCAACAATACTAAGGTCATTCATGTAGCCATAACATGATCTGACCATACCCATCTCTGCATTACCATATCCAAAACCAAGAATAACTCCAACAAAAAGTTTAAGTTCTTGAATATGTGGCCTTTAAATGATGATTTTCTTAGCATTATAGAGAATAATTGGAATTGGAAAATGAATAAATATCATATGTATGTTTTCTAGGACAAGATCAAAAGGCTAAAAAGCGATGTCAAGAAATGGAATAGATATAGCTTTGGTAATATATTTGATAAAGTTTCAGAGGCTGAGGAGTTATTAAGAGAATTGATATAAAGCTTTAGGAAACTAATAGTACGGATAATAGCATCAAACTTTCCAAAAGCCAATGACCTGCTTCTCCATGCCTTATTCATTGAAGAATCCTACTGCCACAAAAAATGCTACTATAATTGGATCAAAGATATTGATAGAAATACTGAGATTTACCATAGTTTTGCTAAGAAGAAAATGAAGATAAATAGAATCCTAAGTATTATAGATGACACTAACTGGATCACAAATGAGAATTATATTGGGCATCTCTAGCATGGATGGACTCAACAATTATTTATTTCTTACTTGTTGGTCATAACAAACCTCAATGCATTTTGGCTATTGTAATTTGTCTTATCCCTAAATCATGCAACCGTACAATATGGAAGAATTATAGACCGATTAATTTATGTACACTAATTAACAAAATCATGCCTAAGCTTCTTAACATCAGACTAGTTAATCTTATACCTAAAATTATACATGATTATCAAGGTGTTTATGTTATTGACAAGTCTATCCAGGATAATATACTTCTACCATAAGAACTAATTTATGACTTGAACAGGAAGACTAAAGCTGGTAAAATTTTGGTCAAGGTGGACATGGACACAACCTTTGACATAATGTCATACAGTTTCATTATTAGAGTCATTTACGATTTTGGTTTTAACTCAAGAGTGTTAATATTATTGATGGGATGACCAGAGATTTTCATGTCTCAATCCTTATCCATCGAGATGCTAAAGTTTACTTCAAAACCATAAGAGGTATTAGACAAAGGGTTCCCTTATACCCAAGTCTTTTTTATTATTGATGAGAAAGTTCTAATCATAGGTCTTAGCAAGTTATTTAACAAGACTACAAAATATGCATTCAGAAGCTCTATGATCATCTCGTATCTTTCCTCTACTGATGATTTAATTATATTCACAAATGGTATAAACTCTACTATTACAGATTTTTCTAACTTCTTATAGAAGTACCAGGACATTTCTAGCCAGGTTATCAACAAAGACAAGAAAAATATCATAACATCAACTAACTTTCTTATCACTAGAATATCAACCTCAACTAGCCAGACTGGTTTCAACTCAAGCAGTCTTCATACCACCTACTTATGTATAACTCTCAACACCAACAACAAGGCAAGAAATTTTGAGCCTCTGCTAAACAAAATCAGGAACAAAATTATTGATTGAGAAGACAAGAATCTATCTTATGGTGGTAGGCTCTTTTTAATCAGCTTTATTTTTATGGCCATCGCTATGTATTGAATTCAAAGTTTCTATCTCCCTACAAGTATTATAACTAGAATTGAGAGAGTCTTTAAGAAGTTCTTTTCGGGGTATACTCCAAATGTTCATAAAGTTCATTGGACTAATTAGTCAAATGTTTGCAAGCCATTTTAGTAAATGGGGTCTGAATGTTGGGAACCTAACTGACATCCCATCTACCTTTTCAAGTAAACTTTAGATCAGATTCAGCGGGAACAAGTTTTTTTGGACTAGGTATTTACACAGTATCTACTGTAATAAGCTCCATATATTACATGCTTACTACTCTTCAAAGGCTAGATCTTAGACCTGTAAAAGATTAGAAAAGATAAATAATACATATGAAGCTAATATGAAATGGAAGATTGGTAGTGGCGATGTGGAAATTTTGTTGGACAACAAGTATATAAACTCTCCCTTAATTAAATTGGATGAAAATACAAAAAACAGTTGGTACATACCAGATAAGGTCAAGAATTTTTGAGACAACAATACATGGAATATGAACAAGCTCAGAGGCATTATAACTTATAATGATATCAAGCTAATTGAGAAATTATCCAGGAAAAACCAGGAGGAAGAAACTATCAGATGGTTGCTCTGAAAATATGGTACTTTTAACACAAAAGACATATAAGAACCAAGTACAACAAATCTTGTCTATTCAGTAAGCTTTTGAACATCATAACACTTAGGAAATGCTTATTTTTGCTATGGAGAATTCTTAATAACTGGTTACCAGTTGATTATGAAATACATAAGAGACACATTGTTATGTTTTCCAAATGCAAGTCATGTGACAATATTGAAACCCATAATCACTTATTTGTGTCTTGTAAGTACTCTTGGGTTATTTGGTCTTATTTTGCTAATATTCTCAAAGTTCACATTGGTAAATTCATGACTACTGATCACATAACTAAAAGTTGGTTCTGGTCTATTCAAAAAGAGGTTGATGTTCGAAATATCTTGCCTCCCATCATATGTTAGGTCTTATGACAATCAAAGAACAAATCAAAATTCAAAGGGCTAAAAAATTCTCATACTGCTACTGTCAATTACATCAAGCATATCATAACTAGTATGGATCATGCTAATCTATTCAAGAAAAATCATTTAATGATAGACAAATTTGCTGCTATGGATATGGGTTGCTCCAATCATTTAAAAGAAAAAAAAAACGATTTACCATATATAGACTCTCCCTCAATCTGATATAATCAAACTCAACACCGATCGGTCTTATCTAGCTAATGGAAAGGCCAACAGTTCATGGTTACAAAAACTTATATGGAAAAATAACCCCTATCACGGCTAAGGCTAAAGCTCTCTTTGATGGCCTTCTAATTTGCAAGAACAAAGGTTTAGTTAATTTCGATATTGACTATGACTCCCAAATTTTGGTTAATATTCTTTCTTCTGCAAAATCTCCTTAGCCTCTTGAGCCCCTTCTGATTGTTGTAGAGGCCTTACTTCCACTTTAATGGTGATCTCTCATATTTTCAGAGTTCAAAACAAAGCTGTCGATTTGCTAACTAAGTGGACCTTAACGTGTAATATAAAATTGGAATTTAAATGCCGAGACCCCCTTTCAGTTGACTGCTATCACTCTACTTGAAAGTATGAGCGTGGGTTATGTTAAAAATGATTCCTAATCTCTAATCTCAAATCATTTTTCAAATAAATTAATACTAATCAATTCTTTCACTAAGTTTTTAATCGCAACTCATAGGTCTCTTGGCTAGCATATGCAAAGCTTCTGTTCTTAATGTTTTACAAGTTACCAAGGTAAAGTCTAAAAAACATAGTGAAAGATATCAAGATTAAAAATCATGGATCAATCAAAAGCTTGGTTGCAGGATTACATCATAATCGAATTCACAAAACGTTTTTAGCAAATCAAAATCAAGAAATGCTATGCATGGTCTTCAGAAGCGAATTTTAGAAGATATTTTGAGAATTTCTTTCTTCTCCAGATTCCTTAAGATTGAACTCAATCGAGCATCATTTATTCTCTTGCCAATCTTATTTTTAGAATGATTTGCTCAAGAATTGATAATTTCAGTACTTTCGACTCTACTCTGAATGGTTCGACAGTACAAGATCTATCCTTAGAATCATTTATCTAAATAAATCATCTAGTCTAAAGAAATCTTGAACATCGCTAAATAATAATGACCATATACAGTAATAAAGGATAATCAAAATGGAAGCCAAATAGTTTTTGCTCCGATTAATTTAGAAGCTTCGAAATCCGATTAAAAAGCTGTAATCTAAAAATATCTAGACCTAAACACAACGATATCACTGAAACTAAAATCTAACTCAAAGGAAAATAGAATCATCTTCTAGAATGCCTAAAATGCAGCGACACGACTATCGTCTTCGGTTTACCTTCTCATCTAAAGTTAATTCTCACCAAGGAACGAATTACTCCCTCTTTTTCATAATATAAGTCTTTGTAGAAGAAATTTTTTGTTTGATAATATAAGTCGTTTTCATTTTCCAATGCAACATTAATTACATATATTCCATTTTCCACCAATAAAATATTTAACCTTCTACACAAGTTATCAACTTCACCAATCAAATTTATTTTTTAATATTTCTTCAAAGTCATTATTACTTTCCTTAATATTTGTGAAAAAACCTTAAACGACTTATATTATGAAATAGAGAGAGAGTAATATATTTCTGAAAATTTAAAGTTTTGTGCCTTGTTTTAGTAGTTAGTGCTTTAGTATTTCGTTTTTAATCCAAACTTTAATGTATCAAAACCATATAATTCAATCAAAGATTACTCTTTTACTTTAACAATTATTCATAAAATGGTAATCACGTGATTTAAATTGTTAATATGGAAATTTAAATATTTAAATATTTAAAATAACTATTATGAATCAATTTTATTAATGCTATCCTTTGGGATACTTGTCTATAAAGACCCGGTCTACAAAGCTATTACGGATAAAGGCCTAAAGTTTTTATGAGATTTTATACCTTAATTATGAATAACTATTATGAATCAATTTTATTAACCATTTTCTCTTTCTTTCTTTCTTTTTATTTTTTATTTTTAAAGGTCCGTATCTTTTAAACCGTAACTCAGAAAAAGAATCCGAAAATACCATTGGTTTTATTTTTTAAGACGAACAAAACTAGTACCACTCATAATTTGTTTTGATTGTTTTTTTTAAAATATTTTACACACAATTCTCAATTATATAGTTTCGCATCTAGTGACTGGGTTCTCATCTAACAGAATAAAGAAGGTTTTGCATCTATAAAAAAAGAGGTTACTCATCTAGCAAAATAAAGAAGGTTTCGCATCTATCAAAATAAAGAAGGTTTTGCATCTACCATATAAAGAAGGTTTAACATCTATCAAAATAAAGTTGGATTCGCATCTATCAAAATAAAGAAGGTTTAGCATCTATCAAAATAAATAAAGATGGTTTAGCATCTATCAAAATAAATAAAGAAGGTTTAGCATCTATCAAAATAAAGAAGCTTTAGCATCTATCAAAATAAATAAAGAAGGTTTACCATTTATCAAAATAAATATAGAAAGTTTAACATCTATCAAAATAGAGAAGGTTTCGTATCTATCAAAATAAAGAAGGTTTCCCATCTATCAAAATAAATAAAAAAGGTTTAGCATCTATCAAAATAAAATAAAGAAGGTTTTGCATCTATCAAAATAAAGAAGGTTCTGCATCTTCTTCGTTTACCATTAATTTTTTTTTAAAATCTGTATCTTTTAAACCGTAACTCGGATTTTTTTTGAAAATACCATTGATTTTGTTTTTTTAAGACGAACAAAACTAGTACCACTCTTGATATGTTTTGAATTTTCTTTTGGGGAAATAATCTCTTGAATGGCTTGGTTCCTCGGGATATATGTTGATCTGGAAGTCTGGAGATTCTTCGATTGGATGATAATTTACTGAGTGGTCTGATTCCAAAGGAGATTGGTGACTGCACATCTTTTTACTTATTGTAAGTGTCAATCTTTCATATTATCCTGTAGTATTGAAATGCGTAGAAGTAAATAAAACCGATTAGTCTAGATTAGATTTTTGTTCTCCATTGTTTTCTTCCAATACTGTAATAAGTATATCAAAAAGTAATTCTACACGTTTTACACTTGACTTCGGCAATTATCTCTTCATGTTTCTCATGAGAGAAAAGTTTGTTCCTTTGTTTATTATGTTGACAAATTTTATTGTTTATTATATTGTGGCAGGCTGTCGAAATCAACTCGTAATATGCAGACCAAGCGAAAATATCGCAATTGTTGGATATATATATGTCAACATTTAAGATTAGAGAGCTAAGTAGTTCCGATACAGAGATGTTAGAGAGAGAAAAGAAGAAGAATTTAATGGATAAGAATGAAGAGAGAGAAAAAAATGGGGTATAGTGTTAAAAGCTTTTATAGAAATAATGAGGAGTATTTAAGGTATTAGTGGTTCTCTAATTGTAAATATTTAACTAAAACGGATCTTTCTCGGAGAATCATCAAAATATGGGTCTTAGGTGGATAATAGTTAGAGTTTTGGGTCTTAAATGGTATTTTACCTTATTTTATATATTCTAATTTATAAATAAAATAGGGATACAACTTATTATTTTTTAATATATATTATTTATATGCAATTTGTTAATTAAATATTTTAGATAATATTAAATATATATTATTGGTATGAAAACCTTAAATTAAAGATAATAATACTAATAATAAATTATTTTTGTTATATAAAATATAAGTTTAATAGGAAATTATTCGCTCTAATAAATGGTCGAAGTTGTAACATTTTTTTAACACCAATTGACCTTTTATTGATAAAACTAGGAAATACAAAGGCTACATTACAAGCTTAAAGTTTTCACAAAAGTACAGAAGTTGTCATCGAACCAAAACTAAATTTCGAAAAGATGATGTCAAATATAAAATACAAAACCTAAAAAGAATAACTTTTTTTTTTATCAAATCTTCAATTTCATTAAACCAGAAACAAGAAGCCCTTAATAGGCAATATTACAAAAATTTAAAATGAAAAGCGCGAATCATCGTCTTCAACCTTAACAAAACCAGAAACAACAACAGAACCCTAAATCAATCTAATCCATCAGCCTCAAATACCCTAAGTTCATCTTCTCCAAATAGACAATAGCCTTCAACTTTGGAGGAGCATTTAACTTTGTAAAGTCCATGTCTTGATGGTTCTTGAGCACTTCTTTAGCCACCCAATCGGCCCCTAAATTTTGTTCCCTGAAGATATGGTAAACCACCATTTCACCTTTGATAGCTTTTCTACAACAATTTAACAGCAACTCGAGAAACCAAGGACTTTTACCATATTGGATCAGATCAACCAGGACCATGGAGTCAATTTCTATATCCACTCTTCTGAGCCCAAGGTTTTGACACAACTTTAAGCCATCCAGAAGAGCTCTACTCTCTGCAATTAGAGGAGAACCCTTCCCATATAATCTGCCACAGCCAGCAACAATATCACCATTACTATCCCGGATGATTGCTCCTCCTCCAGATTCGCCTTTAAAGGTACAAGATCCATCTATATTCAGTTTAAATCTACCATGTTTGGGGCTTTTCCACCTCAGAAAGAGAGGTTTGATTCTGTCTTTCAAATGATTTATACAACCAATGTCTGTTGCTTGCTTGCTGAAATGACCCCAGTGCTTCCTTCTCAAGGTTTTAGAGTAATCAAGACTTGACAAGATCAGAAGAACATGGCTGATAATAGAACCAGTCGAGGTAATCACATTGCTCATCTTTCTTTTGTTTCTTGCAGTCCATATAGACCACATTATGATAACAGGCAACATGCTAAATATGTCACATTTATTACCAGACCAGTACCATTTCATCACAATGTGTGAAACAGTCATATGAGGTTGAATACTAACCTTAAAAATGTCACTGAAGTGCTGCCACACACCCCACGCAGAATGACAATGCACAAAAACATGATTTGCAGACTCAGCATTGTCACAAAATACACATTTAGAGGCTAGCATGAAACCCCTTCTCTGCATTATATTATCAGTTGATATCCAATTGTGTAACACCCTCCATAAGAGAAACGAACATTTTCTCGGAGTTACAGCATTCCAGGTTTTGCTATAAAGACTAGAGACATTGCCTTTGTCTCTAATGTGGTTAATAGTGTCTTTAACATTAAACTGCCCAGTCTTTGACAAAGACCACAACAGCATATCATCCTTGTTATTCAACTTGATCTGCATAATTTTGTTTATCTCTGTAGTTGTAACCATAGTCCTGAGCCTTTCAATATTCCAAGAGTCACCCAACCATAAGTCCTTCACCAGAGTGTTGCTGCTATCCAACAAAAACCTTCTATCTCTATCACCAGTGATCACAATAAAAGGCCTTTTTGAACACCATTTATCATACCAGAACTCCATATTGCCCTGACCAGGATTCCAGAACATATTATCTTCAGTTATGTCTCTAGTACTCAGAATACGAGACCAGACCTTGGACCTTTTAGGAGCAGAAATAGCTAACAAAGGGTGGATATTGTTAAAGCAATAAGTAGACCTCATCAGTTTGGCCCATAAAGATTGTTGAGTTCTAAACTCAAACCACAATTTCATAGCATAAACTTGATTCAAGTCTTTAAAATGTCTAAGATTCAGGCCACCTTCACAATATAGCTTGCAAAGTCTGCTCCAACGAGCCCAGCTAATTGAGTTTTTGTCTTCTTTTGTCCCCCACAGAAATTTGGTGAATAAGGTTTCCAGTCTGTGAACAATAGCAACAGGCAGAGAAGAGTGTTGCAAGACATAGTTAGGAAAGGCAGTCAAGACAGTTTGAATCAGTTGAAGACGACCAGCAAAGGATAAATGGAGTTTGTCCCATTCCATGATCTTTTTTCTCACTTTGTCAATAATACTTTCATAGTTTACAACTCTTGTATTATTAGCAATCACAGTGCCCAGATAATTGAATGGTAAATGAGTGTGCTTAAAGTTCCATATAGCTTCTATTCTGGACACATTCTGGCTACTCATTTTGGAAGAGACAATGAGTTTAGATTTAGACAAATTAATCTCCTGACCAGACACCAACTGGTAATGAACCATCACCTCTTTAAAAACCTCCATAGTCTGAGTGTTTCCATTTGTGAACAGAATAAAATCATCAGCAAATGCTGAGCATGCTATATTCATATTGCTTCTTGTTTTGTATCTATAGGACTGGTTATTATTAGAAGTAACAGCAACACTACGAAGCAAATATTCTTCAGCCAATATGAACAGACTTGGGGAGAGGGGATCCCCTTGTCTTAAGCCTTGAGAATTAGCAAAGTAGCCAACCATCTCCCCATTGACCAGAATAGAGGAATGAACATTACTGATACAGCTATCAACCAGATCAATAACTCCATTGTTAAAGCCAAACATTCTAAGAATATTGAACAAGAAATCATGTCTAATCTTGTCAAAAGCCTTAGACATATCAGTTTTAACCATGACATTTCCAATCTTTTTATTGCTGTTGATATCCAAGGCCATCTCTTGAACCAGAAGAATAGAGTGCTGAATAGAACGACCCTTCACGAAACCACCTTGTACCTCAGATATCAACTTAGGCAGGATAGAGGAGAGTCTATTGTTAATAATCCTTCCCAAAATCCTAGAGAAAACAGAAGTTAGACTAATCGGCCTAAAGTCTTTCCAACTGTTTGGATTCTCTAGTTTAGGAATTAAACATATCATTGTAGATTTGACACCCTTTGGCAATTTATAACCACGAAAGAAAGCTTTAACAGCCTCACACAAGTCAGATCCCACAATATCCCAACAATATTTATAAAACTCACCATTATAACCATCAGGCCCATCAGCAGATTCTGAGTTTAAACCCTTCACCACTCTGTGAATTTCATCCTCATCAGGCACCATGATCAAGGAACTATTATCATCATCATTGACAAGGAGAGGAATCACATCATTCAAAGGCTGATCATTCAAAACATTAACATCTTTAGATAACAAATCCTTGAAGAATTCAACAGCAGACAAACTAATACTTTCCTTATCAGTGAGCCATCTATCTCCCACCTTAATTCTTTCAATTCTGTTCCTCTTTTGCCTTTTCTTAACAAAACCATGATAAGCTGCAGTATTCCTATCAGCATCTTTCAACCAGGTAGCATGAGCCTTCTGCCTCCAGTAAATTTCTTCTCTATCAAGTAACAATAAGTGTTGCTTCTTAGCCTCAACCAACAAACCAACATTAACCTCTGAAGCTTCATTTTGAAGATTGATCTCCATATTGACAATAGTCTGCTCAGCATGCTTAATAGCATCAAACAAATTTCCAAAGACATTTCTATTCCATGTCCTCAGAATAGACTTCAGCCTTTGTTGCTTCAACCAAAAGATCATAATAGGGTTCCTAACTTCTTCATTAATCCCATTGGACCAACTATCCTTAACAACCTTTAACAAATCATCATGAGTTGTCCACATGTTAAGAAATTTAAAAGAAGATTTTGATCTTTCCACTTTAGAAGATATCTTGATAAGTAGAGGACAATGATCAGAACAATTACGAGCTAGATGAGACACTGAAGTATAATCAAAGTACTCCAACCAAGCATTGTTATAAAGAACTCGATCCAATCTTCTCCACTTTTGACCATTAGACCAGGTGAAAGAAGGGCCACTAAAACCAGCATCCAACAAAGAACAATCCATAATACAACTGTTAAAATCATCCATAGCACGAAGATTAATAGTAGAGCAACACAGTTGCTCCTGAATATTAGAGATGACATTGAAGTCACCACAAAGAAGCCACTCATTCTGCACATTCAATCCTCTAATGGTGTCCCACAGCACAAGTCTCTGATCTTTATTACATTTTGCATAAATTACAGAAATCTCAAAATCTTTATTTAAAACAGGATGACTAACCTTTAAGTGGATCAACTGTTCAGTATCCAACATAACATTCACCTTGAAATCCTGATGCCATAACACCCACACTTTATTATTCACATTGCCAAAAAAACCATTGAGCTTTAACTTCGTAGCCAACAGACTCAACTTATCAGACTTAACCAATGGCTCTTGAATAGCCACCAGAGAAACCTTTTCAGAATAAACCATAGACTTTAATCTTTTCACAGTATCTTTGTTTGCAAGACCCCTTGCATTCCAATTCAACTTCATGACTTTAGAAGACACAGGACCCTTTGAAGACCATAACTTTGGCACCTTCTTCAGTTTCCTAATCTCCTGCTTGTTTACATCTTTATTCCTCACTGGAGAGACAGGAAGGCTGCCATCATGCTTAGGTGAGTCATGTATTTCTTCACTAAGAACTTCAAACGTATTCTTTTTCTCTAACATCTTTAAAGCCTCAATCATTTCTTCTTCAATCATTTCTCCTTCTTCAACATTCTCTAAAGGTTCACCTTTGTTGTTTACAGAAACTAAATCATGAGTAGAACTACTAACCTCCACATCTTTCTCATGATCTTGTTTCTGTTGAGTAATCACAACAGACTTTAACCATCTATTTTTGTTTCTGTCAACAGTCCCTTCTTTAACTTCTTTGTCCTTAATAGTCTCAACCCTTTCACTAATAAAATCGTTACCAAGAAACTGAGAACAAGATTGTTGATCAGGGACCCCAGAACTATCAATCTTTTCAACATTCTGATCAGTTTCCATAACACCATGTTTAACTCTCACAACTTTTTTACACTTCTCTTTATCATGCCCTATGTGATCACAGATTGAACAATAAAGAGGAACTTTATCATACACCAAATCGATCCAATAACAGTCCTCTTCACCAAACTTCAACTGAACTTTGTGAATGAGAGGTTTCGAGATATCAACTTCCACCCATATTTTACAGCAATTCTGTCTAGCTCTATTCATCGAAGGAACCCAAACTTTAAGAGGCGTTCCCAACACCTTAGCAATCTCACTGATTGTTGAATAATTAAATAGAAATTCAGGGATATTAGGAACAGAGACCCATATTGGAGTATAAGGACATTCTAGATTAGGATCGAAACCCGGAGTCCACTTCAACAACCTCATGGTTTTATTCCCCAAAACCCAGATGTTTCTCGACCACAATCTTTTGAAATCCTCAATGTCAGTAAATTCCACAAATACATGACGAAAATCCCAGACCGAAAGACTGAATTTTCCAACGAAGTTGAATTTCAACAAAAACTTGCGAAGCTGTTCCAAGGATGGCTTACCAGAAGAGAATTTCGCTATAAGAGTATGCGTAGAAACCTTTAACAGTTTATCTTTGTCAGCAGCATCAAACTGAATAACCGGAATCTTATCAGAGACTATGACAGAAACGTTAGTATGCAGAAACTCAGTTTTTGAACTTTTCAACAAATTTGCAAAAGATTTCTTTTGAGATATCTCTTCATTTTCTTTCTGCATATCTTCGAAAACAGGGTTGGAAATCACATTGCATTCTTCAGTACCAGAATCCAAGATCTTCTTGGTACTCTGTTTTTCGAAATTTGACACTTTCCTTAGTAAAGGAAACTCGTCTAACCTTTCTTTCTCCATTGCGATCAAGGTTCCAAATAGCAGATGAAGCCCAAGGATGAATCAAGGATGAATCAATTCAAAGAAGAAGGAGAAAAATGAAACTTTCTTCTTTCACAAGAACAGAGCGTTTCTTGAAGCCCATCCCCTCTTCTTCCTTTCACCATTATTAATGTTTAACCTAAAAAGAATAACTTGTTTACGTCTAATTTAAAAAAAAAGAAAAGAATTGAAACTTATTTTTAAAGGAAAATAAATTTCAAATTTAAATATGTTAGATGGTTCCCTATGAAAATACAAGTTTCATTATTGGATATTATGTTAGATCACACTTAATTTTCTGAATTTGTTAATAAGTAAGTTGGTTTATATATATAATATTTAATTTTGTATACTATTTTTTGGAGCAGATGCAGTGCGAATATATGACTTTGTTTTTATTAGCAGATAAATTTCTTGGTTCAAACTATGCCATTAAATAGATAGAAATCTTGTTATCTCGTTTAAAAAAATATTAAAATCTAATGCCAAAATATTAATCGGAACAAAAATAACGGAATGCAAAATACAATTTAAAAAAGTTAGATTAGAAAATTAAAGATATAAAAGTTTTTGAACAAAACAACCACTACAACAATCGAAGGTACAATATTCGAACATAATAAACCAGATTCAACCATTATACATCAAAATGTTGCTGAAGCAGAAAATGCTACAAAAATAATAGGATCCGCAACTTGAATGATACAGAGTCCAACAACTAAGTGATTCGAGATGGATCCTCCAGATGGATCCTCCATCACAAGAGTTGAACCAAAAACCCAACCACCACCGGACCAACAAAACATTAAAGCTGAAGAACCACCACAAATAGTAAGACAAACTGCAATCTAGCAAGAAGAAATAGAGTTGGGCATCCCTAGACATCGAGCACCGAGACGAGTAATCCATCACATACCGTGAAGATACTTTTGGCACTGTAGATCTTACCAAGACTATCAACCTAGACACCAGAGCTAGGAGAATCGCACTTGAGACGAATCACTAGCATCTAACTGTAAAGAAAATACAAATAAACACATTTAAGTAGAACAAATGTCACCTTAAAACCTCATGGAGGAGGCAATTTCGTGCTCGGCAAAAACAACCCCTCACAAAAAACGCGAATTTTGAACCGCACGGTCTTCTTGGAAGAGAATAAGATATCGTTTCCACAAGTAAAAATTTACATGCATAACTGAAGAAGAGAAATCCACACCAAAACAACAACACAAAGATTGAAAGAAGAATGACGGAAAATGTTTGAGATTGGAGATTGTTTTCCAATGTATGAGTATCGATCAAACATTGAAGCCAACGATGCCTCATGTGGTGATAATATTAGAGAGAGATATCAAAATCCCAAAAATAAAAATAGCTTCACACTCCAGACTACATTTATAGTATCCAGACGAATCGATTAGATACATAGGTCAATCGAGTGCGTCTAAATATTTCTACCATTAATGATTATCTAATAAAATACAAGAGATTTTCAATATAAAAAAAAAACCTTTGAGGTATAACTAATGTTATTATATACCTTATTCATATATGGACAATGCTTCTCACTTTTACATTGATTTTTCACATCCTAATACACTTTTTAGGAAACAAGGTATGCCAATAAAAAAACGAAACGATTCCAAAATCCCACACACGAACATATATCAATAACCTTAGTAATCCGTTGCGGTTTGGTCAAATCCAAACCAATTTTATAGTACAAGATTCATTATTTTAGGTATATATATAGGAAAATGTGACTTGAAGAGGACTTGAAGGACGATAAAATATAAGAAAGCCACATAAAACTAATACAAGAGATAATTGTTAGATTTATTGGTGAATTCATCATCAAGCGGTCCGATCAAGGAGAAAACAAAGTCTATCTATTTTAGACAGTGTGTTCGAGGCATTTAGAGCTTTAATCTAGACGGTTGCATTGTGATTTGACACTATGTTTCACGGAACAATACATATTTTTTGTGATATTCTTCACTTTTATTTATCTTTTTTCAATCTACTATGCTTATAATTGTAGATCTTTATAAGATTGATTTGGATATACTTATATCCTCAAAGTATCTTAATAAGTTGTTTATGGCGGACTCCTTATAAGTCCCGTACTTTTTTTAATTCTCACATAGAAAGGGTTTTTTCATGTAAAATAGATCTTTTGTGTTGATTTATTTTACCACTGATTATATTTCCAATGATTATCTTTGTGGTTCTAGTTGGTTAATAAATTGGTGAACCATTGGTGGTGAATTTGGTTTATTATTTGGTCAATTATCTTGAATTTATTATAAGTGGTTGATATACGAGTCGTTGGGTGATGCGGCCGATATGAGATCTTGTGGTTTATTTAGCCATTAATGGTAATTTCATGATTAAATTGACATAAACCAATTATTATATTTGGAGATCGATGATGAATGGTGTGTTGTATTATAATTGTTTTTTAAAATATGGTTGAGTCAATAAAATATGGTTGTGGTAACTCTAATAAACTTGTACAACCATAAAATACGCCAGAAAAATATTAAGAGAAACTCAAAAGAAATACTTTAGAGACTATTTGGCAATGAATTGATATTAACATCGTCAACCATGTTTCTCAAGAGTCTGACCTGTATGACCTTCAGAATAAATTGGACGTTCTTTATGAAAGGAAAACTATTCATAACAAAGCCTTTTTTATTAAAAGACTAGTTAATTTGAAATTAAAAATTGGGAAGTCAACTTATGAACATTAGAGTGACTTCAAAGATATTATTAACAAGTTGACTACTATGACATTTTTTTTTATGATGAGTTGGAAGCTTTAATCTTATTGATCTTATTACTAGGTAGTTGAGAGATCTTGGTTGTGACTATTAGTAGAACTAGATGATATTTTATTTTTGGATGTTATCAAAGAAATCATGTTAAATGAATAGATTAGAAGAAATGAGATAAGAGTTGACAATTTACAAGATCTTGTTACTGAGAGTAGAAGAAAAGACATAACTAGAGGTATTAAATTTTGTGGTAACTCAAAGGGAAGATCCAAGTCCATAGATAGGGAAAAGACTAGGACATTCCATATTGTAGCAATCCTCCATATATAAAATTATTGTTATCGATGGGAAAAAAAAGATAACAAGTAAGATTCATAAAATAAGGGTGATAATAAAAATAATATAGATATTATTTTTACTAATAATGATGATACATCATTGCTTGATGCTAGTGGTGAGTGTTATCATGTTGATGGTGCTGATTCATAATGACTTGTAAATAGATGTTCTTCATATCATTGTGTTCCTAACGTATAATATTTTATAAAAGTGGTTCCTAACAGAAAACTGGAGCTCAACTAGCATTATTGGGTTTGTTGATATCCGTGTGAAGACATTCATTAGATGCATATACTTACATTAAAGGATGTCCATCATCTTTCTGATTTACGTCTGATTTTGTTGTCTGTTTATGTCCTTGATGAAGAAGGTTTTTGTCACACATTTGATGATGGTAAGTGGAAATTTTATAAAGGTTCGATGATAGTTTCTTGCGGTGGTATTTCTCTTTGTATAATATATGTTTGGGTCTATGTTTTAGGAAGGTAAATGCGATTCAGGAAATGAACTCTAGTAACTTGTGGAATTGGATACTAGAATTCATGAGTAATAAGAAGATGAAAACCTTGACAAGTAAGCCACTCATTTATGTTGATAAAATTATTATTATTGACAATTGTGATCATTATTTTGCACAAAAGCAACATAAAGCTTTGTTTTCTAAGAAATTCACTCAAAGGAAAGAAAAGTTAGAGTTAGCATACTCTCATGTTTATGGTCCTACGGAAGGTGATTCAATTAGTGGTAATAAGTATTTTTTCTATAATAATTGATAACGTTACTTGAAAATTTTAGGCATACATATTGTAGACAAAAATCCAAATGTTTGAGATTTTTTAGAATTTTCATATCATGGTAAAAAGGGAGACATAAGAAAAGTTGATTTGTTTATCTCACAATGGTGGTGATCATGCTTCGAATGGGTTCAAAATTTATACCTCACATTATGGCATTAGACATGAGAGGATAAAACGAGGTACAACACAACATAATGGAGCTGCAGAGAAAATAAACCGAACCATTGTAGATAAAGTTTGATGTATTCAAGAAATGTCTAAGCTTCCTAACACATTTTAGGCTTAAGAGGTTAATTGTGTTGTGTACTTGATAAATAGAGCACCATCAACAACTCTTCATTTTGATATTCCTCATAAAGTACGAACATCAAAGGATCTCGCATATTTATATGAGAATTCTTTGGTGAAAGGCCTACATGCATGTTTCAAAGTAACATATATCTAAACTTGATTTGAAGACTCATCCTTGTGGCTTTAATGAGTATGGCTTCAAACTCTATGCTCAGAGATGTTTTTTTTAATAAGAAATAGAAATGTGGTATTCTTTGAGCACGGGAAGGATGCGGTATTTTAAGTACAAGCTTCACTTATATATTTTTATACTACTAAATATGTTTATTCTTCAACTATTCTTTATGTAAATCAGTCAACAAATGAGAATATTGAGGTGGTTCCTAATAATATTAAGGATATTGCACCCGATAGTGATATACAATATTATGTTAATGATGATGATTTTAATAACACCTTATTTGAGGAAGAACTTCACGATGAATAGGTTAATGAGAAGAGGGAGTAACCTACCCTTTATATTGTCAATATGACTTCTATCAAAAGTATGTTAGGTTTAACTGCAAGTCTTAATCTTGATTTGTAACAACTTGATGTAAAAACATTACGTGGTGACTTCCATAAGGAGAGCTACATGGAGCAACTTAAAGGTTTTGAAGTGAAATAGAAATAAATGTCTGGATATAACCGAAATAAGTATATTTGTGGTCCTAAACATGCGCCAATGTAGTGCTATCAGAAATTTGAATCATTTAAAGAAAGACTTGGCGAAATCATTCGACATAAAAGATTTGGGTCCAATAAAGCAAATCTTAGGTATGTAGAATGCTCGTGAAAGAAAGTTGGAAATTTACGGTTATGACATGAGAATATAATCAACGTGTACTTGAAATGTTAAATATGAATAATACCAAGCCAGTTAATGCACCATTAGCTACATATTCAAGATAAATAAAGAAGTGTGTTAGACAACCAAAAAACAAAAAGAAAGTATATAAACTATTCCTTACTGATTCTGTTGTTGGTTCTTTGATGTATGCCATGGTGTCTACAACAACATATATTACATATGCTATCAGATTTATGAGTAAATATATATCCAATCCATGTAAAGTTCATTGGTAAGTAGCGAGGTGGATTTTTAGATACTTGCGAGACACTTATTTTTGAGTTCGTGTTACAGAGGTGGAAAACCTATACTTGAAGGGTATACAAGTACCGACATGGCTGGTGATATTGATATACAAAAGTCTACATCAAGTTTGTGTTTATATTCTCAGGGATAGTCATTTTCTGGCAACCTAAGGTACACAAATATTTAGTATTATCAAAATCTGAGGTAGAGTATATTGCAGCACGAGCCATGTATGATTAGTATTAAAGCTTTGTCCTGAATATAGAATCATGATTAATTAACTTCAAAATAATCAACGATACAACTAAACGAATTCACAGATTCACTAATTAGTTATCCAACTAGATGAAGATAAGGAGAATTTCTTATATGAAGACTAATGCATCGAGTCCCAAATAAGTATTTTATCATCCTTTTAACGTATTTAGTGTTAGGAATTTGTAGGAACTGACTAAGTTTGTTTATTGCAAATGTAATGTATGACCCAATGTGTGGTAAATACTGAAGATAACATACCACACTTATCTATGTTGTATGATTAACTGGCCAACTATCCTCGGAGCATCACAAGGCTTGGAGCTGGAAATTCATTCCCAACCCAGTAAGCCCTCTATATACTTGGTCTGAGTTAGGTAAAATCTTGTGGCATCTATATAGTTTTCTATGCCAAGGTATAAATGTAGAGACCCCATATATTTGAGAGAAAAAAGTATGAAGTCTTTGAATGAATGTGTAGGTAACTTATGTTATTCCTTATGGTAATTATGCCCTTTATATAGATCAGAACAACTAGAATAATAGACCTATAATTATTGATGAACATAGAGGAGCAAGTCTTGGAGTTGTAAAATGTCAGTTGAGTAAGGTGTGCATCATTTGAGTCTTAAGTCTTTATTAAATTTTCACACATATGAAGAATTTTTAATGTGCACAAGACCCTCAAGTTGTGCCATATACATATTTTCAACAATGAACTAATATATGAAAACATTGTTTATATTTAGATGTTTAACATCTAATATTTTAGCTACAGAAATAGTGAGAACAAGCCTTATAGAATGAGACTTAATCACAAGACTAAAAGTCTCTAAAAAATCAATACTATGGGTTTAATGAAAGTCCTTGACAACAAGTCTTGTTATATAGCATTGGATAGACCCACATGTGATTCTATTTAGGCTTATAGACCCATATACAATAAAAAATGTTCATGTTAGATGTCCAAGGAATAAGTCTTAGTTTTATTTTGCTGCAATGCATTATATTTTTCATGTATAGTTTGTACACATTTAGGATCACCTGAGGCCTATAAGAATTTAGTAGGTATTGTATGAGGACCTGAAGTACTGGTGATGACACCTTTATAAATAGACCTAGGTTTAAAAATGCCACTTTTTTCTCCGGTTTGCATATTGTAATGATTGGGTAGGGTGGGTGGTAGAGTTCTAGTCGGTATTGAGTAGAGATACTCTACATTATTAGGTCAGTTATATTTGTAGTTGGAATGTCATGTGTAGGATGACTAAGAGATTGTATAGTTACTGAGTATTTTAGTTGATGAATTTAATTGTTGATTAGAATAAGTTAAAAAAGTTTTGCAAAGTAGATGATTGAGTCAAATATGCGCGAATGTGAGGAACCATATGTTCCTAGAGACTCAGTTATAATAGGTAACTAAGAAGACCAAATGAATGATTGAAAACTCTCAATAGTTTTAGTGTTTAGAAAACCTGAATGAAAAAGAAAATCTAACACATTAACAACAACATTCCTAGAAATATAAATTTTACCATTAAGCTTATACATTTGTAACCTTTGTGAGTGTAATTATAACCGAGAAAAACATTACGAGTGTTATTATAACCGTGAAAAACAAATTATTTTAATAAAATTGGAAAATCTGAGATTGATAGGGCCTTAAATAGGAAAAACCAAGCACATCCAAATGTTTTTAAGTCTAATTAGTTAGGTGTTTTGTTACACAGTTATTCATCGGATGTAAGGCTTTTTAGGATAACAGAAAGTAGTATATTGATTAGAAATATGGTTGTAAAAAAGATCTTCAGTGTAATATTTGTAAAAAACCTATTTCAACTATATGTCTATGTTTTTGTTATTCTCTTCCAATGAGGGAAGATGTATAAGGACGTGAAGGTTTGAAATATATGCTTGATTGCTTAGTTATTGGAACAAAATACCTAAACCCTACATCCCAATTTCATTGTTAAATTTTTATCTCTATTGTTTCAAACGGATTTCCGACAAGATTTTTAAAATGAATAAAGGTAGTGCATTTGCTTCACTTGTCTATTTTAAAGAATATAGCCATGTGCATATACTAAAATCATCTGGGAAATGAATGTAGTACATGAAACTAGATTGAGACATAATAAAAAAAAGACTGTAAACACCTATACATATGAGGTCTAAAACATGATTAAAATAGGAACTAGAGTTAAAGTAAAGTAAAAAATACGACTTGCAAAATTGACATGTATCATACAAATTCATTTATTTTCTTAAGGTGAAGTAGATATTATAATTCTTTAAGATAGTTACTAGGGCTTTGATAGAAGGATGACCAAGTCTTATATTCCATCGTTCTTTTAGAGAATAAGAACTAATATCTAAATCTGACTTATCTAGATTAGGTGTATTTATAAGAGACCCAACATTAAAACCTTTTGAATAAAATATTAATGACTTAGGTTTTCATATTACTGAACTAGTTAGTTCTTTAATCTTGTGATGGCCATTCATAAATTTCCATTTACGAAGTATCTTCCATTTGTTTTACTTCACAAAATAACCAAATTCATAAAACACACATGGTTATTTAAAGTAATTTGATATACAATAATAGGTTTTTATTTATTTTAAGAACATGAATTATATTTTCAGTGTAATTGCTTTATTTGTTTGAGTAGTAAGTTTAGATTGTCATATAGACAATTTCTGACCACTACATACAATAATAAATATCTTATCATTTTACTCAACCTTATGACTCATGAGACTAGAAGTTTTATTAACATGGTGACTAGCATAATTGTCTGTAAACATTGAGGCTTCACCTCCATGTTCTTGTGTGATCATGTATCCTCTTGTGTCTATTTCACTTCTTGGTTGATTGTTTGGTGTAGAACTTAGGTAGGTATGATCTCTGAAGTAACACATAAATTCTCATATCTTTAACAAAACTAATAGGTAGGCTTGAAGGGTGCAAACTTTCATCACCTGCCATATTTGAAGCTATTTTCTCTACAGTTATTCTGACATCTAAAGTTATTCTTCTGAAAACTTTAGTATTTGTTGACCTCTGTTTTGTTATTATTTTGAGATATATAGTCTTTTCTGTTTGCATCATAGTTGATATATGATATGCTCATGTTAGTTGTTGCTCTTTGTAGGTTATTAAGTTGCTTTAACTTGTTTTCAAAGGTAAGTAGAGAGGTTTGTAAGCCTATCCAGCTGAGTATTTTTATATCAGCTAGACTCACCATAATGGGTGTATAGTTAAGAGTATACACCATAAAATTTTTGTTTAGCTATGAAAATATGACAACCAACTAGAGTATTATTAACTATGTTTTTTTATCTTGTTTAAGTACTCTTTTATACTTTTCATGCATTTCCTTGTCCTTTGCAACTATGATTTGAAGTAGGTTATTATGGACCTGGTGCATGATTTTGAGAGACACAAGGTTTCAACTCGCATTCATTTTTAGGTCTATTCAGGCGTCACTCCTTTAATATTATTTTAGCTCATAGTGTTGTATAACCAACATAGTAAGAGTTGGTAATCCTGTTCTCATATTCTGGATTATCTTTGATTGTGTTACCATTTGTTTTAAAGACCAGCATTGGAGGATATAACTCTCTCAATTTATGAAGCCTTTTAATTTGTTTACTCAGGTGATTGGAGGACCATTTCCTTCCACAAGAGGCAATTTCTTAAGTCTAGTTTTATGTTATTGAAGGTATTCGTTTGCTTATTTGACGAGAGTTTTTAGTTTAAAAGAGATTCAGTTGGTATCCTTTAGGATCTTACTAATCTAGATCTGAGATTAAAGTATTCAACCATAGAAGGAAGAAGATACTTATAACCTTCTCTAATACCAAGTGAAGAAAGAACAATATTTGTTTTATATTTTTTTTTTGTAAATTTGATGTTTATCGTTTGGTATATATATATATATTTTAAAATAGAATCTTAGTACCAAAGTTTGTTACATGGAGAAACATAAATATTAATTGTATATTTTGTACAACTTCTTATTGTGCTTATCTTCTTATTTGTTTCTAAAGGATTTTTATAAGGCTTGTAATGATTTGTATAAGACTTGAACTAACTAATTTAGAGTGTTTTGTGTTTTGGGATGATGATTGATAAGACCCAAAATATAGCTGATTGAATTCTTTAACTTTACTACTAGATAATGACATCCAAACATATTCGAGTGAAGACCAACATGAGATCATCAAAGTACCAATTATTAGAACTGGTCCTATAACACACTCAAGAGCAAATGATCTTTGTTAAGAGTTCAAAAAGGTTTTGAAGAGTTTTATAAGCCAAATAGAGCATGAGCTAACTTACAGTTTAGTTACTTCCCAAGAAATGCCTTTAATTTAAGAAAACAATGTGAGTAATTTGTTTTAGTTCGCAACGACAACACTTCAAAATGATGTTGTTTAGTGTTAAAGGAAAGAAATATACTCTTAGTCATTTTAGAAATATCGTCCCAGTGAATAGATCTTATAGAGCTAACTTATAGAAGACATTTCATATTTATTATTCAAGAGTTACTTTTATGTCTTTAAATCATTTAATTATGTTTTAAAAGAGTTAAGGGGAGTCATTTCGTATTTATTATCCAAGAGTTACTTCAAACTCATTTAATTATCTTTTTAAAGAGTAAAAAGAATCATTCCGTTTTTATTAATGGTCTTTATTTATATTTCTATATATAAAGCCTTATAGTTTTTATACTATTCAAATGGAATTAAGTAATAGAACATATAAAAAAAATATTCTACTCAACACAATTTATCCAAGAAAAAACATTTTCTAAGTTATTCTTGTGAAAAGCGAGTTTACAGCTACTTATCAAACACTTTAACATTTCTTTTGTGGCGCAACTCGATCCATCATCTAACTTTATTACCTTTTATTTGATTTCGTTAGTGAGTGTTCTCCCAACAAAAACAAATCAAATTGCTTATGTGCCTACATTATTTGGTATTTAAGCCGAAAGATACCTTATACATGTTGTATAATCCTTACATACAACCAATTTCATCAGAATAAATCATTAAGAAACTTGTTCAATTTATGACTGTTATGCAAGAGCAGTTGTGAATATTAAGTAAAACAATGCAAACAAAAGATGAAGAAGATCATATTATGATGAACAAATTTGGAGAACGTATTGGATGAATTGAGCGGCCCTCAATGAGATTTAGAGCCATCATAAACCTCTCACCTACACAATAGAAAAAACAATGTGATGAGATATAAGATGAAGATGATGAATGCTTAATTTAGACGATGACCCTATAGACCACTTGTTTCATGGAAACCAAATAAGATATCCTTTTGGTAGATGATGAGAAATAGACAAACAACCAAAAAGATATCAAAATGAAGAGTTAGAGATAAAACCTCTTATGTTCGTTGGAAAATCAGATCTTAATGCCTATATAAATATGGAAGAGCGTATCAATTATATATTTGAGTGTTACAAATATACCAAATAATGTGCACTAGAGAGATCCCGAATCACCATGTCATATTCATCACTTCAAGTGGAGAATATGAGTCACAAGATGAATGTGAAGATGAGAAATCATACTATAAAGATGTAATTGAGTATATAGATGTTGGTGATTTATTGGTGGCAAAAAAGAGTCTTAGGTGCAATGATTCAACCAAAAAAACCATCCAAAGGGAGAACATATTTTACACCAAATGCGCTATCGACAAAAAGGTATGTAATCTTAGATCATAAATGAAGGTTCTTGTACTAATGTGGCTAACAAGTTTATAGTGGAAAAATGGATATTTTAAAGAATAAACATCCAAGTTCTTACAAGCTACGATGGCTTGATGATCAAGCTGAATTACGCATCACAGAACATGCCACTATCCCATTCAGTATAGGAAAATATCAAGATCAAGTTCTCTTTGTTGTAGTGCATATGCAAGCTAGACACGTATTGCTCGGTAGACCATGGCAGCTTGATAGTCAAATATGTCAAATTGGATGCACAAACATTTACTCATTTTTGCATAATAAGAAGAAGATCAACTTAGTACCTCTTAACCCATATGAAATTCATAAAATATGAATACCAATGTGTAAGGCAGCCGACATAAGTAAATCAAGCTTATATTTATATTTTATGATGTTTGGAAGTCCATAAGTACTAGAAGAAACATACGACTCATCTTGTTCAAGAAATTTTTAAATTCATGAGTTAACATGTTGGAGCTACCAACTGAAGTGAAAAATATTATAAAAAGGTATCAATATATTTTCCATAATAAATACTCCATGGTTCTCACCCTATTTGAGATATTGAACATCAAAAGAATCATCTTCTTGGTTCTGTATTACCAAATAAGCTAGCCTACCGTATGAAGCCAGAATAAACTAAAGAGTTAGAGACACAAGTGTAGGAATCAATGGCTAAAGGATACATCAGAGAGAGCTTTATCCTACATGATGCACCAGTTATATTGGTACCTAAGAAGGATAATAGTTGGAGAATGTGTGTGGATTTTTGTGCCATTAACAATATCACCATTAAATACCATTATGAAATTCCAAGACTTGATGACATGCTGGATAAACTTAGTGGTGCCACCATATTCTCCATGATTGATTTAAGGAGGGGTTATCACCAAGTCCAAATGAGAGGAGGAGATAAATTGGAGACAACCTTCAAAACCAAGCAAGGATTACATGGATAGTTAATTATGACATTTGGTCTTACTAATGCTCCAAGTGTGTTTATGAGGCCGATGCATCAGGTTATAAAAGTATACATGTATAAGTTTGTTATGGTATACTTTGATGACATGCCGATTTATAACAAGATCTTGAGAGAGCATCTACAACTGGTTGCAAACTCTAAGACAAGAAAGCTTTTATGATAATCTCAAGAAGTGTATATTATGCATTGATCAATTTGTCTTTCTTGGAATTATTTTGAGTTCTCAACGCCTACAAGTTGATTAATATATCAAAACAATCTAAGAATGGCCAACACCAACAACGATTGGACATGTGTAAAGGTTCCACACATTGACTAGTTTCTATAAGAGAATTGTTATATATTTCAGCACCTTAGCAGCTCATCTCACTGTTGTGATTAAGAAAATCATGTCTTTCAAGTGGGAAGAGGCACAAGATAAGGATTTTTATTCCCTCAAAGATAGCCTCACACAAACACCAATTTTGATTCAAACTGATTTTGACAAAATATTTGAAATAGATTGTGAAGCATCAGGACTGGGTATCAGAGGTGTATTAACTAAATAATGATGTCTCACGACCTATTTTAGTGAGAACTTCAATGGAACAACACTCAACTATCCTACCTACGATAATGAGCAATATGCTTTAGTGAGATCGTTGGAAACATAACAATATTATACAATATGTAAAGAGTTGTCATTTATACAGATTATTAAACTCTTAAGCTTATAAAAGGCCAAGCTAAACTCAAAAGAATCCATGCTAAGTGAATTTAGTTCATTGAGACATTCGCATACATCATCATATACGAAAAAAGAAAATTGAACATTGTGGCACATGCATTATCAATGAGACATGCATTATTTGTACAATTGGGGAAAATGTTCCAGGATTTGAACACATCAAAGGGTTGTATGAGGATGATCCAAAATTTGGATATATATACAAATAATGTTATAAAGAGGTTATCTTGTTCTATGAACATGATGAGTTCTTGTTTCAAGACAAACTTTTGTTTATTCCACAAGTTTCTATGTGTGATCTCATCTTAACTGAAGCACATGGAGGAGGTCTTATGGGTCACTTTGGAAGAGATAAAATGTTATTTATTGTGGGTGATCATTTATTTTGACCTCACTTGAAGAAAGATATGGAGAAATTTTGCAACTATTGTATTATTTTCTTAAAATAAAAATCTATATCACGTTATCGTAGTTTTTATCTACCGCTGTTGATTCCTACTGTACCATGTATCTATGAATATCGTGTTATGACTTCCAAAAATTAGATAGAAAGACTACATTTTTGTTATGATGGATATATTCTCGAAGATGGCGTAACTGAATTGAAAAACTGTACAATATCTACTTTACTTAGAGCTACTATGGGTGACAAACCGTAGTAATTGGTTGGGGATCTCTACCATTCATTGAGCTTGTTTATAACTATGATACCCACTATACTACGAAACTATATCATTATGAAGTTATTTATGGATTTAATATTTTGAAGGGATTCGAATTATCCCCACTACCGCCATCATAGTATTCAAGATAAGATGGAATGAGCATGATTAAACTTGTCAAGAAAATGCACCAGAAGGTTAAGAAGAACATTGAAAATAAAATGGAGCACTATAAGCATTAAAGAGATAAATAGTGCACAATATTAACATTTGAATCGAGAGAATGAGTTCGGATACACATAAAACGATAAAAGTTCCACCAAAAATAAAATTCTAAACTTCTACCTCATGGAGATGGTTCATTCAAAGTTCTAGACCAAATCAATGATAATGCCTACAAATTAGAGTTGCCGGGATGTATGAACATTTATGTATTTTAATGTATTTGATTTATCTTCATTTGAAATAGGTGAACCGGTTTTAAGGACAAAACCTTCTCAAATGTGAGAGAGTGTAAGGACATCTAAACATATCTGATTGAAGAACAACATGAGATCATCGAAGTACGAACTATTGGAATTGGTCATATAATAGACTAAAAAAAATAAAACTTCATGGAGAGTTCAACAATGTTGTGGGTAGCTTTATAACATAAATGAAGCATGATCAAAATTAAAATTTAGTTAATGCCCAATAAATACCTTTAATTGGAGCAAAAATATGAGATTTTTTTTAGTTCCCAAGAACAATAGTTCAAGATGATATTCGTAAGTGTTAAAGTCTAAAGATCTACTCTAAGTCATTTTAGCAATACCATAACATTTCTTCAATGCCCTGATGAGGAGATCTTCTAGAAGATATCAAAGTGATAAAATTTAAAAGTCAATATGAGTTATTTTGTATTTATAATCCAAGCGTTATTTTTGAAGTTTTTAAAATCACTTAATCATATGTAAAGGTATTAGAGAGAGTTATTCCGTATTTATTATGCAAAAGTTATTTTTAAGTCTTTAAGATCATTTAAGTCTCTTTTAAAAGTGGCAACGAAAATTATTTTGTCTTTTATTAATGGTCTTTTGTTGTATGACTATAAATAATACATTAGAGTCTTTGTGTTTGTAAATATTGAATTAAGTAATCAAACATTGGAAGATTATTTTATACTCAAAATATTTATCTGTGACTAATGTATCTCTAAAAGTCTTTTGTGGTAAGCAATATTAGTTCTGCTTATCAAGTATTTACCATCCCTTTTATAGCACAACTCGGTCTATCATCTAATTCATAAACTTTTATCTAATTTCATTTGTGAGTGTTCAGTGAACATCAACAAATCAAATCGTTTCCATACATCAACTTCTAATATGAATTATTTGAATTTGTCTTCAGACACTAAATGATGAGTTTAGCATTTAGTTTTACGACACTCGACACAAACCCTATCATATACTTTATTTATTTTTCATACCTGTAACCAAAGTCGATAAGAAAATAGTCGTGTTTCTCTCAAGTTACTTGTCCAATAATTATGGTTGTAACTCTCATCACTCTTTATATTTTTTTTTGTGTATAGTCTAATCATAATAGCCATATGCAATGGATCGTAACTCTTTTGAAGGTCACCAATCTCCAATGGTCTTTAATCTGTTAAGCAACGATTCAGAAGAATTACACAAAATTGTAGTTGTGATTACTTATTAAATATCCATAACAATGAGATAAAAATCTATTATACAAAATTATGGATCATACCTCTCATTAAAAAAACTAGTATTCATTTGTCATTGCCTTATTTTGCTTATGAATACAAAGAAGAGTATACCAATGGTTTCTTCACAAATACATAGATATGGTGTCTTATGTTACAAATTCATACTTCTCAAGTAACTTTTCACAATGTTGATCATGTTTTAATGTGTTTACATGTATTCTCATTTCATATTAGAGTTCGGAAAACGTCTAAGCTTCTTATTGTTGAACCCATACATAGAATTTTGATGCAAAATTCAGTGTGATATCTTTATTGGCTCCAATTATACGATCCTTATAAATAATAAGAGACGAAATATATAGATAAGTTACCAATAGTTAAGAGACTTATATAAACATTGGAATATAAATAGAAGTGTTGTTTGTAGGTGGTTTATTGAAAATAATTATTTCTAAAGGATGTCTAAAATTCCAACCTCTAAAAGAGTCTAAGAAATTTCAATCATGCCCATGTTGAATGTACGGACATGAAAAATCATATATTATGGAATGTGTAGAGTTGTAATAATTAATATAGGAATATGAAAGGTCTATGTAGAAATTTTATAATGAGTTCACTCTTAAGATAAAATATATGAAAGATCAGAGCATCTAATTATCAAATTAACCTTTGAGTATCAAATAAATATCGACTTGCTACAACCACTTTAGACTATCTACGTCGTCTTTAAAATCTATGTCCTCAACCACTACTCTCGGTAAAAGGTTTGACTTGTATCAAAACTCAATTTCAACACATGGTGAGAGTAACAAAACTCAGGTGAATAGATTCATTCCTCCCATGGTGAGATACAATAGGGAAACTAAGCCCAAATATGTCATCTTTAAGCAAAGTCTACTAACAAATTTATATACCATAATTCAATGAAGATAATTAAAAACTTTCGTGTGTGAGAATAAGACTATGTCGCATATGATTTTTAAGAATCATAAGACAATAAAACTTATCTACTGGTGATATTAACAAATTAGAGGAAAATATCAAAAAAGATGCAAAAGCTCATATCTTGATTCAAGAAGAAGTAACAAAACTACTTTCCTAAGAATCTTGAACGTTATAATATCGAAAGAGGCGTGAGATATTTTAAAAAGATAAACATAGAGGAAGTGCACAAGTCAAAATTGTAAAGCTTCAATGTTTAGAAACGACGACTAAGAACTCAAATATTAAGGATTCTGAGATCTTGAACGATTGTTTCACCCGAGTTATAGACATGATAAATAAAACGAGATGCATGAACAAACGATACCTAATCTAATAA
Source organism: Limnanthes douglasii subsp. nivea (assembly GCA_036936605.1). Lineage (NCBI taxonomy): Eukaryota > Viridiplantae > Streptophyta > Magnoliopsida > Brassicales > Limnanthaceae > Limnanthes > Limnanthes douglasii. The sequence continues at coordinate 195,649,981 of JAUPFV010000004.1, read as the reverse complement.
TTATTATAAAAATTCACATCAACTTGTCATAAACGTATGATTCCATTATTTTATTCATACAACATACCAAAAGTGATAAAACTTTAGATGTTGAATAAATAATGGGTTCGATTAAGAATTTTAGCAAAGAATAAATTTATGCTTAAAAAACTAATTTGAAGTATCTTTTAATCCAAGATCAATATTTTCTAAAGAATCCTTCTATAGTATAAGAACCACAAAAGAGAAATTTCGTTATGCATGAGATCGTGGAAGAGCAAGATAATCAAAATAATAAGGTGTTCACGCAATCAAGATGTGGAACTTGTCAAGAAATCATCATTATGAGAAAGACTGCTGGTTTGTAGATACACTGCAATGTTACAAGTGCAAGAGGTACGTAAACCTTCATAAAAACTATAACTTTGAGGAAAATTAGCAAGCAAAATTTGTTAAAGAGAAAGAATGCAATGAGCACATGTTTTATGCAGGTCAATTGGCCAAAGAACTAAAGAATGAAGTGGGTTTCATTGATATAGGATGTATAAATTATATCACTAAAAATGAAATCATATTCATATAGATTGATTCGACCTACAATTATATGGTAAAAATGGGGAATGATATTTGAGTTTGTGCAAATAAAATGGGATGATCATTTCAATTTATGCATTATTTAGCTAATTTTGTTTTATAGCCATCAAGTAGAAAGATTGGAAGAAAATAATAGAAGGAAAAATTAAATTAATTGAGAAAACCATATGAGAGCTCGTTGAAAAACCAAAAAGCAAGGACATAATTTGAGTGAAGTGGATATACAAAGCAAATCTTAATTCTGATGGGTTCATGGTTATGAATAATGCAAGGCTCGTTCCTGATGGTTATTTTTAGCAACCTGTAGTTGAATTTGAAGAAACTTTCTCCCCAGTAGTAATGCATGACATAATTTGAGTTCTCGTTACATTAATAGCTCAAAACATCTGGTTATTACACCAACTGAATGTAATAATTAGCATTCATGAATAGTATGTTAAAATATAAGGTGTATTGCATTGATATGATGCAATGAAAGAAGTAAGTACGGATCGATGATAGTTATTTTAGAGAGAAAAACTTTGAAAGAAGTAAGTACGGATCGATGATATGATGATCACTGAAAATGATGAAAAAATGGTCATAAACTTCAATAACAAGATGAAAGTAACAATATAAGTTAAGTGATCTCGGGTTATTGCATTATTTCTTAAGAATTAAAGTTTCTAAAAAATATTGGAGAGTATTCATTTGCTATAATGAGTGTGTAAAATTTATTCTTGTGAAATTTTGAAACGAAGATTACAATCTAGTATGCACTTTATTACAATCGATGGAAAATCTAATCAAATAAGTAGATGTGTATCTATATTAAAGAATTTTGGTAGGAATATTATAATATTTAGCATCTACCAGACCCCATGTGATGTATGTAAAAGTATAAGTCGATTCGAATTCATCTCATAACTGCAAAACAAGTTATACATTATATCAAAGATTCTCTTAATTTTGGTATTTCGTATGTGAATAATAATTTAGTAGAGAATAATGTAGAGGTGAAGTTGAACACTAAGATTAATGGACTCGAATACTGTGACAATGATTAGGTGGAAAGTGTATTAGAAAGTTGATGTGAAAAGACATCCAAGCCAGAGCATCAGATGCACATGGTTCCCGAGCCAGAGCCCTACATGTGCAAAGTGAATTACAAGCCATAACACAAGTTTATAAAGTAATTTTTGAGTTTGATCATCAATGTGTATAATGACTCATTATTATGTTAATTTTCCCCTTCCACAATAGAACCGAAACTACCGATGATAAGTGTAGGAGAAAACATTAACCCGGTATGACATTTCTCGGAAGGTACTAACTCCAAAAAAAACTCAAATCTACACCAATAATAAAGTTATAAATTTTCAAGAGATTGGCTCCCAATTTTTATCTCATATTTACAGCTTTATCGGCCTCAAACTCCCTGGTTATCTTTAGATGGCTTTCACGTTGGACCCATTATCTCTCAAACTGTAGTTGTGACTAAATTATCCTCTTCCCTTAGATAGATATTAAAGACTCCACTTCCTCATTTTCTTCTTTCTTTCGTAGTGCAAAACGTGACTCAATCCTCTCATGCAATCTTTGTTGACAAGTAATATGTTATTTTATTTGAAATTTTTGTGTACTCTCTTGACATTGATCCTTTTATGGGTTCAGCTTTCATAGCCAGTAATCGTTAGACATCATGCATCATCGACCTCTTTCTTCTTGTACTTCGATTACAATAACTACTAGATAAATCAGTTTTTATAAAGAACTAAAAAACTATCAAATTTGTCACTAATCCGTTGCAATGGATTTGAAACTAGAAATTTTATTTGCATCCGCGTGATTGCTAACAAAAGAACTTGCATCAAAAGGCAATTGCAACCATACTTAGTTAGAAATAGGACCCGAATAAAAACGGGTCATATCATTACAAAAGTCATTATAAATTCGTTACAAACTTTCAGCCCAATATTACGGTTATGTGACATGAATGTCATTTTAAACTTTATTGTAATTACGTTAGAAAAATATTCGATTACAAACAAATTTCGTTAATCTTGATAAAAAAGCAAAAGAAGAAGAAGTTATATAGCTATGCAGTTCTATTTCATGAATCTAAAAGATAAATTATTTTATAATCTTTTTATTAAACAATAAATGTCTAACATCATTTTTTAATACTCAAAATGTAACATCATGGATCATAACTACTAAGAAAGTTTCATTCTTAACACAAAACATTATCCTTCATAACAAAACTTTCCTAACGGAACCTTCAAAACCATGTCTACTCCATTCGTATCTACTCTCGTCGCTCCACCGTCAGGATTGCAGCCATTGGTTGTCTACCTAAAGCACATGATATATGAAATGAACTAGTATAAACATTTTTTTTAAACGATAGCTTAATCACATTTCAATATGAAAATCACAAGTTTTTTGGATAAATTTATACAAGATTGAAACTTGGTAAGATAGTTGTGATTAGCTATCTTAGATGACTTTCTATTCTACAAGTTAGAAGTGGTTAATATACTTAAATAGGTTAAAACTTGAGATAATGAGGGTTGATGGATAATAATAAAATACTTTAATTAATAATAAAATACGTTAATTTATAGGTGCAACTATCTGTCTTTAAAACTCTCATTTTAGTTCATCTTATCCTATGAAGTATGTTATTCTTTTGGTATACACAACATGGTGTCGTTCCAGCACTGATGAATCCCAAAACTCCATGGGTTTTAGATCAACGAGGCACCATACCTATGTGGAAATGGGCTCTTGATTCCACCTAGAAAGAAAGTATTATATTAGAATTAGGGTTTTCAGAAAAGTAAAAATAAAGTTTTTTGAAAATAGAAGCTTTGGCTATCATTTGCAACAATAAAGTTTTGAGTCATGAAGGAAATTCATATTTTATATAAAACTCGCAAAGAATATCATGAAGTTCTTTGAAAAAAGAAAATCCTAAATTTAAAACTTTAGCGTAGCAACTAATATATTTATAATAAAACAAAAAGTTGGTGACATGCGTTTATTAATATGAGATTTAAGAGAAAACATAACGATCAAGACAACACTTGAATATACCAATAACATAAGATATTATCACTTGCTATTACATAAACTTGACATCTAAGTAGATGTTTTTAAGAGAAGAGTTGATTTAAAGATATAACCTCAAAAAATGAGACTAAGTGATTGATAATAAAAGAGAATATGCATAAATAATAAGTAGAGATGGCTTCATAACGCAGTTAGTATCAACTTACTTCGATGGAGTTATGGATTTTTGCAAAAACAACACATTTCCATAATTTTGTGGTTCCCTTTCCTTTCAGATATGAGTCGTTTATCTCCTACAAATACTAAAAACAAGAACTTTCTCACTTAGAGTTGCATCATATCAAGTATGATTGAAAGAATGAACCCTTTACGACTGAACACAAAATAAAGGTAGCATTATATTAATCACACAAATACGTGCCTTATTTGAAATTGAAAGCGCAAATTTAATATAAGAATAAAAGACAACAAGTTTAACCTTCCATATCACATAAAAATACAATATCAATATATATAGAGAGCATTACATTTACATTTGAAAACAAAAGTTTGACTTTCTGGTTCCGGTTCTAGGGCTCTATCTTATTTGTTGCTCTTATTGAGTAAGAGTTCATTGTAAATATGAGTTAGAGCATTTGGTGAGTTTAAACAAACAACTTCTTTGCTTTTGAGCAATAATCAATAAATATGGTATTATCATATGTAAGGTAGTACTAGTCTTGACCCTTGATGTTGAAATTTAATAGTTTAGTTTTTCTAATCATCCAAGATCATGTTCAAAAAATATCATTACCAAGATTAAAGAAAATTGAAGAGGTCAACAATATCAAACATTTTCAACTTAAATGTGTTTAGTTACATAGATTCAAGTTAAACAACATATAGTTTTAAATTTTATCAGTTCAAGTTAAACAAGAAAAAAACACATAACTTCCAAATGTATATAAGTTATTTTACCGTTGTATTTCCTGAACCCATCTTTTAGCTCGTACAACTTACAATAAGACAATTCAAATCATCCTACTACAAGAAATAAGTCGATGAAATTCTCAAACTAATAAACCAATAAAAACTAAAAATGTAAAAAAAAAACCTAACAAACCATATAAAAGAAAGTTATCATGGTTGTGATATTATAGACCACAACAGCTGCAACTGCAACACAATAGTTATCAGAGCCAAAATATGATATTGTTCATGTCCTGTCGTATCCCATTTATTAAACTTGACTATGGATTTGTTCAATAACAAAATTTGAGTGAAAAAACGCTCAAAAATTGGTTAATTGCTATAACTCATTTTAAAAGTAAAAAAAAAACCAAAAGTAAAATAAAACAAACTGGAGTTCTTAAGGACAATAAACATGATACTCATAAAAGTGTCATTTTTAAAAATCTCAAAATCAAACTAGTTTTCTCAGTTCCCATATCCTCGAGAAACACTTGATAAATAATTCAAATAATGTTTACAATTATCCATTCAAAAGATAATTTTAGATAATATTACCAACCACAAAGTTTAACACTTCTAATCTAAATATGTAGATATGATTTAGTACGTACCAATCAAACAACACATCATAGTATTTAGTAGTCTAATAATAAACACATGGTAGTTCGATATCGATATGAAATAACCTCGAGTCAATACATTTATGAAAACATATGTAAAATAAACAATAACAACATCAAATGCATAAGTTTAGCTAATGTAAGTACCAATATATGGCTCAAATTAGACACATCAGCACTAGAGTACAAAAGACTGTGATTATGAGTTTATTAAGTTTATCCAAAAGTGTAATTATTTTGGAAAGTGCATTCATACCATTCATCATCGCCTGCAAATAAATATAATGGTCATTAAGGTGGGCTCACAAGAAAAAAGATATAAAACCCTTGAGCAAAGGGTTTTGAAGAACTATTTTTAGTAATAGAAGAGTCTGTACATAAGAATAAAATATTTCAAAATTGTTATGATCCATGCTATAGAATAAATTATTTCAAAATTGTTATGATCCACACAATAGATAGTTCATAATTCCATGACTTGTAAAATATCAAAAAACGAGTAGCAGATTTACCCCAAATAAAAAAAAAAGATAATTGCAATGAAATCTGTTGACAAAACTTTGTTTGATGACCAATGAATATTACAATGCTGACTATCTACTATGTGTTCCTCATACTACATCCCTGAGAAATCATGAAAGATGATAAGAAGTGCATGAAAACTGATGAAAAGTGTATGAAATCTGATAAGAAATTTATGATGTGTCGTTTAATTAATAAAGGATTAATAAAAAAATGATTAAATCAACAAATATAAATTTCTGAGAACGCACTTGATTTCCTATATAATAACAAAAATATTGGCACATTTGAAAGTCAATAAAATGAAAGACTTAATGAAACAACTTACTTTTCGTAAACGTTGGTATGATATAAAGGGAATGTCTGGTTTTCATACTTAATATTAAAACTCAACAATTCAATTTCATTACTGAATATTTAACTCTAATAATAAACCAAAACAAATAAGGAAACATTTCTATACACGAAAGATACAATCAGATAAATAGAAAAAAGACAACAACTACGAACAAGTTCATTTTGAGTCACATTGTCATAAATCACATCAACCATCTCTACAATACCGACATTCTTGAAAACCTCATCGAGTTGAACATTATCGTAGTTAAAAGAACTATTACCAACAAATAAATTGAGGTCAAGAAGGAAGTTGGCCTCACCATCTTCGTCACTTATAATATATTATTCTTGTTCGAAATCCAAAGCATTGAAGACGTTTCAAACAAACAAAATAAGATGCGAATTTGGTGTAAAATGATATATTAGAGAAACCGAAGAGAGGAGATATTAAAATGGGTTTTGAGTGGAACTTATGAGACGTAGACAAAGAGGAGAGAAAATGAAGTAGGATTGGTGTCGTTGGGAGGTAGAGTTTTAGGGTTAGCGATTAAGGATGAGATATATGCAACAATGACTTCTATCTTTCATATGATTAGGTTTTGGAAGAGAAAAATAATGAAATAAAAAGGTTTTAGGAGTGAGTCTAAATAGAGAAAATAAAAAAGAGAGATTAGTATTAAGTGAAATAAAAGAGGACCACAGTCAATAATATATATATATATATATATATATATTAAGGAAAGAAAATAAAAAAAGAACGCAAAAAAATAGTCGTTGTTAATTCATTGCAAAAGTATACATTTTGTACAGAAATATTACGTTCGTTGTAAATTTGTTGTGATAAATAATCCGAATCTGATTTCACATGTCAAAATATGTCCTATTATAAATCTTTTACAAATCTATTGCTACTGATAATTGAATAACAATAGATTAAATAAAGGATTGTAAAATGTTTTTTCTCCAATATTAAATATCAAAAGCATTAAGAATGGTCTACAATCAAAAGATAAATAAAGTACTATAAATATACTGTAAATAAAACATATTGATGAAAATAATATATAAATTTAAATTGATGTCTTAACTCTACACTTCAGCTATAAGATGATGTCATAATTTGGAAGATTTTTTGTTTGAATCTTCATGGTCAACGGATCAGTACATAGTTGGTTCTCTAATGGAAAACACATAAAAACAAACATGTGGGCCTATTTGAATTATCTCTGTCAGATGCAAGGCTCTGTAAAAAATCCATAGAAGGCATCAAGAAGGAAAGTGAGGAGCTAGTCGATGACAATAATGACTTGAGTTTCTCACTTAGTGTTAAACTCAAAATGTTGTAATGGACTACGTTTAGTCTATAGACTTGGATCTGAATCGGGTCACTACTAAAAGCCTAGTCCAGAATCTTGTTGGATTTCTATCTAAGGCTAAAGTCTAATCTTAAGTCTCTATAACTAGAGAAACATATTCATATAACCAAAAAATACATATATATGATAGAATTGAGTTGCGAACTCACGTGAGAATATTCTCAAAGTTGTTACAAAACTGTTTGTGTATACAGTAAGAAATGTAGTGCTGTATAGAATTAACCAATTCAGTGAATATAAAATATTACATCTCTCTCTCCTAAATTTAACTTGGTATCATAGATGCCTTCAAGCTTTCAATATAAAATTCTAATGATTCTCCATCCTTTAGCTCAAACTTCATTGGATCCATCTTTCCAAGCAACTCATCTATCTCCTCGAAGAACCCGCACCTGCATCAATCAGCAGTGTTAACAATATTTGTCTTGACATAAAAAATTATATGTTGTGGAAAACAATGATACTACCTATGATTAAAGGTAATAAACTAGGGGGTTTTATCATAGGAGCGAAAATCTGCCCTCCTAGGTATGTCACTGATACTAAGGGAAATGTTTCTGTAAACTCAGAGTTTGAAAATTGGGTTGCCAAGGATCAACTATTGCTTGGGTGGTTATACTCCACCATGAGTGTTGAGATAGCAGCTCAGCTGATGGAGGAAGAGTCTAGTAAGGCTCTTTTTGAAGCTACTGGAAAATTTCCTGGCTCACAGAATAGAGTCAAAATTACATAGTACAAGGGTGAGTTCTGAATAACTCATAAAGGTTCCTTTTCTATGATTGAATATCTAAACAAAATGAAACTAATATATGATAATCTAATACTAGCTGGCTGTCTAACTTCCATGGATGACTTGTTAACCCAAGTGTTTGCGCGTCTTGATTCAGAATACACACCTATTGTAGTTAGCCTAGCAGATAAGGAAGGGTTGGGTTATCTTGACTTACACTTTTGAAAGCAGGCTTGAGCAACTCACTGGTTTGCAAATGTCAGTAGCTAATATCAACATTTCCAGTGCAAACTTCGCACACAGATTGACTCCAAACATCAATTTACTAACTCTAATCAGAGAGGGCTCTTTGGCCATAATATGGGGTCAAAAAAAGGCTACAGAGGTAGATCTAACTATACTTCCAACTACAATGCTAGAGGAACGAGCAACTTCTACAGAAGTAGAGGAGGAAGGTTTTCATAGAATAAAGCAACCTACCACATTTACAGTAGGTATGGTTATTATGCTACAGTTTGCTGTTGCAGGGATAATCCCTCAATGATGGGTTCAACCTCTTCAGAGCAGTCCAGATCTGAAGGAGATCAAAATGCTCTACTTGTCACACAAGACACAACAGGTGAAGGAGTCTAGTATGCAGACAGTGGTGCTAGTCACCATGCCATAGGAAGCACTAGTCAAATGACTCATAAATCTGAGTATTCAGGTAACAAACACATACTTTTTGGTAGTTGTGAGAGACTCCCAATCTCTCCTATTGGTCAGACCACTTTAAATTCTTTAACTAGGTAGCCTATTTTTCTAAAACCTATTTTACATGTTCCTGGAATCAATAAGAATTTGTTATTTGTCTATCAATTAACAAATTACAACAATGTGTTTCTTAAGTTTTATAAAGTTTTATGCCTTGTGAAGGATAATCAAACATGTAGTATATTGCTCCAGACGGAGGTTTATAGATGGGCTTTACAAGATGGATACTCTTTCGAAGTCACAACTCATTTTTCCTTCTACTCACAGCCCACAAACTAATATCGTTGGCTTAAATTTTCTAGTGATTTATCTGGTGTTGTATCCGAGTCTATCAAATATGGATGACATAAGAAGCTTGGACATCCATCTCAAAGTGTTTTAGCTGTTGTTCATAGCTTATGTAAGCCGCACTATGTGTTAAGAAATAACATTAGTTTCTGTGAGGCTTGCCGATTAAGAAAATCTCACAGTCTGCCTTATTCTATGTCTGTTTCTCATGCTAATAATGTATTTGATCTAATTCACAATGATGATTGGGGGCATGCGCCTATTCAATCTATTGGAGGTTCTAAATACTATGTGTTATTCCTTGATTAATTTTTCCAGATATACCTGGATATATTCTATCCGAGATAAGGGTCAAGTGTTGGAGGTGTTCACAACTTTTAAGGTTCTAGTTGAAACTCAGTTTGAGAGGTCCATAAAAGTAGTCCAAAGTGACCGGAGAGGTGAGTTCAGACCATCAGTCTCTTTATCTAAGGAGATTGTGTATATATTGAGAAGTTCTCGCCCTCATACCTCAGCCCAGAATGGTAAGGCTGAGAGAAAACATAGGCATTTGGTTGAAACTGGCCTGACTCTCTTAGCTCAAGCTCATCTACCCTACAAATTTTGGGTTGAGGCTTTTGAAACTAGTGTATACCTAATCAACAGACTTCCAATAGCTATTCTTCACAATAAATATCTGTTTGAAGCTCTTTTTCATAAGGTACCTAATTACCTAGTCTAAAAACCTTTGGGTGTTCTTATTATCCTTGCTTAAGGCCCTACCAAACACACAAATTCCAGTTCCACTCTTTAAAATGTGTATTCTTTGGGTATAGCCAGCATCACAAAGGCTATAAATTCCTCATCTCCACTGGCAGGTTATATATCTCTAGAAATTTAGTGTTTAATGAGAATGAATTCCCTTTTAACAGTGGGTTCTTAAACACACATCAAGGTGAACAAATGTCTAGTATACCAGTTAGTCTTTGGTTACCTAGTTTTCCTACAGGGTCTGTGACAAATGAAAGGGTATCATATTTGAAGTCCAAGTTTGAAGCTCCAACTTAACAGCACACACCTCTATGTCATACTCACTTACAGCAAAATAGTCCAACTCCAGTTTCTCAAACCAATAATCCTATGGTAAATAACCAACCACATTTTCACTCACAACAAACAGCCAAACGTTCAACTTTAAATCACATAGATACTATCAGCCATCAACACTCACACCATACACCTATATTTTCAATTAACCTATCTTTTCCTAACCCATAACACCATCCCAATCCACACACACAACACAATACACATATCAAGAAAACTAGACAGAAAAGTGGCATATGCAAACCTAAGGTTCCTTATGTTGGGTCTCTTGTTACTACTGATCCAGTTGTGTTTGAACCTACTCAGTTCTCTGAGGCTGTTGGACTTCTTACGTGGAAATAGACTATAACTAATGAGTATATAGCCTTGTTGGCCAACAACACATGATCACTGGTACTAGTGTTTATTTCTCGTACAGTTATACGTTGAAAATGGGTATATAAGGTCAAATATAGTATGAATGGTTTTGTTCAGAGATACAAGGCAAGGATGGTGGCTAAAGGGTTCCACCAGATACCTGGGATTGATTTCTATGAAACCTTTAGTCCAGTCTTTGAAGCTTCTACAGTCACGTTGATACTGACTATTGTTGTTTCGAAAGAGTGGAAAATGAGGCAACTTGACATTAATAATGCCTTTATTAATGTTGTTTTACAAGAAAGTGTGTATATGACACAACCTCAAGGTTTTAAAGATCCTAATTATCTTACACACATCTGCAAACTGCACAAAGCTATATATGGCCTAAAACAAGCTCATAGAGCCTGTATTCTAGACTAAGAGGCACACTTCTCAGTTGGGGATTCAGAAACTCAAAGGAAAATTGCTCGATGTTTAATCTTGTTCTAAGACATTTATACTTATAATCCTAGTCTATGTTGATGACATCTTGGTAACAGGAAACAATACAGCTTGCCTAATGCAATTTATTCAAAATATCAATGCAACTTTTAAACTCAAGGACATGGGGCCACTCCATCTATTCGTGGGAATAGAGGTTCAACGTGACCAGACAAGTATCTATCTAACACAACACAAGTACATGGAAAACTTACTGGTTGCGCAAGGTCTCTCGATGTCCAAACCTTCTCCCACTCGTATGGTTGCTGGTACTCAGCACTCCACACACGATGGTTTTTCTCTTGTTTGTCCTACACAATACATGAGTTTGTTAGGACCATTACAATACTTGACTCACATTAGACTTGATATAGCCTATCTATTTAACAAACTCAGTCAACATCAACAGAATCTATACACTAGCAAAGTTTTAAGAGAGTGTTACGATACTTATCTGGGTTTCGAGGGCTAGATCTTCATATCAAACCCTGCTATCAACTGCAGCTTCATGGCTATTCTGATGCGGACTGAGCCTCTTCTCCTGATGATCGTTGCAGTCTGGGTATGTTTCTCGGTGGAACCCTCATCTTTTGGTCTTCCAAGAAACAGAACGTTATAGCTCGCTCTTCCACTGAATCCAAATACTGTGCCCTAGCTAATTTATCGTCTGAACTAATCTTCCTGAAGTCTCTGCTTACTAAGATTCAAATTCCCCTCATACCACCTTCAGTAATGTGGTGCGACAATTTGGGGGCCATCTCTTTAGCATCTAATTCGGGTTTCCACGCTCGCACTAAACACATCAACTTAGATGTCCACTTCATTAGGGATCGGGTTCTTTAAGGATTGGTATAGATCTGGTATGTACCCTTGCATGACCAGATCGCTAATTCTCTAACCAAAGCTTTGTCTTCTCCTCAGTTTCTCTATCTTTGCGACAAACTTGGCTATAAGAGTTGCTGCTGCGTTTGAGGGGGATGTCAGATGTAAGGTTGTGCAAGAGATCATGGAAGCCAACAAGAAGGAAAGTGAGGAGTTAGTCGATGACAATACTGACTTGAGCTCCTCACTTAGGGTTAAACTAAAAACTTAGTAATAGACTGTGTTTAGTTTATAGACTTGGATCTGAATTGGGTCACTACTCAAAGCCTAGTCCAAAAGCTTGTTGGATTTCTATCTAGGGCCTAAGTCTATTCTTAAGTCTCTACAACTAAACAACCCTATTCGTATAGCCAAACAATACATATATATGATAGAATTGATTAACAAACTCACGTGAGAATAATCTCTAAGTTGTTACAAAACTATTTGTGTATATATTAAGGAATGTAGTGTTGTATAAAATTAGCCAATTCTGTGAATATAAAATATTACATCTCTCTTTCTCCTAAATTTAACTTGGTATCAGAGCCGGCTTCAAGCTTTCAATAAACCAATGATTCTCCATCCTTTAGCTCGAAAAAGGGTCAAGCTATACATACCCAAAACTGGTTTAAGTTTACCCAATTTTGAGTTTACCCACATTTGGTATAAGTTGGCCTAATTTTCGACGAAAATACAATTTTGGGGGTATATAAGATTTTTTTACTAAATTCCTCCACCTCATACTTCTCTCTAACATATCTCTTATTTCTCTCTAAATTTTCCGGCAAGTAAATATTTTTTAGATTTAATTTCTTCTTTGATTATGGATTTTTGATTGTTTAGACTTAATTTTTATGATTTTGTTAAAAATGTTTAGTGAAAATCATAGATTAGAATTATGTTTAATTTTAAAATTAGATTTAAAGTTGACTTAGGTAGAAAAATCATTTTTTTTTGTGTTTTTCCCCATTTTCCAGCCTAGAAAATGGCATGCACTAATGGTGCAGGTCAAATTGTTTTTAATTTTAAATTCTTAATATTTTTTTACACTTATGTCCTTAATTTTTTTTAAACTAACGTCCCAAAATTTATTAATATTTTCATTTTTTTGTTTTAGTTTTTATATATTTAATTGTTATAATAACTTTAATTTTGGTGTTAATTGTTTATATAATTTTTGTGACTAATCTTATTTGTTTTTTTTATTTTAGGTATTTGATCAAGCAGTTTCCTCCGCATGGAAGAACATTTTTCAGTTTTTTAAAATATTTATGTATATATTTATATTTTTAATTTAATTATTTATTGTATTTGAAAATTAATTAATGTGATTTTTTAAAATTAAATTTTAACTTAGTTATTTATATATCCTCATAAAAATGAATAAATACACTCAATAAATAATATAATGAGTTTAAAAAAACTTAAACACTGATTAATAAAATCTCATATATATTTAATAATATATATAGTAACGTTCAAATTTTGTATATATATAATATCTAACGTACAATTTTATTTAAACTTTAGTTAATAAAATCTCATATAAATTAAATAATTATATATGGTAACTTAATATCTAAAATATAATTATATTTAAACTTTAATTAATAAAATATCTTATAAATTCAATAAAAATATATACTAGGGTACAAATATTATATATATATATAATATCTAAAATATAATTATATTTAAACTTAATATATATTTAAATTTAATTATATAAATTCAATAATTAAATTTATACTTAATATATGGGTATATATATCATTATTTAACTAATAAAAACAACAGTATCACTATATTGTTTTTAATTTTAGTTTTAATTTTTTAAATCAAATAAAAATCAATGAATACAAACAATAAATATTGAGATCAATTAATAAAATTTTATTAAATTTTCATATTCAAGCGTGAAATCTTCGACATATCCATCCGTATTATCCGGGCAATATCATTTTTTTAAAATCAAACTAAATAATTTTTTTTGACTTAAACACGTAAAAATAGGAGTTCGGAAGACCAAAAATGAAAATTTAATTTTAACATTGAACCATCGTTTCAGTGATCTGAACCGGTGGTGCATGGCCACAAAACCAGTGGTCATTCACCATTAGTACCACTGGTTCTCGGCCTGTGAACCGGTGGTGGTGCGTCGTCGCACCATAGGTTCCGGTCCTCAGAACAGATGGTACGAAGGCGCACCAAAACGAAAATAAATTTTTTAAAAAACATTTTTTTACCTTAATTCAGGTTGATTCATGTTTGATTTTGTGTTTTTATTAGAAGAAGTTTAATTTTTTTAAGAGAGTTTGAATGTTCAAGAATACTTTGAATAATTTCCTGAAATTGTAGTACCATGGGTGTTGATCTACTAAATCAAAGTGTTTTTTGGATCAAGATAGTAAAATAGGTTATTTTGTGATTTAGATATATTTAGGAAATGCTTATTGTTTTTTTACTTAATGTTAGTTCTGTAATTAAATAGATGTTCGAACATATTTTTGTTATAAAAGAATCAAACTAAAATCAAATGCGATTTTTGAATAAACTTAAACCAGTTTTGAATATATATACCCTAAATAAAATGATTTAGTATTTAAAATGGTATGTAGTAGTCTCTCCAAATGAAACCTAATAACTATGTTTTCTTATAGTTCCAGTACACTCGTTGGGTTGGGGGATTTAACTGCCTTAAAGTATTCCGTCGTAATATTTTTCTTCAACGAACCACGAAGGTTTATATGGATATTCTGTATAGCCAGAATCCACATTTTGAGGGTCCAATTTCAAGTATAACAATATTTCTCTAAAACATATGTAATGGATGGCTTCCAAAAATGATCCATCTCACCTTGCAAACATCACGAGGAATGCAATGGACAAAACCGTCACATGGCTGGCCAACAGGATACTTAAGGCAGAGAATGCACCACGAGTAAATGACTAAACTTCTTGAAACAAACATTTTTATAGAGTTCATTCATAGATGTTCTAAGAAAAATATTTTATTATCAAATCCTTCAGGTTGATCTTACAACTTACTTGCATGCCAGTTTATGGTTGGTGGGACAAAAAAAACATAATTTTGCCAGGGGTCGAGATAAAAATCAAAGCTTGGAGTGTTAGAAAGCAAACATACACGATATATATTAAAACCAGTTTTGGTAATTATATTGAAGAAAAAATTCATCTCAGTCATACACGTGGAAAAATTTGTTAACTCTAAGTAAAAAAAAACTCAACAACATAAATAACATGTCATCGTATGTTCTATTTAACCATAGTTTGCGCCTACAACCTTTCATTTTTCTACATGTAATCATCGTATGCACATTTCATCCCATCACTTAGTAGTGTTTAATTAACCATTTAGGGTTAAGCTCCTTATTTATTTGTATCCACGAGCTTACTAGTATGAGCTTTTTTCATTTTTTACTTATAATAGTACTCACTATGTTTTCACTTTAAATTCTAGGAGTCTAGACACTTGGGTAAAATTACCAACACACTTCAAAAAACATTCTAGATACCCTAAAATCCTACAACCTATTTCTTTAATAATTTTCATTTAGTAAAATTGAGTTTTCTTTCTACAAAGAAAGCGCTGATTGAAGAAGTATGTTTGTTGATGCAGAAATAAAGTCAGTTTAGAAAAAACTCTTTCGAGTCATAAAAATTAGACTAGGGTAACCAGACTTGAAGGATAGCAAATATAATAAACCATGAATTTCTGCTCATATAAAATACTCACAAAGTCGATCGGTCAGACCTAAAAATTCAAAAGTATAAAAGGTGGGGTTCTAAATTCCATCTATTCTTTAGGGTCGGTTTTTTAGTTTCTTTAACCTAAATTTCCTCTATGTGTTATGGGAATTTTCGGGTGAAACTAGCATTTTATTAGTAGTTATATAAATCATGTCATCTTTCTATGATTCATAGATAATGTTTCATATAAGCTAATTCTATAAAAAAAAGTAGAATTTAAGAACTCGTGATCACATCTTCACTGTTGTACAAGATTTTGTTAGATGAGCAGTAATTATCAATAAAAAATAAATTAAATGTTAGGAAACAATTAAAAGATGAACAAATCTTTATTATAATGACTAAAAATATTGTTTTATATCTTAGATTTTTGCATCTAAGGTTCTCTCAATGATCATTTAAAAAAAAGCTCGATTTCCACACATGGTTGGAATATAAGAGGTTGACAACTTATTTAATTCAACCAAAAGAAAAGAAAATGAATAAAAGTAGTTAATTTTTAACTTTTGAATTTTACATTAAACAAGATGTCCTTAATGGATATTGACATCTTAATGGTTGTAAAAGCTAATACGATGCTAGTTAGATTCCTCAAACCATTTGCGTGAGTTGAGAGGGACAAATTCTAACATATTTATAAAACTCAGTTATTAAACAATATAAACAATCGTTCTTGATTTGAATATATTATAAGTCAAGGTTCAAGACGAGGATCAAGAAACTATCATCTTGAGGTCGATATAAAATATTTTGTTGAGACTATCATTTATGGAAAGTAGTCTTTTATCATGTCACAAGTGAATAGTGCTGTAAATTTAAAGAATCCTTTATCATGTCACAAATTATCTAAAAAAGTGACTCTATTGGAGATGGTTTGCGTGTAATAGAGATGTTTCATAAAAGAGATTCAAACAAAAACATTAATGTTCGGAAATCAGACCGTACGACGACAAATAACTTAATGCTTCTTATTAAAAATAAAATACAAGAAATCATACGACAAATAAAAAATACATTAGATATATTAAATGTGGTTCGAATTGTGGAAACAATTTTTTCTGTCACGTGAAACAAGCACTCTATTTAATTAAAAACTCTCCAAACACAAAAGGCTCAATCACAGTTTGATACAAATATTACATGATTCACATAACTCTTTATTCAATGTTTATCTCTCATCTTATTTCTCTGTTTAAATGACCTAGAGTTTTCTCTTACTAAAAAGAATACAGATTTATCTCAAAATACATTCATTGTTTCCGTCACATCACAAACCTTAAATTTGTGTTTCTTCTTCTATTTATAATTTAGAAAAATCTTAATTCTCCAACCGATGCTCCAGGTTACATCTCATTAATCAACGAATGTAATAAAGCCTTAATCTAAATATGAAACCCCATTATAGATAATCCAATTAATATAAAAAGACTAATTTAGTAGGAGCATTAATGTTATCACATAACATGTTTAATTACCTCATGGAACTTTAGATTATTCAAGTGAAGAGCATTAATGTTATCACATAACAAAATCACAAGTTGCTCTACACCAGTGAGTTCACTTCATAATACCTTCAACCAAATAACTTCATTCATAGCTTCTATAGAAGCTATATACTCAACTTCCATAGATAATAAAGCAATAACTCTATGTATATAGAACGTCCAGTTAGCCACTACTTGAAGTGCGATAACATATAACCTAAAGAAAACTTCATTGTATCAAGTCATCATGTATTATGAGAGTCAACATACAATATCAACACTTATCAATTATATTATGCTAATTATAACACAACCTTACAACAACCTAACGCTTCAAGTATCTCATGAGCCACTTGAGTGCATGCCAATGCGGCTTCTCCGGAATAGAAATGAATTTTCTCAAAACACTTACGATGTAGGCAATATCACGTCTCATGCAAATAATATCACACATACTGCTACCAATGATATTGGCATCAGGTATGTCCAACATATACGTTTTCTCTGCAGTTTTGGTTGGTTCTTGAGTGCCACTGATTTTGAGTTATGCACTAATGGTATTTCCAATCGCTTTAACTTCATACAAACTTTATGGAACTCATCTTTGCGGCTTCCAATTTCCAAACGAGATTTGTTTTTCTAACCATCGAATCCGTGATAAATCTATTTATTCCTTTTGTTGTTTCATGCTCACTATCCAACTTGTTGGGAAATTGTATATTCTGAAGAAGTTGAAATCATTCGATCGTCAAATTATTCTAGGTTAAACTTTATGAAACTCACCTTTGTGGCTTCCAATATCCAAACGAGATCTATTTTTAGAACCATCAGATCCGTGATAAATCTATTTATTCCCTTTGTTTCTTCATGCTCATCATCAACTTGTTGGAAAATTATATATTCTGAAGATAAAGAGCTTCATGTTCGATGAAAAATAATAAAATAAAGAAAGCGTAAAACAAATTGTCAATACACAAGAAATTATTTGACATGGTTTGGATTATGGAAATAATCATACATCTATGGACAACAAACAATCATTTTATTAAATAAGTAGGTTACATAAAGAATCTCTTAACACAAAGGACTCGATCAATCTTTGTTAAAAAATATTGACGTGATCCACATAATTTTTTGTTCAATGTTTTATATTTGACCTCATTTTTGTATCTAAAAGCCTAAATATTTTAGATAGAGAAATCAATAAATAAGAAGCATCGTCTTAGGAAGTACTCATCAACATTGGATCGAAATCATTAGCATCATGTCATCGAGTATGCCATCAGCAACATGCATTGGTCTCCCGAACTCGCCTTTAGGTTTTAGTAAACGTCTTTGCACCATATTATTGACCATATCTCTTTCTTGAGAGAATCCAATAGTTCGTATATGTCCTTGGCCAATCCATCGTTGGACCATGAAGTCATTCGACAGTATATTTATTTACGAGTTACTTATAGCCTACACCTAATAGTAAATTTAAATGGTTTTGAAGTGAAATATTGGATATCTTATAAATAATATCATTTTACGAAAAACTATCATGAGAGAAAAAACGATAAACAACAAAAGTTTGAAGCTCAAGACACCGCAGTTATTTTATGATGGTTATAAATTTATTGATGTGCTAATGAATTCTACTTTCAGACCCGGTAATAAGTGGGTACTGGACTCAAGCAATCATTACATATGACATGCAACAAGTTTTGCTCTGAAAACCTGAAAGAGTTTGAGGATGGTAAAGTAATATTATGGAATAATGAGTCATGTGTTGTAAAATGCATGGAGAGTGTTAGTTTTAAGTTGTTTTCAAAACTTGAAAAGTTATAAAAAAATACGAGGTAATTCCTTGATGTTAAAAAAATCTTATATTTAGGAATATTAGATTAGAAAATTTATATATGGGTAAGTATATCAGGATTAGGATTTCACAAGACTCACTACTTGTAATGAACTTTTATAAAATCAATACTGTATTAGTTCTTGAAGGATCTATAGTAGTTGAAGTTGTCTTTAATGTTGAGACTGATTATACCATTATCGCATCTGAGGTAGAAAACAAGAGTTGATCGTGGACGATAAAGTATTGAAGCTAAGGTTCTGTGAGAACTATGTGATGGGGAAAAGTGCATGAGTCATGTTTTTTACCAACAACCATACAACTCAAAATATGTTTAAGTATGTTTTTCAGATCTTTTAGGGACATACAAGGAGTCATACAATAGGATTTTCTTATGCACTTGTCAAGTATGACAAGATATAACTAAGAAACCTAAATTTGTTATATCTTGGTTATCCAAAAGGAGCAGAAGAGTATAGGTTGTGATGTTTGGACCTTAAGAAGGCTTTAAATAGCAAAGATGTGGTTTCAACAAAGTGAATATATCACTACTTCAAAAATTAAATACTATGCCTATTACCGTCGAAGTTGGAGCTGGAAATGAGATGAGTTAAAAAAAGAAAGTAAAGTTGAGGTGCTTTTGTCGAAGCTAGTCTCAAAGTTGGTATAAGTTTGGTTCCTAAATCAGAAGTTCAATCATTACATGGTTTCCCATTTGGGCAGGGGTTTGATGTTTCTGGTGTTTGGGTGGAAGAGCGAATTGAATACTCTAACAATTATCAGGTGGTGAGAATAAAGCATAAATACCTAGCAAGAAGTACCCTTCTATGTCGTTGATGTAACATTTTGTATCCCTAATCTGTGACACCTTCTCCTTAATTAATTTATTATCTAATGGAAGTTGATTCTTTCGAACCCAATTAATGAATGAAGGGTTTGGTGAGAATTTTTTGTTTAACGTCTCCACTAACCATACATACCTTTCCAAATTAATTTCTTAAAAACTGTTGAAGCTTGAAACAATCGAAAGTTGAACCTTCCATACCAAAACTTAAGCCATACCGAGAATTAACCTCATGCATTGAGAGTTAATTCAAATCGAGATTGAACCCCTTGTTGAGGCTAATCCCCCTATATTAGCCAAAACTCCACTACTTTGTGACAAAAACAATTTATGAGGTTGAACCGTAAATAATGGTCGAACCCCTTAAGCCGAGACCATAACTCATGTTGAGCTCGTGTTCCATATTCCAATTACTTTGAGCCAATAACTAACGTATCTCTACCTAAGCTTACAATGACTTTAACATCCATTTCCCCAATTTTTTAACTATTGTTTTACCAAAACCATTAAACAGACTTTTGTTTTAGAACTTGGACAACTCACATACAGTAAGTGCACTTTGAAACTATTAATACCTTTTTCAGGGCATCTGAAATATTATTTTCACTTGGAATAATTGTAACATTCACTTTTTCTTTCTTCACCAAATCCACAATGAATTTAATATACATATTTACATGTTCGATCCTTTCATATAACTTAGGATTTCTCATTAAGTTAACAACACTAGTCTTACAAAATAAATTCATGCTCCATACTAGTTATCTCACTTTCCAATCCTTTTAACCATATAATTTATTTGATTGCATTAGTGGTAACCATATATTCAATTTATGTGGATGACAAGACAACATATTTTTTTAGATTAACTCTCCAACTAACCACCTTAACAAAAAACGTAAACATATATCTAAAGTACCCTTCAAATATCTCATTATCTATTTAAGAATATTTAATGCAAGCCTCTCAATATTAAGGTTTGGCTAGAGAGAGAAGAGAACGATTCATTTTTTTTATGATTAGTCAAACAAGCTATTTCCAAGAGTCAAGGAGATGCAAATTTGGTTTTTGGTACTATTTTTTTAAACAGAGTATCGTAAATTTTGCGATACTCTATTTTCAGAATATAAAATAAATAAAATATTAAATTCAAGGGGTAAAACTAGAATTAAAAGTCAAGGGACTATTTGTGAACCAAGAACCATTTAACTATGGTAACACGTGGCAGAAACAGAGAGAAGACCACGCACGACGACTAAACTTATAGATTTTCAATAGTCAAGGGACCCTCACCCGTGATTTTTTAGCCGAGGGACTAAATGACAGAAAATGTGATAGTAGAAGAACTAGATATCGATTTAAGCCTCATAATTATCTAAAACCATTGAGGTTCCAGTTTCAAACTTCTCATGACTATCTTCATTATTCTTTCAGGACAACTATTTTTATATGATATTCTCTCTTGCATAGCCAAAATATTAATTTATAACCAATACTCGATCTTATAGATATTGATATTGAGTTTCATCTTTTTTTGTTTGAATTATTCTCCCCATACCTTATTTTTACACTCAAACCATGTCATGTAAAGTTACTTTCAAAATATCATTCTTTTGAAAATCCTTTGAATTGATATCACTTTTCACTTTGGAATTGTAAGAGATTATTTTACATAGAGCATAGTGTTAGAAAAGTATTCATAAACCTTCGGCAAAAAGCTCAAGAGGAATTTATTTATCCTCATCTTCAACATTGACTCATATTATATTCATATTAAGAATGATATTATTGAAACCATCAAAGTATTTCATGATTCCCCTGCCGACCATATAGTCAGAGTATACAACTGCTTCTTTAGATACAGTTTATTTTCCAAAATATTTATTTAGGTAAATTACTTCAAGCTTATTCCAAATCCACATGCTAGTAGATAGTCCAGGTGCCTCATTCAGTATATCATCTCTTAAACGATATATCTGAGCATTATATGCCTTGGAAACACTCCAATACGATCTCTCTTGCATATTTCTCATCAGGACAACATGCAGTCCTTTGAGTAGAAGGAGACATTTTATTTTAATTCTCCATAGATTTTTTTTGTGAATTTATCAAAATAAAATTTCATTGAACTTTATTTTTAAATATCTGTCATACTTCATTTAATGTTGATTACCATCTATTAACTGATTTACATATTAACGTATATGTCTCCACGCTCACTACGTAACTTGTTAAGGAATAAACCCACATATTGGTAGATTTGGGATAAGAAATATAGGTTCTTACATATTCCAGATCGTCAGTTCAGCTTCAACACTTATATTTTGGGACTTCAATTCATGAAATTAGGTTCTTACAAATTTTGAAAGAACTATACAAACACAAAAAACAAACAACATAATATTTACGTGGTTTGAATTATGGGAAAATTCTACTTCCATAGGAAATAAATATGATTTTGTAAATGTAACAATTACATTTAATTATAATAACATAAAATATAAGTAAATACACTATATTTAAAAAAAAGTACAAGTTTTTAGACAAATTTATCGTCTCTTAGTATTTCTGTCACTGTCTTTTTTTATTATACCTCAATAATTTATCAATTCTGAACTCACTCAATTTCTTCGTTTATTTCTCTTACTGAATCTTGATTCTCTCTCTAAAAAAAATGTTCTCAATAAAAAGGGTTTCTTCCCATATAATGCAGAGCTATTGGTCTAATATTTATATAAGATCTCAATTAGAGTGTAGATTAGTACATCGTAGACTAAATTGAATCACTCAATTAGTTTATGAGAAAATAAGCAATTGATTCCCCAAATACTTACTTGTATGATTTGATATCATAGTAATGATATCCTCAATCAATTATCACCTTTTGAATCTTTGATGCTTGTTTCTTTTGTTTTGTGGTATTATTTATTGAGTCCTTGTTATTGATATTAGTATTTGAAACAAGAAAGTAAAAGAACACATAAGAAAAGATAAGTTAATTGTCCTTCTAACCAATAGAGCAACATACTATCAATACGGTAAATGAAGGAATATCATTGTAGGTATTTTTATATGTCAAAAAAATTAGGTTTATCCTAACTGCATTCACACTCTTTAGTTCTCTTTATATCCAAGACCATAACCTGACTGCAATCGTTTATTCAAGTTAGCCTCTTAAACAACTTGTTTAGTCTTAAGTGTTAATATTTTAGCTCAATTATTTATATGGTCTAAATTTGATGGGTACCCACACAATTGCCTCTATAATGAGTTTCTATATATTTAATTCCCATTTATTTTAATTAACTGATTACTTATTAATTAGACTATATACAGATAATTAGTTAAATACATCATTAAGCATATATCGGTCTATAATTTCCAACAATCTCCCACTTGGACCGTCACCTACTATTAAATTTTAATGATTACTCGGGCCTATCGGCCACGGCTATATACTCGCTGAATACATCAGTGTAGCGCGTGTGCTACCCATAACATTTAAGGGCATCACAGACCTCTTATTGCCTCAAACTTCATTGGCCTAAACGACCATAGTACCTTTAAGAAGTCGGCCGTGGAGATAACCTCCACGTAGCTAGTTAGCAGGCTGAGGTCTTGTTCGTTAATGGAATTAACCAGACAAATCGTTCCACCAACTAAGAACGACAATGCACCACCACCCATAAGATAAAAAAGCTATCTCTGTCAATCCTTACTATGTGTGGACCTGGTAAGTTTCCCTGTGTTTAGTCAAATTAAGCCGCAGGCTCCACACCTGGTGGTGCCCTTCTGTCAATTCCTTTAAGTTTCAGCCTTTCGATTATACTCCCCCCGGAACCCAAAAACTATGATTTCTTATAAGGTGCCAGCGGAGTCTTAAAAGTAACATCCACTGATCCTTGTTCGGCATCGTTTATGGTTGAGACTAGGATGGTATCTGATCGTTTATTGAAATCCATGATATTTCTTTTTCATGATGTCACAAAATATTTCCTTCATTCTTTTTTGAGCAATAAAAATTTTCTTATGGCGAACAATTTTCGTTGCTATATGCTCTAACTAACCTCAAGTAAATTCAATTTCTTGGCTTAATTTTTATGCTGCAACGCCAAGATCGGAAAATGGTTGAAGAACAAGTGGAACTTCTTCTGATGGATCTTCGGTAGGTACGACCATTGGGCAAGGAATAGGAATAAGAGCACAGGAAGATGGAGGCAAAGAGACCTATAATGAATTTTCCTCAGGAAGAACAAGAGGGAACCTTTTACTATAATTTTGCAGTTGGTCCTGAAGTTCTTAAACGTATGGATCTTGATCTCTAACGAGCTCTTGATATTGATCGACGTTGATGAAGCTATTAGGATCAAAGTTATCATTACCTCGATCATTGTCTACAGTAGTCTCTCCTTGTCGAGTGCCTCCCTCTTCATCACTTGCTTCATTTTATTTTTGTTGATCTTCCACAACAACAATTTCATCAGCATCGGAAGGCACCTCTTGAGTGGGTTGTGCAGCTTTCTTTTTTGCTTTCTTTTGAGGAGTTCTTTTAGTTGTACTCTTATTTTTCTTCAAGGTAGCTATTTTCTTCCTTTCTGGAGAAGGCTCAACTTTTTCTCCTTCTTCGACAGTGAGGAGGTTCTTTTCTTTGATTTTCTCTTCGATTTTAGCGGTGTTGGAGCTTCTGAAGGGCTAGCACCAGATGTGTTAACTACCTTTTTATTCTTTTTCCCTTTCTTCTTTAAGACAAAATAATTGTCTCACATGTTCCGAATTGGAAGAAGCATCTTACCATCAGGTGCCCCAGTCCCTTCACAACCAGAATAAGATTTGGAAGCTCCATCGGATTTTCTGGGAATTCAGCATCTAGTGTGATTCGGCATAAATGGTTGTTGATAAAGTTGATGGGCAAGAAAGTTTAGTGGAACCCATTTCCCCACTCTTTTTCTGCCCATGTGGCTAACTTTGATTTTTTTTTCATAACATCTTTTTGGAGAATCTTATATTGCCTCGGAATTCTTGGGACATAGGTCGATGAGCTCAAAATACTCCACAGTCCTT
The DNA here is from genome assembly GCA_036936605.1 of Limnanthes douglasii subsp. nivea. NCBI lineage: Eukaryota > Viridiplantae > Streptophyta > Magnoliopsida > Brassicales > Limnanthaceae > Limnanthes > Limnanthes douglasii. The sequence goes on along the minus strand of JAUPFV010000004.1, from coordinate 195,624,985 downwards.
GGGTCTAGCGGAAACCAAATAACCCAATTAATAATTTCTAGGTACACCACCATCTCATCCTTTCCATAGTCTAGTGAAGTATCTCCTTCTTTTGGAAGCCAAAGTATTATGTTCTCTGGAATTCCCTATTTCCTTTTTAAAGAATCAACATGAGACTAGGCATAATAAATATATGGAAAATTTTTAATGCCAATATATATATTCAGGATTGAGTGCCCTCAAAGTTTCTCCAATTGAGGCATCTAGTTCTTCGCAAAGCGCAACGAGATTTTTCTTTTTTCTTATCCTAGGTGTTTTTGCCTTCAAAACACCTTTCACTGTTTCATTGTCTGTTTCCTTTGAATCATCTTCTTTTGTATCAGCCTTGATGTTTGATTGTCTGGCTTCAGAATCCACTTCCTCTTTGGATGCCTCATCCACGAGTTGAGGTGGGTTACTTGAGGGATTTTTTTGAGACTCTGTTGATGTCTCAACAATTTCCCTCAGGGGAGAAGAAAAGGTTGATGGATTTGAAGCGTGATCAGCATCGTCACCCATGACTATGAAGGTTTTTCTTTTTAGGGTTTAAGAAGCTGAGTTTTTGTATGAAGTGAAAAGGTTTCCTTGCGTAGTGGAAAAAGGCGCTCATAATTAACTGGAGAATAAGTTTCCTTCGATCTTCTTGAGGAGGATTTAGTTTGAGTTACCTTGCGATTGATTCAAGGATTTAAGTTTGCAAAAGAAATTCGAGGTGATGGTTTATTTATAGGGGGTGAAATTCAAGGTGTCTTCGGTGTTTGAGTTTCGGATGACTGACTTTCTTCTAGAAGAGAAGAGTTTGAAAAGGTAAAAGGAGTTTTGTTAGGATTGAAGTTATAGTAGTATATTTTCTCTGTAAAAAACCCTGAGGAGCATTGCTTATTAGGCCAGCTGCTTGATATTCATCCGCCCTTTCGCTCATTGCTAGAAATATGGAAACAGTAAGATTGAAGCAGTTCGGATCCTAGATAAAGGGATTCTTCTCTCCCTGTAAATATTTCCAAAGCTAATTAGTTCTCATTCATTGACTCGCATAAAAACTAAGGGGTTTACTGATAAGGAAATAAAACTTTGTGGATCCAAATGTAAATGAATAAAACTTTATATGATAAATTGTATAGTTATAGGAGGGATTTAGAGCGTTATGAATAGGTGAGGGACTAATGTGGAATTAGACCATTTGTGTAACTGTTTTTGTTATGCTTAAGTCTTTGCTCCTATATATAATGTCCAGAGCTGAACTAAGAAAGGATTTTAACTTTTGAGATTAAACTACTTTCACTTCTTCACTTTCTCTACCTAGATGCTACTTCTCCCTACATCTCTTTATTTTACTCGATTTGACACTACGAACCATAAAAAATCCATATCAAATCTGAATCGGGACAGCTATATAGAAGTTCCAAATGTATTCAATGTTTCATGATTGACAAGCACAACTTATGTGACTTTTCCGATGATTCAAATTATTTTTTCTCCTTTTGAGAACTATCTTACTAAGATGCGTGGGCTTCTTAGTCCTTAATTCTGGGACATGATCACAACAGTTCAAATAAATACCATATCGTCTATTAATTATAAAAAATTAACACATCCAAAAATTTGGTGTCTATTACCTTATGGGTTATAAGCGCTGAAAAAACTTTTAACACAACAAACAACGCATAAATCACACATTTTATTGACATATAATACTTAGAAAATAATTTTTAAACATGACATATTACTGTGAAACATAACATACATCACCGTTAATAAGATATCTTTTCATAAACATATCAACATGTATTTTTATGAGTTTAAGAAAATAACTATTGGTCCATTTTTAATTGACATAATCCTCGTAGAAGCCTCATTTGGGTTGGTTTTCCTATTTCAGTTAAAATATTTATTATTAATTCACATATGATAATCTCTCATTCATTATTAAAAGATACAAAATTTTGATCTTTATTTGGGTCGTCAATTCTTGAATAAGATTAAGGGTCATGCTAGAAATAAGACACATTTTGATAGATCTTAAACCGCTGGATCTTATACCCATTTGATATATCTCTCACCTAATTTTGGACAAATTTTCTCTTTTGAGAAAACCTAGGTATAAAAGGGTTTGATACATCTCCCACCATTTTTTCTTCTCTTTCCCCGTCTCTCTCTAGAAAGCTCTCAAACACTCAAATCGACCCATTTCAAAAGCTCGATTTTTCAACAATCTAAAGTCAGCAAAACATAAAGGTAAGTAATACAAACCTCATGCTATAATTTTTTATAGATTTCGTTGGGTATAAACTGCTGAAATTACGTTTTTAGGTTTTAGGTTTCGATTTCAAGAATTTGATTTTTGTATGATTTTAGGTGTTGTTTTGTTAGATTATTGTTGTATTGATTGCTAGGATCTATGTTTATGTGTTTTATTTTTAGTGAAATGAGGCTACTTTGGTGGGTTTCTCAAAATGGGTATAGTTGTTGTTGGTAGCACAATCGTGCTACCATTTGGGATCTGGTTGCACGATTGTGCGACCAAGGAGGCATCTCGTCGCATGATACGGGTTGTGCTTTGCCGTCTCATGCGATAGACAGCTTAAGTTGTCTTATGCGATAGACAACTTAAGCTGTCTCATGCGATAGACATCTTAAGCTGTCTTATGCGACGAGATGCCTTTTCAGAATACTTTTTTGTGTTGTCTCACTAATAAAAATTTTCTTTATGTTGTTTTTACAAGATGGGGCAGACAAAGCAGACAGTTAAAAATCCGTTTAAGAAAGCGAGGGAACGCGAACGTTTAGCGCCTGAGGCGGAAGAGGCAGTAGAGGCTAGAGTTTCGCTCGAGCCCGAGCCCGAGCATATAGAGGCATGTCTCAGTGAGAGACATGCTCCTGGTACGCGTACGAGACAACGTCTCCGTCGTCATCAAAATGAAGATTACATTCCTACTACTACCGGTACCACAGGGGCAGGTTCTTCTTCGCAACCACCTGAACTTTCTTACGTTGACGATGCAGATGCACCGGAGGATATAGAGGGGGTGGAGGCACCTGAGGCCTCACATTCACAGTATAAGGATGATACACCTCACGCACCCAAGGGTGAGGATCACGAGTTTTTATCGGTGATGCCGCATGTCCCGGCTCTCTTTCCCGATTACACCCAGCACGAGGCGCTCAGCGTCTATCATGGAGATGTAAGTATTATACATTTATATTGTTTTGTCACTTTCTTACGTGTTTGATACATATGTTTATAATTATTGTTTTATCACTTTCTTACGTGTTTGATACATATTGCAGGATAAGGTCACCCTTCGATGCTTCGCTATGTACGATAGTCTCCGCAAATAGGACTTGACAAAGCAGAGCAGGGTACGGGCAAGAGTGATGGAGACTATTTTTGGCCCGCTCGTCGATGCACTCTCCCGCTAGCATACCAACCTCAATTTGGTGGAGGCATTCTTAGAGCGATGACATGAGGAGACTTCTTTATTCCATTTCTCGTTCAGAGAGATGACAGTGACCTTGGACGATGTCTTCATCATCACTGGGTTACCGGTTGTAGGTAGGTCTTTTGATGCTTTACCTTTTGACTCGGAGGTTGAGCGGATTAGTACTTATGCTGGCATGCTAGGTGTACGACCAGCTGAGTTGAGTAAAAATCTTAGGAATGCTAGTAGTGTGAACCTTGGGTGGCTGCACACTATATATACGGGGGCTAGGTATAGTGATAGTGGGATCACAAATGATAGGGTAGATCATGCCACCCGTACCTACATACTGTATTTGTTAGGTACCACCATCTGTGCCAACAAAACCGGCAACAACATTCCTTTAGATTACCTCCAGTTTGTAAACAATACCAGGGTATGCATAGGTTGGATTTAGCACAGTTGTACCACTCCCTTAGTAAGGGATCTCTGCATGGTACGGGAGGCATTTGCGGGTTTATAGGGATGCTCGAGTCGTGGATATTTACCCACTCCGTTCAGCTACGGGCTCTACTGTTTTGCGATTACAACATATCTATGCCCCATATGTGCCGACATGCGCCGCAGAAGATTAGCGTTTCTCATGATGTGCGCAGGCAGATGAGACATGCACTTTCGACGTGCACGAAGACAGATGTAAGTCATATTTGTTCATTTTAATTCTAAGTATTTTTACTAATATAAATGGCTAACTTGTTCATTTTTTTATTTACAGGTCATGTTCTTTCCTTTTATACAAATACAGGACCATTATCCGTTCCAGCCGGTTACTTGGGTCGAGTTGACGCTTAAGGCGTTCGATGTGGTTGTGCCGTACTACCCTGATCGTGTGACTCGACTGATGGGGTTCGTACCACTGATTCCTAAGGATATACGCCCTCCTGCATTGAAAAAAGCAGAGAAGAAGATGGTCTGCAGATATGTTTGGGACGCGCACTTGTGGAGGGATTGAGAGTACCATGTGTACACTCCTGATGGCATGTTGTACTGTGGTAGTGGAGAGAGTGCTGACCCGATGTACTACATTTGGGTGAAGAGGAGGTTGTGGTACATCGTCAGTAGCTCTGCAGCAGCTAGAGGTCCTCGTTTGGAGTGGCACGGTGTTGCTGACTTTGCACGATACGAGCAGATTGCTCGGTTTGCTCCATCCATACCGACACTGGAGCACGACGATCTTGTACTGACCGCCCTCCACATGTGCAGGATGGCTGAGAGGTATAGACGTCACTGATTATTACTTGTAGCATACTTTTGTCAGACTTTTCGACGTTAGCACTACCGTTTGTAACCGGTTTATTTTATGACTGGTTTTAATTATTCTATTTTTATTTATTCCAAACTTGGTTTCAATTTATGAATTTAGAATGGAATTCCAAAGTATTCCGAAAAGACTCAAATCTACTTTCATATATCGCCTAACCCCACCCCCCACAAATCAAATAAAAAATACATTATTATATTAATAGATAAACATTCAAAAAGCGATAAAAAGAAAGCACCGGTCTTTTTGTTTGATCATAAGAAACATAAGAATGGCGGGTTTGTCTTCTTCAAAAAGATGTTTTGCTCCCGCTAAACCTCATTCCGTCTAGCCATGTCTCCCTGGTTTCACCCACCAACTTGTAAGTCTTCATATTTGTTTAGAATAGATATGAGACCTCATAACTATATTATCTCTCTCTTTTTATTATCATGTTTGATGTTCTTACTCTCCAAACATTCATGTTATGTACTTTAAGAATTACTTACTCTGATACAATCCTGAACACGTCACACTTCGATCTAGTCTTTCCGACAGAACCTAGAAAGTCAAAATCAACGGTCGCGAGTTAACGAACAGATGGAAAGAGTTTGTTGTTGCTCACGGTGTTCAACTTGGTGACGTTGTTATGTTTACAGGCTTTGAACAGTAACTTGTCCCTGGACTATCCACTTTGGTGACAGATAGTCCCTAGACATTCAAAATTCCGTTCGTAGTCCCTCGACTATCCAGTTTGGATAAAGTTAATCCCCTTGCATGTGTTGACTATCAATTTTTGTGACAGATAGTCCTTCAACTATTCATTTTTAATAAATTTAGTCCTTTGACTTTCTATTTTTGATAAAGTTAGTCTCCTTAATAAACATGCGCATGAGACTAACTTTCTCCAAACTGGATAGTCTAGGGACTACCAACAGACTTTTGAAAGTCCATGGACTATATGTCACCAAACTGGATAGTCCAGGGACTACGAACGGACTTTTGAAAGTCCATGGACTATCTGTCACCAAAGTGGATAGTCCAGGGACGAGTTACTGTTCAAAGCCTATGTTTACACATGAAGGCAACATGGTGTTTTATGTCACTGTCATTGATTCCACTTCATGTGAAAGAGCATATCCACCGTACATCTTTGTCAAAGAGGAGGATTCGATTAGTGATTCTGATAAAAACAAATCTAATAAAGTGGTTTCACGTAAGTTTTGTATCTGTGTTAATATATATATATATATATATATATATATATATATATATATATATATTCAACTAATTATTTTAATTACGTGGTTTTATTGAAGCAAAACTAAAGAAATTTGTGATAAAGAAGAAGACAAGTTCTTCGACAGTTGAATGCTCAAGCTGTGTAGTAAGAGTTAGAGCTTCTACGATTGAAAAACATTATATGGTAAGTTTTACCTTTATATTGTATACCTTTTTTTCGATAGTATATCATATTATTATTACTCGCAGCATACTTTTAGTACGAATTATAAGGTCAACATAAACTTAAACACAAATTCAAATACACACTGAAACACAAATTCAAACACACACTCAAACACAAACTGAAACTCACACTCAAACTAAAATTCAAACACACACTTAAACACAAACCGTAACACACACTCAAACACAAACCGAAACACACACTCAAACACAAACTGAAACACACACTCAAACACAAACTGAAACACACACTGATACTTAAACCGAAACACAAACTCATACTCAAACTCAAGCACACACTCATACTTAAAATGAAACACACACTCATACTCAAACTGAAGCACACACTCATACTTATCTATCAGGCTAGTTCCATTTTATCAACTTCCTTTCTTCTTTCGCATCCTAGTATTCACACTCATACTTAAAAGCCCTCTATTTGAAAAACAGGGCCAAAATTTTGGCCATGCGTCGGATGCGACAGGGGACAAATGCATTCGCAATTTGGGCATGCGATATAACCCCTCTGTCTGAAAAGTAGGGCCAAAATTTTTACCTTTCGTCGCATGAGACTGGCCCAATACTTCGTCTCATGCGACAGGTGTTATATTTTATCATTTTGACTTGTTTAAATGAAACAACTACTACCAAAGTCTGCTATTTCAACTAAAAAATGACATCATAAAAAATGACATTAACTATAATACATCAAACGTTAGTAGGGATTTCCTACTATGTTACATCAAAATTACATCGACTATATTACATCAAACGTTAGGCAAAATAACTTAAAATGTTGTACAAAAGCATTTCAAACGTCGTCTCTAGTCAAATCTGTTACATGTGGTTTTTCGTTCAAGTTGATTTTCCTAGCGGGAATTATTTGTGTAAATTTGTTGAACCGACGGTAGTAGGGATGCGCCTATTGATTCGCTTCTTCGGTTGCGTAAGCGGCCCAACAAGGGTATAATAGAGGCAACGGTTCATTGGGTGGAGTAGTAATCTACAAGAAAAAATAATGAATGAATGCATTAGTAATGATAGCGTAAGAAATTTGGATTGGAAACGAAATATACTTACATTAACAAAGTGACATCCATGTACGAAAGCTATCCCAACTTCTTTGATCGTTGAACTGTTGACGGGTGGTTTTCCACGGATTGGTAGATACGTTAACGAGGTTGCTTGCGATACATGGTATACCATGCATTGATACTTTGTCGCGATGACTAGTGCAATGTCCAGAAATGTCATCCAATAGTGGCTACTAAAGGTTGGGCTTGAAGTAATCTAACCTATGTACCAAATCGTCAAAAACCTTCGGCGAACCATATACATCCAACCAACATGAACGGTTGTCCCGTAACTCCTTCAACAACTCGCGTCTAACATCCTCTCATCTATCTTAGTTGTATATTGAATGCGCTACAGAACGATATCCGCATTGTCCGTCCGGAAGAATGTCAACTAACTTTAAAATGTAAGTGTGTAGAAAGGTTGGGGTGCAATCTGGATATAATGTTAACTTCCCATCCTTAACAATTTTCTTAGGCCTTCCAACTTTCTTTTTTGCTAATGGAGGTTTGGGTGGTATGATGGGAACCACATTGGAGGTGGTCGTGCTCCCTAACGTGTTAACGGGTGTACTACCTACAAAGTTAGCCACAGTACTAGCACTAGCAGTTTGTTCAATGAGATATTCCCATGAACTAGGGTTCCGTTTAGTCGATTTAGCAACGCCTCCCTTTGGTCTACCCTTAGCTCTAACCGCTTCTTTAGGATCTTGAATGACTTGTCTCGGGCCTCAATATTTGCATTACCCTATTAATAATGTGGTCTTGTTGGTCGGGTCGGAAACTACGAATGGAGTTGTCAATTAAGGAAAGTTTTTTTTTGAAATTCTTCTTCACGAGAGCTAGGATCCCTATGAACAATATTTAATATTTTCCAAAAGACATCCACGTCTTCTAAAGGGATGCACCTACCGTCTCTAGCTATAAACGCAATTTTACATGCACAAGGTAAACCATGCGTTTTCCTAAGGAAACAACCTCCACATGCTACCCTATCTACTCCTATATTTCTAGCACGTACAATAGCAAGAATCAATATCTTTAGACCCGCATGTGACACATGCCCTTTAAGATTTTGGCTCAAAACATCATCAAAACTGGGAATTGTTCTAAACTTACTTCGCTCAAATGATTCGACGATACCCGCATGCTGCTTCGTTAATAAGTTGTGATTTTTTCCCCAAAATAGCTCAAAGTTGCATTGATTTGTCCCAAGGTATTTTTTTTAGGGACGAGTGAGCACCCTCCGCCCTATATAGTACAAGTAAAAAATTATGAACTTCTTTGATAATAGATAAAATAGCTAAACAAAAAATAAGATAAAAAGACTAACCTATTTGTAGTTGTTTGGCCATAATGCTTAATCGTGTTCGTTCGGTATGCAAGGAACTTGTCACCATATTTTGTTATCCACGAGTCCATAACATACACAAAACACTCCGGTTTAGATGCAAACATCTCCTTCGGTGTATCTAGATTATTTTGGTAACTCTCAACCGTGTACGCCCCCGCAACGTAGCCGTAAAAGTCAACAAATTGTTTCGCTACCGCATCATCGTGCAATATCTTCCGGACCGCCCCAAGAATGTTCTTACTAATGTGCCACGTGCATAACAAGTGGTTCAGGTCCGGAAAAATATTGTCGATCGCTCGCATGAGAGCTAACTCTCGATCGGTAAAAATAACAGATGGAAATGCGCACACGTTATCCATCATCAAACCACGAAGAGTTTCCAAAGCCCATATGTAGTTTCCAATCTTCTCTTCGCTCATAAATACGTACGCAACGGTAAATGTAATGGAAGTCGACGTTAAACCGACAATCTCTAATGACAGCATCTTATACCTAGTCGTTTTGTACGTACAATCCATGAATAGCATGTTCAGGAATGTATGTAATAAGTCTACGCTAGTAGGATGTACAAAAAAAACAGTCAGTGATCACCTTTGAATCATCTTTCAAACGCTCCCACGTCGAGTAGCCATTCTCCTTCAACTTCGTCAACAAATATTGCATTTGCGTTTGTCCCCCGTGCTCAACATCCCGATGTCTTTTGCGGTAATTTTAGATTGCACGCATGTTCGAAATGTTCTCGGGATATTGGTACTTCAAACCACTATATATCTGCCTAGGGTGGGAACTGAGGTGAGACAAACTACTAACTAGTTCCTCTTTATCCCGTTTTAGCCTACAAGCGCGGGAATGACCGTCTAGGCGAACGCAGGGTTCATGATTATGAGTCCCGTTTATCACCTCCAAACGTCATTTCATGGCTAGTACGTCGATCGGATGACCTTTTACTTCAAACAGACAATTACATTTCTTCGTCGATGTCTTCCACTTTTTTAAAGTTTCCGGTTTCTCTTTTGTTACGAATACACCGTATCGCTCGCAAACTTACTCTAACCTAGGAGTCCTTCCCCATTTCCCGCTATCGTAAAGCTTTATAATTGTGACAAACTTGATCTTCTTCGATTCAATGTTCACAAAAGCATCCAATTCGTCTTTAGTAAGTAACTTATCCGTATTGATTATTCTAGTGTAGTTGGCATCCATAAATGGAGGTTGGGCAGGTTCTTCCTACAAAATATGTAATTGAAAACTATAAGTTTATATAGCAGTTCGGTCGTACGAGACATGTCTTCAGTGTTGTCGCACGAAACATGTCTTCAGTGCTGTCGCACGAAACATGTCTTCAGTGCTGTCGCACGAAACATGTCTTCAGTGCTGTCGCATGAGACACGCTTCTATCATCGTCTCATGCAACGACTACGGTTACCAAGTCGCACGATCGTGTGATGACGAAGCTGTTTGTCGCACGAACTCCATGCGACACGACCAAAAAACGAAAAATAGGGTTTAGCTTCTTACCTCCATGCGGTACGCTTTCTCCTCGCCTAGTAAGTCTTCCAGAGAGACGCCCATCTCATCATTGTCCATAGATACTCCGATTCAAGACTTTTCGAAGTGGATTTGATGGGTTTGGGTAAAAAATCTAACTTTTTTGGTTTAATGGGTTTAGAGTAGTAAATGTTTGTACAAAGCTTGTAGAGTTAGAGTAATAACGGATAGATTTCAGAGTTTCGGCTGATTTTGAGAGTAAATGACATGAATGTGGGGGAAAGGGTAATTTTGTAATTTCAACTTTCAGTTTGAAAAAAGAATGGGGTAGAGTGAGAGATCTATCAAAAATGTGTCTTTTTTCTAGCGTGGCCCTAAGTAATTCATGAATTTTCTAGGCCCTAAGTTCCTCAATTTACAAACAATCTTCCTTTAGACACATATATTGATTTCATGATTCACCTACCGTAATCTGGATAACCTTAGTCATACAATTGTCGTTATCGTTTAGATTCCTCTTATTCAACCATATTAAAAGAAACATTTTAAAACATATTACTTGATCACAGATCCGAAGGAAGGAGCACTCGCCACAATAGGTGTGTAGATCCAACGATGAATTATTCGTTGCAACCAAATATTTTTGTTGTGAGTAGAAACATCGTTGTCACGGAAAAGCTTCATGTTCACCACTCTAACAATCGAGGTTTCCGCGGGAAACGACTGTTGGTCAATATATTGTCGCGGTAACATCATATGAGCCATGATGTACTAGTGTTGTTTTGAACGTTCACTCGATTTAGAATTTCTTTTACCTTAAAAGTTCTTTTTCCAAAAACAACATAAATATAATGAAACCTCAAAATTTTGGGAAATAATTGAAACTTAAATACCAAATGAAACTGTAAACATATTCATTTACACAAATCAACGATGCATGCTTTTAATCTTAATTGGCATTGTAACCGATTCAAATAACAATTATTCCCTTATGGTGTAGATTTTTTATTGGAATTTACATACGCATGTTATTTAATTGATTAAATATAATCAGTACTAATCCATTTTCAGAGATTTGTCTCTAATACCAATTGATAGACTAAAATAAAACCTCATGTAGTTTTTAAAAAAAATAAGATAATTGATTCCCTAAATTTAAGATCTAGACTACTAGAATTGCGGAAAACTTTACTATTTAGATTTGAAATCCTAGTAATAATCTCCTTAAGTGTTGTCCTTTCTTTGAATCTTCACCGCTTGTTTTTTTATTTTATCGTCATATTTGTTCAATTTTTGTTATTGATCCAATAAGAAAGAAAAAAAAATAGAAAATGAATTATTTGGTACTCTAACCAATAAGGCATCAAAGACTCAATACAAAAAGTGGAGGAATAGCCCCGAAAGGGATACCTGAGTTTGTGGAGTAAGTAGATCTTGTGACCAAAGGTCACGAGTTCGATTCCCTCTATAAACATTTTTTTGGCTGAGTCGGTCTTTTTGTATGGTTTATTTTCTGGCGTTGATTTGCAGGCTATTATTTCAGATCGAGGGTTTACCATTTGCACGCTAACCCTCTTTGAGTAGCGGCTGCGGATTCCCTGAAAAAATGGAAGAATATCTTAAATGTCTCTTTGTATGTTAAACAATTAAAGTATATTTTATTATAATTGTATGTATATTTTTAATCCGAATAAGTAACCTAACTAACTAAAATGTTGGGTTAAAGATCATATAACCTAGCCAAAATGTTCTATTCACTTTAGTTCTATAAATAATTTGTTTAATCTTAAATGTTAATATTCGGATTTAATCTTTCACAATACTTAATTAAATCATTATTTTTACAATTAATTTTATAATGGATGTTCATAAAAGGACTGAACCTTTTTTTTAAAACGGACCTATCATTGAGGTCGAACCCATTTACAATAGCTGATTTTTTAAACAAAAACAAAAACGCATACCAGGTCTATATTCCATTGTCCAATCATTATGAATCTAAATCTGATATTAAATTTTAAAAAGCTTCTAAACTTATCTATCATTGTTGTGCCGAATTATTAGGAAGTAGTTTTTGGATTCAAGATCAAAATACTCAAACTATGTATGCCCTAGTTTTGGATGCTTTGTATATGATTTCCATCGTTTTTCATTCGAAAAATAAGGATTATCCATTCAAAAATCTTAACGAAAATTTCGTTTTTTTCAAAATGATGATATTTCTTTCTAATCAAGTTTAGTTTATTAGAATTAATCAGGAGGGATTGCTCTCTGAATTTAGTGAAAATCAAATGTGTTTGTATTTCGTTTTAGCACCCTATATTTCGTTTGGCGCCTACTATTTTTCTATGTACTTTCAGTACTTATTATCGTATCCATCCTTTCAAATCAATAAGAATATCATAATGTTTTAAAGTTCATTAGTTGCATTTAGGGAATCGTTCAGAACTTTACATATAGAAAAAAACTAACTCCTAAAACTTAATCGGACACTATTATATTGCGTAGCCGCATTTATAAAAAATGTGTTATAGACAATGACTATGTAAATGTTAATTTTAAAAGGTGGAACATGGGCTACGTAGATTTAGAATAAAGAAACAACTGACTTACTTTTGGTCGATGGCATAACGCCTTTTCATAATACGTCTTTTTCATAAATTTTTATAATTAAAGTAATATTCTGATACAAGGAAAAGGTGAAGAATTAGCCCGCTACTCATTGAATTTTCGTACTATGTTTAATTTATTTCACACGAAACTATACATAAATATCTAGTCAACTATTAAATATTAAAATGGTATCCATTTTTCCACTAGTTTCATAAAATATTTAAAGCCATATTTTAGACAAAAATACCCTCTAAGGTATAAAAGAGGTTTTTTGGTTGAAACCCACTTTTTTCACCTTCTAATATGACTTTTGGATTCCAATTCCCTCCACTTTCACATTTCTAAATTTGAGGAGAGAGAAACACATAAAACTAGAGCGAACCCAAAAGACGATTTTGAACCGAAACGTCTACGACTCAACCGTCGACCATAACCGTTTTGGCCACCGTAACTGTCGAGCCGATTCCGATCATTCCATCTACTCGGCCTTCGTCGACCATCTACTGCCTCCTACTCCGTCGAACACCGTCGAACAGGTACGTTTTTGTCGCCGTCAGGCGTACTGTCTGTCTGTGAGCATTGGGCCAGAATGTATAAGCGTCGCCGGAGAACTGACTGTCGATACAGTTATGTATTGAACAGTTCTCCTTTCTTCGACAAATTTTCTCCTTTCGTTTACAGTACAGAGTTAGTGTTAGTCGATGGTGTTGAAATTTAGTTGTAGTACGTAGTGTTAATCCACCGGTAGTTAGACATGGGTCGATGTTAGTTGTTATTAGTGTCGATAGTGCCGTCCGACGGCATCGACCACAACTGGTTAGAATCTGTCCTGCTTGAAATCGCAATGTGTAGCATCGTCTAGCAACGTACAGAGTTGAGGTTGGCTATTGTTAGTATGCATATATGCTTTACTGATCTAGCAATGTTGACTATAATTTTGGCTGTATCTAGCAGTGTCTGCGACTAGTTTATTGTCAGCACTGCACTACTAGCAATGTAGTAGATGAATTTGGTCATGTCTAGCAATGTAGCAATGCAGTGAGTTAGACATTGTTGTGGAGTAAGTTGGACCAGTGCTGTCTTCAAGTGTTAATGTATATGCTGGCTGCTTAGCTTTATTGTTTTATTGTTTTAGTTACTATGAGATTGGTATTGTTATTACTAACTAGTTTGAAATGAGAATGTTTGCAGCCAAATATGACTAAAACAGGAGTATTCTACAGGTCAGGGTTGGTAAGCATAATCAACCTACTAAGACGGGATATAATTACATCTGAACACATAGAGGCTCCAAGAGGAACACCATTCTATACCTTCCTGAAAACATCATTCGACGTAAGGAACGAGGTTCTGAAGCTGAAAAAGTTCTACAACTTGAATGAGGCGATTTGTAGTTTTTACGATGTGAGATGGAAGTCTTTCCAGATAGGACATAAGCATGTAAGGCTGACGATGAAAGATGTGAAGGCGATATTTGGGCTGAAACACGGTAACAATGAGATGCTGATGAATAAAACAGGCGCATTTATCGGTCGGTACGTTGATAGAGCTGAGCTATATTCCATTCTAATGCAGAAATATTTTTTGATCCCACAGACAAGGAGGAGCGGGCCAACGAACGATAAATCAGTGTCTAATGCATTGATAAAGGTGAATCTAATCTATAAAAATGTATTTGTTTTGAGTTTATACTACAGACATATGAGCATGATACCAAAATAGGCATGTGTATGCACGTATCTAGCAATGTAGTATACTATATCTAGCAATGTGGTAGCAGTATAATAGTATGTTGGTGTTTGGGAATATGCATCTAGCAATGTCTTGATTCATATCTATCAATGTCATAGTAGGCGTAACTGCCTTCAATTGTTCTTGCTGTATTCTTAGTATGATGTTATTTATTTTATAGGAAGCGATCGAGAAAGAAATAAGGGAAGGAGGAGAGGATGAAGAGAAAGATGTTGCTCGACTGTTGATACTTTTCATATCCTCGACACTGTTCTTTTCAGTGTCAGGCGATATCGTCGGGTGGACAACAGTATTCTACGTGGAGAATCTAGAAAAAATAAACGACTATGACTGGTCTGGAGTCATCGTGAAGAAGCTGCATAAATCAGTGGACAGATGTATTACGGCCAGGAAGTCCGAAAGAGTGATCGGATGCGTTGCTCTGCTATTAGTAAGTACAATGGTTTATGATCAGCAGTTAGTTTCAAAACCGTGTTTATAATGTTGAGTTATATTGTGTGCAGCCATTTCTGATGGAGCATATTTCGATAAACGTCGAAATACCAAGGCCAAACATATACCTAGGTGCTACAAGTGGTGGGGATTGGAGGGCAAGGAGTCGACATTCGAAATGATCCAGATGGTCAGTCAACTCAGGGACGACTAGGTATTTAACGTATCTAGCAATGTCCAAATTGTAAAATCAAACAAATCGCATACCATGAATCCAACACCCAAATCGCAACCATCTATCTTACGGTTAAAAAAAATCAACATATCTATCAATCATAAAATCAAACAAATCGCATCAAATGTAGCATAACATCATAACATCAACATATCTATGAATCATAATTGTTTGTAAATAGCATCAATGATTCTTATATTGTGTAGCTAAATGTATATTATATTGTATTTCTTAGGTTATGGCCGATGAGTTATTGTTGACAGAGGCTGAATGTGATGCTTTTGGAGAAATTGATTTGTAGAGGAAGTACGAAGCTGCTGCGGAAACAAGTGAAGCGAGGAGTAGGAAAAGAAAGAAATCTATTGCAAACAGAAGTATAAGAAGAAAGATGAAACAGGTAGATAATTGGGCTGGAAGAAGGAGTAAAAGGAGTTCGAACACTGAGGTTGAAGATAATACAACAACCCCAGAAGAAGCTGAGAATTACGATGTTACATTGCGGGAATTCATTGGGGAGAAGAAGTCGATAGTTGTTACAAAGAAAGGAAAATGTTGAAAAATAAAAACAAATGTAGGACCAGTATTCCAAGTTTTGGAGGGCTGTCACAGTCTGTGCTGCGTGACAACCGGAAGCTGAAAAAACGAAGCCGGTTGCACCAATTGAAAGCTGAAAACAAAAGGTTGAAAACGTCGCTTGAGGAGAAAAACGAACAAGTGAGTATTGCTATATTTTATAAGGACTAATAACGTTTATAGGTTGTTTCTATATAAGTAGGTTATATAGGAAATGTTAATATATTGTATCTAGCAACATCATTATAAAGGATCTAGCAAACATCATTAGAAGGTATCTAGCAACGTTAATCTGCTGCAACTAGCAGTGTAAAAAAAATGCATCAAGCAGTGTCAATATGTTGCATCTAGCAATGTTATTAGTCTAAAATATTTTGTATGCTCGTTTGATACAAGTTCAAAAATTGATTAAAGACTTGAATGAGCTGAAACAGAAGCTCAAGGTGGAAGAGGAAAGTGTGGATCATGAGGATGTGGATCTGCTGAACACCTTATCAATGTCGTTTTTCCGTGAAGATGAGGAGGATACCGAAACTGTGGCTGCCAATATTAGCGAGAAGGTAGTTAAGGAAACTTTGGTTTACCAATCTCGGAGGCATGGATTTGTTCCAAAGAGGAGCCAACAAGTTTCGGAGACCGACAAAATAATAGAAGAAGAGGATGTTGAGGCAGAAGAAACAGCGGAAGAAGATAAGGAGTTTGAGACAAAAGAAAATGAATTATCTGAAGGGGAGAATTTGGAAGGAGATGAAGGGTGTGTTCACTCTGAAACACCTGTTGAACCAAGGCAAGAAACTACTACATCGGAAGGTATTGCTGTTGATGTCGCTGGGAAGCAGAAAGGGACTACAATACTTGGTTGTGACGCTGGTAATGAGAAAGGGGATGTGGCAGCAGACTTACCACCCCTAACTCATGCTGCCGGTGGGCAAAATGATATTTTTTTAGCTGAACAGGGACACGGAGTTAGAAACAACGAGGTTGACGGACGAGAGCTAATGGTGGACACAAGTGAGCAGTTGGACAAAGGGTGCAACGAAGGAACGTAAACATCGAAACAACAGTTAGAGAACACCAAAGAAGCCGTAGAGGAAGGACAGAATGCAGAGACAGGTCAGGACAAAGAAGAAGCTGACAAGCAGGAAGCTGTGGCTAATGCAGATCCACCCCAAGAGATTAAAGAAGCAGCTACTGGCGTGGAGAACGCAGCAACAGAAGTCCTGGGGCCAGAACCTGTCTCTGAAAATGTGGTGGAGAATGCGACCGAAGATGTAAGTGGATCTTAAAATCGTTAAGATTCATAAATGTTTAGTAATATGTTTTGGCAGGTTTTGAAATGTTCAAACTCTAGGTTGGATAATATTTAAGATGGGTTGTTGTTTTTATGAAAATATTGTTTTGACAGTATTAGAAAAGTCTAAGACATGATTCCCATGATTGATTCAATGTGAATTAGTAGATGCATGTTGAACAAATCGCAACTACAATAAGTCTGTAGTCTAGCAATCACAAAAATAAAGGAGTACCGTTTTCGTATCAAACAAATCGCAATGTCTAAAAGGCGTAAATCGCAACACTCGACTGGTAGCTAGTCTAGCAATGAGAATTGTACTAAAATCGCAATTAGGTTGATGATATTGTTATGTTCTGTTATGTATAATTATTAGGAAGTGCAAACAGCGGCGCCTGAAGACACGCGCCAGCCTAATGTACAGACATTGGCGTACACTCAGATTGAACACGTAGCAAAGTGTGAACAACTATCACAATCTGTCTCTCCAGTAAAGGTAAATCCAATTATCAACGAGGAAGAGCAATCCACAACGAAGATTGAAGTTATTACGTGCGTTGAAAAAGTAAAACAGGTCGAGCCATCTTCGTATGCAACACCGCTACAAGATAAAGCAACATCTAACGATCTGATTGTCAGATCTGTTACACCGTTGGCTGATGATAGTTTTGTACACAACACTCAATCATTTTACGAAGAATGTGACAAGGCCGTTAAAAATTCAAACGAGAAGAGACGTACACTGGACTCCATCGAGGAAGAATAAACAGACGTTGACATAAGTAGATCTATTGTATTAGTAATAAACCTTCAGAAAGTAATGTTAACAGTTTAATTTGATGCTTTATTATAGGTGCACGTTGATGACATGCCTACATGGAATCTACTTACTCCGACGCAGGTTAAACAACAACAAATTGCGGTAGTTGATTGGTCGTTCCCTACAGAGACAACGAAACTCGTAGTTGTCTGTGAGTACGAGAAGGCGATGAAAATAAACACCAAATAAAAACAAGAAGATCCAGAAGTACGGTACTTGCCAATGTCGGAGTTCTCGTATAGGGTTTCCATTAGTGTGAGCGAGATAATGGAACTGCCTAACAAAACTCAAGTCGACTTCAAGGTAATCAGGTTTCTGGTTGTATCTAGCAATGTGTCCTTGTACGCCTAGAAATGTGTCTTTGTACGTCTACCAATGTTAATATGGAGCATCTAGCAATGTCTTAATACAGGTTAAATCATTGAAGTTGCCATCTAAATTGACTACATATACACCGTTGGTTCTTCTTTTGAGTAATTTTCATTTACCTGAATTGAGCTTCTAATTGTGTTTTGATAGATAATAGATTCTTGGATATATAAGCTGGTCAAGGATAAAGATTGGAAAGTCCATGTGAAAGGGTTTGATGATGAGTATTCATATATGGCCGGGCCATTCAAATAACTGGAATTGCAACTGTAAGTTCACCAGGAATTATTTGTGTTACATTAGAAATATCTACTTCTTATGGTAATGGCACAAATTTGCAGGGAACACTGACTATCAAGGAATATTTTTCTGTCATTGTGGATAAAGTTTTTGAGACAATGAAACAAGACACATACGTTGCCCTTGTTCCTCTTTGCAACGTTAACACGTCTAGCGTGAACCACTGGACGCTCCTGGTTATAGATATGGAGAATGGGACTGCTAGTAGCTACAACCCACTGTTGCCTTGGAGCAAACACATTCGAGATAAGATGAAAAACACAGTCGATGCTCTGGTATAAAATTAAATGCTAATAATATATTGAAAGTCTTCGTAAATAGCAATAACATAGCATCGTAAATCGCAATGTAACGATGGATTACTTGATTTTGCAGTTGACCTATTGCATGAAGAAAAAATACATACCTCATGTAAAAGGTGGATACAAAATAAAGACAATGAGAAATATCCCACAGCAGGAGAATAATACCCTTGACTGCGGTGTTTTTGTTTGTAAGCACGCAGAAGACATTATTCAGAGAGGGTATGTTCCGCGGGAATATGGAAAGGAAATGCCCGCCGAAACAAGAGCTAAAATATTTAAGCATTTCCTGAATGATCGAAACACAAACAAACGATGGTAGTATGTAATTCATTTTTTGGGAGCAGGATGTAGGATTCAGTTAACAAAGGATGGGCGTATTAGACAATTAATCAGATATTATTAGCCAACTTTGGTTTCCCTAGTAATTTTAATCGTATTTCTACCAAGGGAAATGTTTTTCTAAACTACCTTGGAAGATCCTCCCTTTGTTGCATGAATAAATTTCACATCACTGTTACATTCTTCAATGATGTATCTAGTATTTTCTATGTTTCGTATCTATCAGAGTAATATTCAAGTATCTCGCAATGTCTGTATTCGTATCTATCAGACGTTCACCTTAGTGTTAATCCACCGTAAGTACTAGTATTTTTTATATTTCGTAGCAATCAGAGTAATATTCAAGTATCTCGCAATGTCGACATTCGTATCTATCAGACGTTTACTTAAGTATCTATCAGAATTTTATTCACGTATATAGCAATGCCTATATATCGTATCCAGACTAGTATTCCCGTATCTAGCAATGTCTATGCGTCTTATCTATCAGACTTATAATCAAGTATCTAGCAATGTCCGTATTACGTATCTATCAGACTTATTATCGAGTATCTATCAATGTCCATATGTCGTATATAGCAACTACAAAGTTTTGTATGTATCAATGTATGTATTACATATCTATCAGACTTATTATCGAGTATCTATCAATGTCCATATGTCATAACAGCTTTGTTACAACCCATATACCAAACTTTTGGATTATGTGCCTATCAAAGTCGTTACCATCTAACAACATCAGTATAACGTATCTAGCAATGATATATAGTTGTGGTTTTAAATTTCAAATATTATATATCTAGCAGTGTATACTAGGCGTAAATCGCAATAACATATTGGTGATGGACCAACTATATTTCTGGACTGGTGGAACGGTTTATTGGTAGACGAGTAAATTAAATTCTTTGAAATGACTGTTAACTACACCTATCAGTGATTAAAAGTAAATGTTTTAATCCTATTGGTTAGCTTGATAGTTGAAAAGATAAAGGTAGATGAGTTGAATCATTACATGCATTAAATAGACGTGTAAAATTAAATTTCTGAAATTAATTATAGTTGCTAGATGAGACGTAGCCTTAGGTATTGCGTTTCGCTATAAGTACAGGCTGATAGTTTAGCCTATTCATCTCACACTTCTCTGCAAATAAAAATACCAACCACGAAACAACCAGCCACTCTAGACTACCTTGAAACCAAAAAACTCTCGATAATGGCACCATCTTCACCAGAAACACCTATCTACTCGTCCGACGACGGATGGTCTACAGACTATTACAACGAAAACAAGGCCTACAAGAGAACTACCACATCTGAGTACTCGTCGGAGGAGGAGGACAATTGGTCTGTTTGGTCTGAGGACCACGAAGACCCCTACGCTTCATGGGACTCGTGGTCGTTGGACGACAGTGAACTGTTAGGTGCGACCAAAGTCCCACATCCCACATCGGTAAAACATGGGAAGAAAGATCAGTATATAAGTTAAGAATACATCTTCATTAGTGTGAGGCCTTTTGGAAGTGGACCAAAAGCAAAGCCGTGCGGACCAGTGGGCCCAAAGCGGACAATATCACACTATTGTGGAGATCGGAGTATTCTTACTTATATACAAAAGCGGAATATACTGACCCAATATTCCCTAACATGAACAACTTCCAAAAAGGAAGAGATGTAGGGACAGCTGGGACTCGGAGGACGGAGAGGATGATGGTTCTGACGAAGTCGACGATGAGAAGTCAGAGGAAGAGGAGGACGAAGAAGTGGAAGATCTAAAAAAAGAGGAGGAGGAGGGATTTGAAGGGACAAATGAAGAGGATTCTGATTAGGTTTAAAGAAGTTCATACAGTTTCTTTTCATTATGTTTTTTTTTTGTTTGTAATGTTTTTTTATGCTTCGATGGACTTATAACTTTCACCAATCCTCTGAGAAGTTTTGTTTGGAGAGGGTTGGTGTATTTGGAAGATGTAATGCATTGAATGATGTTTAATTAATGTTATGGTTTTATTAGTATTTGTGTAGTTTTATCTTAAAATTTTTGGTTAAGATTTGAATACTACAAGTTAACATTGATAGTAAGCAGTTGAGTGAAGCACTTGTAATGGCAGTTTGGATTCACAATCGCAATTTAGTTATAACTAATCTATCAAAACTAAGTAAACCTTAAAATCGCAGACAAAACTTGCTGTATCTAGCAATGTTGGATATGGCTGATAGGAACTCCAGTAACTGGAATGTAAATCAAACTTAACGCCTCAGATAAATCAATGCTAATCGAAACCACAACACAACGTATCTAGCAATATCGATGTCATATATCTATCTTCAATCTACCAGGCTATAGTAGTCGTGAATCACAGCCTCTAGTAAATTCTGAGATGAAACACTAAGGGGAGAATCTAAAGTACCTAACAAACTAAATATAACTAAGCTATCAGATGGATGTGAACCTTAAAATCGCATACATAAATTTCTGTATCTATCAGACGTATACTCCAGGATCTATCAATGTTATATATCGTGTCTATCACACTATTGTTCACGTATCTAGGAATGTCAATATATCGTATCTATCAGATTTATACTCAAGTATATATTAATGCAGATGTTCCGTATCTATCAGACTATAATTCACATATCTAGCAATATCTTGCAAATAGATAACGAGTATCTAGCGTTGTAATCTCAGCGTATCTAGCAATGTAGACATTAATAACGATAAAAATCATCCAATCAAACAGACATGGTACATTTCAATGTTAACAGTATCCAAAAATATAAGTCGAAAGATAAGGAGTACTTATCTATGAAAATCAAAATGTTACTAAAAAATCGGGAACACAAGTTCACAACGGAGCATTACATGACCTCTTATTATGCCCTGATTTGAAACAGCTACTAGAACGGGACTGGCTGGTGGTAACCTCTCCTCTTGATGGAATACGTTTTTTCCTCGGCCACCCAGCTCGTCTTTTAATGTTCGGGGGATTAACCACTGGCTCTCCATCATCATTACCGGTACTAGATTCACTGAACTCTGTTATAGCCGGTATGTTAAAAGAATAGCTGGACCGGTAATTTGCAGCACTGAAAAACGGCTCTACTAATGTCATCGGATCTTCGTTAAGAGATACTATTACAGCCAATGCATAAGCGCATGGGAAACATTCTTGCTGCCAAGAGCTGCATGTGCATTTGAAATCAAGGATGTTGACCACCATGACTGGGTCTGATAAAACCTCAAAATAAGCGGCAGAAGACTTGCGAACTAACAACCACGTCCGACCGCATTGTACATTCTCTTTGAACATCTTGTCAAACTCGGGGCATAAGTGTGTGTTCCAGCTTAGACCCTCTGCCAAACGTCGAGACATCTGAGTCATAAGAAGAACTATAATTCGGTCGACCAATTCCACTATAGGCAGATGGCATAAATGTTTAATCTGCGAATTGAACGATTCAACAAGTATTGATGCCATCGCCCCATACCGTTTGCCTTTGACGTATGCATGAGCACATTTTTCTGGTGGATAATTGCTTAGAAATTTGCCAATACGATCACCCCCTTGGCGCACAAACTGAGAAAAACGTTCATTAAAAAGGTCAACAGTCGGGGCATAAGCATAGCTCTTAAACATCACTAGCATATTGATTTTATAGACTCTGTTAGTGTGTTCAAGATCTTTAGTCAAATTCTGTATCAGATGGAAGATACAATACGTGTGGTAGTCATTATGATAAAGGGTTGCGACAGCGTTAATAATACCAGCATGACGGTCTGAAATGAAAGTTATTTGACGCCCTAGCAAATGCGGTTTCAGACTTTCCAAAACCCAAACAAGTTTTCTGAGTCTTCACTACCAAAGATAGCAAAAGCTACGGGGAATAGACCTGAAACAGAAACGACACCGGTGAACCATAGTACTACATTTCCTGGGTGAATGGACATAAATCGCAATGTATATAGAACCTATCTATCAGAATCAGGCAGTCTGTTTAAACGTCTATGTATCATTCTATACTAGGCGTAAATTGCAATCACATCAAAACAACCAATCTAGCAACCTAGGCCTATCTGTCTAGCGTGAGTAATGAAATCACAATGTAAACATAACTAATCTAGAAATCTTAGCTCATGATATACATTTGAAAAAACAATGCACATATGTAAAACAAAAGTGTAGTAAAAAATATACTGACCGTTGTTTCCATATTTTGCCACTGCTGAAAGCGACACGCCACCATGCTTCCCTGTTAGATGGGTTCCGTCAACGTACAGTAAAGGCCGGCATGAATGGAAACCCTGAAGACATGCCCCAAACGTGATAAAGCAACGACGGAAAACATTGCCGGGAGCTAAATACAAATGGCAGTTCGTAGTGATGTCACGACTCTTTAGTCTTTTGAAGTATGATTTTAGCAATCCGAAAGAGGTATTGCTATCTTCAAATACAACACGCTAGTCCTTCTCTAACGCATTCCACGATAGACGATAGGAAATGTCTAAATCGTAGTTTTGCTTGATGGAGGACTGTATAGTCTTAGTTGTTACGGATTGGCAGTTCCTAAGAGAATCGTGAATTTCATCAGCAATCAAATCGGACGACAAATGCCTGCTCGTCTTCTTTGTGAATACGAGACTACACGTATGGGTACTAACAAATCTTTTTATGGTCATCAAACCGGTCTTAGAATCAACAAAAGCATAAAGCCTCCATTTGCAGCCGTCCAAATCCATGTTTACACAATAAACAGTGATCTTGCTAAAGGTATTATGCATGTACCTAAACGTAAAACCGTTCTCTAATGCATAACGGGATAAGGATAACCTTAGACCTGGAGCACCATCAGGAAAGGACTATCCAACACTGATGATAGCTTCTGCCCATCCAGTTGTAGCAAGATGCTTTTTTTTTGGGGGGGGGGGGGTTGAAATCGCCAAACAGCTACTGCTTTCACTACTAGTTTGTTGCATATGCGAGGATTCTTCGAACAATTGAACAGGTTTTTTACGTTTAATTGTGGAGCCTTTATCAGCAACATGTTCTTCGATAAGAAAACTAACACTCTTAAGGCGCTCAACATCAAGGTAACACTCCAACCCAATACAATTGGTCTCCTTATTAAACATACAATTATTCTGCGCACCGCAAGAATAGGTAATGCTGTAGTTGCCTCTAACAAGACCCTGCCATGTTTTCTCAACGTACTGTTGAAAAGACTCGAAATTTTCAAATTCGGACAGCGAAGCAATAGTTGTTTCGTTACCAAATTTGAAAATGCAAACTTTTGGTTTCGACATTGTGTACCCTGAATTGTAGAAGTTTTGGTTAGTTTGTTGTAGGGCAGCGTACAACAGCTGAATGTGTTATAGAGCTACTACATCTAGCAATCTATCATAACTACAATCAAAGTGTATGTAAACTAATCTATCAATCACTGCATCAAAGTCGCAATGTCGATACTCACATCTAGCAACCACAGTATACATGCACAAATCGCAAGACCATATGTCACTCCTACGGTAGACTCGCAATGACAAACAAAACGCAGCCACAATCAATAACTTTACCAATCTAGCAATAACAACATTTAAATATACCCATAAATCGCAACCTGTACAATACACATATAAAACAGCAATCGCAACCTATAACACAGGGCTTGAAAACTGCAATTTCTTACCGGAATGTAATCGGAGCTGGTATCGATGCTTTGATTCGAACAAAACAGAAACTAAACGATTTCCTGCCATTAACATACATTAGCTACTCCAGTGAACCTATTGTTAAGATCGAAAATGGAAAAAGAAGAATACAGTTGCAAATGAAACACGATACTGACCTTTAGTTTTGACGTCGGAACTCCTTCAACGGTTGTATCGACGATAACGTAGTGGTGCACCGGTCGAGCTACGAGATTGAGTCGATGGAAAATGATGGATTGAGGTTGTTCATTGGTCTGAGCTGGAAAGATACGCCTGAAATTACAGAGTTCGTCGAACTCAAACGTCGTCGGTGATCGGAACGTTGGTAGACGGTGGTTATATGGTTGGTCGGTGATTAGTTAGATTCGTCGGTGGTTAGCTAGGCTTGCCGGAAAGAGTGTGATCACGTCGCCGTTTTTTGAAGTGAACAGACGTTCTTGAAAAATGGGTTGTTTGTTGGGTTAGGAGAGAGGAGAGAGAGAGTGCCTAATAAATTCAAAATTCAAAATTCAAAAGTAATAAGAAGGTACTGTAGCCAAAAAGGTCCTTTTTTTACAAATTAACCCTTATATACTAGGTTGAGGGTAATTATGGTATTAAAAATAAATTAGGTATTAAAAGTGGATATGTTTAGTGAGATGGGTATTAAGTGAGCATTAACCCATTTTTGGGTACTACATAGTAATAGGTTTGGCCAAAAGGTACTTAGTGTTTCATTTCCCCTTTATTTTAAATATACACTTTTCGGCTAAGGGTTAGTTAAATTTCACAGGAATTATAGTAGAAGGTACTATTTTATATTAATAAGATTTAATATTAAATGTTAACCTTCAATATAGTGTATGTTGGAAAACCTTAGAATGTTTTTTATTTTAACTAAAGAAATATCATAAAACCAATTTCAGAAAACAAACACTGCCTAGTTAATATTAATTTCACTAAAATAACATGATTTACTATGAGAATACGAAATGGTTTACAATATAAAAGAAAAAAATTACAGAAGATTGAAGAAGAAGAAGAAGAAACAGTGGAGCAGTGTGGCTCCACTGTGAAGGTTTTCGAAGGAGTGTATCAGAGTTTGTCAAACAAGACAAGAAGTACTTAGGGTTGCTATCACTAAGTAATTTATACTATGGGCCCTCGATCAAGAGATCCGAGCCCATCGTCTCATCCAACACTAAGCAACGGTCCAACAAAATATAACAAAACCCAAGTCAGAATACAAGGCCTGAGTAGCCCAAACGTCTGTTACAGTTACTCATCTCTCACCTCTCAAATTACAACTCTCTATCTCTCTCTCTCTCTTTGGTACAACAATGGTACATCACCACTAACTCTAACAGAAGAATATTCCTTAAACTCCTCTCCCAATGTAATAACCCGATTCTGTTATCTTGATTTCCTGTATATAAGCACCTGTAAATGTGAAGGAAAGTAGTGAGCAAAAACATAAATAAACATTCCATTTTCACTTGGTATCAAAGTAGGTTTTCATACCTGAAGAATGGCAAAAAGCGACTCACCATCCTCCACTGAGACCTTTGTCACTGCTCCACACTCAAGCGATATCCTCAACGATGGTGGCAGCCACCTGAAAATGAACAAACTGGCGTCATTCACTTCTATCAAGCTAGATAGAAACAACTTTATGTTGTGGAAGACTATGGTCTTACCAGTGATAAGAGGAAATGATCTAGGTGACTTTATCATTGGTGAAGAGCCATGTACACCAAAAACCATCACTGACATAGATGGAAATGTCACCAGAAATCCAGCTTATAAAGTCTGGATGAACAAAGACCAGCTCCTCATGGGCTGGCTGTTCAATACTATGACCCCAGAAGTTGCCTCTCATCTGATGGAAGAGGAAACATCAAAGGGACTATGGGATTCTGTTGTGAGACTAACTGGCTCACAAACTAAATCGAGAATAATGCTTCTTAGATCTGAGTTTCAAAAGACTCGAAAGGAGGAAAGCTCCATGGAGGATTACCTGAACAAAATGAAGAACCTGGCTGACAATCTTGCCTTAGCAGGATCTCCTCTTCCCATCGATCACCTTGTATCTCATATGCTGGCTAGATTGGATTCAGAGTACACTCCCATTGCTGTCAGCCTGGCAGAAAGGGAAGTGTATAACTGGCTGGATCTGCAGTCTACCCTCTTAACATTTGAGAATAAACTGATTTAGCTTAACAAAACCACTCAGAACCTGGCAAGCCTGAATGTAGCAACAACAAACTACAAAAATTAGAACAAACACAACAACTATAACAACAATGCACACAACTACAAAGGAGAAAACTCTTACAGAGGCCAAGACAGGTCAAACAAGGGTAGATACAACTACCAACGTGGTAGATCTACTTACAGAGGAGGCAGAAATGGAAGATACACCACCCCAAATAGGCCAACATGTTAGATATGTGGTTGCTATGGACACACAAGTCCATATTGTTATTATAAAGATGATCATAGTGTTATGGGAGCTATACCTACCAGTCAAGACAAACAGAATCAATATCAGGGTGCCTACCTAGCTACTCAAGACTCAAATGAAGAAAATGCATGGTTCCTAGACAGTGGAGCTACCCATCATGTAGCAGGGTCTCCACAACTAATGACTCAGAAAACTGAGTACTCTGGTAAGAAGTCTATTATTGTTGGCAGTGGAGAACGACTTAGTATACATCACATAGGAAAAACTAATCTAAAAACCTCTAATAACAACCTAGTGTCTTTACAAAATATACTGCATGTGCTAAAAATTAAGAAAAACCGTCTATATGTTCATCACCTTACTCTATATAATCATATCTATGTTGAATTTCACAAAAAATGTTGTTTCATTAAGGACAAGACAATAGGGAAGGTGCTGCTTACAGGGACAACTAATCAAGGCCTCTATCAGCTAGACACACTCACCAGGAATAGCAATCCTAGGGTCAAAGGTCACTGTCAATCTCAAAAAAGTTTTAATGTCTTTAGTCTACAACAAGGTCAATCTGAGTCAAATATTTATGTTTCCCTAAAAGAAGGATGGTACAGAAGGTTATGCCATCCTTCAAATAGAACGTTAGGTCTTGTTTTGAAATAATGTAACCTATCAACAACTTAAAGAAATGAAAATGTCTTTTGTGACTCATGTCAACTTGGTAAATCCTATCGCTTACCTTTCAAAAGGTCTGAATTTCATTCTAAACAGGTCATAGAGCTATTCCATTCAGATCTATAGGGGGGGAATCTCCCACTATTTCTAAAACTGGATTTAAGTACTACATTTTATTTGTAGATGACTACTCAAGATTCAGTTGGATATATCCACGTAAACAAAAAGGGGAAGCAGTTAATGTTTTCAAAAACTTCAAAATTTTTGTTGAAAACCAGTTCAATAGAAAAATTAAAGCTTTTCAATCAGACTGGGTTGGAGAATTCAGATCATTTGTACTTATTGCAAAAGAATGTGAGATTCATCTTAGAACTGCATGTCCTCACACATCTGCCCAAAATGGTAGAGCTGAGAGGAAGCACATGAATCTAGTTGAAACAGGGCTAACCCTGTTGGCTCATTCTAAAGTTCCATTTTCATACTGGCCAGAGGCTTTCCTCACTGCAGTATACCTAATAAACAGACTACCTACACGTATTCTAGGAGACATATCACCATTTGAGAAACTCTTTCACACTAAACCAGACTACTAAGACTTGAAAGTTTTTGGTGGTGCATGTTTTCCATGTCTACGACCCTATCAGACTCACATATTTGCATTTCACTCATAGTCTATATTTCTAGACATGTAATGTTCAATGAGCTATAATTTCCTTTCAATACTTGTTTTCTAAGGTTTAAAAAGTATAAGTTACAGTGTGTAACTAATTTTGAACCTAGTCTTGCTATTTCTGGTCAATCAATCTCATCTCCTATGCCTAGAGGGTCACCCTTAAGCTATCCTATCTCTACCAGCCTACTACCAAACACACTTCTCAATTCTCCTAACACCTTTGACAACACTGACTCTACCCTACCACCTCCTCAACTTATCAGCCATTATCCCACACCAGTCCCTCTCTCCTCTGACCAAAATCTTACAGCATCACCTATTGTTTCACCCATCCCAGAATCCTTACCCGAGTCACAAATCCTAGACACTACACCATCACAGCCCTCAAACACACATCTTATGACAACAAGACTAAAATATGGGATCAGTAAACCTAAACACATGTTTCTAGGTCTTCTCATTTCTACCTCAAGGACTCCTACAAAGCCAGCTAAGGTTTTTGAACTTATTACTAACCCTATTTGGTACAAGGCTATGCACGATGAATACAATTCTCTACTTCGCAACAGGACTTGGTCTCTGGTGCCCTGGCTCCTACTATGAACCTAGTTGGAAGCAAATGGAGCTACAAGGTCAAATATAATGTTAATGAGACTATTCAATGCTATAAAGACAGACTAGTGACAACGAGGTTTCATCAAACCCTTGGTGTGGATTTCACTGAGACATTCAACCCAGTGATTAAGGCATCTACAATACGACTTATCCTAATGATCGCAGTGTCAAAGGACTGGGAAGTTAAAAAACTTGACGTGAACAATGCATTCCTAAATGGTGAACTCAGTGAAACTATTTTTATGAAGCAGCCAGAAGGATTTGAAGACACTGATTGACCTTCTCATGTCTGTCAGCTTCATAAAGCATTGTATGGGCTAAAAGAAGCCCCAAGGGCTTGGTACTCTAAGCTAAAGGATACTATCATCCAGTGGGGCTTCAAGAATTCTAAGGCAGATGTATTCATGCTCTTTTATGAGTCTGGTAAACTCATTATCATCCTACTTGTCTCTGTGGACGACATTATTATTACAAGAAACCGGACCATTCACCTCCAAAGGTTCATCAACAAGCTAAACTCTACGTTTGCTCTCAAAGATCTAGGTGACTTACACTACTTTCTGAGGATAGAAGTAGTCAGGGACTCTACAGGGTTCTACTTCTCTCAACAACAGAGACTTACCGGTTTAAATGCGTGCTCCACTCCAATGTGTACCACTCATCCTCTGTCGATTGGTGATGGAATTCCACTCCAGGAACCTACACAATACAAAAGCATATTAGGCTCCCTACAATATCTACTGCACACAAGGGCAGACATTTCCTATGCAGTCAACAAGCTCAGTCAATTCCAACAGAACCCTACAATTACTCATCTACATGTTGTTAAAAGAATATACAAGTACTTATCTGGGACTGTCGCTCTAGGTCTCCACATCAAACCCAGTCTTGAGCTGCAACTACGAGTCTTCACTGATGTAGACTGGGCCTCTTCAATCGATGACCGATATTCGTTGGGTGGCTACTGTGTGTTCTTTGGAGACACCTTTGTCTCATGGTCCTCCAAGAAACAACATGTCATGGCTCGATCCAGTACAGAGTCTGAATACCGAGAACTAGCTAACCTATCTGCTGAGCTGATTTGGCTAGTCTCCGTCCTCAAATAGCTTAACTTCCCAGTTTCAGAGTCACCGGTAATTCGGTGTGACAACTTGAGAGCTAGCTCTCTTGCATGCAGCCCAGTCTTACATGCTTGGATGAAGCACATCGAGCTTGATATTCACTTCGTCAGGGATCAAGTTCTTTGTGGAAATCTCGATATCAGATACGTCCCATCCCATGATCAGATCGTCGATCTGCTCACGAAACCTTTCTCTTAAAGCCGATTTTTGTTCCTTCGTGATAAACTCGGACTGACTAATTCAATCCGTCGTTTGGGGGGGGGGGATATGATAATACAAAATGGTTTACAAGATGGATGAAAAGAATTACAGAAGATTGAAGAAGAGGAAGAAGAAGAAAAAACAGTGGAGCAGTGTGGCTCCACTGTGAAGGTTCGTGAAGGAGTGTATCAGAGTTTTTCAAACAAGACAAGAAGTACTTAGGTTTGCTATCACTAAGTAATTTATACTATAGGACCTCGATCAAAAGACCTCAGCCCATCATCTGATCCAACACTAAGCAGTGGTCCAAGAAAATGTAACAGAAAACCCAAGTCATAATACAAGGCCTGAGTAGCCCAAACGTTTGTTACAATCACTCATCTCTCACCTCTCAACTTACAGCACTCTCTATCTCTGGTACACTAATGGTAAAACACCACTAACCGTAACATAAGAATATTCCTTAAGCTCCTCTCCCAATGTAACAATCTGATTCTGTCATCTTGATTTCCTGTATATAAGCACCTGTAAATGTGAAGGAAAGTAGTTAGCAAAAACATAAATAAACTTTCCATTTTCACTTTGAAAAACAGAGCAAATTATCACTTTCACTTTATATAAATAAATGAATAAATTTCTCTAGTATTTGTTTTTTAACATTGGATCAAAGTTAAATATATTTATTATATATATATATATTATTAATTTTGTAAACGTTTTTTTTATATTAAAATAATAAATAAATAAATTGTTTACAAATACTCTCAGATATTTTTCCGTGAAGTAACATATATTACGTACACGTAAATAAAAAAGTATGTTATGGTAAAAGATAAATAATAAACAGAGTAAAGTACGAAACAATATGAAAAAAAAATTAAATAAAAATAAATGCAATAGAGATGTCAAATCGCATCCAATTGATAACATATTATGAAATAAGAACCTGCAATAATGATAACAAAACATGAGCAAGTTACAACTCATTTAGCAGACCATGAGATTTTGGTGCGGTGGGTTAAGAGGGATCCGAATGAAGTGGTGTCTATAAATATCTCATCGTTTCTCTCGGTCCAAATATGGTAAACTACCACACATAATGCTGCATGCTAGAGATGACTAAGACGGAATAGAATAAGGTCCAAGCACTGGCAGTATGGACCCAAGTGGGTCAATTGGTTCGAAAAAAATGGATCAATAGCTTTATGGAGAAAACCTCCTACACATAAATAGTGAAGGGATAAACCATTAAAATAGCTATCACAAGTGGGGGTGGTGTTTTATCAACATGCAAGAAGCTTGTCTTTTGTAGTAAGTTTCCCAATGACATCTATCAAGACAATGAGTAAGTGTTGCTGGATGCTTGTTTCAAACCAAATTGGTCCAAGGTACCTAAAGCCGATTAGATTTAAGAAAGTGGTAAGTGCTACTTGTTATGAAGTTACTTTGTTGACTGAGGATCCAAAGCTTGATATCCTCCCTGTGTGTGGGGGGGGGGTGGGAAAATGTTGATGGTGTTACCAATTTTAAGTACATGGTAGTGAGATCTTCTACCTTAGAAAAGTTAGTTAGGCCAGTTTTAAGAGAATTGGAGATGACGTTAGAGACCATGTTATTGCCTCACAATCTAGTAGAACAAATAATACTTTAATCGTAAAGGTCAACAAGGGAATTCAAAAAAGGGCCATAGTCTATACCATAGAGAGGTGGAGGTGTCATTGCCTATAACAGTTTTGTAGCGCTTATCAGCAGTGAATTTTAAGTTGATTATTTTCCTCTACCCCCAGCTAAAAGAGGTACCGATGGGTATGCTCCAAAGGTTTGCATCTTTTATCATCTCCGTCAGTACTCAACTACACCAAATTGAACAAAGTTTCTTGTTCAAAATGGACCATAAGTATTTGAGGGTGACTGCCTGATTCCAGACCCTCAGGTTGAAGATCCCGAGACTGCCCTCCATTATGGGCAAAGTAATCTTAGATCAGACTACTGTGTAACCCAAGATTTTCATCTCAGGTCTCGACCAAAAGAAACGATAAAATAGTTGTGAGAACTCTTTGAGGACACAAACAGGTAAGATAAAGACTGAATTCCAATAGACTTAGCTTGCAAAAATGACAGATTCAATAAGTTGTAATCTACCAACATAATATTGATTCTTAGAGTTCCAAAAAATAAAACGACTTGTAATTTTCTGGAACATAAGCCTGTCTTTGTTGTAGGAAATGCGAGAGGTGGTGCGAGAGATGCCAAGGTAACATACTCAATATGTAATGAAGGTGTAATCGTTGTAGGAACATAAGCATGTATTCATTTTAGGAAATGGAAGATTTGATAAGTTGTAATCTACCAGCATAAGATTGATTCTTAAAGTTCCAAAAAATAACACGACTTGTAATCTTCTGGAACATAAGCATGTATTCGTTGTAGGAAATGCAAGAGATGGTGTGAGGGACTCCAAGGTAACAGACAAGAAGAATAACTTCCTGAAAACACAAGGAAGATACAATGGATCGATGAATTAGATTGGAAAGAAGATACACTTCTAGTACAAGCCAAATGTGGCATGCTGGCTTTTCTCTTTGTGAATACTTGAGAGGACTTCATAATAAGGACATAAAATAAAAGGGAGAGAGGGTCCTCTTGTCTTATCTTTTTTTTCCACGAAAATAGTCGAAAGAATTACCATTGATGTTAATCCAATAGGGATAGATTAAGATACATTGGATAATCCAACTAATCATACGGTTAGGGAAATTCTTGATATATAAAATTTCCAAGGGTAACCGTCATCGAACATTGTCGAAGGCTTTTACGAGCTTAATCTTAAAGGTTGAACAAAAACATTTTTGATTGGTGTGATATCCATAACGTAACTCTTGAGAGAGAAGAATATTATCTGAGATACTTTGGCTTGGGATTAAGGCCAATTGGAAAGGACAAATAAAATATATGAGAGAGTTATTGATCATAATAGTCAGGATTTTGGATATGATTTTACAAATAACATTGTAAAAAATGAGTCTCAAGTCAAACAGAGTCGAGGGGCTGTCCAGTTGAGGAATGAGAATAATAAATATCTTATTCCAACTTGGGTCCATGCGGTTATAATAAATGATAGATCATTTTGGTGAATTTTGAGGCAATAATATCGCAGAAAGATATAAAAACTAGCACTATATCCATCAAGTCCATGTGTTTTGTTACGATTAATATTGAAGATATCATTTTTTTTATCTTTTGTTGGTTACCAACTAGATCATATATGATTTATAGGCCAAAATTAATTTTATAGCGATAAAAATCCTTATTATGTCGAGGCGAAGATAATTGGAGGAATTGGTGAACCCATCTAGTTAGAGAAGTGGTTGACAAAATTCTATTCGTTTGGGTGTGGAAGAGGGGCGACCCTTAGAGGTTGTGATAGAAACAATCTTGTTTCTAGATTTATGGGACTTGATACTATTATAGAAGTATTTGGAGTTATGATCTCCTGTTTTAAGACACGTTGTCAAGATTTATGTATGAAGAAGGATTCTTCTGTCATACTAAATAAAATATAGTTCTTCGATACATAAATTTATTCTTCAATAATGAAATGGTTGGTGGGATCATTATCAAGATTATGTTGGACGAGATGGAGGGTATATTGGGTGGTAATAACATGCTCTGAGATGTTACTAAATTATCGCTTGTTCAAATAGGAGAGGGTAAGTTGGATCCGCCTTAACAAACAGATATTGATAGACATGATTGATCCATCAATGAGATGGTTCTAATTACTAGAAATTGTTTTAGTATAATCATGATGAGATTAGTATACATTGAAGAACCTAAGGGTTTTCGGCTAAAAACTTTAGGTATATAGTGATGAAGGGTGATATGGGTGTGGTCGGACGTTTGGGGTAATCAAAATGGGAGACTGTGTTTGGGTAACGATTGTATCAATGGTTGTTAGCAAGAACTAGATCAACTCTAGAAGAAATAAGATTAGTGGCCCGCCTGTTGGACCAAGAGAATTGAAATCTAGTGACATGCAGGTCATATACTCTACTAATGTACAAAAAATATTAAAATTCGATATAAAGGTTATCTAGAGTTCTAAAACACCAGTTTGATCATCTGGTTAATGAATTATATTAACATATCCAAGAGTAGCCCATGGGGTGCCTTTGCGATAAGTGGAGATGATAAATATATCACACAAGGGGGTGGTGCGATCGATGGGCTTGTTAAACCCATAGACAGAGGTGAGAGTGAATGAAGTATTACTCGATATGTGATTAATAGAATAATCAATAATATGTAGGGATGCATAAATAATGGAGATTCTAAAAACTGGTAGGGGTTCCAAATGATGCATATAGGACCTAAGTGATGCATGTAGTAGTTAGTCTTGTAGTACCATTAATGAAGCATTGAACACATTATTCTATCGATATGTTTTTCATTAACTTGCGTTTCGAGAAAATAAATGAAAGTAATCTGATTCTAGAAAAGATAATCAAATAATGTTTTCTATCTTACCGTGTCATTCAGACATTTTACATTCCATGATGAGATGATCATACAAAAAAGTTGATGAGTCTGAATTCGGCATGCTCCCCGGAAGGGCAAATCAGCCTAAGTCTCTCCGAAAACCGGACAGGCTACAAGCACATAAATCGGACAGATTATTCGGACCGGACAGATCACTTTGAACACCGTAAACTTAAGGCTGTTCGAACTATGACTAAAGTACTAAAAAACCTAAACACTTCCTGACTAAGCTACCTTCCCTCCTGTTTAGAACTCATGGGTCTTTAAACATGACCCGGGTCCATTAAACATGACCCGAAAGCCCATAAGGGCCCAAACATCACACTATAAATACCCAACCACCAGCATTAACTATGGGTAATGAAAATTAACTGCTACCAAGCTGCTTAATTATCTCTCCTCCGTTAAATACCCACACACCACCATTAAACACCCACATACCACCGTTAAACACCCACACATCACCGTTAAACTCCCACACACCACCTTGAAACTCCACTTAAAATTACTAGCCTACCCTCAGGCGATTATTATCCTCACCAAATTGGCGACCACAGTGGGAGGAGAGAGGTGCCTGAATCAAACATTCAAAA
The DNA here is from genome assembly GCA_036936605.1 of Limnanthes douglasii subsp. nivea. NCBI lineage: Eukaryota > Viridiplantae > Streptophyta > Magnoliopsida > Brassicales > Limnanthaceae > Limnanthes > Limnanthes douglasii. The sequence continues at coordinate 195,589,279 of JAUPFV010000004.1, read as the reverse complement.
CCTGCCAAGAAATTCTGTCCGAATGAATCCGGATAATCCAGAGCTTCCACCAGCTTTGCTCGAAGTGGTGGAAGAAAACGATGAGTATACTGTCCAAGAGCGTGATAGGTTAAAGCTTGAGATAGAAGCTCTGAGGGCTGAAAAGGCCAAAATGGGCGTGAAAGAAAAATCCAAGGCATCGGTTGTTCATCACACCGACAACCCTAGAGAGCCTGAGGCTTCGAAAACTCATGTGAGTACCAAAAAGACACATGCTAGTTCTAAAAAGTCTCACCGGTCCAAGCCTGTGGAGAGCTCTGACTCAAGTTCAGAATCTTCGGACAGCTCTTCGGACAGTGAGGGAAATTAAAAATCCTTGTCCTCTAGCAGTGATGAGGGTCGAACCAAGAAGAAGCAAAAGCAGATCAAAAAATATTCAAGAAAAAGGGATAGACATGGAAAGATAAAGAAGCATATTGGTAAAGGATCATCTCATAGCCGGAGGCATGTGGACCGGATGCTGATGGATCCTTTCGCTTTTCACGATGAACCAGATATCTTTGCAACTCCCAATGAGGATACTGTGTTCAGTCATGGAAGAAACTGGAGGCAATCTCCATTATCTTCTAAGATTCTGTCCGGGAACCTCCCTAAGAGGTTTGATAGCACCAAGATGGAGAAGTACGATGGCAGTACTGATCTGGACAATCATCTGGAGCAATTCAAGAACTTCATGATGAACTTTGATGATGATGATAAACTACTTTGTAGGGCATTCTCCCAATCCTTTACGGGGAGTGCTATGAAATACTACAACAGCCTGCCTCAGGGTTGTATTAAAGATTTTGATACGTTTTGGGTGGCCTTTCGAAGGCAGTTTGTGGGGAGTAAGGAGCTGAAGGGCAATGGAGACACAATAATCCATTGTGCCCAGGAGCCAAATGAGTCATTAAAGGAGTACATAAGTCGTTTCGTGAACACAAAGAATGGGTTGGCTGATTGCTTCGAACAGGTGGCAATAACGTCCCTAAGACAAGGCTTGAACCCAGGCAACCTGGCTGATTCGGTGACCAGAAAGAAGGCCATGACCTGGGGAGGGTTGCTAAATCAAGTTGGCAAGCAAATAAACGTTGATGAAACAAAGAAGACCAGGGTACACAGACAGGTGAGATCCACCCCGGTGGCACCAACTCCAAATCAAAACCAGTCTGGGAATAAAGCAAGAGAAACCGGACAGGGGCATGGTAGGGCAAAGGCTCAATCTCAGCTAGCTGCTCCTGCTCAAAGTCAACAATCTAGAAACAAAAGAGGGTCGTGGGTCCAACCGGAGTGGTTCGCAGAACTCAAAGAAAGCGTGGCCACCATTTTTGATAAAACAAAAGATGAGGTACACTACCGGAGACCAGCAACCTTGCAGTCTCCCAGAGAGCATCGTAACAACTCCTTTTGCCAATACCACAATGATATTGGCCATACCACTGATGATTGCATAGCATTGAAACAAGAGGTGCAAAACTTGATTGAAAGGGGAAAGTTGGGTGCATACGTTAAAAGAAGAGGAGGCAACAGGCCTGACAACACTCACCGGGTTGGTCCAAGTAATGCTGCCCCGGAGGGGGCCATGGTAATAGTGGAAAGGTTTGATGTGGAATCTGAGTACTTGGATCCCGATCCAACACGAAACAGGGTGGGTGCTATAGAGGAGTGTTCTAGGTCTGTCCCCGGGCTCATTAAATTCTTCGAGTCACTTACAATATTCGGAGGGGACACTATGACAGCTCCTACTGCTTCTTCGAGAAAGAGGCATGTTCATAATTTAACCTCCCAGCTAGAAGGAGGCATGACATCTTATCAATCACCAAACTCATTCCCATTCATTGTCTTTGATGAGGATGATTTAAGAGACATTGTTGGCCCTCATGAGGATGCTGTTGTCATAAGAGCATCTATAGGGGGCAATGAGATAAGGCGAATTCTGGTGGATACTGGAAGCTCTGCCAATATCCTTTTCCTAACCACTTATAAGAAAATGAAAAATCTAGCTGTGATTCAGAAGTCAGACAGATCGATCGTGGGTTTCACGGGCAGCTCAGCCGATGTGATCGGGGAGTTTGAAGAAGAAGTGTTATCTGGCAGGGGCCCTTTCAAGAAAATGGTTAGAATACTCTTCATCGTGGTGGATTGTCCCACTTGCTATAATGCTATTCTGGGGAGATCTTGGCTCTCTAGGATGCATGCAGTGGCTTCGAAAGTCCATCAGTGTTTAAAATATGCTGTTCAGGGACAGGTTGGGGTTGTCTGGAGTAGCCAAAAGGTTGCAAGAGAATGCTATGCCACTGCCTTGGCTCCACGAACGCCGGGGGCAGTCCGAATAAATGATCAATAGCAGTTTGAGGGCCTTTTTGGGGGTGAGGGTGAGATTGATGACCCCAGGGAGACCTCCGGAGTGTTGATCCCAATTGAAGAGGTTGAAACACACTGTTTGGAAGAAGGTAAAAGTGTCAAGATAGGGTCCAAGATGCCACCAATATTGAAACAAGAGATGTTGAAATTTTTGAAAGACCATCAGCACGTTTTTGCTTGGTCCAATGCTGATGTTACTGGAGTTCCATCAGAGGTGATATCCCATCACCTATCTGTCCGAAGAGATGTGGCACCAGTGGTTCAAAAGAGAAGAGCTTTTTTCGAAAGAAAAGGCTGATGTCATAGTACAAGAGGTTGACAGACTCACAAAGATGGGGCATATTAAAGAATCTCAATACCCTTTGTGGACTGCCAATCCTGTCCTAGTAAAGAAGAAAAATGGCAAATGGCGCATGTGCATCGACTTCACAGATCTTAATAGAGCTTGCCCGAAGGATTTGTATCCGGTTCCCCGGATAGATCAGTTGGTAGACTCTACTTCTGGGAACAAACTGCTCTCCTTCATGGATGCCTTCTCCGGGTACAATCAGATCCAAGTAGATCCAAAAGATCAAGAGCATACCACGTTTGTCACTGATAGGGGTCTACATTGCTACAAGGTGATGCCTTTTGGCTTGAAAAATGCTGGGGCTACTTATCAAAGGTTAGTCAACAAGGCATTTGCTTATCAAATTGGAAGAAATATGGAGGTTTACATTGACGATATGATGGTGAAAAACATGGATGATCAGTTGCACTTGTCCGATCTCCAAGAAACTTTTGCCAACTTGGCAAAAGTGAATTTAAAACTAAACCCTGAAAAGTGTGTATTCGGAGTGCAGTCCGGGAAGTTCTTAGGGTATATCATAAGTGAGCATGGAATACAGCCCGACCCGGACCAACTCAATGCCTTATTCCAGATGGAGCCCCCTCGAAACATTAAAGAAGTACAACAATTGACAGGGAGATTAGCTGCCTTGAACAGATTCATCTCCAGGTCTTCGGACAGGTGTGCTCCATTCTTTCAAACTTTGAAGGGTACAAAAGGGTTCGAATGGACCCCGCAGTGTGGTGAGGCATTCAATGAAATCAAGAAACATCTCTCCTCTCCTAAAACTTTGTTCAAACCAGTTGACGGGGAGACTCTTATTGTGTATCTGGCCGTTTCGAGTTGTGCCATCAGTGCTGTGTTAGTAAGAGAGGTCGATGGTTGTCCCTACCCAGTGTACTACATCAGCAAAAGCTTGATTGATGCTGAGAGGCGTTACTTGAAACTCGAAAAACTGGCATTGGCTCTGGTGATAGCTGCAAGAAAAATGAGGCCTTACTTCCAGGCTCATCCTATCGTCGTCCGGACATCTTTCCCTTTAAAGAATGTCCTTCAAAAAGCAGACATTTCAAGCTGAATGACGAAGTGGTCAGTGGAGTTGGGGGACTTCGACATAGACTTTGCCCCCCGAACAGCAGTAAAAGCCCAAGCTGTGGCTGATTTTCTGGTTGAATTCCACTCCGATAGGGATTCAGAGCAACCTATTGATTCAAAAGACAAGAAAGTGTGGATTGTCCGAACAGACGGAGGGTCTAGCACCATGGGATGTGGGGCAGGAATATGTCTCACTTCCCCATACAGGGACATCATGTACCAAGCTATTTGTTTTGCTTTTAGGGCATCTAATAACGAGTCCGAATACGAAGCGGCTATAGCTGGGTTGAAATTGGCCCACATCTGTGGGGCTAAAAGGGTCAAGCTTCTGAGTGACTCCCAGTTGCTTGTCCACCATGCCTTAGGCCAATCTGAGGCTAGAAAGGAGCAGTTAGTAAAATATTTACTCCTCCTCAAAAATGAAGCGCTAAAGTTTAAAGCTGTTGTCTATGAGCACATTCCCCGGGCAGAAAATGAACTAGCAGACTCATTGGCAACAATAGCATATACGGAGTCCTACCCATGGATCCATGTGCTTGAAAGCCCTTCTATTCAACTTAGTGAGGGTGGAAAAGAGGAAGTTTTTGAAATACAAGTGAACCGGCCTCAAGACTGGAGGTCTCCTCTCATACAATATCTGTCCGATGGTATTATACCTTCAGATAAGTCACAAGCCAGAACATTGAAACACAAGGCTCGTGGTTTCATTATTTTGAGAGAAGTGTTGTACAAAAAATCCTATAGTAAACCCCTCCTACGTTGTTTAGGGGATCATGTGTCACAAGTGGTCCTCTCCGAATTGCACGATGATGAGGGATCAGCCCATTGTGGGTTCAGAGTTTTAACAAGAAGAGTGTTACTCCCCGGATACTATTGGCCATCAATCATGAAAGATGCTAAGGAGCTGGTAAGAAGGTGTGACCCATGCCAGAGGTACAGCAATGAAATTCATGTACCAGTCATTCCTTTGGAGTCAATTTCTGAGCCCATCCCTTTTGCTCGATGGGGATTGGACTTGGTTGGGCCTCTCCCGGTGGCGTCCGGAGGGCGTAAAACTATAATTGTGGCCATTGACTACTTCTCAAAATGGATAGAAGCAGCTCCCCTGGCAGGAACGACGTCGAAAGCTGTCATAAAATTTATTATGTCCAACATATGTTGCAGATTCGGTGTCCCACAGAAGATAACAACAGACAATGGGCCACAGTTTGACAACAGAGAGATGGAAAGCTTCTGTGCCTCAAGGGGTATACAACACTGCTTTTCTTCACCTTTTCACCCACAAGCCAATGGGAAAGTTGAAGTGGCTAATAGAACTATACTGTCCGGGTTAAAGAAATATTTGGAAGGGGCTGCTGGGAAGTGGCCTAGTTATCTACAAGAAGTCTTGTGGGCCTACCGGACAACACCTGGGGCTGCAACACAAGAATCTCCCTTTGCCTTGGTCTATGGGATGGATGTAGTAGCTCCCATAGAGAAGACACTTCCTTCTTTTCGTGTTCACAACTTCTCCGGACACGCTAATGAAATGGCAATTAGAAATCAGCTTGATTTGATAGAAGAAAGAAGGGTTAAAGCCCACCTTAGAATTGCACACTATCAGAGCCTGATGAGAAGCAGGTTTGTTTCTAAAGTCAAAAGAAGAGATTTCCAGCCCGGGGACAAAGTATTGAGAAAGGTCTTCTTGCATACTAAGGAAAAACTCTTCGGAAAGCTGGCCCCAACTTGGGAGGGTCCCTATACTGTGGTTGAAAGAATCAAGCCTGGGACTTATTGGTTGGAAGACAAAGATGGCAGGGTTTTAACTCACCCTTGGAATATTGAACACCTTCGAATGTACTTGGAATAACATTTGTGTAAATATTTACTTGTTTAAACATCCATGTAAATATTTGGGGGCATACCTTCCCCTCTTCGGTGGCACGGAGAGCTTTCAATGAAATTTGGTGCCTTCTTCAAAATTCTCTAAGTGTTTTCAAAATTTTATCTCTTATCATACTACCCGGACTGAAAGATCTAGGGGCTATTTAAATTCTAGCCGAAGAGTCTTAGTACTCTCACAATGCAATAAAGCTATTTAAACTCCAGCTATTTAAAACAAAAGCAAATAATGAAAGAAGATAATGGTTGAACAAAATAGAAATATTCATTTAACAAACTTAAAATTGTCTTGGCCTTCCAAGGATGTTTGAACAAGTTAGGATACAGCACAAAAAATCTGTCCGAATAATACGGACACAATCACAAAAAGAGTGCCTTGGCCTTCCAAGGACTTTAGTTTGAATGAAAGATAAACAGAATAAATTATAAGTTAAGGTTGAGCCTTTGAAGATGGCTCGCCCTCATCTGCTTTGTTGCCCTTGATGTCGCTCCTCTCTTCGACTATCTTCTTGCCCTTGGGATCAATCTCTTCTTCACCTGGGCTCTCTCCGGTTTCCTCTTTATTATCAGATGAGGACTCACCGGAATATCCCTCGTCAACCATAGTATAATATGGAAGGTCATCATCATCCACATAGCTCCATAAGTCCCCCAATCTCCTCTTCGGAATTTTTTTGTGAAACAGGAGAACCATATCAGACTTCACCCTTTGAATCATTAGCTCCTCGTTTTGTATCATCTCCCTGGCATAGGCGTTGATCTTGGCCTTGGTTGTGGCCTCTTGGTCCCTCACCAAAGCAGCCTTCTCTTCAGTAGCCTGAGTCACTGCATTTTCTAAAGCGATCTTGTTAGTGGTCAGGTTGGTGATGAGCTTCTCCTTTGCTGCAGTTTCTCCCCTTGAGGTTTTGAGGTCCTTCTCCATTCCGGAGAGCTTATCCTGAAGATCTTTTATGGTTTCTTCAAGGGTGGCAACTTTTGTGTTGCTTTCATTTTGCTTCTTTTTCAGCTCCTTATTTGCTTCCTTAAGCAAGTCAGCATTGGTGGTGGCAGTGCGGAGGTCTTCGGACAGCTTTTCCTTATCGGACTTGAGATCTTTGATAGTGTCTGCTTGACTCCAGACTTGCCTCTCCAATGTGAGAACTGGCTCCACATTACTAAGCAGAGAGTGGGCTATAGTGTCCTTCTCACTAGAAACCATGAAAGTCTTACCATTAAAATTGACCGTATTGGAGCTGCTCGGAGGGACGTAGGGCCCTGCAAATTCGTCTCTAGGCAGGCCAAGGAAATATTCACCAAATCCACCCAGACCGGTGATGTCCAATTCATCCAAATTAAGCTCTCCCCCTCAACCTCATCAGTATGGAATTCTCTTGGAATCTCTTCTTGAAAGTCCCTTGGGATCTTTTCGGCCAGTGTCGGGTCAGTAGGGAAAGAGGGCTCCGGATACCGGAGAGCAAGCTCATCTCCTTGGGAAGTCTTTTTCTTCTTGGCTTCCCTATCAGCACTTTCACTTGCTTGCTTGCGAGTCCTCTTGGATGCCCTTGGAGGTTTTGGGAGGTTCACTTCCTGCTTTTCGCTCTCTTGCTCCACCACTTGTAAAAGGGCTGCATCAATTTGAACTTGTGTTGGCCCCTCTGGATCTGTTGGGGCCTCTTTTTTCAGTATCACCTGCCACCTTCTTGCCTTTTCTTCTGCCCTTCATTTTGCTTGGGGCTTTGGCCCGGGCAGGCAGGTAGAGTGTCCCATCCAGCTCGTGGGACCTTCTCAGCACAATGTCTTCATCAGGCTGGGTGGTGAGCTCCTCCCAAGTTAGGTCTCTCCGACCTGTTGTGTTCCACAGGTGGGACCTTACTAGGTTTCCAGTAGTGAAGGCCTTGTGAAATCGGTTCTCCCAGTTCTATGCAGCCCATGCATTGATTTTGCCACAGGTAGTCTGTCCGGCCTTCAGGTAGTCCCCGAACTCCTTTGGCAGCTCTGTTAAAACAAAAGAGAAATTGGTTAGTACAAACTTAATTTAAAAAAAAAAAGATTCGAACAGAAACTTAAAGTAAAAAACTTACGGTCACTCCTCCATCTACTCCTGAGAAGGCTTGGATTCTCTCCGACCTTAATTTTCTTGCCGTTTTCCCATGAGCCACTGACAAACAAGAATTGGCTCCTCCATTTGCTCTCCGACTCCATGAGATCATCAACAGCTTTGAGATCGTTCCCCATGTTGAAATGGTAGAAGGGGAATTGATGATGCTTGCACAGGTTGGCCACTGCAGCAAACTCTTCCATAGGAAGAGGGATCCCTGATAACCTAGATGCCATAATACATGACATTAAGGTGAACCAACCATTGGGGCTTAGCTGTGTTGGGCAGAGCTTGACTAGGTGGAAGTAGCGCACAATCTTCGGGTCTAGTGGGAACCTGAGCCCCCAATTAAATAGCTCCGTAAAGAAGACTATCTCGTTTCGTTTACAATCCATTGGGGTCTCCGGATCAATGGGGATCCTTATCTTCACGTTTTCAGGGATCCCCCATTTGGTGCGCATTCTACCCAGATCAGAGGTATGGATGAATGCATACTTGGTCTTATGCAAGGCCAAGAGGTACTTAAACTCGACCTTGTGGAAGCACGACCCCACTCTCCCCTCAAGGCACTCCGGCAGGTCCGGGCGCCTTAGGTACAAATTCTATTTGCCCTTTTTGGCAACAGCAGCAGTGGTATCAGCCTGTCTGGAGGACTCGGAGTCAAAGGGAACTTCTTCAGTAGAGTCCTCCATTCTCTCCTCCATAATTGTTGGAGGGACTTCTGTGGAAGTGGTTCAGGGAGGATTAATGCTTGGCATAGCCTGCCCTCCGGACTGTTGCCTGCCCGTATTTATCTGACTTCCCACCTCGAGTTGAGTTTCTGAGGCAGAAGATTCTTTGGGGGGTGCCGGGCTGCTGGCCTCCGGACCGGACAGCCTCTCCCGGGGAGCTCTAAAGGGCACTCCAGACCCAGAGCCACTATTCTTTGTCCCCGATTTTGAGGGAGTATTTTTAGAGGTTAGCCCCTTGACTAACCGGCTTGGCCTTTTGATGACTAATTTCTCTGGAGAATGGTCAGAGTCAGACCCCATGGCAATAAAAGATGATTTTTTCCTGACACTTGTAGCGGTAACTCCTGGTTCAACAGCAGGTATCGACTCCTGAACTGAGGAACCCGATACTATGGGAGAAAGGGTGGATTGAAAGAGCTTTCCGGGCTTGGTACCTTTTGAAGAGGATGAGCCTCTATCAGATTCTGCAACAGAGGAGGCTGGTTTCTCAACAGGCGACAATGGTAGCCCTGTTGCCAATCGTTTTTCCTTCTCGACCCTTTGTGCTTTCTCCAACTCCGAAAGGTTGAGCCAACCGCCTTTGATAAATGTTGTTCTTGCTGTAAACATAAAACAGCCAATGAAGTTTTTGTTCTAGAGAGATAAAGCTCTCGGTGAAATTGCAAAGTAAAATTTGAGAGAGATAGTAAAATAGTGAAAAATGAATGTGAATTTATAGTAGATTTGAAGAAAAATGAGTTGATTCCTAGGAGAATCTGAAAAGTTGGGTAATGATTAAAAGACGGCGCTGATGTCATTATTAGCAATTAAAGAGGTTACTTGTTCAAGAAGGTGGTGCGAAATTCAAGGTGAAAAAACGGCTGGAGTGGCCAATCAGAAAGCGACACGTGTCCCACCATCTTTGGCGAAAACCGTTTGAAATTCGTAACGTTTAAATCTGTCCGAGTATACCCACAACTCTGTCCGGATTAAGAACCACTTCATGCAATCGGACTGTTTTTCAGTTCTTTGACAAGGACACTTGTTCAAACATCTAAAAAAGGGGCTCCTGATGAGTCCGAATTCGGCATGCTCCTTGGAAGGGTAAATCAGCCTAAGTCTCTCCGAAAACCGGACAGGCTACAAGCACATAAATCAGACAGATTATTCGGACCGGACAGATCACTTCGAACACTCTAAACTTAAGGTTGTTCGAACTATGACTAAAGTACTAAAAAACCTAAACACTTCCTGACTAAGCTACCTGCCCTCCTGCTTAGAACTCATGGGTCTTTAAACATGACCCGGGTCCATTAAACATGACCCGAAAGCCCATAAGGGCCCAAACATCACACTATAAATACCCAACCACCAGAATTAACTATGGGTAATGAAAATTAACTGCTACCAAGCTGCTTAATTATCTCTCCTCCGTTAAACACCCACACACCACCATTAAACACCCACATACCACCGTTGAACACCCACACATCACCGTTAAACTCCCATACACCACCTTGAAACTCCACTTAAAATTACTAGCCTACCCTCAGGCGATTATTATCCTCACCAAAAGTAACAAAGTAAAACTTATAGAGATTATTGGTCGAGGACCATGTTGGCCTTGAGTTGTTCAGCATTAACTGGTGTAGTATCATGCAACATGGCAATAAGGATGGGTGAGTTGATTTCGGTCTTCATCTAACCCCATTTAAGGCTAGTCGGAAAAGGCATGTACAAAAGCGATGTCGGCTTTGTGGATCCTGGTGATCTTGATCGTAGAAGTTAGGTCGTCTTCCATGCTACCACCAATGCTTCTAAGAAGGGTGTCGTAATTTAATAAAGGTGTAATGTCACTTTCATTGGAAGAGACAGGTTGTTGGAGGGCATTTTTCAACCATGTGCTTCTTTTAGGCATATAGAGTGGTAGTATGGTAGTTATTTGAATGTTGTACGATAGTAGGAATAGGCCCGAAATAACATGGCCAAAGGTATTGCAATTGGTACAGATGGGAGGTAGCCCTTAGTACTCGATGCAGAGTAATATAAATTTCTGCATGCATTTGATTTCTAAAAACTCAGGAATCTCGTCTCTGGTATTCATCAAAATACATATTCTTGCAAATCTTAAGCTGAATCTATTCATAGTGCGAGTGTTTATGTAGATGAGTATTCCAATGAAGCTTCCAAAACGTATAAGACATCACTCAGACCAAAACTCGTGGAGAAGGCCATGGAATTTGACTCAAATATGTATTGATTTCACGAGATCTTTCACCGTGGAAGCCATTAGCACTTCTTGATAATGATAGGATGACTATTGAAAACCCGTAAGGCCAATTCGAGCATATCATTGGCGTTATTGACTATATAAAATCGGAAGAAAAGTGACCTCATGGGGTTAACTTACATTTTTAGAGACCATATATGTTTCATATTCTAACAACAAATACTTGGACATTATAAGAGACCGACCACATTCCTAGAAAATACCCTGATAGGCATTTCACTCAATATGTTGTGTCTACATTAATATCATCAGAGGGGAAGACGAGGATACCATCTTCATCATGCATATACTGGACCTTCTCGGCCATCATTGTAGACTGGTTATCTTACAGGGCGACCACCACACTGTGCAGCTTTGGGAGATATGAAGATGAATAGTAGTGGGTAGGTTTTGTTGGAAAATGTTCGAGTACCTAAACATTGGTGGGGGTTGAAGAGGTTCTAAAGGGCTTGTTTTATAACATGTTTGGGGTTGGACTGTGGCGGATCACAAAGCTAATGAGAGAGCTCTAAAATCAGATCTTGAGGATGAGGTATGGGTAGTTGAGACCTATTGACTCTACCTTTACTATTTGGACCTACGAATGATTGAAGGAAGGTAGTGGTTGGCAAGCTTCCAAGAGAGAGTAAGGTCCAAAATACGCATGCAAGTCTTGGGCAGTAGAGTCGTGAACAATGGATATAGTGGGATGTTTGGGAGGCGAGGGGGTTAAGTAAGGTTTACACCAAATGATCTTTCAAGCTTAAATTTAATGCTAATGGGTGAATGATGGATATGGACATGGGTGAGCTATTATCATTGAACTAGTTGTTAGGTATCTTCAACGGGGAAAAGGTTTGGGTTTGTTCTAGGTGTTGTGGATATGGGCCTCAATGTAGGGGACATGCCTTGTATATGAGGCTTTAAGATAGGTTGGAAGTAGATTTGCATGCAAGGTAGACGTGGTGATGGCTTGGGTGTGGTTATTGGAGGTCTTAGGTAAAATTAATGTTTTGGCTTGAGGAAAATGTTAAGATTTCAAGAGGCTCGATAGAGTATTTAGGCACATTGACGACGGAAGAATGATGATAAATGATAAGACCAAAGATTCTAGAAGTACCTTAAGAGATGAACGTACTTCAACGCGGGGAAATGATAGAGGCAGACGAGGGCGAGCGAGTGATTTTCTCGTGCGGGTCATTGGAAAATAAATCTGAATGATGGAGGCAATGATCCTTAGATAAAATGGCAGTGAGTCTCTCCAACTTGGTGGTTGGAGTACTAAAGAAGTGAGAATGAGGTAAATTCCATGAAAAACAGTAAAATTAAGTACAATATTTCTCGAGAAGCCTTATGCTCTAGGACAAACGACACATAATAATTTTAAGAGTTTTAAAAACAACCATTATAGTTTAGTAAAGATGACTTCATGAGTCTTTTTGTTGTTAGAAAATTAAAATACAAATGTATATTGTTTGAACAATTACTCTCCAATAAACACAAATACTTTTGAAGATGAGGTTGATCCAATACAGGGAAAATCAATGTTTAGGTTTGGAAATCAATGGTGGGATGAATGAGTTTTTTTAAGATTCTCATATAGAGAGTGAATAATTTCTCTAATTATGTTAAAGTTGATGTAATTTTTTATTTATAGTTGATGACTCATAATTAAAATTTACACATATTTATAATAATATAATGTTATTAATATACACACACAAACGTATATTTGTTTGAGTTTATAATATCAGATTTTCTCTATCTTTATTATAACAATTTGTTCGATGAATATTTTATTTATAGATAAAATTTTTTATCTATCCATCTTAATCATAATCAATATACCTAAACTTTTAAATTAATTTAATTTTTTTAATTCATTTTCATTTTAGTCTTTCTTATAGCAGACTTGTTGAGTTTCACTATAGATTGTTTGCCAAAGACATAATGTTAAAAAAATCCTAATGATTTTGCTTTATACCCTTTCAACAAACCTCTATTCCTTAAGCAAATCATTTTCACTTATGGGACTGAAATTCAAATGCCACAACTAATTTTGATCCTGCCGATCTTGGTTGTTACTCCCTGATGATGCTACTGTAAAATGGCTCATAACAAAACTCCTTTAGAGAATCTAAGGAACTTTTTGAAAATTGTCTTGCATACAAATCATTGATAATTTTATCTTATTGTCATCTACATAATACTTGTAACACTGAGAAACTAGCAATTCAAAAGCTAATATATATTTTTTAACTCAAGAATATTCCAACACGTCGCGATTTTGACAACACCATCAAACATTATGATCTTGACGTTGCCAATCCCACGAACAGTTAACGAATGATTCTTCCCCAAATAAAGTGTTAATTGTATTGGTTTTCAAGTATCAACACAGTTCTTGAGCTGATGCATGTGATATATAACCCCAGTTTGAGTACCCAAGATTTGTTTCCATAGTTTGAACTCACAAAAAACACTTTTCCATAACGAATATGGTCATTATCATCAAAATCACTCACACTTTATACCACTCTCGTAATATTTTATTTTGATTTTCCTTCTTGCATTTCAGTTTTAGAAAATCTCGCTTGTAGTAGCGACCATGCTTACCGCATTCAAAACATTTTGAATTATTGACTCTTGACTTGGATCACCTTCAATTTTATTTCTTTGAAGAACTCACTTTGTTGCTAGATCTTTCTTTGGTCATAAATTTTTTCCATTCGGCCTAACTTTCTACTTGTATTTGTCTCCACTCTTTCATTCAACACCCTTTTGACATCTGGAAGAGATAGCATGTCCTTACCATACATGATGGTATCCATAAAATTCTCACAGAAAGACGTTAACGTTCTCAGAAGAAACAAATTTTGATCATCATCTACTATGATATTGATATTATTCAGGTTCATGATAATTTACTTCAAATTATCAAGGTGTTCTGTCATTGATATACCTTCTTTTAACCTGAAATCATAAAATATTTTCTTCAAGTATTATTGGTTCACAAATATTTTTCTTAGTAAATTTCTCCCAAGTTATTCAGTGCGCATTCAGTAAACTTCTCATCGGTAATCTCGCAAAGAATGTTAATTTTACACATTAAAATCCAATATAGATCCATTTCCTAAATATCTTCTTTCTCATCTACTTTTATCTGTACTAGAAATTTATTCTACACAACCTTCCACAACCCTTGTAGTATCAAAGGATATTTCAACATAATCTGCCATGAAGTAAAGTTGGATTCTTCATCAAATCAACCCTTTCAATACTAAGAAAGATATCAAGTTAAACTATCACAATACAAAACTGGATTCCCGATCAAATCAATCTACGCTCTTGATATTAATTGTTGGAAATATGGGTACCACATATTTGGATTTCGTATATAAGTATGAACTATCTAATCTATTTAGTATGGTATTATCCATTTTGAATCTAAATGACCACACGGTTTGACTTTTTATCTATTTCTAAAAACATTATATACTAGTTGAGATATGTTCTTACCTATATATCATTTATATTTTCATGTCTAGCCGATCTGGATTTTGACCGCACCTATCATGAATGAAACTTATTACATTGATGACTAGAATAGTCTTTTAAGTTATGGTAGTTTGGAATATACAAATCATAAGGATACCATTTAATGCATAAATATTAAATTATGTATTGCCAATATTTTTTATAACATGTTTTTAGTCCATCATCATAACAATCACATAAAAACTTTAAGTAAAAAACCAAAGATATAATTTAAAATTGATTTCATAATCTATAACATGATAATTGATAGTTAATTCTATAAAATAGACACACTAAAAATTTATAATAATCGATCCACAAGGAAGAAACATATTTATTTTAAAATGAAAATACAAAGACTATTACTACATGATACATAATATTTAACGTATCTGCATTTTTAACGTAAAAAAAAACTATCTACCTACGGTTCTAAAGTATAGAAAATTTTATTATCATTTCGAACTTCAAATTTTCAAAAATAATATACTATATTAAAAAACTTAATTCAATAGGGTAATAACTATGACGTTAAAATGTCTAATATATACAAAGGTTAATATTTTAGGAAAAAAGTCCCCCCCCCAATGTTGCTAGTTGACTTATTTACACTGTTTTTAAGATTCATGGGTCATTGCGGGTCGGATCTTTTATTTGGGTCAATTTTATGAGCCCTCAAGCCTATAATTTAATATATTAGGCACATAGCTCATTAAGCTTATTGTTTATTCATCAAGCTTTGGCTTTCGGGTCTGAATTACCACTCTAAACAAATTCCGAATCACTTTACTATAAATGGCATAAAAAAAATCCAATCCTATCATCTAGGCCCCTTAGCTCTTTCCCATGTATTTCGGGAGAGCTAATATTGTAAGGGATAACCAAACCGCATCCGAAGTGGGTTATTAAATCCCTTTCAACTGAAAGGTTACAAATTTAAACAATTATTTTCTCCATGACAAGTATTATGTAGTCATTGGACGAACCGAATGGTCTTTGTTACTCATATATATAAGGTTAATTTCTAATGTTTCTATTTTTAAAGTGATAAATAGATTGATTTTCATAGTTCTAGATTAATAAAAACTCTAACTTTCACCCATATTTTCTTTCGTTATTATCGTGTCTTTTATAATTTGCATGTTTACAAAAATGAATACATTATTTAGAGGAGGTTGGCTTAATTCGTCCAAATTGGAGAAATAAAAAAAGACAAGACATAAATGTTGTCGGATTCCCGCTTCTCCGGTGATTCAAGTTCGAGAACCATACATAAGTTCTTCATCCAGTAAACAACCCTCTATTTCTAAATTTAGCCCCCTTGCACAATCTCCTACAATCATTAACCAATCAGCTCTGTCAGCTGAGACTCCTTGAGGAAACTTTGGTAGCAATCGTAAACCTCCATGATGTTTCATTGCTATGGGGTTGGATATCAGAGAAAATACGCCCCGTTGGCTTACCAGACTCTCTAAGGCTAAGAACAAGCCTTCCATATTAGAGAAAGAAATGAAGAAACCATCATAGGTTTTTACTAATAACATCAATCTCTCCCAGCAAAAATCAATTGAGGGGGAAAATCACTACGACTCTTCCAACAGCTTCTTTTGTTGAGCTCCCTCATATCAAGGAAGATAACCCTGGCAACCAGGTCGGTGATCCAGCAGAATTCAGACCACATATAATGGAAGAGGAGAGGGATGATGACGGTGAAGATACATCTTTATAGACATCAGATTTCACGGGAGACATTCGAAAATAAATTCGAGAAAGAAAGAAAGCCCCTCTGATAGAATTCGAACCACTTCCAGAATGTTTGGTTGGTCGAGTCGGGCCCAATTTCACTAAGGTCAGCGTCAAATAATTTTTGGATTTACAAAGAATATCTTATGTACACACTCACATAACCAATTTGGGTAAGCTTTGGAGATACTGAGGGTTTCTCGAGTAATCAAAGTTAGGATTCCAATCCCTGAAGAGACTCTAATAGACTGCAAAGCATGAGAGCTGGTCAACTAGGGTCTCAAGTTTCATTTGGACCCAAAAATTGTGAGATATATTCACTTAGTGAAATTATGCCTGAGTCAACTAAGCCCCAATACTTGGTTTACACTTTTTTCCAGTATTATAACTTCAAGCCTATCGAAGATTCCGATACCTATGGGGCAATTTTCCATCGTGACTGGTAATATAACCCTCCCTTTTACTATTTTAACATGGGAAACGATTATAAAGTAGTCAATGATTTACTGGAAGCTAATGAACCTTGGAGAACCCAATTTCTCTTTATTAGTGGCGCCTGGGAGAATGGAATAAAAATTAAATCTAAAGAAAATCCGAGTATGCTTATAAGATACGGGATGTCTTCACGTAAGTATTTTTCTTTTAAAAGATTTCTTTTGTTATGTTTGGATATTGATTCTTACATCAGATTTATTTTACAGTGTTTTCAAAGTGATTTTCACAGCATCTCGAAGATGAGAGAGTCCCTTTCACCAGATTGCATAAATGGGCAGCCAAAAAATGGTTGAATGAATTTCATAGATGTTTTAGTGAATAAAATATGGTGAGAACTCACGTATGAAGGAAAAATCTGATTCATGAGCTCTCATGATAACAATTCACTACCCCTCCCAATCATCTAATATTCTTAGGATGATGGTAATTTTTTTTTACCAGCCATAAACAAAGCTCCCAATCATATTGATAAGATTAAACAAAAGAAAAATAAGAATAAGGAAGAGGATGAGGCACTATCTCAAGTCATTCTCGAGATGGGAAGCAATGGACCTTCAGATGAAATGGATGCAACTCTGTTGGAAGTTATGGAAGTTACTATGAGGGAGATTAAAGATCACTCAATATATTTGATGTTCAAGATGAAGAAGGGGCATAAAAGAGATAAATAAGGCACGAATAAGAGGGAAGCAAAGAAGAAGAAACCTGTTATTGGTTCGGAGATCATACTCCGATCCAAAGTCCCTCTTACCATTACTCTCATTGAAGTTTCTCATCAAACACAAGAGTCTGCTGATCCGTCTTCCTCTGTATTTCCTGCTACTGATAGGCCTTCTTTCGAAGGTTTTGATCAACTAGATTATATAGGAAACTTGGAAAACTTCAATTTTAAAGATTTTAATAAAGGTTTTCCTAAGACCGCTACCATTGTCAACGTCGTGACACACGATGTCGAGTCCTTTGAAGTGTCAAAAGAAAATGATGAATTGGGATATGCATTTTTAGGCTATATAAGACCTATAGTTTACTTAGAGAGGTAGGTTAGATCTCAAGTCAAGAATATTGCTTCCCTTCACAATAAAAACCAAACTTTACAGAACACCATCGGATTAGAGAAAGACAAAGTAAAAAATCTAAATAAGTAAGTGAAGACTCTTACGGATGAGTTGGCTCAATCCAAATCCGATCACAATGAGTTGTAACTCAAGTTTACTGATTTACAAAAAGAGATTTCCTCTTTGAAGGAACAGAAATGTAAGGATAAAGTTAGCTTCCAAATATTATCCTTAAAGAAAATATTGCAAATGATATAGCCGATGCTGTAAACATATATGTTGATGATGTATTGAAGTCTATGGAGCATAGAGAAGAATCAATTAAATCGGATATGGTACTAATGTTCCATGAAACCTTTCCCAAACGGTCACTTGGGGAGTTGTGGAGGTATGTGCCATATGAGGAAATCTCTTTTCACACTATGACTCATGGTTCTAAGCTAGGTGTTTCTTTGGATGAATCTGAATATGATGATGAGGCTGACGAATATTCAGACGATGATCAAAAAGAAAAAGAAGAAGACAAAGAAGAAGAAACCTGAAGGGAATGAGCCCTGAGGTTTATAATTTTAATCGTGTTTGTGTTTTTAACCAAATTCCTTGGAGTATGAAATGCATTTTTGTTGTATTTCGGATTTCTTGGTAAATTTATTTACATAAGTCCTTGTTGTACACAAGGCATTTTTCCATGTAGATGGGATTTTTATTATAACTTGAATTTATCCACTTTATATTTTACTACATTTTTTGTTTTCATTAATATCCGATCTTAATTACGTATGACAAAATTAAAGCAATAAATCAACTCCAACCAAGCCACTTAAAATTATTTCATTTAAATGCAATATATCTTTAATAAATCCTTAAACCATCCGAGCCACTCAAATGTAACCTATTTGAAGACAATAAATGTTTAATGGGTTTTTAATCCATCTGAGCCATTCAAAGGTAATCTATTTGAAGAAATTTCATGTTTAATAAGTCTTTAATCTATTTGAGCCATTTAAAGACATTCCACTTGAAGGAAATACATGTTTAATAAGTCTTTAATCCATCCGAGCCATTCCAAGGTAATCCATTTGAAGGCAATAAATGTTTAATAAGTCTTTAATCCATCCGAGCCATTTAAAGGTAATCCATTTGAAGGTAATATGTATTTAATAAGTCGTCAATCCATCAGATCTTAATCAAGACACATTTTTTTTTAAAGGCAAATGATAGTATATTGAATGAGATTCGAACATCTTATTAAAAACTCCCCGCACCACCAGGGTAGGAAAAAGTATCCTCCCAAATATTTACATACAAGTAAAGAAAAGTGAATACTTACAAGATGAATATATTCTAAGTATAACCTGAGATCTTCAATATTCCAAGGTTGTTTCCAAATGTTTCCTTCCTTGTCTAGAAGCTTGTACGTTCCGTTCTTGACTCTTTCATATACGATGTATGGCCCTTCCGAGTTCGGAGCTAGCTTTCCAAATCTTTTCTCCTTAGTGTGTAAAAGAATTTTTCTTAATACTTTATCTCCAACTTGGAAATACTTCTTCTTACTTTAGATGAAAACCTGATCCTCATCAAGCCTTGGTAATGTACAGCTCTTAGAAGAGCTTTCAGTCTTCTTTCGTCAATTAAGTCCAACTGAGCCATCACATCCATCTGCTTATTCTCTTCGAAATAATTTTAAACTCTGAAAGATCTGAGAGATGGAAGATTAGCTTCTATAGGTGCAATCACATCCATCCTATAAATTAGAGAGAATGGAGACTCCTGAGTGGTTGTGTGAGGAGTGGTTCAGTATGCCCATAGTACTTATTGTAAGTAACTTGGCCATTTCCCAGCTGCTCCCTTCAAGTTCTTTTTCAAACCTGCTAAAATTGTTCGATTTGACACTTCAAATTTTCCATTGGCTTGAGGATGATAAGGAGAAGAAAAACAATGTTGAATTCCTCTCGATGCACAAAACACGTCTATTGTTTTGTTTTCAAACTGATGACCATTATATGCATTGATGTGTTTGGGAATAGAAAAGCGGTAACATATGTTGGAGAGGATAAAATTTAAAACCGCTTTAGATGTTGTTCCAGATAAAAGAGAAACTTCTACCCACTTGGAGAAATAATCTATTATCACAAGTGTGGTATAAAAACCCCAAGAAGCCATGAGAAGGGGTCCGACTAAATCAAAGTCCCATCTATCAAATGGTATTGGTTCGTACACGGATTCCATGGGGACTGATGTTACATGGATCCTGATAACAATACTCTTCTAGTTAAAACTTTGTAATGTACTTCTGACAGAATACTTTGAGATTCATTGAATTCGAGGAAACGCAGCAAAGGCATGCTGAAAGATTTTTTTTATAAAGAACCCATCTTAAAACTTGATTTCCATGAGCTTAATACTTTATCTTTTTTGCCAACACCTTGTCTGGAGGTAAGACTCCATTATTATTGAACTTTTGAATCTCATTTCTCCAGTCTTGAGAGCTTGTGTATGATAAATGTAGATTTTCTCCCATTTCACCCTTCATTTATATGGCTGTGGCTATGAAAGGACACTCTGGCACAATGATCCAACGATATGATTCAGGGTAATCTATAGTGGCTAAGGAATCAAAAATAAAATTTTATGACCTTGGGACATGTTCATATTCGATGTGTTAAAAACCAACGGAGACCTCTCTTAACACTTCTAGATACTTTACCAAGTAATATTTCTAGTTTCAGATTTCCCCAACTCTCGATGAATGAGTAGCAAGGAAATACTTATCAATCAGACTCTATTGGCACCGCATATCTGAACTAACCTAAATCCAGCTATTGTTGTGTCATATTTTGACTCAGTGTTGGATGCTATGACGCCGAAACATGTAGCTTGATACATAGTTACACCATAGTGACAGATCAGGAAAAATCCAACTCCACATCCCATTATACTAGACCGGCCATTAGTTCGGATCACCCATTCCTTTTTACACTTACTAATTTGAGCTTCTTCACGAGGCTTCTTGGAGTGAAATTCCACTAATAAATCAGCCATATTTTGAGCTTTGATTATAGTCCAGGATGCAAAGTCAATATCATAATCTCCAACTTCAACTGGATAGTTAGTCATTCTTCTTGATATATCAGCCTTTTGTAGCACATTTTTCAATGGAAAAGAAATTTGAATTGTAATAGAATGTGCTTGAAAGTAAGGTCTCATATTCCTGGCTGTTATCACTAATTCTAAGGCTAATTTTCCAATTTTAAGTATCTTTTTTCATCTTCTAATAAAACTCTTGGAGGTCGGTCTCGCACCGATACAACTCATAACATACTCCAATAGTGCCAGTTACAGATAAAGTCTTTCTCTGTCAACAGTTTGATTAACGTTTTGGGTGATGATAAGTATTTCTTGAATTTAAGGAAAACATGATCACAATCATTTCTTAAAACTTTGAAAACTGAGCATATTTTTCTGACAATCTTGAAATAAACCGGTTTAATACTGCCAATCTTCTAGTTAACATCTAAACTTCTTTAGTATTCCAAGGTGGATCTATGTCCAACAAAGCATTTAATTGATGTGGGTCAACCTGAATACCTTTCTAACATATAATATAACCCAAATATTTACCAGATCGGACCCCATAGGTACATTTCTCGGGATTTAATTTCAAATTGATGGCTTCCAAGTTAGAAAACGTTTCTTGGAGGTCGGAGATGTGATCTTCCTCCTTTGGGATTTTAACCATCATATCGTCGATATATACTTCTACATTTCTTCTGATCTGATTAGCAAATGCTTTATTAACTAGTCGTTGATAAGTGGCTCTAGCATTCTTCAACCCTAAATACATTACCTTATAACAATAAAGCCCCCTTTCACTGATAAAAGTAGTGTGATCTGGATAATTTGGATCCACCTGTATTTGATTATACCAAAAAAAAGGGTCCATAAATGATAACAACTTGTTCCCATATGTAGAATCTACTAGTTGATCTATTTGGGGTACTGGAAAATGATCATTGGGGCAAGCTCTATTGAGATATGTGAAGTTAATATACATACATCATTTTCCATGTTTCTTCATGATAAAGACTTGGTTAGTTGTCCAAAGAGGGTATTGAGATTCTTTAATATGTCACACCTTAGTTAACCGATCTACTTCTTGGATTATCGCTTTGAATTTATCTCTGGAAAAAGTTCTTCTTTCTTGTATCACTAAGCCAACATCGAATCAAACATATAGTCTATGACTAATCATGTTGGCTGGCACTCCAGTTACATCTGGGTTACACCAAGCAAATACATGCAGATTATTAGAAAAAAAGATAATAATTTTCTTTTAACTTTAATCGTAATTTAGATCCGACCTTGACACTTTTACCTTTTGTCAAACAATGAATTTTAACTTCTTCAACTAGAAGTACTACACTAGGAACCTCCCTTGGATCATTTATCTCATTTGGTTTGGCAGAAGACTCCACTGATTGTTATTCCTTTTCATTCTTCACTACTTCTAAAGAATTTTGAGCAAAAGCAGTGACATAACATTCTCGGGCTACCTTTTGACTACTTCGTACGACACCTACGTGGCCTCCCACATCATATTTTAAGAATTTTTGGATTATGGAATCTACTGCATGCATCCTAGATAGCCAAGACCTACCAAATCTAGCATTGTAAGACGTTAGACATTCAACTAATACAAACAAAACTCTTACTAGCTTCTTAAATGGACCTTTTCCCAATAAAACCTCTCTTTCAAAATCCCCAATCACATCGACCGAGTTACCATGAATAAAATATTTTCTGACCTGCCTGTATCAATCAAGATTCGATGTATATCATTGCCGTCAATGGATGCTCCTATTACCACAACATCTCCATGTGGGGCTGTAATATTTCTTAAGTTATCTTCATCAAATACAATGAATTGAGCCAGTCCCTATTAAAGATGTGTAGAAATTTTCCCTTCTAATTGAGTAGTCAGGTTGTTCACATGCCTTTTTCTCGAGTTTCTTGAAAGTGCAGTCATGGTATCTCCCCAAAAAATGGTTAAAGATTCAAAGAAGTTGCATATATCGGATACTGTTGCTGTTTTTTCCACTATCACCCCAACTTGGTTCCGATCCGAAAGATTTAGTGATGTTGCTGATGTTGTGCTTGCACTAGAATGGGAATGAATGTTGACTTTCCTATTGCCTCATTGATGTTTAACAAAGGCGGAAAACTTTCCTTTTTCAATCAAAGTTTGTATTTCTTCTTTCAGAATAATGCAATTTTGAGTATCATGACCCACATCGTTATGATATGTACAGAAACGAGTATTCTAATTTTCCATTGGGGATTTAATTTGTGTCGGCCTTCAAAAATACACAACATTCTTGGTTTTATAATAAATGGTGGACACATTTTCATTTAGTTTAGCAAACCATTCAAGTTGGACCCACTGACTCCTTCTTGGTCTAGACTGTTGGCCCTGATTTGAATCATTTTTCATTGGACGATATGAACCCTGTCCGGATTCTTTAGGCTAGTAATTGACTGTGGCATGTGATTGAGTACTAGTTTGAGGGATTGAAGTTGTTGGAGTAGCCTTATTTTGGCACAATATTTTAGACTTTTTGGTTTCTTCCACTTTGATATTCTTTCCAACTTGGTTCAATAATCATCCCAAAGTCATAGCTTTCTTCTAAGTTACCAAATAAGCCAACTCAACAGGCATTAATTAAATGAAGAAATGGCTACTTTCTCGAAACAATCAGCCAATCCGTTCTTCGTATTTACAAAATGTTTGATGTAGTATTTTAAGGATTCATTTGGTTCTTGTGCACACTAAATGATAGTGTCACCATTTTCTTTAAGTTTTTTATTTCCCACAAATTGCCTCATAAACGTCTTCTAGAACATATCAAATATTTTAATATACCCTTGTGGTAAACTGTAATACCATTTTAGAGCACACCATTTAAAACTCTGCGAGAAGGTGATTAGTAGGGTCTTTACTATCATCATATTTCTCTATTTTAGAACTATCAAACCGCAAATGTCCAAAGAGAATATTGGAAGAAAATGTGATTGTCTCTAGTTATGTCTACGGCTGAACATATGATCTTTATCAGGAGTTGCAAAGATACCTGGTTTTGATCGGATATCAAACTCATCACTTAACAAATGATCAATTTCGTGGTCTGGCGATCATTTCACTTTCATTTGGTATTATTTTCATTTGTCTTTCCTATCCTATTGTTAAAATGTTTCTTCGTTAACCTTTCTTTATTCGTTAGACGGACATGGTCACTACTAGAAGAAGACTTAGAATTATCTAAATTAGACTATGTGGCAGAATTTTCAACAGAATTCGACGTGTTCATTAACTGCTTTGGCCGATGTTTTTTCTTTGAACTTATGTGAGCCTTCAGAGATTGATCATTTTAATCATGTATGGGGTTATTACCCGACTCGTCTATCGGAACACATCCCATAACGAATTTTCCTTTTAGTTCTATTTCAGATTGCCTTTGGGCCCTTAAAACATCAATTTCAGCCATCAGTTGATCACGTTCGTCTTGCATGAACTGTCTTCCCTTCCATATCATGATTGACATGTAAAATAATAACATACTCATTTTCGCCTCTTATCCCCTCATTGTCAAGAGGGGAGGGGGGGGGGGTATCTTACATATCAAGATTCATTCCTCAGCGAATTCTGAAGTGGAATCCACCAACGAGGTACGATCCGCACTTATGGTTTTGAATAGAGCTATTCAGACATCTCACGCCTCCTAATGTGGTCGCTAATCTCGTGATGATTAAATCTAATTTAGGGATAAATATGGAAGATCTTTAGGTTATTTGGCATTAAGTTTTTGGTAGAGGGTAGAGAGAAAAAAGATGCTTGTATATAATGTTTTAGGAAAACGTTCCCCTCAATTAATGCTAATAGTTGAGTTATTTATACTCTTTTTGAGATCCATGGGCCATTCAGATCGAATCTTCTATTCGAGTTAATTTTAAGAGCCCCCAAACCCATAATTGAATGTACTAGGCATATAGCTGAGTCATCAAGTTTACTTAGCTTACTGCTTGTTTATCAAACTTTTGGCTTTCGGGTTAGAATTCCCGTCTAAACAAATCTCGTGCATATCTTCGGACATGAGCGAATACTTAATAGTCCATCTCTCAGTTCAAGTGAATCTCGTACACATCTTTGTTGGACATAAATGAATACGAAATAATTCTTCACTAGTGTCTGAAAAAAATACTGTAATTAATTGCTTTAACTCATATGAGGGACAGATAAGTAGAAAAAATGATTACTAAAACAATTAAAAAATATATATGTTGATAACCTAAACATACATGTACAAAAAAAATCATTCATTAAACAAACAATTACCTAAATTTAGATAACGCGTTTAACTTATCTATCTTTTTTAAAATCATGTCAATTTTATTGCATGATATATTCATATAGTATTGATGCAAAGATCAATATCTTATGACCACTCATTCGTCAGATCTATATCAACAGTTTTAGCTGATAAATCTTAAACCCATCCAAATTCAATTTGGATTCTATTTACGGTCCATTGTTTTCTAATTATGCTTTAATTTGTAAATGAATCGTAAGCTATAACTATAGCAGTAACAAAACGTGACGCTAGCCGAATTATTTTCTTACTAAACACAAGAGTTTTGTCACGAGGATGCGTCTAACAATGTTTACGAAGGCAATAAAATTTACATTTTTTGAACACTGAATGGAGAAAAAGATTTGTTAAAAAATCTAATTGACTCTAACAAAAACATCAAAATTGTTAGTTTTGGTCTTTTTGTTGTTTTAACTGAATAATCTAAACTTAAATAGTTAGAGTTACATTAGGGGTATACATATTCATGATTTTGGAAAAAGATAGAAGATCCAATTTTGTTGCGAAGCTATAGAGTAACCTAGATCTAAAAGAAACATCGAATAAAAAAGATTAAAAAAAGGCACTGCCAAAATCATTCTAAAATAAATTTTAAGTGATTTTTATTTAAGTCTCCATAAACAGTTATAAGTTAACATAATTTTTTATCCAAAAAATATTTGAAGTATCCATAAATTTAAAATTATTTTTTACCTTTTACTTCACGTTATTTTCATCGTCTACCTCTCACTCTCAAGAACATTCAAAAATCTGAAACTTCAACTCTCACCAAAAGTCCATTATTTCATCTAAAAACAACAAATCCATGTCGTTAATCAATCAATGAGAAAATGGAAAGAGTAAGTGTTTTTTTTTTGAAAGGTTTAATTTCACTTTTTAGTTTTTTGTTGATTGTTTTTGAAGATTTTTATTTAGGTATTGAAATTAGTTAGTTGTAGTGTTATAATGGAATTTAGTACGAAATATTAGTGTTTTTGTGCTTGATATGTGGCTTAGCATTGTTTTAGTTGTATATTTTTTAGATTACAATGTTTTTATCGAAGAACATGACTTTGTGTTTTACTTCTTTACTTCGACGCCACCGGTGTAATGCATCTACGCCGGCAACGTGGATATTTGTTTGAGGACTGCATTATTTTTTTATTTTGAAAATGTCTTACACTAGTTCTGGTCGCATCATAGGACGGAGGTAAGGTCGAAGTAAGAACATGAAGATGTTTGGCTGATAAAAGTGGGAAAAACACTTTCAAAATGGAAATGGAAAGATGAAATAAAAACCGGTTTCCCTTCGGCCTCACCTCAGAGTTTGAAGCACACGTCGTGGTCCGCACGCCACCGTAATTTTGCACCGTTAGAGGCCAAAAGGCTAACGCGGCTAGTGAGGAACCTACAGTCGAAGGTTCATCTTCGTCAGACGATGATAAAAGTTCATATACTAATGAATCCCCTCTCTTCCAGTTTAGACTCAAACGCCTACGTTTTCTACCAAATAATTAGATATATAACTCGTACATCGCGCCTGTTATGACTGTGTAAAGAATTTGTTTGTAATGCAGAACAATGTTGCACGTTTTCTGGACTACATACAACATAAGACATACAACATGTCCCTTGGGAATTTTAGTTTCAATAACTAATAATTCTAATTATCTATTTAATTTGGTATCTATAATTATATTTCAACAACTTATTTTGTTTGCATGTTTTCTGGTGCGACAATATATAAACTTTAGGAAAAATACAGGCTGTAAGTTAAGTGGGACCTTAGTAGGCTGTTTAGATTATCATTCGTGAGACTCCGTTCTGGATTTTTATAAGTGCCTTAAGCAAGTTTATCTCAAACAATAACTTGAGAGAAACTTTCTTCAAATTTTGGCATCAAAAGACCAATAGTTTTCAGTTCTCGCTCGGAGAGATGAACATGATTTAGACGACGTTTACGTCATTACTCACCTCCTGGTGGTGGGTTCAATAATTGAAATCGAGTTAAGTCCTACTTTTGGTGATACTTACACGTATTGTACGTCGTTGTTGAGAGTTACGGAGGTTGATATCCAATATGATTTAGAGAAGCAAGATGGGGCTGGTTTTGAGTTAAAATAGTTGAAGAAAACTTTTTCGGTTCTCTGGTATTATGATGTAATCTGGACCGTACTGATATGCTGATCTTACATGCCACACGTGCGTATGTACTATATATGTTTGGTTGCACAATATTCACGAAAACCAGACGAAATAACATATAATCTAATTTCCTCGTTGCATTGGACCACATGGATCAGCTAGGTGGTATAGTGTAGGGTACTTGCGCGTTGGGGTGTCTATACAAGGGGTTGTAAGAAGTGTCCAAGATGGTGCTGAAAAAGTCTGATGGGCTTCGAAGACTTGTTTAATTGGTGGATATACGATCATTTCCCTTGTTTGCGACCTCATGTTACCAACAATTATAGTTCATCTATGTCGAAGCTTCTTAGTTGGTCGCCGAAAAAGAAAATAAGGGGGAACGTTAGACTGAAGACATACTATCCCGACCTCATTGACGGGCTCGAGAAGGAAGAAGTTTGTATTATTCGTACTCATAAGTGGAGGATCTAGTTAAACGTTTATGCCATTACGATTCTCATCTTGTGCATTGTCATCAAATACTCATAGGTAACAATACTATTATCGCACTTTACACGTGCCACGATCTTAGATAACTCCTCTATACTACCATATATCCTCATGTAATCGACCAGATAATCCATAAGCTTGTGGTAGAAGGAACTCCTAATAGATTTCCATCCATATTCATACCCGTACAAGCTAAAAGAAATAGACCGGTATCCATAATGCACGTCTGATTTAATATCGTTGATGGAAGTTATGAAAAGCTTATACGAGATATAACCAACTGAGAAAACCTTCCATATGAGAATCTCATTATTCCTTAGACCATCGTACAACTTGAGATATAACCAACTGTACTACTCGATAATGAATGCATCATACGAGTTCCAAATAACAATTCAACTTTGAACCGTTTGTGAAGAGGAGCATATGACCACTTGACTGTGTGGGAACTCCGCTCCCTTTCCGAACTTTGATCGGTGAACTGCTGTTCCCTCGCATAATGGCGGCTGGAGTATTGTAAGTTTGGCATAAAGATATTTCAGTCACTTTCTCTACATCTAACACATGTTTGTGTAGTGATTTGTCTCGCTTACTGGACAAATTCGATGCACAAACAAATGTTTTTTGTTTTGTAGATGGACAACAACATGCTTTAAGTTTATTTTTCATCTCTAAAATTGAAGATATCTTCGGATACACTATGACAAACCACTCATTGTAAATTTACTATATTTGTGCTTCCTCTTTGTTTTGCATGACAACATTAACTAGTTTATCTACTTTATTTTTCAATATCTATTTCTTTGTTAGATTAGTATGGGAAACTATATATAAGTTCTTCCAATGATTATGTAAATTGTATAAAGGTACCGCTATGCCTTTAATTACAAAATCAAAGATGCCGTGTGAACAAGGTATACCGTGCGTAGTTCGTATAGAACATTAGAAATTTTAAACATCATTAGCTACCATAGTTTGGGAACATTCAACCTCCATGTAAAAATATTCTAAAACTTTGAGAGATACGTTACTTCTCAGGTCTTCGTATAACTTGTGCAAAAATTTGTGTAGGGTTAACTTGACTTTTCTCGAACGACCCTCTAATTACACCATGTTTAAAACCAAGAAAAGTATAAACCTTCAACAAAAATGACTTGAAGTTACCTTTCTTACAGACGGTCCTCTTAAGGGTGTAATCAGAACCCTCGACGCGGTTGGTGGTTTAATTACCAAACTGCAATAACATGTTAGTTTTCCAAGTGATAAACTTATCACCGTAACACTCTAACCAACTCTCGTTCTATTCGATTGCTTACGGATAATCTTTGAAGTCACAAAGAATTTCATCCTGATATCTATTTAACGAGAGTTCCATGTTCAAAAACGGCATGCAATTCTTCACCTTCAAAAATGCATCGGAGACTTTTTTATCGTTTATGATTTTTATTTTATTTTAGCTAGAACATGCTAGAACATGCATGTTAATGTGTTATCATCATAACAAGTGGGTTGCAATGAGGAACACTTGATCAACCACCTTAATGAACCGTAAGTGTTTATCTGTAAAAATAATGGACGTTTGTTTGATAAAGTGAGTTACCAATAACAATTTCAAACACTCTAATACATACTTGTACTTGTCAAGTTTCTCCCTAGACATAAACACAAACCCGATATTGAAAATCTTATCGGTACAAGTGGCTCCAACAAACTCATACAACGAAATCCCGTACTAAGTTGTCTTATACGTTTTATCCATTATTAGCACATTTAAATACATCTATAGAATATCTAAACTAACCGGGTATGCGAAGAAAAGTTCACTTATGATACAACCCCCTTCTGTGGTCGGTCTATGCCATCTGAAGTAGTCTAACCGTTTAAATTAACCAATCAAATATTGCATTTCCGAGCGAACGCCTTTGTCGACCTTGAGTTTTTTAATTGAGCATTATATACGGTGCGTAAGCCAAACGAGTTGTTAAGGTTAATTTTTTAACTACGCTCAAAATCATTGGAGAAATGGGTTTTATGTTGGTAGAACTAATTATAAATTCCAACTCTTTCTTTAACAACCATCCTAAATAAGAATGACCTTTATTGTATTTCGTGTTCTCATGATTGTGAACCCCGTACCCGATCTTTAAGAACCATTCTTCATGTTTTAGCATTTCTCCTTCAAGCTTAATAGGGCGTTTGTATTTCTTGGTTCTCTTTAGATACTTTGGTTCTATCAATTTTGTGTACATGTCAGATCTCTCGCATTCTAAAGATAGCCTAGAAGTTTTCCTACTCTTTTGCATCGTCGCAATGTCGTACTATAACTACTAGCATGTTTTCTTTTGCGGTTCTCCTCACCTAATTAACCAAACCTTGTTGCATATAGTTGGCTTTAGTGTTAAATACATCACTATAATTGGCATGTAGAGCCTCATGTATTCTGTTGGTATCCTTAACGTAATAGACCATTATTGTAAAAGTAATATGTCGTCAGTATAATACAACACCGACAATGTACAAATTATGTAATACATGTGTTGTTTGCAAATGGCGGTGTAATACACACCGACAAAGATTTCAAAATCCATATTACATTTTATAATAAAATTGAAGTCACCGCCAGCTTAAACACATCCCACTGCCAGTGACAATGCTATACACCACCAGGATGGTCATGGTGGTCATGGTTCACTGGCGGCATACTGAATTTACATCGCTATGGACTTCAAAACATAGGCTCTGAACAGTGAGTCGTCCCTCGACTATCGCGTTTGGTGGCAGATAGTCCTTGAACTTTCAAATGTCTATTGGTAGTCCCTAGACTATCGTGTTTGGATAAAGTTAGTCCAGAGGATCCTCTGATCCACCAGATGCTGCCACTTGTCACCACACTCCCCAGATTTTTGTGTCATCAGTAGTCCCTTGACTTTAGGTACAATTTTGTCCTTTGACCAAAATCTTTGTTGGCATAGTTGTTGGTGAGATGGAAAATTTTAAATATGTGGCACCACTTACTACATTTTATGTGTCATTGTTTCATTAAATTAAATAAATAATTGAAACTAGGTTTAATTAAATTAAATAAATAATTGAAATTGGGTTTTGAAGTTCTTCGTTTGTTTCATTTAATTAAATTAAATTAATAATTGAAACTGAGTTTAATTTAATTAAATAAATAATTAAAACTGGGTTATCAAGTTCTTCGTTTGATTAATTTAATTTAATTAAATAAATAATTGAAATTGGGTTTAATTAAATTAAATAAATAATTGAAACTGAGTTTTCAAGTTCTTCATTCTCCTTTGGTTTAATTCCACAAAACAATTCCGCATTAGGTTCAGGATCTCTTTTTGGGCTGAAAATAGACTTGCCGACTTTCAGTTTTGGTCTAACAGGTGACGGAAATTCGTCTTAGCATGATGCATCAGTTGCCTCCATCGAAGCCAAACGGGAGGGAAGTGTTTTCCCAGCGATGCAGGAGGTATTAGTAGAGACAAGTGAAGAAAACGAAAGGGTGGCATTTTTGGCTGAATCGGTTTTATTTGAATATGTCGATGAAGGTTGGAAGGAACGGGGCAAAGGATAACTGAAGGTAAATGTATCGACAACATCAGGGCTGGAAAAAGGCAGGCTACTCATGAGAACCAAAGGAAACTACAGGTTGATTTTAAATGCAAATCTCTATCCAGAGATGAAACTGACTAATATGGATAAGAAAGGCCTGACTTTTGCATGTGCCAATAGTGTTAGTGAATCCAATTCGAAGAGGTAGATGATCTAGGGTTTAGATTAGGATTTTATTTTGGGATTTGATTTAGAACAAGGGAGAGGAAAGATGAGAAAGAAAAGAGTTCATCTGTTTAGGGAGAAAGAAAATCAAGGGTTTAGATTTTGTTTAAGTATTTTAATAAATTAAATTAAATTAATTAATATATAATGTAACGCGACCGATTGATAATGTTATAAAGGAATGTGGTGAAAAATATTCCACGTAGGCTAAATAATGCCACCCGGATAAACATACTAAATTCTTAATCCCAAGATGGAAATTATAAGGGTAGGTAGGTCATTTAATGTCGCAGACTAAGTTTGAGGTTTGATCTAAAGTCAAGGGACTACTGGTGACACAAAAAGGTGGGGAGTATGGTGACAGATGGCAGCATCTGGTGGATCAGAGGATCCTCTAGACTAACTTTATCCAAACGCGATAGTCCAGGGACTGCCAACGGACATTTGAAAGTCCAGAGACTAGCTGCCATCGAACGCGATAGTCGAGGGACGACTCATTGTTCGAAGCCTCAAAACATACAGCAAATCACTGAATTTACATCGCCATGGACTTCAAAACATACATAAAATCTACGCTTTCTTAGGCACTGCCAAGGTAATATAGGAACACCTAAACTGTAAAAGGGTTATATCATCGGTGTCATGTACGAAAAAAATTTCCAAATCGAAAAACTCCATGCATATAGCTACTTAAATCTAATTCTAACTCTAATAAGACAATAAATTAACTCATTTGTAGTTTGAGGTAGAAGGTTTTTGTTAGAAAAATATGAAAAAAAATCAAATTTGTTTATTTTTTTTAAATAATTGAACTTAGTATAAAAGAAGTTTTGTTGATGATTTTGTGTTTGAATGAAGCAAAATCTAAGTTAAAAAAAAGGTAAAAAAAATAATAAAAATCCTAAAAAAAAAACATAAATTCTATTATTTTATGGAACAACTTAAAATTTTGGACGAAATTTTTAAAAATCCTCTACGAAAATGATCTGAATTAGATTGAATGGTCTATACTACTACTATTATTTATTGTAATAATATACGTAGGTGTTTAAA
Organism: Limnanthes douglasii subsp. nivea; assembly: GCA_036936605.1. Taxonomy (NCBI): domain Eukaryota; kingdom Viridiplantae; phylum Streptophyta; class Magnoliopsida; order Brassicales; family Limnanthaceae; genus Limnanthes; species Limnanthes douglasii. Next base: position 195,556,828 of record JAUPFV010000004.1, on the reverse strand, counting down.
ATAAAATATTGAATAACCAGGACAAATCATTTGGAATATTCCGGCTCGTATCAGCCATGTTCTATCTCATGAATAAAATATTACATGGCCCAGTCCTAATAATTAATTAATTACTAATAATTAATTAATTAAGTACATAATTTACCAACTAAACAAACTAGAATACAATCATATTTATACAGTACCATAGCCCATAGGAGAGAAATGCAAGAGAAAAAAGTGAGAACCCAGTTTACAAGAAACAGAACCCAGAACCCCCAGAACCCAGGTCAGCTTCTAATCAAACACTAAATTTTAATCCTGTTTCCAATTCCATATTTCGTCTAAGTTCTATACAATTCAATTGTCTTCTAAAATATTCTGATAGTTTTTTATATAATAGTTTAACCATTGGTGTACTTGGGTTGGTTTAGGTATTAGACTGCGTTTTGAGAAGCGTATTGGACCGTTTAGTTGAATAGACTTTTTGTCTTTTAAGTTGCAATAATTTGTGTGTCCTACATGTTTAGTTAGTTTCAGATACAGATGGAGATACAGAATCTATCTCAATAATGAAGCAAGCTGCATCTATGTTGACTTTTTGTGAAGTTAGAGTATGATTATAGTCCTAATGAATCTGAAACGATAGATTATATGCTGGTCAGACACCTAAACTGATTGGTGTTAGAGAAATTTAAACCTGTAGATCTTGAGAATTTGAGGAGAAAGAAAAGAAAGTATAAATTATATAAATATGATTCGATTTTCTTCCTTATTAAGGATTGCAACTGCTTTTAATTAAATGTTTGTTTCTGTTAATAATGTAGATAATAATGCTGGGTTTCATGAGTTGCTTGGGTTTGAAGAAACCCCGGAAAACATCATTTTATAATGACCCTGCCACTATTGCTTCCGAGACACCATGTAAGTCAAAACCCAAAAATTGGTTCATTTCCTATAGTTTTTCAACACAAGATTTCTTTGTTTTAACAGTTACGGTGAACGAAGTAGAGGCTTTGTATAATTTGTTCAAGAGACTAAGTAGTACCATAATCGATGATGGTCTTATCCACAAGGTATATTACTAGAAGACTACAAATCTATATAGAATTGGTTTTTTGCATACAATAATTTTGCTTCTGCGATTTGTTTCTCTTTTATCAGGAAGAGTTTCAGCTTGCTCTATTTAGCAACAGCAGTAAGAAAAATCTATTTGCGGATAGGGTGCGTACTCTTTTAATTTTCCTTATATTATTTTTAAAAACTTTATGAGTGATTGCCTAAGGAAGAATATTTGTAGGTGTTCGATATGTTTGACGTGAAGCGCAATGGTGTAATCGAGTTTGGAGAGTTTGTTCGTTCGCTAAGTGTCTTCCACCCGAATGCTCCTGAAGCCGACAAAACTACATGTTGGTATTCATTTTCCAAATCGTTATTTTATATCACTTTTACGGATATAAGACTCCCACTACTCTTCTATGTATTACAACTACAAATAATGACATTCATTTGGATATTATCGGTATACATGGGAAATAGTGATTCTTTTTCTTTTTTACTATTACTAAGCTTGTATTTTCATGTTTTTCTTTCAGTCGCATTCAAGCTGTATGATCTACGACAGACCGGGTCCATTGAGCGAGTTGAGGTGACAAATCCATCTTTTACTCAAATTTTTTAAATTTATATCTTCTCCTTGTAACATGTTGATTATGGGTTGGAAGCTGGATATGATGGTTATGGCTCTTCTGAGTGAATCTGATCTCAAACTCACCAAGGACGCAGTTGATGCGATCGTAGATAAGGTATACTTTACTTATATACTATTTCACTACCGCTCTATTGTATTCAAAATTTTCAATCAAACTGATTTCATATGTTGCAGACAATGATGGAGGCGGATTCAAATGGAGACGGAAAGATTGATCAACAAGAATGGGAAGTATTCGTAGCGAAGAACCCGTCTCTCTTGAAGAATATGACACTTCCATATCTGAAGTAACTTTCTTCATTTCTAGATCATATAAAATTACCTTAGCAACATATATCGTCGAGTTTTTTATTTCGGTTATTGGGTTTCAGGGAATTGACTGTTGCATTCCCCAGTTTTGTGTTGAACTCGCAAGTTTGCGACTAAGGCCAGCATGCTAAACACAATATCAAAGTCTCATGTCCTGAATTGCATGTACTTAAAGACAATAGCAAACAAAAGCAGACATGGACTCAGGACCTCCAAGGTGTTTCACGATCTGTGCTATAACGAATTTGATGTTGTTTTTAGTGTGTACTTCATCTATATATTTTCCTAATAGTTAGTCCTCTTTGATGAATCTGTTTTGCTCAGATAGTCATTTGCATTACACTTTCTCGAGTGCGAAGGACATAACATTTAAGAGTGTACTTTCTCGGTGTGTACTTCATCTATTTATTTTCCTAACACTTTCTCGGTAATTCAAGAGTTCATTTGTCAATGGAAATTTATGTTGCATTTTGTATCTAACTTGCATAATGTAATTTCATGTGGCTGACAAATTGAAGCTAGTATGGAAAAACTAGTTCTTTATAGTAAGTTGCTATAAAATGTTTTATAAAATATGTCAATCGAAGAGATTCATAGAACTATTATGAATGGACCGTGTTATTTTTACAATAAATTTAAGATACATTCAAGATGAGCTTTTTGGTAGCGTTTGATATATTTCCTTGAAGAAATTTTGTGAAGGCAAGCATAATAAACCCAGATCAAACAGCTTATATATAGGCCGCTTTAGGACATCATTGCCAGCCTTTAGATCTAGATTTTCAGAACCACTTGATCTATCTCTAGAACATTCTCATGCACAAAATGCCATTTGCAAGCATCAAGACAGTCAATACCGTGAAAAATGTCAGATCCTGATCGGTAAGAGGATCTATTGGGTCAGAAGAATCATTTGTCACGCTGCCCAGCTTCTGATAAGCTTTTCTTTGACTTTGTTACTGCTAACTATTTCAGCTAGGATAACTGTGCTTTTGCATGTTTGACTTGAAGAATTCTCTCCGCAGAGCTGCCGGGCTCTCTAAGTTCATTTCTAAGGCAGCTGAAGAGCCAAATTCACCATCTCAATCATTAAGCTTTCTGACCCACCTTGGGTGTTAGTACCATTTTGTTTATGAAGGAGTAGCAAACAAAAATCGCTATTTTCCCTGTCTACCGATAATTATTGAACACGCCATCGAAAATCTGTTAAGCTTTCTGCTGAGGCATATCTATCCATAGTCATCATTCAACATGTATCAATTACTTTCTATTATATCATAATAGTATTACTGGAATCGCTTTAAAAAAATATCAAAACTACTTCATGAAATGATATTTTCAAATCTTTCGGTTTATACAAAATTTACTTATAAAAAACCAATTTTTTTTAACTTTTTTATTTAATTACGCCATTATTATTCCATGGCAAAACATAAAATCTATTGTAATCTAATATTTTATTTCTAAAAACTCACTAAAATCATACAAACTAAAAACCTAAACTAACCAAATCATTTTCTTTTCAATTTTGTACGGATTAAATTTGGTCCCAGTCCCAATTATTTTGGAATCTTTTTTAATTATTAGGTTTTTACTATTTTGTCCTTTGACCAAGTAGAATTTTTCTTGTCTTTTAATGGTTTTGGATACACTTAACATAAATATTAAAAAGACAAAATTATCTTCTCCAATCTCCTTATACACAAAATTTTACAAAATTTCAAGAAATTCAAATAACTCTCAAAACTTAAAAAACCCTCAAACCTCCAAAAACTGCAAAAAAATGTTGGAAAAAAACCCATCTTATATTCGGATGAATATTGAGGAGAAAAACCTTGGTGAGGAACATGAAACTCCAAATAATGTAGTCTTTCTAACCATTTCGTTAAAAACTTTCCATTTTTAAAGTTCTTCCCGATTTGAAAGTACTGAACCCGTGTTCCCCAGCCGCGTGAGACCCTCTCCCCTGCCGGTTGAGAACAGTGTGGGAAATAATATATGTTGACGGGGACCAAAAAAAACCTGCATGAAAAACCTCAATTCCAACACGAATCGAACCTAAAAACTATATTCTAACACAAATTTAAGCATCTACATCAACATATAACTCAAATAAGTTATTGTATATAATTTAGTGGCTTTTAAGATAACAAGTGACATTTTAATTAATAATTTTGGGTTGATTGTTTTAGTTTTAGTTTTAAGTTTTTTAATTTTAGGTGAAAAAAAATTATGTTTAGAAAAGGAAAATAAAAAGAACAAATAAAAGGAAAAGAAATCAAAAAAATAATGGTGACTTTACTAATTAATTAATTATATAATGTGGGTTTTTTAAATTGAAGATAAATATATTAAAAAGTTACTGCTAATTTTAGCATTTTCTAAATACCATTCTACTTTTAGCATTCCTTAAATACCATTTTAGGGAGTAAGTTTAGTAATTTTTTTTTTTTTTTTTTTTTTAACAATTTTCAATTCGATGTTATTTTGTTCTACGATGCCACAACAATTTTTTTTTAAACCTTATCATTTATTTAATCAAGACTTGGAATGAAGACATGACTGTTATATAATTTTAAGAGTTTGATGCTAATTTAATTAGAAGAAAGTTGTAAAGGCACCCTCAATTTTTTTTTTCCAATTAAGAGTTGGATGCATTTCTAACCACTGTAATCAATCTAATGGATTAGGTACCGTTTATTCAAGTATGCTGCAGACGTGTGCAGAAACATACCTTACAAGCTACGAGCGAAGCTGCCCTACACGGTAGACCGCCCTGGAAAATTCGTGGCTGCCGACCTCTGAAACCATGCATAATCAATGTAGATACCAAAACGCACGATCCCTTGCAATATCATCAAATGATACCCTGTACTCTAATCTCAATTGTGTACATGCTGATGTTGCAACCATGGTTTGGCTAAGAAAGTTTTAGCAGACCTCCACAAGGCTTGTAAACTGTTTTGTAGTAAAGAATGGGTCTCTACCTATCAAAACTATATAGAACACTTACATGGTCATACTCCCATCGCTTGGTTTCTCAGCACGGCTGCCTGTCTTTAGGCCTGGCCATATGTTGTACAACGCTCTTAAGCCTTTCCAACAAATAAACATATATTACTAGATGCATTAAATTTTAGGCCAAGTGCAGTTCAAGTTTCAGATTTGAGTCTGTTACCAAGTTGAACTCCCAATAGCCTCCCCTGCGCAATTGTTGCCAATCTTTGTCTTGCTCTGTGTATGGAATTTCCATCATTTTGTCTATTATTGGCATAGAAGTAGGAACAACAGAACTTGCGCATTCTGTAAGAGAAATAAATAATATATTGTGAACTATTACATTTACGATGTTAACAACTTAGATAATCACTGGTTTTATACTAGAGACTACAAAACATAAGTGAATTACCAGTGGGAAAGGCCAGGATCATCTCTTGATCACTGAACACTTAAATCATAAAAAAATAATCCTCCAAGCCCACACATTTACCCTCGATCCTGCATGTATCATTAACACAATGAGTTCACCCGCATAAAGCTTTGATTGAACAACTACCACTACTACTACCAACACCAACACACCATGGAAAAAGCTCATCTGGTAAAACCTTATATCAATAAAAGGTTCCAATACCACACCACGAGGTACAGAAAATGGAATACAGTTTCAAACCGATCCATATAAAGCCGATCCATCGAATCATTTTTTAAAAGAAATATTATAAACTTACAAACAAATATGGTTTTTTAATGAAATTCTTGTGGACCTTTATCTTGTTTGGTAGTGGTACAAAATATCATCAGGTTTTACATCCATGTCCAAGCAACTTTGGAATATGATAACAGAAACAAATGCACATCAAAATCGAAGCAAAAGTCAAAACCATCATTCAAAAAGATTAACAAGATAGAAACAGAATACCTTTATATAGAGATAATCATCAACACCGATTCTCACAACGCAAATATAATGCAGGATCAAAGTTGCCACAGGCTGTTTAGTAAGTATGCAAAATGGAAATAGACTGCATCAACTTGTGGGCATCAGTCATAACCAGAATCCAACAGATATAAAAAAGGAAAATAGATTTCACCAAGTGTGCTGTGTCTACAAACAGGAGTTGAACTAAGGTAATTAAGTATCAAATTTTAATAGTTTATTATAGAGACAGAGTGCAAATGGAAAGTTAGCATAGTTCAAAAAAGGAGCAACTGAATGGAAATGCTTGACACCAATTCAAATATTTCCAACTCAGTAGCATTGTTCTTGATGCACATCAGCACATGCCAATACATAGATTAATATATCTACCAACCTTGGATTAAAATTTTAGTAGCAACAAGACTTTCAACTATTAATTTGTAATAATGGCAACGCTTTTGTAAAAAATTACAAAAGGAAGCCGGAGATCATTGACATAAATTGAAAGGTTTTTCGAAAGCTGAAATGAAGGCTCTAGGCATATTATATATAACTCAATGGCACCAGTAACTCAGTGAGTACATAGCTGAAGTATCAAGCTATGTACTCACTAGGCATATCGCACTAGGGCAATGAAAATTTCTTATTTGACTCAATTGGATTAAAAATTGAAACATAAGATTTTGAGTATAAGAAAAAGAAAAGAAAAACTACAATGGAAGATTTTTAGAATTCTTAATATCTTTAGTTATTGTATAACATTTTTACATACCTGCGCCTTAAATATACAGGTCTTTGTGTAGAATTGATTATATATGGAATATTATGTAAATTTTATACACATACGGAATTTGTAGTACTAAGAGCATATACACGAGATATTCACGGTTGTGTGACTTTGTGTGGGCTTGATAAAGGTTGTGCCAAGTCTAGTTTGTAACTTCGTTTGGGTTGGACAATATTTGAGCCAATTCTGGGTTACTCCAAAATTTTGGCCCAGCTCGGCTTACTTCGTTCAGCAACTAGCCCTGTAAGTGATAGGGTTAGTTGTACTTTCAAGTCTTCTTTTAGATGGAGTAACCACTATTTCTTTTGCTTCTTATTTTTTCTTCTATTCTTTCTCTTCTTTATCGTACTAGCAGCTTCTCCTTTATAATTCAAAACCTCTATTTTATTTTTTATTATGTCGTCCCCTTCAAACTGACCGGAGAGGTGTTGAGTCTCCGTTTGGTTATCAGAAATCAAAATCTTGGTTATCAGAAATCAAAATCGAGCATGAGTGAGGAGATTCGTGAAAGAGTAAATCATTTGTTCGCGAGAATCAAAGAATCACACCTCCAACATTCAAGTGTCTGGTCGTGAACAAAGTGTATGTCAATATCGATATGTTTTTTTTTACGCGTGGAAAACATGCTTGGAGGGCAGAGACGTCGCACTCATATTGTCACACCACACAACTAGTAGCCTTGCTAAAAGGAGTTGAAGCTCGCGAACGCCGAGTGGAACTAAATTATTTCAAAAGACATGTTAGGAAAGGCCTTATACTTTGATTCAGTACTCGAATGAACAACAACTTGTTGCCTTTTTGAGGACCAGGAGATCAATGAAGCATCCAGAAATACAAAATATCATCCAACAGAACTGGAGTCATTAATAGAGCTTGTCGAGACAGCATCAAAGAAACCAGTTAAAGTGAGCCAAGAAAAGAGCTTCAAATAAATTTCAAGACTCTTCGCTCCAGGTACCTTAGTATATATTTAGCACACTGTATATGTACATTAGTATGGGATTTTAGGATATGGGATAAATGGTTGACAGAAAAGGCTATAGGAGGTCTTGTATACAGTATGTATCGTAAAGACCCTAACAAGCTACGATATACTGTAAATTCATGAAGAGGATCATTGTCGTGAAGGGGCAATGATTGTCCGATAACTATTGAAGTAATGCAAGGTTTGGAGCTGGTCATTCTAGTGTCGCAAGTAAGTTAGCAATATATACTACTTTGTGTAATGTAGAGTCATGTTATGTCTCTCAAAACTTACATTCCTAAGAACAAGTGGAGGTTGCCCATATACTTCAAAGAGAAAATAACATTAAACATGTTGGTAAAGCATTGTAAATCCTTCGACCTGTTTCCGGTGGCAATAATGTCATCCACATAAATAAGAATGATTATAGTGTCCTATGGTGTAATAAAGAAGAACATAGAGTTATCAGATTTCAAGCTTAAGAAACCCCGGCCGATAAGAACATCCCTCAGTTTAAAAAACCAGGCTCGTAGGGCTTGCTTGAGGCCATAAGGGCTTTGTACAACCGACACATATGATGTGGCTTCAAAGGATCTTCAAACCCTTGTGGCTATGACATGTAAAAAACCTCATACAACTTACCATTCAGGAGGACATTTTGTATGTCTATATGGCGCATACCGTTGTTCTTAGACATAGCAATGCTCAATATAAGCCTGATTGTAGAGGCTTTGATTACTGGGTTGAAAGTCTCACTAAAGCCAATCCCTCGAGCCTGATGGGATCCTTTGGAAACTAAAATTTCATTGTGTTTTTTCAAGGAGCCATTACCTTCATATTTAAGCCTATAAAATCATTTATTACCTACAAATTTCATATTAGGAAGCCAAGGAGTCAAGGACAAAGTGCCCTTGGAATTTAGAGCCTAAATTTAAATCTTCATTGCTTTAGACCAGTTATATCAATAATACCTTGGTTAAAACATGTAGGGTCCTTGAGTAGATTCACAACCGTGTTAAGAAAGCCTTTGTAACCGTGTCAGGATTCACATATAATTAGTGTTTGTATGTAGGAACTGGAATGTTAGTGGTATCCATTAAGGTAGGACTAGAGGTAGTTGAACTTATCTAGAAAATTTGGCTAGGTAGGAAATGGTGTATGGGTAGTTTAAAATTAGGACTTGTTGATTGTGTAGGAAGTAATATATTTTGGGAGTTTGAATAAGCTGCTTGTTGGATTAGAAACTGAGTTTGACATGTTTGTGATATGATGTGCACTGTTGGCTTGAACAAAAGAACTAGAGCAAGGTTGATGTTCTATGGTAGGAGAAAACACGTATAATGATACTCTTTCGGTAAAAGCATAGTCTGTATGACTTCACTACATTACATTAGTTGTAGAGTGAATAACATTTGGAACAATAGGAAATTTAATGAACCAATTTGAGTAGAACATATGAATTAATGAGTCATACTTATTTGTGTTGAAGAATTTCCCAACACGCGGGAATTCTTCCTTATTGAATACAGCATGCCTATATATGAAGATTTTCTTGGTGGGGGTAACACATTTGTACCCTTGTGTATGGAAGAGTTCCCTAAGAACACACATTTAGGTGAGTTTAAAAAATAAACTTGTGATTTTGGCAGGTTCTAATGCAAGGGTAGTAAGAAGAGGAAAAAACTTTAAAGATAGAGTAGTCAACTGTCTTATGGTTACTAACTCATAAATGGTCTTGTTGTTTAGGACATGAATGGATAGTTTATATATGAGATATGTGGCTGTGCTAAATGCATCAGATCAGTATAAGAAAAGTAGTTGAGACTGAGCCAAAAGTGTGAGACCAGTCTGGACAATGTGCATGTGTGTCTTCTATGTCCTTCCATTTAAGGCAGAGGTGAAATAGTGGAAATTCGTAGGTCATTATCACAACTCATAATAAATGGTAGGAAACCTTACTTTATGCTCCTCTATTAGTTTATAAGATTTTAATTTATCTTTCAAACTTAGTTTCAACCAACTTTTTGAATTCTGGGAAGATAAACAAAACATCACTTTTTTGTTTAAGAGAATACACCTAAGAAAACCTACTGAAATCACCTAGGAATAAAATGTAATACTTGAATCCATTATGGTTTGTATAGGGGTTGGTCCCCACAAATAAGAAAGGACAAGATCCAGAATATTAAAGGCGTGAAATATTAGATATTCAATTTACAAAACTCGTAAAATAGAAGTTATTTTTTATTAAAAGAAACATTACATAGATGTGGAACCTTATATAAAATAGTAGGAGATGAATGGTCTACTCTTATATACCATATTTTAGGTAAATAAAACTTATAACTAGAACCTAGTGATAACTTAGACCTAAGAGCCCTAGAAGACTCATCCAAAACATTGTCAATATTCTACAAACCCTTCATAGCCTTACATGTTAGGAAAAACCTTCATGGTTGTCAAATCCTTTACAAAACACACATATTTAAAGAACTCAAGAAAAATTTGATTATGGGAACTAAGCTTAGAAACATAAAGCACGTTTTTTGAAATGGTAGGAACATGGAGTATGTTTTTTTGGTTTAATGGTTTATTAACATAAGTAGGAATCCTAGAGTTACGAGCATATTTAATCAAGTATTTTTCCTTCCTTTGACATTGTTAATATCTTCGGTAAATTGCGGCAAATGTTTTTTCTTTTTTCCTTTTGAAAATTGTAAAAGAGTTCATTTTTAATAATGTTCTCTTGCGCTTTTTATCTTTTAGTTTTGAAAATAAATTCTAGTGCCGCCTTTTTCAGGTATTCTACTGATCCAAATGTCATTAGGAAACTTTATTGTTTTTGTCACAATATTACTCTAGAGTTGTTTCTTTTATGGCTGTTGTATTGTGCTCCATCTGAATTTATGTTTTGAGGATTTTAGATTCTTTTATATGGTCCTCCTTCTTATTTTAATGTTATGATTTGCTTTCTATGAAGGCTTATGCGCTTCCTTTCATCGTGCATCGATGTGTTTGTATTTTGGTGATTTGGCTATTCGCGAGATATTTGAGACATTGATGAACCATAAACGTTATCACCTTCATTTAGCCCAGCCAGGGCCGGCATATATTACTTCATATTGTGTTGATGCATATATATCATTAAAATACACTGTACATTTGTTTCCTAACTCTTCTTTCATGTGATCACATCTAGTGTTATTTATCCTAACATTAGGATTCTTACACCTGCGAGCCCAATTTTTGTTGTTTGGTTTTAGTTCAGAACTGGTGACCCCCTTATTCTTTCATTCCATTGTTAATATTTATCATGTCTAAATTTAACGTCTTCCAGTTCTGAGCATTGCATTGTTTTTGGAAATTCAATCCCCTTCAGGTCATCGTCTAAAAGGATACATTTTTATGTAAACTTCTTAACACTGACTTTCGTATTGTAGTCGTCTCTTTGCATTCGTTATCACTTTGTTGTATTAATTATTTTTCTTGCTCGGAATCTAGATTTGTTTACAATTTGTGTTTGGTTGTTTGTCTTTATAGATATGGATTCAAGGCATCTTCTTTCTTCCCTCGCACATTTGTTGCAGCTCCTTGTATCTGTAGTGCCCCTCGACCCTCAACATTTTGGAAAATATTCTCTATAGCCTCACTGGACCCTTGACTTACTTCTTATTCGATAAAGTAATCCAGTTTTTTTTTATTGTATAAGTTTTGTTCTCCAAATGTATATAACTTTTAATGTGGATATTCGGCGTAGTATCTGAATTATAGTTTTTATTCTTGTTGTTAGTTTCTTTTTTGGGTATTAATCGCTTATTGTTCTTCTCTAAAGATGAACCATTTGAATTTTCTTTGGTTCTCTTGTTATTTTATTTTTTGCAATTCATTCTCGATTTTCCTTTCTCATATTAGTTAAATCTTCTTCCAGTTAATGTCAAAAACGATTTTATTCTTCATCTATTTGATTTTTGAACTAGTACGTGCTATGTCATTTTGATTTTTAAGGCTTCATCTTTCATTCTAATTTGGTGTTCTACTTGTTGAAGCACCTCTCCATAGCATAAACCTTCATTATTCAAGAATTCGTTCAAAAATATTCCCCTCTTAGCCTATAATCTGAATGCTGCAATAGCCACTTGATAATGATAGTCCTGTAGTTGAGATTTTGTCCTCACAAATCTTTTAGCATATTCCTTCATACCCTCTTTGTTCCTTTGTTTCCAACGTATAATATAATCCCCATCTAATGACAGAATATTAGGCCCCACAAAATAATCTATGAATTTTTTAAAAATTATTTCCTAATTGTTCGTGTAATCTCTTGGAAGATCGTTCAACCACTTCATTGTTCTTCCCTTAATGGTTAAGCAAAAATCTCGACACTTAGTCGCATTGTCCAATCCATACTTTATCATGTCATCGTTAAATTACCGAACATGGTCTTCTAGATCGCATCGTCCGTAATAATTACTCATTAAATAACTCTCAAGATATGAATGCTTCATGATTAAGGCTATTCTGAACAATTGTTGGGATTTTTTGTCTCGCTAAGGGTACCATCTTTCATAACAGTCATATGAGTCTTTGTCAGATGGATATTCGTCTTGATTTCCTGATCTCTCGGATTTTTATGACACTTTTATCGTTCCTCATCAGCTTACATTTAATATTTTGAGTTTTATAGTTCAAATTTTAATTTTTTTTATTTAGATTTTTAACAGATTTAGTTTTAAAATAAAAAATAAAAAACGTAGCTCTAAATATAGCTAGTCCATTAACAACCAACCATCGGTAAAAATATAAAATTTTATATCTCTAATACTTGAGTACTCCTAAAAAGATCTACTAAATTCATCGAGTTGTTCCACATGATCAAATCAACGAGTTATTAATAGATGTCATTGTCGACTCTCTGTAAACTACTTGTTTTCATAAGAGTTTCCAAACACACAAAAAATGATAGACAAAAATATCATAAACATAGAATAGTCAAATAGACGTTTTCCAAAATAAAGGCTAAATAAGAATTTGTATATGTGCTTTTATTTGTAACTTTTCTATCTTCATTCAAATCTAGAGAATAAAGTATGACATATAATTATATTAATAAATAATAGAAGCCGCACAATGTTTGGGATACAAATATGCAAGAAGATATTTCTTTTGCTAATTTGAATTGAAGGTTGATATAAAACCGATATATTTTCAAAAACAATATCCATAGTTAGAAGCTCCAACTTTGTATCAAGTTCATTAAGCTTGAGATTCTGTTGTCAATATATGTTTTTTCATGTTTTGGGATACAACCCACAAAGGTTTGCCCATTCTTTGCACAAAAATTTTTGTGGTGGTTTCTCTCACTTTAAGTAGTGATAAGTCTGAATATTTTTGGGGGAGAAAGAGAGAGCTAAAGAGATTTGTGCTTCTATTAGTAGAGTTTTAGAGAGATAAAACTTTTAAAGTACACATGTATATATATTCAAGAAAAGTACATATATATAGGTGATTTAGTTACAAGTAACAAACTTGGTTTGTTGCATGGATATCTCATCCCACTTTAGTCCTTTGTGCATACATATTTATTGCAAATCACATATCTATTATCCTTATATTTTACACCAACCCTCCCACACACATTATAAAATAATCATGTTGTTCATTGTTAAGTAATTAATTTTACTCTTCATTTATTTATATCTTCATCAGTATCCCCCCAGTACTTGTGAAGAAACTTAAGAAATGACTAAAAGAAGTTGTGCATGAGTCAATCTATGTTTTCTCTTCAGAAATTCTCAAAAATATTATCTTGGTGATTGCTTGTCGGAAATTCTCTAAAATTTTATATAAGCAATTTTAATTATGTTTTTTCAAGGAAAACTATGCTTGTCCGCAAAGATGTTAGATGATATCATCTTATCACAATTCATTCCAGTCAAAATTTGTAACTCCTCAAAATTAAAGTGGTGTGTCAAAACAAATATCTAGAATAGTGTCGAAATTAATAAAATTTAATGGGCAAGTATACTGTGCTATTCTGATACACATTACACATGTCAATCTATTGAATTTTCAATCACTAGGTGCCTGTTAAACGTCAAATCGGACGCTATCCAGTAAGTATTTGCCTAAATCTTCAGCTTCCCCCTAAAAAAAGTCGATTACCCACTTCCATAACCTCTTCTATAAATACTCTCCAATATCACCATTCACATAACAAGATTTAATTCTAGAGATCAAAATAAAATTTACCATTTAAATAGCTCATCCACTATCGCTACCATATTTTGTCCTTTAGGTTCTATCCGATTCGCGTTTATTTTTTTTGTTCGGGTCTAAAGAGTGTTTGAGACTAGCTTACCATTGATCAAAGAGTTGCTGTGAGAGAAGTTGTCAGTATAGTTTCTGATAAACCCCTTCAAGTCGTTCATACGTTTCTGTACGATCCTTGGCCTCATATCAAGAAATTATCACCCTCGGTCAACCTCAGAAGTTCCTCAAATAACCCTTCTGGTTTGACACCCAAAACTTGTTCACGAAAGCCACCTCGAACAAGTCAAGACCAACTGCCCCGAGCAACTACAGGTAAACCACCTCGCCAAAGTCAGTTTATCACTATGGGAGAATCCGAAGAGCTAAATAGTTCAAGAAATCAACACTCCTCAAAATCCTAAAGCAAAACCCACCAATACCAATCAACAAGGCACCCTAAGACCTTCTCTCTTGAAGGAAGCAACTAGGTTCATTCGGACAAAACCCAAAAAAGGACTTCGAAGGCACCGCGTATTCCATAAAATGCGCCCATTACTCCAAAGAATGTCTCTCTTCGGCTACCCTCTGTGGGAGAGACTCCTCTTTCGTGTAAGGAAAATGAGTTGGTAGTTCACCAAGATATTTTAAACTACGGTCTTCGATTTCCATTAACCTAGTATTATTGGATTACTTCAAAATTATCGACCTCTACCATAGCCAAGCAAGTCCCAACCTGTAGTTCATCCTACCATTCGACATTATGACTTCAAGACTTGCCAAGATCCTTCTTCCTATTGAGCAATTTATAACTAAGATAGGTGTCTCAAAAAATCATATGCTCCCCTTTTACTATATTATTCTCGAAAATTCTTCGAAGATAATTAATTATATTTTCGAGGCGGACAAGACATGTAAATATAAATTCTTCTTTATATCTGATTACTAGGAGAACGGAAAAGAAATCTTGACAGAAAACCCTTCGAAGTTGTCTCTGATATGGAAGAGCATTAGTGAGTTTCATATTTCTTTATATTCGTATTTCTCAGAATTTTCACTCACTTTACTTTTATTCTGTAAAAATTTCGAAGTGTTATCAAATTCAGCGTGCTGCTATCGTGGAGGCATTCTCCAAAATGAGTGAATGGACAACAAAATAATGGTCAAACATATTTCATGAATGTTTTGATTCATTCAACGTTTCCCGGAGTTACTTGTGAAAGATATCACCTAACTCCGTTGTGTCTGCGGATAAACTAATACATACTCGTTCTTCAGGAGATGCAGTGAAAAATTAGTTGCTCAAGACGCTTGTGTCACTCTTCCTGCTTGGAATAGGGCCCCAAGCCATAAATCAAATAACAATCCGAAGATAAATACTCAGGTTGAGCCGTGTATGGGAAATAAGAATGTTAGCCCAAAAAATAAAATCAAGAGAAAAACTACAGAAGTTACCACTTTTGACACTAAATATTCCCTTCTTTAGGCTTCCAAAAGAAAGAAAATGTTTTCATCAAAGAAAAATAAATTATGGTATTTGAATACATCTAGTGAAATTGTTCTTGATCAAGGTGTTTATACCTCCTCCCTAAATATGACACCCAACATTGATGGGAATGAAGAGGAGAATGAAGACCATCAATTCTATGACTCTGAACCACAATTTCAAAATAATGAACATCAAATTTTTAACATCGCGAATGAGATTGTGAAAACTCCATCGGAAAACGTGGAAAAACATCCTCCTGAAAATCAACATATATTGCTTCAAGTAAATCAAACATCATGTCCTTGAGTGACCCAACCCAAAGCATCTATGTTAAAAAAAAACCTTTCCTCCATACCCTTCAAATGAACCATCAGAAGAGTTACTGAGCATGATTCAACCTTTTGCGAGCCTCGATAACACTGCCAAAAAATAGAATGAAGAGGCTTCACTTGTTTGGAGTCAATTCAAAACTATGGCAAAAGATGTCATCCGCTAGAAAGAAGAAGCCGCATACAAAAAAAGATGGGTTGAAGTGGCACAAATAAATCTTATTGATCAATTTCAAATATTTCAAATGGATAGATCTGAATGGCATAGTACGAATTGAAGTATTTCAAATAATTCAATTTAAGAGCATCGGAACTTGAAGCAAAAGAAATTTCATTAATTTACTTTAAAGCACAACAAGAGCATGTTAGTCTCGATGCGATCAACAATTTGGACGAAGAAATAAGAAGGGAAAAAAGAAAGCCATTCTAGACTTAGAATCGTATAAAGCTGAAGTCGAGAAAGAAAAGAGTTTTTGATATAATCGCAGTTGTTAACACATGTGCAAGCAATTATCTTAAAACTTTCAAGACTCGCAAAGATGAAGCAAAACATTTCATAGTTCTTGACTTCCACTATAGAGTTCTGAATGCAAATATGACGGACAATTAGTATTTGGTGCTAAAAATCTAACTCCCTAAAGATGCATTCAATACTATTGTAAGTGATTCAGAGGAGTTAGAATCGGAAGAGAACGGAAACAGAAAATCTAATCTGTCGGGAAGTGAAAGTTCGGAAAGTACAATCAGCTTTTCAGATGATAGTTCAGGTGAACCCTCAAATGGTGGGAAAGATCAGTAAGAAGAAATCGTATTTTGTGTTTTCAAACTATGTTTTGATTAATGATTGTCACATGTCAATGTCTGTATTTTTGTAACTGCTCATCACATAACAGTGTGTGTATTGCTGTAAGTGACCATCACATATCACTAATTGTATTTTTGTAAGTGCACATCACATGACACCGTTTGTATTACTGTAAGTGACCATCACATATCACTGGTTGTGTTTTTGTTTTAATTGTTATGTTCTTGTGTCACTCTTTCAAGTTGTTTTAAAAATATCATCACATTATGTCGCCACACAAAGTAGCACTTCTTTTTTTAATATCACCACACACGTTGGTACTTTGAATTATATCTCCACACACATTGACACTTCGAATTATGTTGCCACACACATTGGCACTTCGAATTACATTCCCACATGCATTGGCACTTTGAATAATGTTGTCACACATATTTGAACGTATAAAACTGTATTCTCATAAATTATCTAATAGGTGATCGGTCCTTGTTTAATTTATTAAAAATTATTATTTTTGTATAATAACATTTTGATTTTTAAGTTGAAAAAAATTCACATTTATAAGAATGATTTTATTGTTACGACATAAAGTACCGCACATATAAATATTTGGCAAGAGAATTACTGTATTTAGAATTCCGAATTTATAAGCACATCATTAAATCCTTCCCTGTCCACCAAAAGAGGAAAAAGTATGCCACCTGGTAATATATGGTATGCAAATTATATTCCACCAATAATACTCTTTTTGCTAATGTTTGGAAACCACAATAAGTTAAACCTTCTCCGTCATGCGATTCAGAAAAAATTACTTGGGATTCGTTTTTACCCAAACATCTCAGCAATGGTTGACTCAAATATTTCTTATACAAGATTCTCGAAATAACTGTGTACCCATACCCCCTAAATCTCAATCGTTGACCTAACATTTTATCAAGTGGTAACGTACCTTTAAGTAAAATTTATTTTATATCAAACCTCCAATCTATTTTTGCTTCCTTGGTAGACATAAATAGCTTATTGGAATATTAGAATTGCTCGGATTTTATCATTATAGATGGATTATCTTGTAATAAAACCCATGGATACCGCCCATAATAAGCAATGGTTGCCAAAGAATCTGCAAACCATACTTTATCCTCCTTTAATATGTTCAATCGCCATCTTGTCAAACAAGACTGCGAACCCTCTTAATTCTCGCAAATACTTGATAAGTTGGTCCTTATTAGCCTAGATACTCCCAATATATGGTTCCCTACAAGTTTTGAATCTGTTTGCTAACGTACTTTCTTAGCTCTACAAATATATGTAAGTCTTAATCAAGCTAACACCGCCTTGTATTCTGCCACATTATTCGATGCACTAAACCCGAACCGCATTGCTTGATACATAGACTCACCAGATGAAGTTATTAATTTGACTCATGCTCTTTATCTCAAAACACCAGAATCTGCATCAGTTCCAACCACCCCTTCATCCATTGCTGGTAATGTACTCATATAATTTCATTCCTCATCAAAACGATGTGAATGGACTTCAACGATAAAATCTGCTAAAGCTTGGGCCTTGATAGTTGTTCGATGGATAAATTCAATGTCATAGTCTCCTAACACCATGGACCACTTTATCATCCTCCCAGAAACATTTGGTTCTAGCAGCTACAACCAAAGTCGGAATCAATTTCTCTAGCTTCAAATATCTATTTTATGAGGCAAACAAATTTTTACTCACATAATATACTGGTTGTGGATATCCTTCTATTCCCTTACCAAAACACCGCTTACAACATAATCCGAGATAAGATGTACAAGAATAACTACTCACTTAAAAATGGTTTACACAAAACTTCCGGGGATGATAAATGTTCATTAATTTTTAAAATGTTTCATCGTACTCTGGTGTCCAAAAACGTTCCTTTGACTGCTTCAACACTTGGAAAAATAGAGTACATTTATTTGAAAATATAAAAATGAATATATTTAGAGGTGCTAGCTTGGATGTCAAAATTTGAATTTCTTTAATTGACCAAGGTGGAGTCATTGTTATCAAAGATTTCAACTACTCTGGATCAGATTTTATCCCCTTTTCACTCATTATGTATCCCATGATTTTTCCCGACCTAACTTCGAAGGTACATTTCTCTGGGTTTAATTTTAAACGAATAGCTCTCAAATTCAAGATCATTTTGTCTAATTCATGTAGGAGTTCTTCATCTACAAAGCTTTTGACCAATATATCATATTTGTAAACTTCCATATTGATCCCAATTTGTGATTTGAGTGACAAAATATTTGTTCACTAGTCTCTAATACGTAGCTCCAGCATTCTTGACGACAAATAGCATAACTCAATAACAATGCAATCCTCTATAAGTAATAAACGTAGTACTTTATTGATCCTTTAGATTCATACAGATCTAATTATACCCTGCGAAAGCATTCATGGAAGAAAGAATCTTACTATCTGATGTTGATTCAACAAGATGAACAATTTTTGGGATAATAAACAAAACCTTCAGACATGTTTTAAAAATCACCTTGGCGGGACCCTTTCAATATATTTAGTTTTAAAAGCAAAAACCTCTATTTTTTTGCAATAACAGTGTTCCTATCTGCAAACGTTTTCCATTAGGAAAAACATAAACCTCCACATTTTTATCGGTAATTAATGAACTCGGGGTTTCCCTCAGATCACTTACCATGTCCAATAATTTGTTCAAATTCTCCAATAACTTGTGTCGGTATCCTGATAAATTTCACTATGGTACGCTCATATCAGAGAATTACAGGTGGATTATGCATCTTCTCACATGTTGACAAAAACAACATATTGGCCGAACTGCCATTGTCAATGAGTATTGTTAGGATCACAGTGCTTGTTATTTTTGCTTCAATTACTACCGCATATTCATGATAACCAACTATTTCCGTTAGACCATCTTCATCAAATAAAATAAACAGTGTAACACTATTTCTATAAAGATGAATGGAAATTCATCATTCCAACTGAGTCATTAAACTTACCACATGCCTTTTTCTGGAACTATTACTGTTTCCAGCCATAATGTCTCCTCCAAAAATTGCCAAAGACTTGAAATGCTCACATAAGCTTCGAATTCTTCCTTGTGACACAAGTTCATTCATAACTATTACCACCCTCTAATCTTGACCATGATCAAGGTATCAAAGATACATCGGTGTCATCGCTAGGCCTAACTATAAATAATGTATTTTCTTAATTTAAAGATAAATTAACAATCTGGCGTTCGTATGGATTAGCGTTCAAAATATGCCGACCACTTGATTGCCCTTTGGCAAAAGTAGTCAACTTTCCATTCTCTATCAAAATCTAAATTTTGTCCTTTAGAGCTATACAATCTATGATTTCATGTCCAATGTCATTGTTGTCTTTACAAAACTTATTATAGCGCTCGTCATTTGGTCTTTTATTGGTGGAGGTTTTGGAAAATGAACATGGTTCCTAGATATTTCAAAAATTGTTGCCACATTTTTAGTTAAATTTGTAAAATAATATGGTCTCACACACTGAGTCAACCTACTACAAGGTGGTTAATAATTAGAAGCCAACACATATGATGATGGTCCAGACCGAGGCGAAAAACTAGTGGATACCCTCGATCGAGAAGGTCCTTAAAATTGCGAAGTACTAACCTGATAGCCTTGGCTGGTGGGAGAATTTCCTTATCATGAGTACTTATGAGATAAACTAGGCCATATCCAAACCCTCGTTGGTTCATCAACTTTAATCTTCTCTTCTACTTGAGTCATAAAATCCCCAAAAGTAAGTTATATTCTTCTCGTAGTTTCATTTGCTAAATATCCAGGGATAAGTCCTTGTCTAAAAGTCTTGCATGCTACATGTTCGTCATATTCATCTAACTCAGTTTTAGTTAACACAAAACGTCTAATATAATCTTTCAAAATTTCTCCAACTGCATGTTTGCATTGAATTATGGTATCCTAATTTGATCAAATTTGTTTGCTCCCTACAAACTTCCTTCATAAAGCTATCTAAAATGTTCCAAAATTAGTTATCAATCCCCTCAAAATCCTATTGTACCACTTCAAGGTGGTGCCCTTGAAAGTTTGTAAAAATGCCCCACACACTAACTTGTCAGCATCCTCAAAATTCATCATGTAATTTTTAAATTTCTCGATATGGTTGTGAGGGTCTCGTGTGCCATCGAATTTTTCAACTTTAGTGATGTCAAATCGCTTTGGAAGTGACATCGATCTTATCTCAGCTAATAAATGAGACATTCTCCAATCTACTCATGGCATGTATTGGTTATCTACTGTAAAACTTCCTATGATTGCGGACAAGCCTTCATCTGCAGGATTGGTGTACTGATTAGTCATATTTTATTCAAAAAGTAGATTCCCAATCACAAATATAGATTCATCCGTTTTTAGACTTATCCTTCTTTCAATATTTTTTACGCTAACTTTCATTCATGTTCAAATGATGTCTCTCTTTTTCCCTTCTATATAAATCACCCCTTTCAATATTTTAACATAAGTCCTTGGAATTTTACCTTGGAGACTCGCTTATACCCGAAGAAATATAATGATGCTTATCTTTCTTCTCATTTCTAGAGGAGTGATATCCATTTTCTGATTAAAATTGTACTCCTTGATGACTACCCTTGCTCGATTATCATTATGAGACTCGTCGAAACGGTTTCCTATATCCATTTCTTCATTTACTCATTGTACCTCGGATCATACCTAACCAACTCTAACTAATTATTTCCTCTGATTTAGTTGGTCATTCAAATGAGTTCTCCCTTCCAACAACTAATTCATTCATTCAAAATATTATACTGATCGTGTTGATCATTTACTTGCATGCCATTTGGATTTCCTTCTCTACCCATACATGACTCTACCACCTTTCCTTCCACAAATACAGCTGGATCAATTTGGACTTCAGGATCTATAGTGTTTTCGTTATCCGATCGTTTGTTTTTTTGGTTTTAGATCTCAAACCCGGAAACCAAGCGTACCTCCAATTGTGGTCGCTAATGACAAGTCTAAATATTTTCGGGGGGGGGGGGGGGGGGGGGAGATAGAGAATTTGAGAAAGAGAATGTAGTCAAATATAAAAAGTGTCAAGTGAGGTTCTCATTTCCAAAAAAAGTACACATATTTATAGGGATTTAGTTACAAGTAACAAACTTTGTTTGTTATGTGAATATCTCACCCCACTTTACATATTTCTTACAAACTACATATCTAGTCCTTTATCATTACATTTTACATCAAACCTCCCTTATACATAATAAAATAATCAAATAGTTCTTCTACTTCCAAAATAAAGTCTCTCATTTGTAACTGATAAAAATAACGAACATGTTGATATATCATTATCCTGAACATTCTGAAGTTGTTATCAAATATTCACTAGTCCTAGAATTATCTTTTTAAAACATTCTGAAGCTGTTATCAAATATTCACTAGTCCTAAAATTATCTTTTAAATCCTAGTTTTTAAAATCGGATATCCGCTATGGTCTTTTTTATAAAAACCTATTATAAAACCAATTCTATAATCAAGATCGTCTTAAAATTATTTATAAAACAAATATATTTTTTATTGACATAAAATTTTACATTAATTTGGGTTTAATTAATTTTCTTAATATTGTTAATATTTTTTAAATATTTTTTATTTATTTTTAAATTTAAGTTAATTATATTCTAATTCAAATAGTGCCATCATTACGTTTTAACATATTGTTATATATTTTTAAAATTATAGTTTATACCTTAGCCCAAGCTATAATATTGTTATGGATATATAATTTTTCTTTATTTATAATTGATGATACTTTTATTTTAAATTGATTTTGTTTTAGAAAAAATCAATTGCTTTTTCATATTATCAAAGGGATTATAATTCGAGACATTAATTCACAAGTGTCAAAAATATATTTTTCATCTTTACAAATAAAACATCAATTTCCAAGATAATAATCAATTTCAAATAAGGTTACATGTATTAAAACAGATTATCCTATATATAATTCCTTTTGTATGACTACGTTTTACAGTCAAATAATATATTTATATACGTAATCTAAATTATTTAAATTATTTGGTATATATATCAGTATATATACCGCTGAAATTAAAAGTATTGAATTTGATTCGGATATTAATAAATACTATAAATGTTGAATAATTAGAAGACAAGAGTTGGTAAAAAGGATGGATGGAAAAGAATAAGATAACGCCAAGCACATATTATATTAATAATTGAATCCGATTGTTTGTTACTACTGTGAAATGTGAATGGTAAAATATTGTAATAAAAATAAAAGAGTAGCAGTGAAGTATTATTTAACTAAGTCTTTAGCTTGAGGCAGCAAAGCCAATGTCCCTATGCATCAATGTAAATTTAACTTGATCATATATTTCTTTCCCTTTGGGACTCGCATCTTTTGCTTTGTCTAAGCTTTCTGTGCAACTTTTTGTGTAATCTGAGATGATCAAGAGATCGTAATTTGCAGTCATCATATCACCTTCCAGGGGAGCAATATGAAAATTGCTAATAACAGAATTGTAAGCAGTAGCGCAATCACCAAGAGCTTTTTTCATGGCCGGGGAAAGTGTAGCATCCTTTTGTTTGGCCAAAAAAAACTTTTGTGCTTGTTTCGCAAAATCTTCACCTAAATAGCATGCGACCTTGAGAATGGTGTCTACATCTTTTGCAGCCAATGCTCGAGCATCTCCGGAAAGAGTATTAAGGCAAAAGTTTCGAGAATCAGCCGGTGTTTTCTTGCATACGGAATCGATCAGGGGAGTAAAGGATGTTGAAGGAGTCGGGAAGCTAAAAAGAAGAAAAGAGAAAAAGATTGCTGATGCTGAAGTGAACAAAAACTGAGTTGAAGCCATTTTTGTGTCTGAAATGCTTAGAGACAATCCTGACACTTATATACACTTGATAGTTGATTCCGTAATTAAATTTTGATTCTCTTGCCTTCTTAAAATTATTTATTTCCACTCTATCTGATAGTATTTTTAATTACCTTATTTATGTGAATTTGATTCGAAACGGGAAGTACCTATAATAAAGTAATAAAAAGGGACTCAATCAATATTAGGTGACTATATTTTCGCTATAATTATAATTTAATATAAGTTTTTTTTTTCAATTTCCTTTTCTGATCTATTTAGTTAATTTGTCCATATTTTAGCGAAAATATTGACATAAAAATAGATGTAGGAGTTTTCTCGGTTATTACAAAAATACTACTTACTTTGGCACTTTTAATTTGATAACACTTACTGTTTAATACCCTAAAAACTTTTTAATACAATCAAACACCTGAAATCATTCGGGGATAAATCGCCAAAATTTTTGATATTCAATTTAAATTTTAAAATTTAAACAAGAAAACAAATTATAAAAATATAAATGTTCGCACTAAATTAACAATGTCGTCATGGCTGATTATTTTGATAATTCGATATATGAAAAGTTAGTTTCACTTTTCAAGAAACCTCCACGAAATGGATCATAATCTTAAAATGTTCTTCTACTCTTGATTGAAACCTCTGATTGATGGAGGAAGGAGAGTGCTCTACTTCGTATTATCGATCTGCTGATCATGATATGCTTTTCCCGATTTTGAATACCTATTCTGATCAGCCAAAGAGCAGGGATAATCCTACGTTTGAATCTGCCACAAGCAATGTAAAACCAACACCTACCAATAAAACATTTGCAGATTTATTCAAAAGCAATCCGGGAAATCTTATTTACAGAAATGTTACAAGAACAAGGGATAAATATAAGGCAAAAATTCATTTTGAGGCTGAAGACTTGGGTATGCTTTGATAGAAATCAAAGCACATTTTGGTTGGTAAATTCGCAAATGGAAAGCCAAACTATCCTACAGTCAAGACTCTCTTGGAGAGCTTTAAATTTAATGGTGAATATAGTGTCACAAGCTAGGATTTCAGGCATATTTTTATAAAGTTTACATTGATAGATGATCTAAAGAAACTTTGGCAAAGGAACGTGTGGCAAATTGGGGACAAGATAATGAGGTTCCTAGAATGGTCTCCTAATTTTAATCCTAATATTGAGAATCCAGAAACTATAGTCTTTATTGATCTACCAAACCTTTGTGTGTTTATGTATTGTGAAGCAACTATTCTTGAAGTTGCTAAATCTATAGGATCTCCTCTTAACGTATGGGTACCACCTAACAACAGAGTCATGCACAACTTTTGTAGAATATGGGTTGTTATGGATGTGTCAAAGACTTTACCTAAGTGAATTAAAATAGTTTTTGGGTCTTACAGCTTTGGCAAGATCTGGTGTATAAGTAACATCTGGAATACTATAAAAGATGCACTCACTTGGGTTATTCTAACAACGAATGCAAAAAAGACAACTCAAATGAAGCCTGGTGCTTAGGCTAAATCCTCCAATCCCTTGTTGATGGACTCCTTACTACCTGCATTCTATCTAAATGTTAGTGGCCACAAAGTAAAATCAGTCATTGTGGATGAAAAGAATGATATTACGGAGGAAATTAATCAAAATGTTAACAATGAGGTAATTCAGAATCACTCACCTCTTGGTGATAAGAGTACGGAAATGATTGGGGCTCTCCACATGCTGGAAATGAGATGTATCAATCAAGAGGGAAATACTTCTCTGAACTCTCTTATGGCAAGTTCTTCTCCAACAAAACAAACTACTGGAAGTCTTCCTCATTCTCTTGCAAATGAACAAACTGTTACTGGTAAAAGAACAGACTTGAAGAAAATTAAGAAATTTCAAACATTAAAATCAAAGGGGATTATATCTTCTAAATGTGTGCAGCATAAAAATATTGCAAAAACTTATAAACAAGCTAAATGACTATTTCTATTCTAAACTGGAATGTGTGTGGCATAGGAAACATGGAAACTCAATCTAGAATAAGTCTATCAAGAGGTCTAAGAAGTTAAACTTTCTAGCCCTCCAAGAACCTATGGTCAGTGCTTCTAAACTAGAATCTATCTTAGTGAAGCTTGGTTTTCAGGGGTTTACTAGCAATACCAGTAACACGATTTGGGTTACGTAGAATGGTGACTTTTTGGTGGATGTCATTGTCAATGAAGACGAGTTTCTTCATTTAAAGGTCAAGCACTGTCTTTCTCCTAAAGATTTCATGGTCACAGTAATTTATGCTAAGTGTACAAGGAGTCTTAGGAGGCTACTCTGGGATAATCTAAGAAATGTTGAAGATGAGGGAAGGGAGTGGATCCTAATTGGTGATTTTGACACTATAGCTTATCCTAATGAACAACTTCACTGCTCAACTAACTGTCCAACTAGTATGGATGATTTAATGCTTTTATTCTTGATTTCAACCTAATGGATACTGGTTTTCTGGGAACAAATTCACATGGTCTAATGGGAGGTAGTGGAGAAGGTTGGATAAGGTTTTGTTCAACACCAAATGGCTTGGTTACTTTGATGATACTACAATCACTGATTTACCTAAAACATCTTCTGATCACTCTCCTCTCCTCGTCAATATCTGTACAACTAATACTAAAAGGAAGTCTACTTTCAAGTTCTTTAATATGTGGTGTATGCACAAGGATTTCTATAGCTTTGTTGAGGGTTGCTGGGTTGTTGAATATACTAGGTCTCCTATTTACAAGTTTTGGTTCAAGTTAAAGCATCTTAAATATAATCTAAAAGTGTGGAACAAGACTGTTTTTGGTAATGTTTTTTACTCCATAAAACATCTGGAGGAGGAAATCAATAATCTGGATGCTAAGGTACTCATTTCTAACTCTACTCAGGTTAAATATCTTCTGAAAAAGGCTAAGAACAACCATCTCTTGCTCTTTGCAAGAGAAGAAGATTATTGGATTCAGAAATCTCACACGAATTGGTCTAAAGATGGTGAAAGAAATACTGCTTTCTTTCACAATTATGTTAAAAGAAAGCATAAGAGATCTAAAATCTCGTGTATCTGGAATGGTACAAACTGGGAAGAAAATGAAAATACCATAGGGGAATCTGTTGTAAACCACTTTAAACCGCTAATTTCTGATCTCCATAATCCATGGTATCCTAACATTTCTTGAAGATTATATTCCTACTTTGGTTTCATAGGATGACAATGAAATTCTTATGAGGCTGCCAATCGAGACAGAAATATAGCATGAGTCCTAATGTTGCAGCTGGTCTAGATGGCTTTAACGACAGGTTTTTCAAAATATGTTGGCCTATTATAAGGCCTGATCTTTGTGATGCTTTAAGGGACTTTTTCAGGGAAGGCTATTTTCCTATGAGTCTTTATGTTACTGTTATTTGTTTAATCCCTAAAGTAGAGGCTCCTAAAATGTGGAAAGATTTCAGACCAATTAGTGTGACCACATTTTTCAGTAGAATCATCTCTAAACTAATCAACACCACATTGTCTACTATTCTCCCCAACCTAATATTTATTGAAGAAGGGACTTTTATTAAGGGTAAGAGCATACATGATAATATCATGATTGCTCAGGAGTTTTCTAGTGATTTGGCAAGCAAGATCAGAGGTGGGAACATATTGTTGAAGGTGGATATGGACAAGATGTTTAATAGGTTGGATCACACTTTTTGCTAAGTGTTTTGGTTGTTTTTGGGTTCAGAGCTGATTTTATAAGGATGATTGAAACAAACTTGGTCAACTATCAATGCTCTGTTTTGGTCAATGGTGTTCTAATGGGTTATTTCAAGTCTAATAAAGGCCTAAAACGGGGTGATCCATTATCACCCAGTCTTTTTATCCTTGCCCATGAATATTTTCTTAGAGGTCTAAATGGGCCATCTACTGTTTTTCTTACAACTAGATATAAAAGCAGAGAGGGTCTGAACTTACCATGTTCATGCTTTGCTGATGACATTCTGGTTTTCTACAATGGCTCATCAACATCTCTAAAAAAGATCATGAAAATGATTAGTCATTATGAAGAAGTATCTGGGCAGTTAGTGAATAAGGATAAATCAAGAATAATTACCTCCAAAATATTTTCATCTCAGCATGCTAAAAATTTGGAAATGTTGTTGGGTTTTAAGCATTGTAATCTGTCGTTCAAATACTTGGGGTCTGTGATAAGCAACACCAAGAGGGTTAGTAACTTTGAAGATCTGGTAGCTAAAAAAACAAACAAGATTACTGAATGGGATCATAAAGCTCTCTCCTTTGGGAGGGGGGAGGCTAACTTTGGTTTAGACTGTTCTATCTACATATCCTACATTAACTATCCAAAACTCTTTATAACAAGTCTATGTGGGGATCAAAGACTAACAAAGCTGCTATAAACTGGTGAAAATGGTCAATGCTATGCAAGAGTTATGAAGATGGAAGGTTAAATTGAAGAAGGCTTGAGGATATGGTGGAGGTTTTCTCCCTAAAAACTCTGGTTCAACTTGAGAAGACAAGAATCCCTATGGTCAAACCTTATGAAATCTATCTACTTCAACATTCAACACCCCTTAATTGTCTCTTTACATCCTAAAAGTTCTCTCACATGGAAAATGCTATTGAGGGTGAGAGACGGAGCTGAGAATTATATGGTGTGGCAAGCTAATACTGGTAATGTGGATATCAAGATTGATAGATGGTGTTATCCTGAAGCTTTCATCAAATTTACTAGTGATGAAGACAAATCTCTATATGAAGGTTCCACGGTCAAAGATATCTGGGATGAGGGCATGTGGAATACTACTAAACTTGAGAATGTTTTGGATTCTAATCAAATCCAAAAAATCCTCAAGACTTTCCTTGACACAGCTAACACTGATTCAATCAGGTGGACACTCAGTGGAGATGGATAGTTCTGTACAAAAGCTACTTGGACTGAAATCAGGAATAAAAGAAGCATATCAAACCTTTATGCCAGGACGTGGAACAAGGTAACTCCCCGTAAGTTTTCTTTCCTGATTTGGACAATCCTTAAGATTTGGGTGCCGGTTGACTCTGTCATGCAAAGAAGGAACACTCAGTTGGCATCAAAATTCCAAAATTGCAGCAATTCAGAAACTATTAAACATGTTTTTATAGACTGTCAAAAGACTTGGGATATTTGGGTCTACTTTGCGGCTTACTTTAACATATACATTACCAAGACTATGTCTTTTTCTCACATGGTGAGAAATTGGTATTGGTCTACTAAAAAGGATATTCACTTGCGTACCATTTTACCATCGATCATAATATGGGTAATTTGGCATGCTAGAAACAAAAGAAAGATGGAGGACAAGGTTATCAAGTCGGAGGACATGATTAGGCACATTATCTACATTCTCTCGAGTCTGGACAAAGCTCACCTCCTGAAAAGGAAGCACTAGGATCAAGATAGTAGGATTGGACCTTCTATAGGGTGTGTGTACCATCTATCAAGGCCTAATGTTCCTGTCTCTATAAGTTGGGTCTGTCCTAAGCTTGGTCGTTTCAAGCTCAATTCAGATGGAGCATGTATTGACTCTACTGACTGCTATGGTGGGGGTCTAGTTAGAGATACCTCTGAGAATATTGTATTTGGGTATGGTACAAGCTACGGTAAAGGTAGTCTTATTATTGCAGATACCAGAGCCATGCTGGATGGTCTTCAAATTTGTGTTGAAAAGGGAATTAATCTGTTGGATATTAAGGCAGACTCCCAAATTCTGGCTCAAATGATACTCACAGGAAAAGACCCATGGTATCTCAAAGCCATTATAACCTGTTGATATAAACTGATCTCCTCAAACAAGAAAGTAATTCACATTTTTAGAGAACAGAATGAAGCAGCAGGAAGGGCTAGGTTTGTGCTACTTGAAAAGTAACCCGAATGATTAGAAAAGGAGGGTCTTTACGAGATTAAAACAAGAGTGTACCTGTATGTAGACTCAAAGGAAGCCTAAAATCGGATGCTTCTCTCCTTCGTTCACCTAGAGGTAGTGCTTCTCCTGGTAAGAAATAACTCGAGTAAAAGTATTATTTCTTCTCGTAAGATCTCAGTGTAGGAATTGTTAAAGAATGATGGATTTTAGGGCTTCAATAGTTTGTGAGAACTTAGATATGGCTGATCGAATATAGATTTGGGATTGAAGAGGTGGGATGGAGAAGGAGCTATGGATTTCAGAATTGGGGTTCATTTGTTTTGTTTCGCACTCAAGCTGTTTGTTCAGTATGTACTCTTTATAATTGTTTAATAAAAGGCGCAGGGTTAGATTAAAAAATACAATGTCGTCATCGATTCGATTCTAAATAGAATCAATTACCCACCAAAACGAATGATGAAATCCATTTTTATCGAAAAAATCAATTTTTTATATGAAGACGATTTGAGTGGTATAAATTGCCTTGATGGGATTCAGTCTTCACTTTAATGGTCGTTAATTTTATTTTTTTATAAATGCAGTTACAAACAGAGGAGATGATGGATGTCCGTTATTCCAATTTTTATTTCATACTTACAAGTTTTATTGTTAAAAATGTCATCTTGGAATTTTTTGTTGAGTTTGACCATCACATGTTTTAATACTAGTATTAGTCTAATAAAAATAATGATAAATAAAAGAACGGACTAGTAGATAAAGTATGTATCATCGAGTTTTCTAGTATTTGCAACAAACAAAATATCACTGGTTAACATATAAACAGTCAAATTAACTGGATGGCGCATAATATTCAGACTTAGATTTTGCTCGATGTGAGGATTCTCGTCGTTCAACCTCAGACATTATATTCATTTTAGCAAGAAGTGCAATATTATGGAAAAGTGTTAAACAAATACTTATCGCATCTTCCACTAGGGCTACAGAATTTGTTACTTGTTTCGAGGCATCTATTCATACACTTTGGCTGTGAAATGTTATCACAAGACTCTGGCAACAAGTCAACAGTTTAGTATTCAAACAGTAATAAGAGTCCGGTTAAGTCCAAATATGTATATATTAAGATCATATCACTTAAAAGAGAATACATAGTAGTCAAATCAATGTTGAACACATAGATACTCGTTGTTAGCAGATTTTCTTACAAAGACATTAGTGTATAGATTTTTATTGAACACATCATTAACATGGATGTTGTTTACTTAAACATGTATGTTATCTACACTTTGTATTACGCTATTAAATTTATTCGTAGTGCGGTAATAACGAACTTAAAACATTAACACCAACGTACTTATATAAAAATATTGAATATGATCTTATCTTCTATTATTCGTATAAATCTAATTAAACATAAAAAAACTAAAAATAAATATTTCATATTATATTTCATATTATTCTCGGGCCACCATGACATCAATTTTTAGAATTAAACATTAGTTAATTTTTATGCTCAAAACACATGTAATACATATATGGTATCATTGTTATATACATAAAAGGATTTGATTCTATTTGTTATTTTGTGGAATTTAAATAAATTATGGTGGTCGAAACTTCGAGTTTTATAACTAGTCTTTGTTTGAAATTTAAATTTTTTGCTTTTACTCCATTTAAAACTACAGTTTTATATAGTAATATAGTTTTTAAAGGTACCTTTATAGAAGTAAGTATATGCACTGAACAATTGATACGCGTAAAGTATTATCAGTATTAAATTGACATCCACTTTTAATTTGCTACTGTACAATATTTGAATTAATGAATATTTGAAAAGTTCTAAACATAGTATGGTATAATGAATTAGAAATATATATATAGCTATTTAATGCCATATGCAATGACTATTTTTTAATTTTACAAACATAATTATTTAAAGTGTAAATTTAATTCGATTCTATCATCTACGTTATTGAAAGTAGTAATATATTATAACGAATTCAAATATATTAATTATAGATATATTATAATATTAAAATTATTTAACTTTATAAGTAATAATTATGGTTTAACTTTATTTATATATATAATTAAAAATATGTTAATACTACGATTATTTTAGGAATAGTTTGGATATTAAATGAATTTGTAGTTTATATATCTATTTATTATCTAACTATTATTTTATAATATCAAAATACTAATATTTACAATAAATAATATATACGGAGTCAAATAGATTAACTATTCATACTTTAATTATATATCAGTAGTTTAATTATCTATTGAATATATTATTTTATTTACAATTTTTAATTTTTTTATAATTTTTTTTATCTAATTATAGACTTTTGTTTCATTCCAATTTTTTAAGATAAACCACACCATTACGGCAAACCAACGCCAGAAGATAAACTACACGAGGTGACACACTCAACCAAGAAATTGTTTGTAGAGGAACTCGAAATCATGACCTTTGGTTACTAACATGTCGTACTCCACCAACCCTTGAGACTTTTTGCTTATTTATATGTTATTGAATTTCAGTTTTCTGAATTAAAAATAGTTAATTTTTTTTTATTAATTTTATGAATTGGATTAGACTTGTTTTTATAATCAAAATATTCTATTTTGTTTCTCCGTTACCAAAACAAATTCCATTTTCAAAAGCATTCATTACAAAGGCTTTCATATTCATTTTATCAGATGAAGCTGGTGCAATAAATTAAATATGAAATAAAGTACTATCTCTTATAAGAAAGAAAAAATTATATTTATAGTTATTGTCCACACATTATATATCTGTGAGAATTTTGTGAAGCCGACCTCACCATTGTTTCAAGATTACATATTTGGATGGAAATGAAAGAAGAGAGAAAAAGAAAGTCAGTTATTTGGATAATGGTATTTTTAAAATATATTTATTAATAAATCAACAATTTTCAAAGTTTTTACGGGAACAATAAAAAAAAGCATAAGATATAACTTAGTCTAAATTTTTTTTACTGCTACAATTGCTACAATTATTGATGAAAATTTAAAAATGTTAAATTTTTAGTGTCTAATAAAATGAATATAAAATTGAGTTATTTACCAATAAACACTCAAAAT
Source organism: Limnanthes douglasii subsp. nivea (assembly GCA_036936605.1). Lineage (NCBI taxonomy): Eukaryota > Viridiplantae > Streptophyta > Magnoliopsida > Brassicales > Limnanthaceae > Limnanthes > Limnanthes douglasii. Next base: position 195,524,334 of record JAUPFV010000004.1, on the reverse strand, counting down.
CAAATTTATTTACGGACAACGGTACAAGGATTGATAAAGTAGAATAACCATCTACTATTGAATTTTATTTATAGATAAATCATCTTGATTTTATTTAATACCAATATATCTAACCATTTTTCTTTTTTTTTTCTTTTGTTTTTTATATCATATTTTTTTAATCATAGCTCAAACAAATATCCGAAAATACTATTGTTTCTATTTTTTAATAAAGAATAAAACTATATCCATGTAATATATTTTTGAATTTCTTAAACTTTTAAGGTGGAAAATTACATGTAAATTGGTGCAAAAGTAAAAAGAAAATTAGAATTGTAAAAAATAGTAGTTTGGTTAGTAAGTATTGTTTGGTTAATCATATGTAATTCAGTTACCAAATAAGTTCGAAAAAAACAAATAGTTGTTTAGTACATGCAATTTGATTGCGAAATAAGTTTGAAAAACAACAATTGTTTAATTACGAAATTACGTGTAATTTGGTTGCTAAAAAACAACTTTTGTTATGTTGCAAAATTAGAAACAATTTGGTTGCGAATTTCGCCTTGAAATATTTTTTTCTCTAAACATATCACTTATGGATTTTTTTCATTTCGTCTTATATATATATATAGATTTTTTATAGTTAAGGTTTGAAAGATATTTAGTTTTGAAGGTTAAAAATAATAAATGTAAAAAGTAATTTTAGTCAATGGTTGAAGGTTGTACGTGTAGCGTGTATATTGTGTTTTCAAGGGTGTTGTTAGAAGATTTTATGTTGGAAGTAGTGTTCGGTAAACTTTAAAATCCAAATGGTCATTAGTAATTTGATTTTTAACCTAAAAGTTATTTGTAACTAACCTATAAAATTTACTATAGAAGTCGAATTATTGTTTAAATTAATTGGTTGTTTACTTATATATTTTTTATCTGAAAATCTTATTAAATTGGGTAAGTGTACATGATCTCCCAAAATATGGGCTTAAAAAACTAAATTTGGCTCAAAGGCGTGACTAAAATCATAGTTTTAGACCTACACTTAGGTAAAGGATGGAATCGTTGAGTTAACAACCAAATGAGATTAAGTTTGTTAGAGTTCTTAGGGTATTTAAGCTAGATTTGTGATCATGGTGAAACAAGCACTCTAAGAGCTTGGACTTTGATGGTTGGTGTTGCTTTCATCAGAAATACCGTCTTACTAGCGAACAGTGTGAGTCCCAATAAAAAGACAACTTCTATGACTATGGAGGTAAGTATGATTTTCAGCCTTATTTTTTTAATGTTAGGAATGTCTGCATGTTGTAGGAGATGTTAGTTGTGAAGAATTAAATAGATATTTTATCATTGGTAGAAATGATATAAGCAGATTCGAGTGTAGGGTTACCAATGATTGTGTATTTTTTTAAGGGAACCAAGTTCTAAGTTGTCAAGATGAGTTATTGCTCGAAGTTGATTTGTGAATTGTGTAGAATTTAGATCATGTTTTTGCGTGAATTTTAGTGTCCACTTTGCAAGCCAGTCCGCAGCCGAGTTTGGCTCTCTTTAGATATGAGAGACTGTCATATTTGGTGAGAGCAATTTTCTGTAACATTCTACGCTAAATGTTAGGAACCAGAAAAATTATTGATTAAGTAGCATAACAAACAAAATTTATGAATCTATCTCAATATCCATATTATTTATTTGCATTTTCTAACTGTGGATAAGACTATCCATTAGGTCCCTGCATTCTGTAGATATTAGAGTCTGCTTGCAATATAGTCTGCCTATAACAGCAATAATATCTCCTTTGGAGTTTCTGATTATAGCCTCACGTGATGCTTCTCCAAATTGAGAACATCAAGAAACACTATTGAGGTTTGATCTTAGCTTCTTAAAAGGAAGCCAGTTGGTGACAATAACATTTCTAGGCTTATTAAGTGATTGAAATAACCTAATTGGTAGGCTATATCGTTATCCTTAAGCCACTAGTCTATCTTTTGGAGGCATGGTTGCTCGAGACTTAAGATAATATTATTGACTGGTGAATGATGGTGCTGGCAGTGATAATAGTTTGATTGAACTTAGCTTTATTTCTGAAGTTCAAGGTGGACCATGCTATAATATGAAGAATAATGGTGCGTATATGAGTGCCTTTAGGATAATTCTCAAAATATCTCCTCACTTTATGTTGTAGAGTTATGTGTCAACCTAATCTTAGATTGAATAGGCTTCCAAAGTAGCTCCAAAATTTCCATGAAAAGTTACAATTACCAAATAAATAGTTTAAGGTTTCAGATTTATTATAGTGTTGACATTTAGAAGCCATTCAAATAATTATGTGTTAAATGACACTATCTACAAATGTGCAATTGTTTATCAATCTATAAAGAATGAAATAGTACATCTTTGGAGATATGTTGTTTCAAATTCTTTTGAAGAGAACTGATTTGTCTCCTTTGACTCTAATAGCGTCTCATTTATCTCTTGTGTTAGATTTTCCATTTTTAATTGAAGCTTATCTTCTTTATTTTGTGTTGTAGAGTTATGTGCCAACCTAATCTTAGATTGAATAGGCTTCCAAAGTAGCTCCAAACTTTCCATGAAAAGTTGTAATTTCAAAATAAATAGTTTAAGGTTTCAGATTTATTATAGCGTTGACATTTAGAAGCCATTCAAATATTCATGTGTTAAATGACACTATCTACAAATATTCAATTTTTTTATCAATCTGTAAAGAATGAAAGAGTACTTATTTGGAGATATGTTGTTTCAAAGTCTTTTGAAGAGAACTGATTTGTCTCCTTTGACTCTAATAGCGTCCCATTTATCTCTTGTGTTAAATTTTCAAATTTTCACCAAAGCTTATCTTCTTCATGGTCTTTGATTGAAAGCTTTTGAATTATGACAATGTCTGAAGGGAGGATATCATTAATGAGCTTGTTTATATTCCAGGAGCTATTGATGCAGTAGTCTTTAACTTATTATTGAGCATACCATGAATTGTTAGCATTATTATTAAGAGAAATTAGAGGATGAGTTTTATACCATTTGTCCAACCAAAGTTCAACATTTTCATTTCTCATCTTCTAGAAAATGAAGCTCTCTCCAAGTGCTCTAACATGCATTAGTCTTTTGCAAGTGTTAGATTTTATCCTTGTAGTGTTGACTTGCATTGGATATCTATCAAAATAGTATCTATTGTATATATAGTTGGCCCAAAGAGTATTGTTTGCTCTGAACTTGTGACATAGCTTGCACGAGAATGTAACCTACATTTCATCAAACTTTCTTAAGTTGATACCTTTCCTCGTAAGGTAAACATAGTTTGTGCCATTTAGTCTAATAAATGACTTTGTTATTGTCATTAAACCCTCACAAATATCTGCTACAGATGCTGTATATCTTATTTATAATAAGTTTAGGAATATTGTAGCTCTACTATGATAAGTAGGAATTGATTGACGCACAAATTCTGTAAGGATGAGCCTGCCTCCATATGATAGAAGATTTTGTTCCAAGCCTTGAGTCTTATTTCTCATTTTAAATATTAATTATTCAAAATGAATAACCTTAATTCTATGGTCGATAATGATTCCCAGGTAGTTCATAGGAAGACTTTTTATGTTGAAACCAGTAAGATGTTTGATATAATATAGTCTTGCTGTATGGATTCTTGTTGAAGGAATGGGAGTTATCTTATCTTTGTTTATAAGCTGACCAAAAACATCTTGGTATTGTCGTAGAAATTTGTGAAGGCTATGAAGACTAGAGGCTGGGTCATTTGATAAGTTGACAATGTCATCCGCAATAGCCATGCAATGAGTCAAAATAGAACTTGTAGCTTTGTATCTTAGATTGTTGTTATAATGATATAACTGTTTAAGACTTCTGATTAAGAATTACTCAGCCATAATGAAGAGACTAAGGAAATTGGGTCCCATTGTCTCACTTCATTTATAGATTTGAAAGATATTTTAGGATCCCCATTGATGATGCCTGAGAATATCACTTCACTAGATAGACACTTTATTCTCTCAACAAACGTATGATCAAAAGCAAAAGCTTGTAGTATTTGTCTAAGGAATAATATAGAGAGCCTATCAAAGGCTTTAGTTATGTCCAACTTTGATCAAGTTACCCTAATTGTTCTTCTTTTTTAGATCTTGAACCAATTCAAAAGAATGTTGTCTTGAATGTGTCTCTCTTTTAAAAATTCATTTTTATCTTTAGATTTAACTTTAGGAAGCAGGTCAGATAGTCTATCATTAATAATTCTTGAAGGAATCTTATTAAACAACGTACATAAACAAATGGTCCTATAATCACTCTAAGTTTGAGGATTATATTTTTTTGGAATTAAACAAATGACAGTAGTAAAGATTTCTTGAGGAGCATGTTCTCTTTGAAAGAATTCTCTAGGATCATCACTTATATCTTTAGAAATTGGGTGCCAACAGTCTAAAAGAATTTTGTATTGAAGTCATCTACTTTAGCTACACTTATAGAGATGAGAGATTTGATAGAGTTTAGGATTTCATCATCTGTAGGAGGATTCATCAGGTTTTTATTATCCTCATTTGTAATAAACTTTGGAATGATATTATAAAGGTTAGAAATCTCCCATTATTTTATAATTTCAGTAACAAGAGTTTTGAAATGTTAAACTGCAGATTCAATAATCTCTTTAGTGTCCTCAAGCCAGTTGTTGTTAACCTTAATGTTGTTGATATGCCTTTTTTATTGCTTGACATAATTATGAAAGGTAACCATGTTTCTATCTCCGTTAACATCCAATTGGTATTACACTTTTGTTGCCAGTAGCTTTCCTCCATAAGCAGAAGTTGGAGATGGTTGGCTTGTGCTTTGGCCAACTTAATCTTATTATCTTTCTTTGAGTCAGCATAAAAATTTAAAAAAAAAGAAAACTTTTTTTTTCAGATTGGGAGATGACACTGAAAATATTTCCAAAAGTCTATTTGTTCCATCCTTTGAGGAATAGCTTTACTATTTTAAGGTTTTGGAAAAAATAAAAGAGAAAAGGACCTACCATTTCATCATTCCAATTTATTTCTATAGGATTTTAAGAAGTTAGTATATAACAACCACATATTTAAAAATTTAAAAGAATATTTAATATTATTTATAGAGTTAGAGATACTGATGCATAAGGGAGAGTGGTGTGATCATGTTCTGGCTAAATGCTTAAGTGTTGTTGTTTCAAAGAAGTTGGACCAAGCTCTATTGTATAACACACGATCCAGGAGCTTCCATTTTTTAGTGTTAGTATAGATGAAAATAGACTCAATGTAACTTGAATTTGTTATAGTACAATCACTAATGACATCATTGAAGTCATACATGATTTTTTGGCAGAGGGGTCAGCATGATAGCTGCTCAGAGGGGGAAGTGAAGGCGTTGAAATCACCCATTATTATCCATTATTTTAAAAAGTATGACACTCTTCTAAGTTTATTCCAAAGCTCAATCATGTGTTCTCTAACACATTTTGAATACACAATTAAAACCAAGAGAATTTTATTAAGAGATGTCTTGGTGATCTGTAAGTGAAGCATATGTTCATGGTTGAATAGTGCTTACACATTAAAATAATTCCTCCACGAGATTTATATTTGATTTGATGTGTTAGCTATAACATTTTGGAAGCCAAAAGGCTTAAAAGTTTGGGATACATGATGATCAATAATCATTGGTTCTTGAATTACTATAAAATCTATTTGTTCTGCTCTGCTTATTGGTTTGATTTTGCATCTAGTTGCTTTGTTTCCAATGCCTCTAACATTCCAGCATAAAATGAAGACTGTCATTTGAGATACCTAGTTGAAATCCGGCATGCCCTTTAAATTGTAATGCCTTTGATGAAGTTGGTTTTTTTGTGAGCTTATTGCCTTTATTAAATCTTTGACAGGAGCACTTAGGGTAGAAGGTAAAATACAAGTTCAAATGTATTTAGGAGAGAGAGTATCTTGTCTTGGGTGATATTGTTCATTTGTTTATGTGATCCTGATGCCAATATAAAACAAGTAAATGACATCATTAATTGATGCTTCTTGAATTTAAGGTTTGTGGTTGTTTTTTGCAAACTTGGTGTTATTGTTCTGGTAAAGAGAGTCATTTATATTGTAATAGTGTTGTGGGATTGTGGTAAAAAGGTTGGCCTTAGTTAGGGTTTGGTTTGCTATGTCTGTTTGTTCCCCATTGAAGGCTTCAGTTGTGTTTATGCTTGCATTGTTTTGAGTTGGCTTGGAATGGCTTGTGGTATTTATATTGTTGGTTTCTCTGGTGGCATTGTTAGTAGCCTGAACTATAATGGACTTGAGTTAGGGCTTCGATGTTCCATTTTTTATATTTTTTTTAACATTAGTAGGAAGGTTAGGCTGTTGGATCTCTGTTAACTGAATTTGCTTAGGTTTTGCTTGTATTCTGCAATCTAAATATTTGTGTCCTATGTGAAGGAATTCTTAGCAATTACTTGGCCTTATTACATGTTCCATTTTTCATATTTTGTTTTACATTAGTAGGTAGGTTAGGCTGTTGGATCTCTGTTAACTGAATTTGCTTAGGTTTTGCTTGTATTCTGCAATCTAAATATTTGTGTCCTATGTGAAGGAATTCTTAGCAATTACTTGGCCTTATTACATGTTCCATTTTTCATATTTTGTTTTACATTAGTAGGTAGGTTAGGCTATTGGATCTCTGTTAACTGAATTTGCTTAGGTTTTGCTTGTATTCTGCAATCTAAATATTTGTGTCCTATGTGAAGGAATTTTTAGCAATAACTTGGCCTTATTCCATATTAAAATGTTTTCCAGAATCATTGGTCTTACAGAAACTTGTCCATACTTAGGCTCCTAAAATATATCCAATTCAATCCAAGCCATACAAGAATTAAAAATAACTATGTTCTTTTGAGGGACCCAAACTTGAAGAAGGTTTTCTAATGTTTTGGCCATAGCTCTCATGGTGTCTTCATGGTACATATAGGGTGATATTCTAGGAAAAGAAATTTAGGTTGGTGTAATTAGAGATTCTCTTTTGGGGTGAAACTTTGGGCTCCATTTGAGTATTCTCATGGTGAACTGAGCCACAGTCCAAAAGTTTTACCACCATATCCTTTTAACAGCTTCATGAAGATCTAACCTTACATTTCAATCCAAGGTTATCAAATAAATTTTGGATATCTCTCATTTTTGGTCGACCCATGGAAAAATTGCCTATTAGTGTTTGTTTTTTCATTGATTCAATAAGGCTTTTATCCTTTGTCGAGAAGTCAATTGCTGGATAGTCTTATTTTAAAGATAAATTTATCTTTTTATGTATGCTGATCTTGGGATTCAACATATGACTTGTGAGGTTCCTTAAAGTTTAAATAAATATTGTTTGGTTGGTATGGTTTGAGGATCTTTGCTCATAAATTGGGTTATTTCTCAAGTTTTAGAAATTTCTTAAACTATCAAGAGGAAGTTCATTAGGTTGTGTTTTTTATACCTAATTCAAAGATAGATAATTTTTATCTTCTTTATTCCCTTGAAGTTGTGGAGGTATATCAGGATAACGTTTTTTGGTGACTTCCTTTACAGGTTGAAAGTTGTTTATGAATGAATTTTCTACCGGCGGAACTGAAGAGATGTGAGATGTCTCTAGTGTTGAGATTATTGGATGTTGTATGACGTCTACTTTAGATGATGAAGTTGATCCTTGAAGCAAGTTGTTAGGATCTTGAATGAAGTTAGGATGATATCTTGAACTTCAAGAAAGAATATTTGGAAGATAAATGCTTTCTCCATATTTTCATTCAAATTATATATTATGTATCCTCTATGGTCTGAAGAATAATGTAAATTTAAATTAAATTAAATTAATTAGTTTTTGAATCAAAAGGAACATTTTATTTACTTTAGAGGGTTACACTTGTATATCAGAGAAGACATCACATGTTTAAATTAAATTCTACAATGAATTTACGGAACTGGAATTTTTTTGGTTCCTTCCATTTAATTTCAATATTGGCCAGGTTTGAAACCCTCCAGCTTTCTTCTCTCCTTAATCGAGTAACATTTTTCAATTTTTCTCAGATTTTCAGCTGATACAGCAACCAACATCAAATCTGAATATAATCATTGAAATATACCAACTCCATGAGGTACGGAAACTATGATACTCCCTTAAGGCTTTTAATTCTTCAGTATTTGGATATCCAGATTAGAAGCTAAACACTGATGAAGTGCATAATCATTCCAAAAGATTTTTTTGATATTTTGGGTGCTCTTTTTTAATTCAAGAGTCTTTACATATCCAAGATATTGAGAAGACAAGCTTGGGTTAAAGAAAACAGAGAAAAAACTCGAGCTTTTGAGCAAGGCATATCAGAAAGTCTTTCCTAGTTTTGAACTTTTAATTCTTCATTAGAAATGGTTTCACAAAGAAGATATTATCCAGGAACAACGGATAATGGAAGTACTATAAGCCAGAGAAACGGAACAAGACAAACATGATTTGCAGATTGGACATGTTCATGTATTTCCATTCATTTGAATCCTGCAACTTTGAATGATACTTCTGCTTCTCGGTTTATACCTGAAAAATTAGAGAGTTCTATACCTATTTCTGCAAATAAAATTCAAGAGGCTAGCCAAGAGGACATGCTAAGCTTATTAGTAAACAGATGTAACCATTGCACTATTAAATATGTATATTAATACTTAGATAACGATACCTAATCATTCATATGAATGTAGCTCATGCCCACATTTTCCAGAAATACAATAGCTCTTAGGTGGTTTCGAGCTTGAATTTGGTCAAAATCAAGTCTCGTATTATATTTTAAAATCCACTTTGCAAGCCAATATGCAGAATTGTTTTGATATTTGTATATATGCTTCAAAGATATATTTTGAATCATTAGGCTTCTACAACAAGTAAGATATGGATCAAGAGTCCAAGAAGTGCTTCTAGAATTAACAAGATCCAAAAGGATTTTAGAATCTTATTCAATATTAATTCTATGTAAGTTTAGGTTGTCACAAATCAAAAGGCTATCTAAGAGAGCCCTAGCTTCAGCAAAAATAGGAGATATTTTTCCTTATAGTATTTTAAAGCCTTTGATAATGTTACTAGAGTTGTCTCTTAGAATTCTACTACCACATTAGGTAAACAAGAGCCATCCAAGTTGAGTTTCAATTTGGAAGAATCAGGAGGAAATAAATTTAGTATAGTTATCTTTCTATAGATTTTCAAATGATTGAGCAATCAATTTCAACAACAGCCCTTTCATCATCAGTCGAGTGAAATTTCTTAAGTAAATTTGCATTGTCAAGACCTATGATCACGTGATTGATGTAGCTAATGGCAGAGCTAGTTCAGTAGATTATATTTTTAAACTTAGCACTGTTTCTGAATTTCCAAATAGCCCAACTTATAATTACTGGAATAATAGTTTTGACATGGATTTTCTTAGTTGTGGAACAAAACCAGCTCCTCAATATGTGAGGATAAAACATATGATTAACAATCTTGATTCCAAATAGACTTGAATAATAGTTCCAATTACTCTAAGAATTCTTAGATGTAACAAAAAGATGGTTTATGGTTTCAAGTTTATCACAGTTTTGGCATTTAGAGACGCGAAGTATATAATTTTTTTAATGATGTTATCAGCAGATATCTAGCTTTTAAAAATTCTCCAACTCAAGAAAGATCACTTCTTCGGAGAAATATTGTTGCAAATCTTGTTATATAGATCAGATTTATTGTCTTTTCATGTGACATAACTCCAAGTATCTTTACTACTGTATGATCCTTCTTTTAAAAAATATCCATATTTCAAGTTTGATTAATGATTGAAATATACTGAACAACTCTAATATCAGGAGAGGTAATAAAGTTTTCAAGTTTGTTAATGTTCCATCCATCCCTGTCGCAGAATTCTTTAGCGTTGTAACTATTAAACTATTTATTTTATTCATTTTAGGTGACGTATATAAAAGGGTAGGCCTGCCCCATTTTTCTATCCAAAAGTCCATTTCTCCATTACCCAACTTCCAATAAACATGCTTCTCTGCTTTATTTCTTATAACAATGAATTTTTTTCCACGTAATAGAGTTGTTAATAAAAGCATTCACTTGGAGAGGATGATGGTCTTTACAATAGACGCTAGACATGTATGTGGCCCAAAGGGACTTTTGCTCCCTGAATGTGAACCACATCTTACAAGAGATTATGTCTTTTATATCCTGCAAATATCTAATGTTCAAGCCCCTTTTATCAAAATTTCTAAAAAGGTTTGTCCATTTAGTCGAGATGATTTTATGAGACTTATTGGTAGTTCCCACATAAATTTATTGAACATGATCTCAATCCTTTTGATAAATTATTTGGGAATTGAACTATTTTATATCCAATATAAAAGATATGCTAATGAGAGTATTAATTAGAGTTAATCTTACAATATAAGGTAGGTTTTTACCATCTCATTTGTTTATTTTATCCTTAATTTTGGTCACAAGGGACTCAAAGTTAAGGATTTTGTTGTTTGTATTGATAGGAACACCTAAGTATGTAGGAGGAAGAGAACTCAAAGTAAAACAAGTTAGCAATTAAATACGGTTTTTTCATGTTTGAGTTGAGGGAAACATACGTTATAACTTTATTTTTATCCTTCTTAACAGATTGACCAGAGGCCTCTTAATAGTGTTGAAAGAAGGATACAAACTTGGCTATGATAAAGGGGACACCAGTGGTAAATATCAGCAAGTCATCTGCAAATGCAAGAGAATGTATGGTTCCGTTACTTTTGGTCTTATAAGCCATTTCTTTGTTTACATGAAATAGGTTGTTGAGGCCACAAATAAGATACTATTCACTTATGATGAAAAGGCTATGGGAAAGTGGATCCCTTTGCCTAATTCATATCATAGTCTTAAAGTAACCCCTAGATTCTCCATTAATTAGGACATACATATATACATTCCTAATCATCTTGCCAATCATACTTATAAAATAATTAGAAAAACAAAAAAGGGATTCAATTTTTAGAATAAATCTGTGAGACATTGATCAAAGGGCTTGGTCATGTCTACTTTGATTATAATGTTATCCGCCTTAGCCTTTTTTCTTAAATCATGGACCTACTCTTTAGCTCGAAATATATTATCATAAATATTTTTTGCAATCAAAAACTACCCTGAACATTGGATATTATATTTGGAAGTAACTTAGAAAGCCTGTTATTTAGAAGTATAGATAGAATTCTATTAAGGAGAATACAAAGGCTGATACGACGAAAGTCTTTCTAGGGTAAAGGGATTGTTGGACTTGGAAATTATACAAATTATGGTAGACATGAGACCATGAGAGATATTATGACCATAAAAATATGCTTCAAGGGCTGCACAAAGGTTCTTTTTAATAATATGCCAGCAAGACTTGAAGAAAGTACTACTATAACCATCTATCTCAGGATCACTAGAAGTTTTCAGGCTGAATACAACATCATAAATTTTATTCAATTCAAGAAGAGTCCTTAAATGTCTTTTATCTTCATAAGATATCAAATTAGGGGTTAGATCATGAAGATTAATATCATCATTATTAGAATAAGAGTTAACCATAGTAGATTTGACATACTAATCAGTAGAGTCTCCAATCATATTAGGGTCATCGATCCAAACACTATTTTATATGATACAATAAATCTTATTCTTTTTTTTATTTTTTGTTAAAATAGTTATGATAGGTATGAGTTTTTTATCACCATCTTTAATCCAATTAGAGTAACTCTTCAGATGCCAATAACATTCTTCCTTAACAAGCAAGTGTATATGTAAGACTTTTTCTTTATCAAAGTTACTTTTATCTTCAGGACTTCTAAACTTCTGGAAAGCTCTAATCCAATTAGAGTAACTCTTCAGATGCAAATAACATTCCAGCTTCCTGAACATAGTCAAATATTTTCCCAAATCAATCTTTATTCCAGGTTTTAAAATCTTTCTTTAGTCATTTAGTTTAGTCTAAATATATTTCTATGGATATCATTTATGTCTCGATTCCAACTGTATTCTATAATAGACAAGAAATCCTCATTTAAGGTCCACATATTTTGAAAATAAAAAGGAGTTTTGGTTATGAGAAGATCATTTGTTATAGATATGCTTAAGGGGGTATGGTCAGAACATGTTATTTCTAAATAAATCACATTTGTTTCAGCAAAGTAATCAGAGCAAGCCTGGTTGGATAGGACACAATCTAACCTTTTCCATTTGGTTTTATTAGACCAAGTGTATTTATTACCGGGATCCTCCAATTTATAGTCTCTTATTGCATCATTGAATTCATCCGGATTATTTAGACATATGGTAGAGCAATTAAGTTGTTCATGAGGGGATGAAATGGCATTAAAATCCCCCCGACCAATCATTCTTTAGACTGAACATCAAGAGTTCTTAATTAATTCCAATGATCCATACACATATTTCTTTTACACTTAGCATAAACAAGGAATATTTTGTCTATATTAAGGTAATTAATCTCATCATGAATTAGCTGATGATTATCGATAATAATGTTTAATCTAAACTTCTCTCTCCACAAAATCCAATTTTTACTGTTAGAATTTTCCATGAAGTTAGGTAAGCCAATGTAATCAGCAATATTGTAATTATTATCTTTATCAAGTAAAGGTTATTGACTGAAATTATATCAAACGTACCTTTAACTGCTAAGGATTCGAGCCTACTACTTGAAGCTTTGTTACCTATACCACGAATGTTCTAATTCAGAATATTTATGGTTATTTATGGTGGCTGATAGAGGAGTCTTTTAGCTCATTGAACATCAGAGCTTTGAGTATTGTACCTTTGTTCTTCTTTCTTTTAACTTATTTTAGTTTTTTATTAAGCAAATCATTAAAATATTTGTCACTTTCAGTTTTATTTCTTGCAGGAGAGGTATGAATGATACCTATATTCTTTCTGTTAGGAGTATGATATTCATAAACTAAGTTCACAGAGTCAGGTTTTATTTTATTTGAAGCCAAAATCAAATGATTCAATAACTTCAATGATATCTACTTCTGTGGGATGAGATTTATCCTTTTTAGCAAGCTTGACATTTTGGTTAATTTGAGAGGTAATGTAATACCTTTTAAATTGAGTATAGCTATTAGTGTTTTTAGTTTTCTGGTGATCTGTTGTGTTATTTTGGTCACCTATTGATTTGGCACTAACATGACATGAAATTTTATCATCTAAATCATTAGTAGAGGACCTAACACGATTAACATATTTTATAATTATAGATTAGATTTTAGGATTAACACTTTTAGGTATCAATTTCTCTTCTATTCCAGTAGCGTTGTTTGAAGTGGTCTTTCTTTGATGTTCATCTAGATTTGGTTGAGGCTTAAAGCTAAGTTTTTCGGAATCAGAATTTTAGTGTCTTAAGTGATTACAGTGAGTGCATTAGTTGTGAACACTTTGTAACTTGCATTAAGAAACATCCATCATTGATACCAAACCTCACCCAGATTTTATATAACAGATTTTTAGTTACGTGAAACTCAACCCAAGCATAGTAGGTATTGTGCTTGACTCTATTATTACCAAGTATCAAGGTTTTTAAATAATGTACTATATTTGGTTCTATAGTTTTTATAATACTTTCATTATAAAGGAACTCATGCATATTAGATGTACGGATCTAGACAGGGGTAATAGCACTTTCAACCTTAGGATTGAAAGATGGAGACCATATGAACAATCTCATTGAGAAATGCTCAATGGTCCACACATTATTAGATAATAGTCTAAAGAAATCATATTTGAGGGTAAATTCAATAAGAACATAACGGATATCCCACCTTGATACATGGCCTTTTCCAGAAACATTTTATGTCTCCAGTAATTTATTAATATAAGCAAGTTTAGGGGTACTTGTTGATAAATTTCCTATAAGGGTGAACTTTACAGCAACCACTAAATGTTCTTTATTCTTTTAAGTGTATTGAATAGCTATATGTTTTGATTTCTCTGAAATGTCTATTGGTGAAAATCTTGATTATTTTCCCATATTATCGATTACATCTACAAATGTCAAGTATGCCGAAATTCCTTCATGTTTTGAGATTGCAACATCTTGATTCATTGGATTTGTATTGTAGGAAGGAAGAGCATGGAAGTCTTCTTCTTTAGAGCCTCTTTATGCTCTTCATTTATTGAAAATTTAATTTTTTTTTGGTGGGACACTTTGAGGGAGAGTGTCTTGGTGAATGTAAGGAAATAAGTGAATCACCGTCTTCCATTCATTCTTTCATAAATGGTTGGCAATAAATAAAATCTAATGGTGTTATCAGGAATTGAGTAAAGGCTTGAATGAATCACTTGACATTAGATTGAATATATTTTTTGAAAATCAAGAAAATCCTTCTTGGAAGAAAAGAAACCGTTTTTCATGTTAAATTGTATACAATTCAAAATTAAATTAATTAGTTATATTTGATGAGTCCGAATTCTAACTACTCACCGGACAGGGACAGATCAGACCTAGCCCTCCGGACCGGACAGACCACTTCGAACACTTAGCTAATGGGACTGTTCGAACTATGACAAAAGTACTAAAAAACCTAAACATTTCTTGACTAAGCTACTTGCTCTCCTACTTAGAGCTCATGGGTCTTTAAACATGACCCGGGTCCATTGAACATGACCCGAAAGCCCATAAGGGCCCAAACGTAAGAGTATAAATACCCAACCACCTGCATTAAATGGGGGTAATGAAAATTAAATACAACCAGGCTGCTTAATTATCCCTCTAGACTCTACTCTAAATATTAAACACCCACATACTTCCACTAAACACCAAACAAATTACAAACCTACCCTCAGGCGATAATTATCCTCATCAAATTGGCGACCACAATGGGAGGAGAAGGTGCCTGAATCAAGCATTCGAAACCAGCAAGAAAAGTCACTCTGAATGAATCCGGACGCCCCAAAAGTACCACCAGCTCTGCTCGAGGTGGTGGGTGAAAACGATGAATACACCATCGAAGAGTGCGATAGGCTGAAGGGTGAAATAGAAGCTTTGAGGGCAGAAAAGGCTAGGATGGGCATGAAAGAAAAATCTAAAGCATCAGTTGCCCATCACACCGATAACCCCAGAGAGCATGAGCCTTCAAAGACTCATGTGAGTACCAAAAAGACTCATGCCAGCTCCAAAAAGTCTCACCGGTCTAAGCTAGTGGAGAGTTCTGACTCAAGCTCAGAATCTTCTGATAGCTCTTCGGACGATGAGGGCGTTGAAGAATCCTTATCCTCTAGCAACGATGAGGGTCGAACTAAAAAGAAGCAAAAGTAGATTAAAAAATATTCGAGAAAAAGGGATAGACGTGGAAGGATGAAGAGGAATATCGGCAAAGGGTCATCTCACAGCCGGAGGCATGTAGACCGGATGCTGATGGATCCTTTCGCTTTCCACGATGAACCAGGTATCTTTGCGACTCCCAATGAAGATACTGTGTTCAGTCGTGGTCGAAATTGGAGGCAATCTCCATTGTCTTCTAAAATTCTGTCCGGAAACCTCCCCAAGAGGTTTGACAACACCAAAATGGAAAAGTACGATGGCAGTACTGATCCGGACAACCATTTAGAGCAATTCAAGAACTTTATGATGAACTTTGATGACGATGATAAGCTACTTTGTAGAGCATTCTCCCAGTCATTTACGGGGAGTGCTCTAAAATGGTATAACAGTCTACCACAAGGCTGTATCAAGAATTTCGATACTTTTTGGGTGGCCTTTCGAAGGCAGTTCGTTGGAAGTAAAGAGCTAAAGGGAAATGGAGACACAATAATCCATTGTGCTTAGGAACCAAACGAGTCCTTAAAAGAATATATAAGTCTTTTTGTGAACACCAAGAATGGGTTGGCTGATTGCTTCGAGCAAGTGGCAATAGCATCCTTAAGACATGGCTTGAATCCTGGCAATTTGGCTGATTCAGTGACCAGAAAGAAGGTCATCACCTAGGAAGGGTTGCTGAATCAGGTTGGAAAACAGATTAACGTAGACGAAACAAAGAAAACAAGGGTGCACAGGCAAGTGAGGTCTGCCCCGATGGCACCAAATCCCAATCAGAATCAGTACGGGAACAAGGCAAGGGAAACCGGACAGGGGCATGGTAGGGCTAAAGCTCAGTCTCAGCCAGCTGCTCCTGCTCAGAGTCAGCAATCCAGAAACAAGAGAGGGCCTTGGGTTCAACCGGAGTGGTTCGCAGAATTGAAAGAAAGTGTGGCCACCATTTATGATAAAACAAAGGAAGAGGTGCACTATAGAAGACCAGCCACACTGCAATCTCCTAGGGAGTATCGCAATAACTCTTTCTGCCAGTATCACAATGACACTGGCCATACCACTGATGATTGTATAGCTTTGAAGCAAGAGGTTCAGAACTTGATCGAAAGGGGAAAACTGAGGGCTTATGTCAAAAGAAGAGGAGGTAACAGGCCTGACAATACTCACCGGGTTGGTCCAAGTAATGCTGCTCCGGAGGGAGCCATGGTTATAATTGAGAGGTTTGATGTGGAATCTGAGTACTTGGACCCTGATCCAACTCGAAACAGAGTAGGTGTAATTGAGGAATGTTCTAGGGCGGTCTCCGGGCTCATTAAGTTTTTTGAGTCACTTACAATTTTCGGAGGGGATACCATGACAGCTCCTACTGCTTCTTCGAGGAAGAGGCATGTACACACTTTAGCCACCCAGCTAGAAGGAGGCATGACTTCCTATCAATAACAAAATCCATTCCCCTTCATTATTTTCGATGAAGATGATTTAAGAGATATAGTTGCCCCCCATGAAGATGCTGTTGTCATAGGAGCATCTATTGGAGGCAATGACATAAGACGAATTCTGGTGGATACTGGAAGCTCAGCCAATATCATTTTCTTAACCACGTACAAGAGAATAAAAAATCTAGCTGTAATTCAGGGTTCGGACAGGTCAATTGTGGGCTTTACCGGCAGCTCAGCAGATGTGATCAGAGAGTTCGAAGAAGAATTTCTATTGGGCAAGGGCCCTTTCAAGAAAATGGTCAGGATACTTTTTATCGTGGTGGATTGTCCCACTTGCTATAATGCTATTCTAGGGAGGTCTTGGCTCTCTAGGATGCATGCAGTGGCTTCAACAGTCCACCAGTGCTTGAAATATGCTGTTCAGGGACAGGTGGGAGTCGTCCGGAGCAGTCAAAAGGTTGCAAGAGAATGTTATGCTACAGCTCTGGCTCCCCGAACACTGGGGGCAGTTCGTATCAATGAGCAATAGCAGTTTGAGGGGCTTTCTAGGGGTGAGGGTGAAATTGATGACCCCAAAGAGACCCCTAGAGTGTTGATACCGGTCGAAGAGGTAGAGACACATTGTTTAGAAGAAGGAAAAAATGTCAAGATAGGGTCTAAGATGCCACCCGTTTTGAAGAATGAAATGTTAAAGTTTTTGAAGAATCATCAGCACGTTTTTGCTTGGTGCAATGCTGATGTTACTGGGGTTCCAGCAGAAGTAATATCGCATCACCTGTCCGTCCGGAAAGACATAACACCAGTGGTTCAAAAGAGAAGAGCTTTTTCTAAGGAAAAGGCTGATGTCATTGTGCAAGAAGATGACAGGCTCACAAAGATGGGGCATATCAAGGAGTCTCAATATCCTTTGTGGACTGCCAATCCGGTTCTGGTGAAAAAGAAAAATGGCAAGTGGCGCATGTGCATTGACTTCACAGATCTCAATAGAGCTTGCCCAAAAGATTTGTATCCAGTTCCCCGGATAGACCAACTAGTAGACTCCACCTCTGGGAACAAGCTACTATCCTTTATGGATTCTTTCTCTGGGTACAATCAAATACAAGTAGATCCGAAGGATCAAGAGCATACCACATTTGTCACTGACAGAGGTCTTCATTGCTACAAGGTAATACCATTTGGATTGAAAAATGCTAGGGCTACTTATCAGAGATTGGTAAACAAGGCTTTTGCTTATCAGATTGGAAGAAATATGGAAGTATACATCAATGACATGATGGTGAAGAGTGTGGATGAGCAATTGCACTTGACTGGCCTCCAAGAAACTTTTGCCAACTTGGTAAAAGTGAATTTAAAGTTAAACCCAGAAAAATGTGTGTTCGGAGTGCAGTCCGGGAAATTTCTAGGCTATATTATAAGTGAGCATGGGATACAGCCTGATCCGGACCAGCTTAATGCTCTATTCCAGATGGAGCCTCCTCGAAATGTTAAAGAAGTACAGCGACTAACGGGGAGATTAACTGCTTTAAACATATTTATCTCAAGGTCTTCGGACAGGTGCGCCCCGTTCTTTCAAACCTTGAAGGGTGCAAAGGGATTCGGTTGGACCTCACAGTGCGATGAGGCTTTTAATGAGATCAAGAAGCACCTATCCTCCCCCAAAACTTTGTTCAAACCAGTTGACGGGGAGACACTCTTTGTATATTTGGCAGTTTCAAGTTGTGCCATCAGTGCTGTGTTGGTAAGAGAAGTGGATAGTTATCCTCATCCGGTGTACTACATTAGCAAAAGTTTGATAGATGCAGAAAGGCGTTACTTGATACTCGAGAAATTAGCATTAGCCCTGGTAATAGCTGCAAGAAAAATGAGGCCTTATTTCCAGGCTCATCCTATCATCGTCCGGACTTCTTTTCCCTTGAAGAACGTCCTCCAAAAGGCAGACATTTCAAGCAGGATGACTAAATGGTCAGTAGGGCTGGGAGATTTCGACATATATTTTGCTCCTCGAACAATAGTTAAGGCCCAAGCTGTGGCTGATTTTTTGGTTGAATTTCACTCCGACAGAGATTCAGAGCAGACTACTGACATAAAATATAAAAAGGTATGGGTTGTCCGAACAGATGGTGGATCTAGCACTATGGGATGTGGTGCCGGGGTATGTTTGACTTCTCCATATGGTGACAAAATGTACCAAGCTATATGTTTTGCTTTCAGGGCATCCAATAATGAGTCCGAGTACGAAGCAGCTATAGTTGGATTAAAGTTATCCTACATTTGTGGGGCTAAGAGGGTCAGGCTACTAAGTGACTCCCAGCTTCTTATCCACCATGCCCAAGGTCAATCTGAGGATAAAAAGGAGCAGCTTGTGAAATATTTACTCCTTCTTAAAAATGAAGCACTCAGGTTTAAAAGTGTTACTTATGAACATATACCCCGGACAGAAAATGAGTTAGCAGACTCATTGGCAACCATAGCGTACACGGAGTCATACCCATGGATCCATGTGCTGGATAGCCCCTCCATTCAACTTAATATGGGTAAAGAAGAGGAAATTTTTGAAGTACAGATGAAACAACCTCAGGACTGGAGGTTTCCTCTCCTGCAATACCTCTCCGATGGTATCGTGCCTCCGGATAAATCATTGGCAAGAACATTGAAACACAAAGCTCGTGGTTTTATCATATTGAGAGACGTTTTGTATAAAAAGTCTTACAGTAAACCTCTTCTGCGTTGCTTGGGGGATGATGAGTCTCAAGTAGTCCTCTCTGAATTGCATGATGGTGAGGGATCAGCTCATTGTGGATTCAGGGTTTTAACAAGGAGAGTTTTACTGGCCAGTTACTATTGGCCATTTATCATGAAAGATGCTAAGGAGTTGGTAAGAAGGTGTGACCCATGTCAGAGGTACAGCAATGAAATTCATGTCCCAACTATTCCTTTAGAGTCAATTTCTGAGCCTATTACTTTTGCTCGATGGGGGTTGGATTTAGTGGGCCCACTCCCTATGGCGTCCGGAGGGCGCAGAACTATAATTGTTTCTATAGATTACTTTTCGAAGAGGATTGAAGCAGCCCCTCTAGCAGGAACAACGTCAAAATCTGTCATAAAATTCATTCTATCCAACATCTGTTGCAGATTTGGTGTCCCACGAAAGATAACAACAGACAATGGGCCACAGTTCGATAATAAGGAAATGGAGAGATTCTGTGCCTCAAGGGGTATACAACATTGTTTCTCTTCGCCTTTCCACCCACAAGCAAATGGGCAAGTTGAAGTGGCTAACAGAACTATACTGTCTGGTTTGAAGAAGAATTTGGAAGGGGCTGCTGGGAAGTGGCCTAGTTATTTACAAGAGGTCTTGTGGGCCTACCGGACAACACCTGGGGCTGCAACACAAGAATCACCCTTTGCTTTGGTCTATGGGATGGATGCAGTAGCTCCCATAGAAGCAAATCTCCCATCATTTCGTGTTCACAACTTCTCCGAATGCGCTAACGAGGTGGAAATCAGAGGTCAGCTCGATCTGGTAGAAGAAAGATGAGTTAAAGCTCACCTTAGAATTGCACACTATCAGGGTTTGATGAGGAGCAGATTTGCTTCCAGAATTAAAAGAAGAGATTTCCAACCGGGGGACAAGGTATTGAGGAAAGTCTTCTTACACACTAAAGAAAAATTGTTCGACAAATTGGCTCCAACTTGGGAAGGACCTTATATGGTTGTTGAAAGGCTTAAACCTGGAACATATTGGCTAGAAGACAAGGATGGAAGAGTTTTGACTCAACCTTGGAATATCGAACATCTCCGGATGTACTTGGAGTAGCATTTGTGTAAATATTTACTTGTTTAAACATCCATGTAAATATTTGGGGGCATACTCTTTCCTCCCTGGTGGCACGGAGAGGTTTTAATGAGGTGTTGGGGCTTTTGAATAAAATTTGATGCCTTCTTAAAAACAAAATTCTGAAGTGTTTTAGTTTTGTCTTTTGTCACACTATCCGGATTGAAATAAAAGAATGATGACCACTTAAACATTCGTCATCGGAGAATTTAAACGCTCTCACTATACAACTAAGGGCTATTTAAACTCTAGCCGGAGAATTTAAACACTCTCACTATGAAATAACTAAGGGCTATTTAAACTCTAGCCATCAAAATTGAAACAGACTATGTAAGAGGATGAGAATTGCACAAAACAAAGATATTCATTAAAATAACTTAAAGTTCCTTGGCCCTCCAAGGACTTTTGAATTGTCAAAATAGAACAAAAAACCTATCCGGTCAGATACCGGACACAATTACAAAAAAGAGTGCCTTGGCCATCCAAGGAATTTAGTTTGGGTAAACAAGTAAAAAGTAAATCATGAGTTAAGGTTGAGCCTTTGAGGATGGCTCACCTTCATCTGTCTTTTTCTTCCCTTTGAGATCACTTTTCTCTTCGTTGGGGTTCTCCCAGACGTGTTCTTCGTCATCCGATGAGGAAGCACTAGAGTAACCATACCTGTCGCCTTCAGCCATTGTATGATACGGGAGGTCGTCAGACTCAACATGAAGCCATAAATCCCCCAGGTTCCTCTTCAGAAACTTCTCATGGAAGAGTAGAACCATGTCAGACCTCACCTTGGCATACATTTCCTCCTGGGTTTCGATCACGTTGTTGGCATAAGCGTCGATCTTGGCTTGGATCTTGGCCTCCTGCTCCCTTAGAAAAGTAGCTTTCTCCTCGGCAGCCTTGGACACTGTATTCTCAAGAGCAATTTTGTCATTGGTCAAGTTGGTGATGATTTGGTATTTGGCCTTGGATTCTCCCTTTGAGGTGGCAAGATATTTCTCCAGTCCGGACAGCTTCTCCCGGAGCTCTGTGATGGTGTCCTCTAATGTGGTGACTTTTGTGGTACTTGCCTCTTGGTTTCTCTTCAACTCCTCATTTTCTTCATTTAGAATGACAGCGTTTGAAGTGGCAGTGCGAAGGTCATCGGACAACCTCTCTTTGTCAGACTTAAGATCCTTGATAATGTCTGCCTGATTCCAAACTTGTTTCTCCAACGCAAGTACAGGCTGAACATTGCTTAATAAAGAGTGGGCTATGACATCCCTTTCACTTAAAACAATAAAGGTCTTACCATTGAAAGTGATTGTATTTGAGGTTCTCGGAGGGAGATAAGGCCCAGCAAAGTCGTCTCTGGGAAGATTGATGAAGTACTCACGAAGCCCACCAAGACCGGTGATGTCTACCCCATCAATGTTGAGATCTCCCCCTTCGACCTCATCGGTATGGAAGTCGCCCGGTATTTCCTCCGCTTGTGTTGGGTCAGTAGGATCAGCTTGGGAAGGAGGCTCCGGAGCCCGGAGAGAAAGCTCGTCACCCTTAGAGGTCTTCTTCTTCTTGGCCTCCATGTCTTTGCTTTCACTTCCCTGTTTACGATTTCTTTTGGAAGCCCTTGGAGGTTTTGGGGGGTGCACTTCTTGCCTTTCAGTCTCCTGCTCCACCACTTCCAGGAGAGCAGCATCAATTTGGCTGTGGACTGGCCCCTCCGGATTTATTGGAGCATCCTCCTCCGCCTCAGCAGGGTTAGCTCCACCCACCACCTTCTTGCCTTTCTTTTTACCCTTCATCTTGCTTGGGGCTTTGGCCCGGCCTGGCAAGTAGAGTGTCCCATCTGGTTCATGGGTCCTTTTAAGCACAACATCTGAAGGAGGCTGAGTGGTGAGCTCCTCCCAAGTCAAGTCTCTCCGACCTGTGGTATTCCACAAGTGAGACATTGCCAGTTGCCTCCGGTAAAAGCAGCATGAAACCGGTTCCCCCGCCTCTCAGCAGTCCAAGCATTGATCTTGGTGCAAGTAGCCTGCCCGGTTTTTAGGTAATCACTGAATTCCTTAGGCAGTTCTGCTGAGGCAAAAGTAAGACCAATTAGTTTAAACTAACTCTAAAAACAAAAGACAAAAATATAAAGCAAGAGACTTACGGTCACTCTTCCACCTGCTTCTGAGAAGGTTTGGGCTCACTCCAGACTTGATCGTCTTTCCGTTCTCCCAAGCACCACTAACAAACAGGAACTGGGTCCTCCAATTCCTCTCCGTCTCTAACAAATTATCTACAGCTTTGAAATTATCCCCCATATTGAAATGGTAAAAGGGGATGTGGTGGTTTCTACAAAGACTGGCCACAGCAGAAAACTCCTCCATTGGTAGAGGAATCCTGGAGAGCCTCGAAGCCATGATGCTGGACATGAGGGTGTACCAGGCGTTGGGGCTCAACTGACTCGGACAGAGTTTTATCAGATGGAAGTAGCTGACAATTTCTGGGTCCAATGGGAGTCTGAGCCCCCAATTGAATAGCTCCGTGAACATGACAATTTCGCTTAATTTGCAGTCCATGGGAGTCTCTGGGTGTATGGGGATCCTGATCTTCACATTCTCCGGTATTCCCCACTTCGTACGCATCCGGCCCAACTCAGCTGTGTGGATGAATGCGTAGTTGATCTTTTGCAAGGAGATGAGGTACTTAACGCTGACCTTGTGGAAACAAGGCCCCACATTTCCTTCAAGACTCTCCGGCAGATCCGGATGCCTCAAGCACAATTTCTCTTTGCCTTTGTCCTTTTTGGCAACTATAGCACTACCGGTCTGACCGGAGGGCTCATACTCAAATGGAGCCTCTTCAACAGAGTCCTCCATTACTTCCTCCATAATTGTTGAAGGATTTTCAACAGCAGTAGTAGGGGGAGGGTTCAAATCTGACTCAGCCTGGTCTCCGGACTGCTGGGCCTCAGTGTTCTTTTGGCTTCTGGCCTCCGGTTGGGGCTCTGGTGCAGTTGCTTATCTTTGAAGACTTGGACTGGTGTCCTCCGGACCGGACAGTCTGTCCTTGGGAGCTCTGATGGGTACTTCTGACCCAGTGCTGCTGTCTTTAGCACCTGATTTAGAAGGAGTGCTCTTAGAAGCCTGGCCTTTAACTAACCGGCCTCTTCTCCGGTCAACTAGTTTTTGAGGGGAGTGCTCAGTATCTGACCCCATAGCTATGAAGGGGGAGGGTTTTTTTAGACTGGTTACAGTGACGCATGGCTCAACCACAGGTTCTGATTTTTGAACCGAGGAACCTGAGATAATGGGGGAGAGATTGGTTTGGAATAACCTTTTCGGCTTGGTGCCTTTAGAGGAAGAAGAGCCTTGATCCGACTCTGTGGCTGAAGTTACTAGTCTGTCGATGGGCGAAACGGGTAGTCCTGCTGCGATGCGTCTTTCTCTTTCGACCTTTTGCGCCTTTTCTAATTTAGAAAGGTTGAGCCACCCACCTTTGATCAGTGCGTTCCTCGCTGTAAACATAAACTATCTGGGTAAAGTTTTGCTTTAGAGAGAGAAAGTTTTAAGAAGTTGCAGAGTAAACTTGAGAGATATGGTAAAACAGTAGAAAGTGTTTTAATTTATACTAAATCTGAAAAAGGAGTTTGATTCGTAGGAGAATTCGAAAAGATTGGTAATGATTAAAGACGGCGCTGATGTCACCACATTTAATTAAGAGGTTGCTTTTCGAAGAAGGTGGGTTCGAAATTCAAGGTGAAAAAACGGCTGAAGAAACCAACCAGAAAGCGACACGTGTCCCATGAACTCTGGCACAAAACCGTTTGGATTCATGAAGCTTTATCAGTCCGAACAAAACCATAAGACAAACAGACCTGTCCAGATTAAAACCACCCCTGACGTCGGACTGTTTTTCAGGTTTTTGACAAAGGTATTTGAACAAAAACCTAAAAAAGGGGCTCCTGATGAGTCTGAATTCTGACTACTCACCGGACAGGGACAGATCGGACCTAGCCCTCCGGACCGGACAGACCACTTCGAACACTTAGCTAATGGGACTGTTCGAACTATGACAAAAGTACTAAAAAACCTAAACATTTCTTGACTAAGCTACTTGCTCTCCTACTTAGAGCTCATGGGTCTTTAAACATGACCCGGGTTCATTGAACATGACCCGAAAGCCCATAAGGCCCAAACGTAAGAGTATAATTACCCAACCACCTGCATTAAATGGGGGTAATGAAAATTAAATACAACCAGGCTGCTTAATTCTCCCTCTAGACTCTACTCTAAATATTAAACACCCACATACTTCCACTAAACACCAAAAAAATTACAAACCTACCCTCAAGCGATAATTATCCTCATCAATATTTGAAAGTTAATCTATTTTTTTATAATTTGATCATTTCAATTAAATATATTATTAAATAATTTTATTTTAGTAAAACTACTAATATCATAGTATACTTAAGTTATTAAGTATCAAAATTTTGATAACTTTCATATTATCAACGCCTTTTAATAATATATAGTTTTACTGCGTATTAACAAAATTTTATGATATGGTAATTTAGCTAATGAGTAAAATGTGATAATTTCTTCTTGTAAAATTTATAAATTAAACTTAAAATTAAACTTAATTTAAATTTTGAATTTATTAGACAATGCAAAATTATAAATGCAAGTAAATATAAAAAGCTTGTAAAACACTCGTAGACATGAAAAATAATAGGTGAGAGGTAAATAGTAGAAACTCACAAAACACTAATGTAGTCGGGTTATTATTATCACATATTTTGTTTGTGTTAAAGAAAATCAATTAAAAAGCTATGAATTTTGAATTTAAGATTAGTTTCAACATTTCTTATACGTATCTACATTAATATTTATTTGACAAGACATTTTAGGTTTTGATACCTTATAAGAATGTGATTTGTTTATTCATTCTAAAATATATATGATGGTATGTAAGGTCGAATACAAGATTGATTCTTAACTCCTTCATATAAGTCAATCTACTTTTGATTTATTTACAAACACGTTATGTATGTGATGTGACACGATGACATATCTCGTAAATATAATACATTTTACAAAGTATGACATCAAATAATATTCTGCATTCACTACACATAGTTTTAGCCACTTATTTGATGACTTCTCTTCATTTTCTAGATTTAGGATTTATTTTTGTCACAAATGATGCTACGATGTATATAATACATTAAGATAACTTATTCTATGTTTTCAAATCATATTTTGACATGTGTTGGATAAATATAAAATAATTTGTAGTTATAAATTACATCTTGATACGTGTCAGATAAGCGTAATCTACATTTCCAAATCGCATCTTGACACGTGTCAGATAAAAGATAACATAATATATGTTTCTAAATTGTATTTTTACACATATAGGCTAAAGATTGCATTAGATCAATACACAGTAATATTATTATATATATCATTCTAGGAATAATAGTTTTTTTTTCGTATTTTGACGAGTGTAAACGTTTTTTAATATTGACTAAAATTAGACATCTCGACCCTAAAAGTTAGGTAGACATAATTAACTTCAAACAATACATAATCAAGTCCATAATATAAATGGATGTAGTTATCGACTTAGTTAACTAATTCATAAAAATGATAGCAAAAACATATATTATATATAATCAAGTAAACATATTACATGAATAAGATTCACATTACTTTCAAGAAAGATGGCATGATCTCACTAAACTTTAGAAGTCTTTGGTAGTATGAAACTCTCCATGCACTAACTATTTATGTTTGATAACATGATCTCACATGATATAAATATGGTAACGATCGATTTGGAAACATATAAACATATATAACAAAGTAAGAATGGATAAATCATATATATGTTAACCTACACAAAATAAATAATTGTGCAACAACAAACTGATTTTGGTAAACCTAAGAAATTACAATATATTTGATATAATTTGAATGCGATGGGGAACATTAGTTGACATGTTTGAAAAACAATATACGATATATTAATACATATGGGCTATAACTAATCTAGTATCATGCAATGTCATAAAAAGCCGCATATCCTGGTAATTGTTTAAATAAATTTATCTCAAATTCTCGTTTTTGAACAATATACCTTGAAGTATAACTTTCAGTTATTTATTTATTTTAGCCATAAAATACAACTTCATGAGTACCCATTTTCCCTAATATTATGTAATATTTTAGATATAATTTTCTAATTGTATTGTTTGTTTTGGCACAACGTAATCAATGGAAGAAATATAAAGATGTAAAAGTCAGAGATATAGAAAACATTTTTGACCATATGAACGGTATGTTTGTATTTATTCTTTATGTTTCAAATTTTTTTGTATGTACTGCCATTATATGTGTCTACAAGTAAATTTTTTTGTATGTACTGCCATTATATGTGTCCATATTTGTTTTCACCTCTAGTATTATTAGTTCTTTATTATATATTAATTGTATACTTTCAGAAGTAAAGATTTGTATCATCTTATTTATTATATTGGTATAAATATCTAATATGTAACTACGTACTGAATTATCGAATATTCTTATTTTTTATTAGACTATATTAACGAGAGAAAATGTTTCGCGTTTACCAAAATGTCACACGAGCTTACATGAATGTACATGTTCTCTCTTTAGGTAATATTTAGTTTGGATGCACAAAAAAATCCAAACATTTTCTAAATAATATATCCACACATTTTTATGATCCCAATTTATATTTTCAGTTCATTAGTAACTATTCAACAATATATCTAGGGACGCTATTGAACTATCACGATGATGAAAAAATATAGATGCAATAGTATAAGCTTTACATCTTCATTTAATTTTATCATAGAATCCCATAATTTTTGAATGTTGGAAATCAACTAATACATAAACATTGTCTGATATATAATTAAAATTGAATTGAATCAAACCAATGTAACATTTGGTATATATAAATTATACTAAAAACAAATTACTTATTTGTTTTATGTTTTCCATATGTTTAATATCATTAAGAAATTATATATTTTTTATTTTTTATATAAATGATGTTATTACATTTACACGTAGTTTATATATTGTTTAAATTTCGAATTTATTTTAAAATATATAAATAAAATAACAAATAAACACTTCTATTAAAACTCTATTAAAACGTACCTTTAATAATCGCAATGACATAAAAAAAAAATATTTATATATCAAAGAAGATGAAAACTAAACGGTAAGAGTAAATTTATTTTAGTTATAATTGGTTTGGATTTCTTTTATAAAATTATTAAAAATTCAAAATCCATATAATTCAAAACCTACGTAACTTATTAGAGATTACGTGATTGTATTGTAATTTATAAAAATTATGGATAAGTAATAATTATTTAGTTTTGTGACCGTGGTTATATATATATTTTTTATTGACTTTTTATATATTTTTATTCACTAATATCAAATAGTTGAATGATTAATAATATAATTTTCAAGTATAATTGATAATTTCACTAATAATAGTTTTAATTTATGCCATCGAAGTTTACGCTCGCAGTTTGAAATTCATTTGAAAGAATCCGTTTACATGACATAAAATATTGTTTGAAAATATTCAATTGCAATCAAATACTTGAAATAAAAAATAAAATCTCTTACCGCTACAATTATTTTTTATTTTTGTAAAATATTATAATTTTCTTAATCTGATAAATTCAATATATGATATACTGTGAAGTTTGAATTATTGTCAAAAAGATTAGTTATATTTAAAATTTATTTTAATATCTTATAATTTATTTTCTATAAGTATCGAAATTGCATATGATTTTGATTTTAATTTATGATTCAATAATTATATTTTTTAAAATTACTAATATAATAGTAAAGTTAATTGAGTAAGTATTAAATATTTGAATAAATAGGAAAAAGTTATGAAATATTCATAAAGACGAAAACGGTAAGAGAAAGGAAAGTACAAAAAAAAACTTATGAGATGGAGTTAAAACTCATTTTCTTGTTTTAAGAAAACCTAATAATTTTAATAAATTATAGTTTTTTGAATTTAAAACTAATTTGAATATCTTTTTATATATATCTACATCAATATTTATATAAGATTTTTCAGGACTTGATTTATATTATGGTTTTTTTCGTTCTTAATAAATTATAGAGAAAAGTACCAGTAAATATCTTCTCAACTATGTAATTACCCAGTGGTACCCGTTTTTTGGATAGTGTCATTTGGTACCTCGAATTGAAATTTGGACAAAAATATCCCCACCAAATGTACGCGCGCTGGTAAAAAAAAAACCTGGTACAATTCTCAGGATGCAAATTGCTTCAAACTCTCAGGATTTCTGAACGATTCTCATGATAAGATGCGAATTGCTAGCAATTTCTGAACGATTCTCATGATAAGATGCGAATTGCTTGCAATTTCTGAGCGATTCTCATGATAAGATGCGAATTGCTTGCAATTTCTGAACGATTCTCATGATAAGATGCGAATTGCTTGTAATTTCTGAACGATTCTCATGATAAGATGCGAATTGCTTGCAACTCTCAGGATTTCTGAACGATTCTCATGATAAGATGTGAATTGCTTGCAATTTTTGAACGATTCTCATGATAAGATGTGAATTGCTTGCAACTCTCAGGATATCTGAACGATTCTCATGATAAGATGCGAATTGCTTGCAATTTCTGAACGATTCTCATGATAAGATGCGAATTGCTTGCAACTCTCAGGATTTCTGAACGATTCTCATGATAAGATGCGAATTGTTTGCAACTCTGGGTTTCTTGAACAATTCCTATGATATGATGCGAATTGTTACTCGTGAAATTTTATTTTTTTTTTAAAATCAAAAAATATCATCAATGGATCTAGTTTTGTTTATTTTTAAAAAAACAAAAGTGATGGTACTTTCATTTATTTTTTTCGAGCTCCGGTTCGAAAGATACGGATCTTTTAAAAATAAAATAAAAAGAAAAAGTAGGAAAGAGAAATTTTGGTTACGTGGTTGTTCATGAATGGTGAGGGTAGTTAGGGTATTAAAATAAAGTTAGGTACTATGTGATAATTAGGTAGTTGAGTTGGGTATTAAGTGACAATTGATCAAACCTTGGGTACTAGATGACAATAAAATAGTTGAGTAGGTACCTTGGGAATAATTTCCCTAAATTATATGATAGTCTTTGTTTAGTGGTGTTAATGGAAAATATAACAAATAATCGCCAAAGTAGTAACTTTATTGATTAAAAAAGATAAGTTCTATTGTACATAATGTTAGGCTTATTTATACAATTTACATAGTAGTCTTAAATTATAATTAGTTACATGTTTCCACTAATCTTGATTGTGGACTAGTATTTATGATAATGGTCATAGAATTGTGGTCATTCATTGTGTGTTACGTTGACTGACTAGTCAGCCACTTCTTAAACGAGCATTGCCTTATATATGACATATTCCTTAGCCATTTATCTTGATAACTGAGCCTTACCGGCCTCGTTATTATGCATCGGTCTTTGATGACCTATGCTCGGGAATATCTCTGCTTGGCAAAAACCTTGATTGAGCTCAAATTTATTAATAGTTCTTACTCGGTTTCCTCTTTTGTTCTACTCAGTATTACCTATGCTTGATTTCTTTTTTATTCTGCTCGTGTTAAGATTTATCATTTAGTTCGTTACTTTATCGTTGTCGAATGCCTTGATTTGGTTATATGGGTCGTTCCGTTTAACTTTTGCTATGTTGCTGGCATAAATTCTGAATATGAGAATAATCTATTTCTAGAGGAGTAATTTTCCAAAATAACACCCAAATAAGGGTACCTGACAGAGAAGGGTTTCTAGAATTTAGAATTACGTATGCGATTCCTGAATATGTGACCGTGATGGTACCCTCTTATGAAGAATAACCTTACGAGACACAGGAGGGCGAAACATGCTTATACACCACAATATTCGACTGGGGTCTTCACCTTTCCCTTTCATTTTTTATTCGAGATTTCTTTAACTTCATGGGTGTTTGCCCTACATAATTAACGGCTAATGGGTGGAGAACGTTACTGAATGTAGTACTAAGCTCCAAAGTGTTGGATATTCCTGTGTGTTTGTCTGATTTTCTAGCGATACTAGATGTGTCCAAATTATCCTGATCTTCTTTCGTATATGGACGGGAAATTGGGAGTATGAAATTCATGTCATGAACTTACAATTAGAGAGGTTGTGGAAGGCTAACTATAAGCTTATCAAGTTGTGTAGCTGATGCAATTAGATTTAATTCATAATATGTTTCCTAACGTTTGAGTGTATGCTTGTAGGTGAAGGTAAAAATCAAGAATGGTGTAAGGCGGGACAGCCAGAAGGCTCGGTGAACCCTTTGATTAAGTTATATGCTGTTACAAACGTCGTTGGGGATTGGAACAGTTGCACGTGTTTTCCATCTTAATTATCAAAAATCCGGCTTGTGGCATGTATCAGAGTTAGAGGTAGCAGAAAAGGGGCAAGTGAAAATGACTGATACTAGAGAGGTTGCGATGATGAACAAGCTTCAGGCCTTGAAAAAAGAAGGTTTAGAGAGGAAAATAACGTAGGGGTGGGGTTGCTAGTTCTCCAAGGTCGTAAGATGAGAAAAACAATTGGGTCGTCTCCTTCTCGGAAAGAAGAGGAATAAGAAAAAGACCTTAGCTATTGAAGTTGGTGAGGAGGATAATTAGCTAGAGGAGGTGTTGGAATAAGGGGTGAAAGAGAGGGTGGGTCCATTCCCGTGATGAGGATGATAGTATTGAGGAAGAATATTCTCGTTTAAAAAAATATTTTGTGGTGAATGCGGTACCCATATCACAACGCAATATGGTTTTGGTAGATGAGGCTTAGGGGCCTGGTAGAAAAGAAAGTGGGAGGAGCCTTGGTGCCAGTAATTACAAAGCCCACTAGCAAGGCACTTGAGTTTATTTTAATTGAAGATTCCAACAAAGATGGAGAACTGCAGATTTCAAGCACAAATAATAACGTTGGGGGAAAGAGAAAGTGCTGCCAGAAGGATTAACGCAGGGGATCAAGAATTTTGTAAACAGTGCGGGGTCGGGGTCGACATTCGTGAATATCGTGTTGTCATATAACATGCCACGGAATGGGAAATATAGTGACGCTAACTAAAGTAGCAAGATGACAGAAGATCTACCCCCTATGAAACAAAAGATATCGCGGCCTTCCCAACTCATGATGGAACAGCTGAAACACTATTTGGATTTGGCCTTCTATGACACCATGCCGAAAAATGATATACTACAATGCCAACTAGAGCTAGTGATCGAGGTAACTATCGAATTTCGTATGTATGTACAGGTTTCCAAGATGGTCAATAGGTTATAACGATTGTGTTTTTCTCTTTTGTTTTTTATTTTTATAGTGCATCATAACTCCCTAGCTTTGGCTGACCGACACATATTGTCGGTTGATAGTTCCATTATGCGGGAATAGAAGCCATACCTTTTATGTTTTAGGTCGGTGTGGGGTCTGACTACCGAATTGGCTTGGTTTAAAACAACGTAAGGCTTGGTGAAGACGCGACATGGCAATGCGTCGAAGGAAATGCAGATGAGGTGACCGAGAAGCATTTCGTAAGAAGGGCCTGGAGTTAGTAAGCAGTACCGCCCTATTGTCTTCCCAAAATAATGACTTGGTAAAGAAGAATGATATGCTGATATTCCAGAGTGTTGAACTATTATCACTTAACATGGCGTAAACCATGAGGGTGGAAGAACATGCATAAAAAATAACAAAGCTTACTTTGGAAGTTTCCAATCTCAAGGTTTCTTTAGGGGAGGAAAAGGGTGAAAATGATCGGCAATAGGTGGAATTATTAAAAAAGACTAATTAAGACTTAGAGGAGTGGGAGAGGAAGGTTATGAAAGCGGCGATGGAGATGATCCAAAGAGACCACAAAAGATGATGCAGGAGTTGATGGTCTTGTACGCTGGAATTCCACTAGGTGCGTATCAAAAGTTTTCACCTTGCCAAGATAAGTCAAATTTAGGGAATGTAGATGTTATTATGGTCGATGCCGATGTGGTGGCTGTTGAGGCGACAAAGGTAGTGGCTGATATCAACGGTGCTCTTGATGGGATGAATTTGGGGTCTACCTCTGCTATTCTAGAAGTGTAGTGTGTGTTTGAACAAGACTTGTACTTAACAACTTTTTTGCGTCTTATAATATGTTTGAACATTAAGGACACAGACAGGCGCCAAATTTGTCAATGGGAAATCTAACAAGTAATTGCCAAAGTAGTAATTTTATGGATTTAAGTAGATAAGTCCCCTTGTACATAATGTTAAACGTATTTATAAAATTTACATAGCAATTTGAATCTAGCATTAATTACATGTTTCTACTAAGATTGGTTGGGACTAGTATTTATGATAATGACCCCAGAACTATGGTCATTATTTTAGCCATTGTGCGTTACGTAGGCTGACCAGTCAACCAATTCTTAAACAAACATTGACTTCTTTATGACTTCTTCCTTAGCTATTTATCTTGACCACCGAGCCTTACTAGACTCGTTATTATGCATTGGTCTTTGACAATCTCTATTCGGCCAAGCCCAAATTGAGTTCACATTTATTAATAGCTCTTATCCAGTTTTCTCTTTGATTCTGCTCAGTATTACCTCTACTTGGTTTCTTTTTTATTCTACTCGTGTTTAGCTTTATCCTCTCCTCTATTACTTTATCACTGGGGCATGCCTTGATCTGGTTATATCGGTCATTGCGTTCAACTTTTGCTCGATTTCTTTTCGTAAGATAGCCTCATTGTCTCTCATATAGGCTTCAACATCATAATCGGTAAAAAGTGTATTAAAAAGTTGAAGAGCCTCAATTTGACCTCCGTGTTCTTTCGTTAAATGTTCTATCTACTAGTATCTCGCCCAATGAACTCGATGTTGATAATAGCGACCTCATGAAGTGGTTTTGATTATTTTTTACTTTTTTTTACATATTTTTATTTCTTATATCATTAATGTTCGTTTATAAAGAGTAAGATGAGTAAACTTTGTATATCAAATAATATGTGTATTTGATTTTGATGATTATGTTTATATATAGTAGAAACCCACAACATTTGTAGTTTCGCACATCTATTTTAAACTAATGTATTGAAGTGTGTATATTTTGATATTTTTAACAAATTTTTTCTATTGTATACAACCTTCTAAATGTCTATTCTTCCTCAAAATATTCAAATATTAAATATTTTAGATACAATTTGATGGTTCAATTTTTGTTTGGTACAACATATTCAAAGAATGTCTATTTTTCGTCAAAATATTTAAATATTTTAGATTCAGTCGAATAATTTTAATTTTTTTTCGTACAACATATTCAATGGAAAAAATATAAAGAAATAAAAAAATCAAATATAAAAAAACTTTCCGACCTGATGAGCGATATATTTTGGTAATTGTTTTTTTAGAGGATTGTGAACTTTACGTAATAAAAATAAGTTGAACATTATTCATTATGTTATATTTATTTTACTGTGCATACTAGCACTACGTGTTTCGAAAGATACATGCTCGAGTAAGTATTAAGTAGTTCTTTATTATAAGCCATATGAGTATGTTTGGGATTATATGTTTGCATCATCTTTTTTATTATACGAGTCGATTAGTTTTTAAAAAATTTATTAGGGTGTATTAGTTCTTAAAGGGTCTGTAGTGTTTGGAGGTGTGTCTCGTGTAGAGAATGACCATGTTGTTGTGGCATCTAATGTTAGGATACTAAACCAAGAAAGTTCTAATTGAACTTAGCAAACAAGAGTTTTTCAGAATGGTGATAAGATTCAATAACAGAGCTTATACAAGAACTGTGTGGTGGGTAAAAATAAGAGAGTTAAGTTCCTGACCGGAAACCGTATAACTCATGATGTGCTTTAATATATTCATTTTGAAGACCTGCAAGGCTTCCTAAAATCGGATGTATAAGGTACATTATGTCTATAATTTATGACTATTATAGGAAAACATGGGTTATACTTTAGAGCAAAAATGGAGAAATTTAATTATTTTACAAATTTGAAGAAGTTGGTGGAGAATTAGTTTATGAATATGTTGAAGAAGTGAATGACTAACAATAACTCTAATTTATGAATGAACTATCACTAGATACTATTTAAACTTGGAATTTCTAAAAACCAAACTGTAAAAGGAAGTTCTAAAAAAATGATTTTCCTAAGAAGGTGAACCAAATCTTACTGGAAATGGTAAGGTGTTTACTTTAGACAAATGGTATGAGCCGTACATTTTGAGGAGAAGTTATCAAATAGACTACATACATCAACAACGTGAATTCAAGTTTCCACAAGATAGATGAAGTGCAAAGAAACCAATGTTCAGCCACTTGAGAATATTTTAATATTCTCTTTATGAACACATGAAGCAAAACAAGCTTCAGTTGAGAGCATTAAATTTTTTGTTCTAACCTATCCAAAAGGAGTAAAAGGATATAAGTTGTGGTTTTTGAAATATGTGAATGAGAAAGCTTCAATTAGCATGGATGTGATATTGAATGAAGTTAACTTGCCACTACGCAAGAAGATGATAACTATACCTTTTACTATAAGAGTTTAAGATGGAGTTGAGATAAGGTCTCAACAATAAAGTAAAACCAAGGATGCTTATGCATAAGTTGGTTTCAGACTAGGTATAGGTTCAACTCCTTTTGAGGAATTTCAACCATTAAATGAGTTCACCCTTGGCCTAACGTTTGACGTTTCAGATTTTTAGACAGAAAAATAACATAATGACTCAGAAAATTATTGGTTGGTTATTGATAGGGTATATAGATCTAATAAACACATACAAAGGTACAACTATGCATATATTATAGGTTATGTTTTCCCTATTGAAATGTATGGAAATTTTCTTGAGCGCGAGAGTTATCACGATGATATGAAGAACAATGATAAACATAAATGACAGAATACAATGATAAACGAAATATATTCTCCAAAACATCATATCATCTGAATTATTGTAAAGGGTTTAGAAGCTTGTTGGATGTACCTAAATATAATTAGGCTGGTGACTTAGGTATTTATGAAACTGAGGGTGTTGATTTTAAAAAAAACTCACTAGTGTTGAACCTCTATACTGGTTATGCATTCAATATTTGCTAGATTTGATCTTTAGTTAGATCAAATGGATATTACTAGTGTCTTCTTGAATAAGACCATAAATATTGTGTGTGTTTGTTGAATAAACCTCTAATGGATTGAAACAACCACTGATACAATAGAATAAACTATTTGATTTTTTCATGAATTCAATCAATAAAGCGAGACTCTAGGCATCAGTCAGTGATTCATCCTTCAATTATGAATATTTATTCCATATCGTCCCTAAACTTGAATATATCTATGATTTGTTTTCTGCATACTTGCAAATATTAATGAATATAATCCGTGATGACCCAAGTGTCAGGGACTAAATTTATCGAAATGGACAAGTCGATGGACCGTTACGAGTGGTCTTAAAATAGATTAACTATGTGGAAGAAATTATCCTAGTCGAGGGACGAATCCTCGATTAAACTGAAGTGACTATTATGAAAAAATTGTCTATTTGAACGAGGAAAAACACGTGGAAATTGAGAACATTTTGGTGTTGTATGTTGATGATAAACTAATAGATAGAAAGAACATAATGCATATTGAAATTGCGAAGAGTCATCTTAAGAGAGAATCTGAAAGAAAGGATATATGTGAAATTAAGAGGAATACGGAAAGAGACGTTAAGAAGAAGAAAAATAAAAATTCATTTATTCTTATCTCAAAGAGAATATATACAAAAGGTTTTTCGAAAGTTCAGAATTTCCGAAGTCAGGTCTTTGAAACCTTCTATTAGCGCTCAGTTCAAACTCAACATTATTAAGAAATCCATGTAAAGTAAAATATTCAAAGTTTGTGCAAGATATAGTTTATGAAAATGTCATTAGAAGTATCATATATGCTAATATTTTCACTAGACATTATCTTGCATACTCAATTAGTATTTAGAGCAGATTTATGGCTTATCTATGCAGGCCTAAATAGAATGCTCTTAAATGACTCATGAGATACTTGTAGGATTATATTAGATGTTGGAATGTGTTTGAATCACAATGCTGAATATGATGAGGTGCTAAGAGGGTATATACACTCTGATTATGTAGGTTGACTTGATATAATAAGTCACGTTTTGGGTTTTTTTTATAATTTTTCGTAGAGGGGTTAGTTAGAGAGCTAGTTTAAAAAACGTTATTGCTTTTTCACTTATATGAGATGGATATGTGACTGATATTGATGCAATGAAGGAAGCTATATTGTTAAAAGGATTCCTTGGTAAGATCACTAGAATAGAGGAAAAAGTAAATTTCTTTTGTGATAATCCCAATGCTAAATTCACTTGATAAAGAATATATATGTGAAGCTTTATTTTATCCGAGATGTGGTGGAAAAATAGCAAGTGAAGGTTACAAAGATTGCAAGTGAGGAAAAAATATGGGATGTGGTTCTACGCCTTTGGAAAAAAGTAGTTTCAACATAAGGACAATGGATACTAAATTTACTGAAACCCTATGTGGAGAAGTATCCGATGCACGCTATATATGTGATTGAAAGTTGAAATAGGGCTCAATAATAAACTACGGTCTCGACTTTAAATTTTTCGATTACTGAAATGTTTTAGTCATTTAAAGAGGTTTTGGCCATTAGAGGGTTTCAAATTCAATATAATGAGTTTTGGACACTGAATATAAAGTCCAGTGTTGGTATGATCTTAGTTATGGTAAAATAATTTAAGGCTCAACTTGAGCTAAGTCTCAACAGTTTGAGAAGAGACTTCAGGAAGTTGCTTATAGGAAATCTGTCAGCTTTGGTTGCTATTTAGAAATCATCATGGAATTGATTTGTATTGCAAAATTCCACAACCACAATTAGTTGTTTCATGCATCAAAGCACGCAACAAATTATTCTACCACAGTGGATGATGCAATAATTTTTTACTTTATACTTTTCCGAGATATTGCACCTCTAACTAATGAGAATGTGCTATTTAA
Organism: Limnanthes douglasii subsp. nivea; assembly: GCA_036936605.1. Lineage (NCBI taxonomy): Eukaryota > Viridiplantae > Streptophyta > Magnoliopsida > Brassicales > Limnanthaceae > Limnanthes > Limnanthes douglasii. The sequence continues at coordinate 195,486,651 of JAUPFV010000004.1, read as the reverse complement.
ATTATTTTGTGTGTCCTTTCCAAGTGGTATTATAATGAACAAAGAGATGGTTGATAGATTCAATGCCATTACATATTTGGTATTTACAAGCAATATTGAAATTATTTTTTTGAAGAATTTTGTCAACTAATATTAAACCTTTAAGCAGCCTTTATAGAGTTAATGAACACTTGTTTAGAGTAATGTTATTCTAGATATTTTAAAAGATATTTAATGATATTCCTTTTATTTAATATTATTCTAGGTTTCCTTAGTGTTGAAATAACCATTAGAGGATACATTCCATTTAATAAGATTCTGTTTGTCTTCATGTAAAGTTATTTTCTTTATTCTTTCAATATTAGATGACAAGACAACATCCTTAAGATTAGCTAAATTCCAAGTCCCAGCCTGCCAATAATCGTATATTTTATCTTCTTTATACCAATTTTTGTTACTATCAGCAGATTAAGATGATGATGGGATGTATGTGACTCCATTTCTTAAGCCATAATATATATATATATATATATCACCCTTACCAACAATCTAGTAAATAAAACATTCACTTGTCGCTCTCACACTTAATAATATTTTCCAGGTTTTAAAGTTTATAGTTTTAATTTGAGTATTAAGTGGATTCTTAGTTGGAGAGTTAATAAAGTACATGTATATAAACAAAATGTATTGGATTCATTGAATATAAACCAAAGCTTGTAGGATAATGAGTTTTGTATATCCTCAAGCTTTCGTACGTTTAGTCTTTCTTCCTCGTATGGTTTACACATAGTAGACCGTTTAGACCATATTAAAGCTTAATTGTTTTCTTTAATTCCACATAAGAATTTGTTTAGCAACCTATTAGTTCTGGATATAACTGATTTAACCAAGATATTACTTTGAACATGGTAGGTAGAAAAGGCCAATATGACTAATTGCATTAAAATTAGTCCACTATCCCATTCTAGAATTTTGTATCTTATTGTTATGACTAACTCATCAAAATAGCATGCCTTATTACTTGGATGAATGATAAGGCCAAGATATTTAAGAGGCATGTAACGTTTTTTGAAATCCATTTATCGACTCCATTAACTTAATTTTATTTCTAAGAATTCTTGAAGAATAGATGAATGTGGTTTTATTCTAGTTAGTTAATCGACCAGAGATTCTTTGATAATGGTGTAGGAACACACGTAGTTTATTGATATTATTTAAGGATTCATTCGCAAAGATGATCAAATTATCTACAAATGCAAGACGATGTATGTCAATTGGGCTTCTAGACTGAAATATTATAGCATTATTGTTTTGGAATTTAACTCCTATAATATGGTATTCTTCTGCAATGATGAAGATGCTATGGGACATAAGGTCATACCCCCTTACACTGTTGGAATATTTGAAGTAACCATATAGGTCTCCATTTATAATTATTGAGAAATTATCTTAGACAAACATTTTGTTTTATAAAGTATAAGAATTGGTTGTTGAATCCAAAAAATATCACTATGTTGAGAATACAAGCTGAATGATATTCTATCAAAAGCTTTGACCGTATCTATTTTGAGAATAATATTACCTCCTCTGGTTTGCTTACTTAGATCATGAGATAATTCTTGTGTTAATAGGATATTCTCATGAATGTTTATACCTTTTAAGGTCCACCTTGCTCCTCAAATATGATCTTAATAATTTAAGATAGGATTCTATTGAATATAATGCATAGATTGATATAATTGATATAATTGACACACAAGTCTTTTGATATATTTGACACACAAGGATTCTATTGAATATAATGCATAGATTGGCAGAATTTAGAGTTGAATCCACCAACACCAGCCACACTATTAAGGCTTAGTGTTTTGATTGAATTGAAAATTTCCTCAATAGTAGGTGGAGCTATAATATTTTTATTATCTTGATTAGTTATAAGATTAAGGATGATGTTTTTAAAATATTTAAAATTTGTACAAAATCTACCCCGAATATTATCTTACTATGGGGAATGACCCAAAAGTTATAGTAGATTTGTCGGAGCTCGATAATCAGTATAAAATTTTATTTTTGTTCAGGGTATAAGAGAATGGGGTTATAATCAATTAAAGAAACTCGAACCTTTTTAGTCTTCATGGAGAAGCAATCGTATAGGTCCAACACTCTAGAATATTCCTACTTCACTTTGAAACAACCTCTATTAGAAAAACTTTTCAACACTTCATTCTTCCCGACCTGTATTTACTAACTTTTTCTTCCGTTTTTTCCCTTGAATAATATTTAAAGTTATTTAGCGATAACACTAAACCCAAAAAACAAAAACTTAAACAACAAAATGAATGGGCCATCTTTAAATGAAACCGCAGATTCCACAAGTGCTTCACTACTATAAATTTCATCAAGTCAAAGTTTTAGAATATGGAGAAACGACTAACTCCCGATAACAAGAAAAATGTTGAGAAGATTGGAATTTTGAATCTTGAGGCTACCATATGGAAGTCTATCAAACTGCCAACTTACGGTCGTGCTCCTAGCAAACATGTTATCAAGAAAAATAATTCTGATGTCTTTTAAAAGAAAGTAAAATAAAATATTTTTTGCTAAAAGATTTTTCTGGTGAAAAATAGAGGAAAACACGAGAGGGTTGAAGATAAGTAAGGCTATACCGAGTCTGTGGCTAGTTGTGGTTCCCAAGGCTTGGTTGTTTAATTCGAACGAAAAAGAAATGTTATGGTTGATGTAGATGAGTTTCAAGATCTTCCTAAAGTAGTAGCTCAATACGCAAATTTTTTGAGACTTACTCTCGCACTCACTCATTGATCTATCCCCAATTTTTTCACTTGGCACATAACCTTACATAACAATGTAATTTATTATCATTATTTATTTATGTGATCCATATGTCTTCCTCCTTTTCTAACCTCTTTGTTTTGCTTGCATAAACAACAATATAGCTATGATGCAAAAATTTATGGTGAAGCATAGAACCCAAATCCCTGACTTGTTCACCCTGATTAAGAAGTTCATTAAGCGCGTGATTAATAACAAAAAGGCTAAGATCTGGAGGTCTCACAAGAAGAAAGTTATGCTGAAGTGAAAAAATGTTAATTCCAAAATAACAAAAATTATGATAAGATAATCGATAATCTTCACAAGTATGTGGATGGCCTAACTGATAAGGTTAGCAAGGTAGAGAAAGCCATCAAGAAGGCAAAATAGAAACATAATCAAGCTTTGAAATAATTCATGGCAACTTTCTCGAAAAAAGGAGATAAGACTAGTTCATTGATGTGTGTAGCTATCAACGCACATTCCATCATTCTCAAATTGAATAAGAACCTCATCAAGTGAACTTCATTGGACGATGATGACTTCTCATACATACTGGAGAGGTCCTTCATAAGACACGTTATGCTTATTTCATTTACGATGTTGAAAGAAACATTACGGGATATCGTCAATTGGATGACTCCAAGAGCTTGTCTGTTAAGAAGGGTAAAATCTTTATATTTCATACTCTTTGGCTTCTTTTCTGAGAAGGGTTGATAAATATTTTTCTTGTACAGATAATCTTCAATCTAAGTCTTTCAAAACCTAAAATCTACATTATCTAACTTTTCAAGTCTCGTCTTTCCTTCGTTTGTAGTCATTGCTCCCACTCAAATTTGTTTTCCATTGGATTGCTACCATACCCGTAGCTCGGATACCCGTAGCTCGGATACCCGTTGTTGGCAAAATTACACAATTGTTATACGAAGTAGCTTCTAGACTGACTTGAGGCAAGAAAGGTTTTTGGAAAATACATAATTTTCCTATAATAAAATAAAAAGAAAAACAAACAAAAATAACACTAAATAAAACTCACAAAATGTTAACGGAGTTTAGCAAACTATGCCTGCATCTTTGGACCTCCTATATATCAATTTTATTACAAAGACTCAGTGCCTCTGCTTTTTTTTATACATCCACAAAACCTAGCTAATAGGTTTATAGAGAGTTTAACAAAAAAAATATAGAAGCGGTTACATACCATAATGAGTAATTTATGACTAACTAAATTACTTCACTGTCTTTGAAATTCAAAACTTCTTCAACTCTCTTTAATGAGTGTAGAAATGTACAACCACGACCCATTTGAGATGCAAAAAGGGTCTGCTAACCTGAACTGATTTCTAGAGATAATTATTTCTTGATGGTGATCGGTAATGGTATCCATAGATCTTTTCTGGCAATAGTCTGATTATATTTTTCTTATGTTAGTTACTGCGCCTAATCGGATCCATTCTTTTCCCTTCCCCCTAGACTCTCACATCGTTTTGTCTTTTTTTTTTGTATCGTCGCCTGAATGAAGCAACTTGATTAGCCCGACTTTCCTGAATGTTATCCATCATCAGCCATTCTTCTTTTTAGAACTAGTATTTTGGCGTTATTTTAGTCGTAGTGGTCGACGGGGAAGAATTAAATATATGAATATTATTTTAACAAAAATGTAAAATAATTGTTGGGATTTAATATGCAATGTCTCAGCAATTCTCAAGTACATAACAAAATAAAAGACATAAAAGAAAATAACACGAGATTTAACGTGGTTCGCCAATTTTCTACGTCCATGGGTGCCGCTAGTGAAAGGTGTTTCACTATTGACAAAGATATAGAATGTTCAGGGCTTAAATGTAATGAATTAAAGTCCTATATGATCAATTGTAAAGTGTAAGACAAGTTTTAGATTGTTTGTAAAGTTGGGGGGCTAAAGTGCAATTAACCCATTTGTGTAACTAATTTTGTTACAATAATTCTGAACGCTTATAAATAATGGATGAGGTTGTTAGTACAACGGACGATACTTTCTTAAGTTTAGACTGTTTAGTCATTTTTAATTTCTCTCTCTAAAATCAAACTCTTTCTTTCTAACTCTCAAGAACTATATTCACACATATCAAATTGGCGACCATAAATAAAAAATTATCTTTTATGGATGCTTTTGCATGGTATAATCAGATTCAGATGAACCCAAAAGATCAAGAAAGCACTACGTTCATGATTGATCAAGGTTTACATTATTATATGGTTATGCCCTTTGGGTTGAAGAATACACGAGCTACATATCAGAGGTTGATAAACAAGGGCTTGGCTACTCATATCGGAAGAAATATGAAGGTGTACATTGATGATATGTTGGTTAAGAGTTATGCAGATGATAAACATCTTGTAGATTTAAAAGAAACTTTCTTAAATTTGAGAGCCACTCGTTTGAAGCTGAATCCCAAGAAATTTACTTTTGGTGTCCGATGATGAAACGTTTTGGGATATATTATAAGTGAAAAATGGATGGAAGTAGATCCACAACAATTGCAGGCTTTGGTTTTGATGACATCACCTCGAACTATAAAGGAGGTGCAAGTCTTGTCTTTTGCATTATCTACTTTATGTATACTAGGGTCACTTTTTTATATCATCCAAAAATCCTATGATTTTTTGTTATCAATTGTATTAGTAGTCCAAGTAAGGAACTGTGCTTTATATCATCCAAACATCCTGCCATTTTTTATAGGGTTGCCGTTGATTTGGATCAAGATTGGAAACATGCCAGAGTTTCGTTATAATGAAAAGATTCTAACTGACATAATATCGGCTATTGGAGTGCATTTCGAACTCAACATACCAGATAAGAACAAAACATTCTCAAATGCTTGCTACGTTCTTGTTGAAATAGATGTTTCCTGAAAAAGATCCATCACAATATCTGGATAGGTTTCAGAAGCAACGATGGTTGCTGGTTGAATGTCAAATACAAAACTATACCAATATATTGCAATGGATGTTTTCACATGGGCTACAAGACAAGTGATTGCAAGAAGATGGAGATAGAAAAAAACTTGAATCACAATGAAGTAATGTTTTCAAACCCTAATGGAAATACTCAAAGCAACTTGAGAGAAGGAAATGAAATGTTACCTCAGTTAGTATATAGACCAAAGATTCAGACAATTGTTATACATAAAAATCAAAAGACTAACAACAAAGATATCCCTATTAAAGGAGCTCAAAAGAATTCTGATTCAGCTACCCCTGATGACTTAGAAATCATTGGAGCTTTACATATGTTAGAACACGGTTATGCTCAACAAGAGGGAAATGAAGCCACCAGTGCAGGATCAAACTCTCTGCAACAAGTTAACATAGGAAGCAGCCCTGCAACACCATCACATGAGATAATTGATGACCCTTTTGACCCTAGCTTTAGGAACGTCCTCAGAAAAAATCTAAAATATGAGAAGCCAAGTAAAATGATAATCAAGTCTCTAAAATTTTCATAGACAAACAAAATATACAAGTCATTGTCTGACAATGATAAGGATACTTAACTAGAACGTGTGTGGTATCCATAACTCAGCAACAATCAGAAGACTGAAATCTATAACCTACAAAGAAAATATACAAATTATTGATATTCAAGAGTCTATGGTTAACAAGGAGAAGATGCTTGAAATTGTTGCTACTATAGGATTTTAAAACTCAACTTCTAATTATTCAAATAAGATCTGGCTTATATGGGAAATGTTTTATTAACATTAATGTGCTTGCTGACCATGATCAGTTTTTACACTATGATGTCACTTACAAGAATTCTAACATTAACTTTAATCTTGTAGTGATCTATGTAAAATGTCAAAGGTCTAATAGGCTGTCTCTTTGGAATCATCAAAAACAACTTTCTACTTCAGACAAAAGTTGGCTCACAATAGGAGACTTTAATGTCAAAAACCATTAATAGTTTAATACCATGATAAATGATTTCAATTTAGAAGATGTTGTTGAGATTGGCTCCATGTTTACATGGAATAGAAATAAAAAATGGAAAAGGTTAGACCAGGCTATGTTCATCAATCAATGGGCTGAAACATTTAACAACACACAGGTTATTCACATGGTCAGAACTTGTTCTGACCATGCTCCCCTTTTTATCTCAGCTAACTCTTTAAATGACCCTAGTAAAAAAAATAAAAGCTTCATGTTTATGAACATGTGGACAAATGATTCTTACTTTCTTAGTGTTGTTGAAAATAACTGGAAAATTACGATTGTAGGTTTGTCTAGCCAAATTGTTTGGTTCAAGTTGAAAAGGTTAAAGAAGTGCCTAAAAGAATGGAATGCAACTCAGGTATGGTAACATCTTCAGCAAGACAAAATCATTAGAGGAGGAAGTGAAGAGGCTAGAAGAGTTACATATAACTACCAAAACCACTGAGGTTCAAACCGATCTTTAGAAGACTAAACGTTTGTTAATCCAAGCATTAAGAAATGAGCATGACTTTTTGAAACAAAAAAGTTACAACAACTGGCTCAAGGAAGGTGATCACAATACCAAGGTGTACCAGGCTTATATCTCAAAGAAGAGAAGAAAGAATGTTATTAGGGAAATAAAGGAGAACAATAACTGGATCTAGAGCGAGGAAGAGATTGTCATCTCAGCAGATAACTTCTTGAAAGAAACTCTTTCTAAAGGCCCTTACAATAGCAGTAAAGAAAAGACTATGATTCTTTAAGACAAGATATTTAAAAATATTCCCAAGCTTATTACTCAGGACAAAAATGATAATCTCATGAAGCTCTCAAATGAAGAAGAGATCTGACCGGCTATAAAGAGCTTAAACTCATCAAGTGCAGCAGGTCTTAATGGTTTCAATATCCTTTTTTATAAAGTCTGTTGGAAAATTATTGAGAGTGATCTGTGTCTCTCTATTAATTCTTTCACTAAGGGTAAAAATATACCTAGTGGCATCTTTGCAACAAGAATATGCCTTACTCCTAAGAAATCTAATCCTACCTATTGGGACAATTACAGGCCTATAAGCCTTTGCACAATGTTAACAGGATTTTGTCCAAGATCCTAAACACTAGACTTGCTGATATCTTGCCTAAAATTATCTCCAATAGTCAGGCACCTTTTGTAAAGGGGATATCCATACATGAGAATATATTAGTTGTTAAAGAGTTGGTCCATGATATCAACGAAAACCCTAAGACTAGTAATATAGTTATTCAGTTGGACATGTCAAAGGCATTTGACAAAATAACCTTCTCTTTTATAACTAAAGTATCGATATTGTTTGGCTTCTTAAATGAGTTTATCTCCGTAATAAACAAGCTAATAACTAATTTCTACATATCAGTGTTAATTAATTACGAGATTCTTGGATACTTCAACCCCAAAAGAGGCCTAAGGTAGGGGGATCCCTTGTCCCCAAGCCTCTTCATTATTGAGGAAAACGTTTTAACTAGAGGTCTTTTCACTCTTTTTAGCTCTAACAATAAGATGAGATACTCATCTAGGACAGAATACCTTGCCCCAAGCTTAGTTTTTGCTGATGACATTCTTGTCTTCACCAGCAACTTACACTCCTGTAGTGCTTTACTTTATAATTTCCTGGACATATATAAAATAGCATCATGTTAGGTTATTAACAAGAGCAAGGCAAAGATAATAACATAAAAAATCTTCATCAATCCAAAGTCTATCTCCTTGAAGCACAAACTGGTTTTTCTACGGATAATATGCCAACTAACTACCTTGGTGTTTGTCTATGCAACAACAATAAGTCCAATAACTTTAACACCATTCTTGATAAATTCTACACTAAGATCAATGAATGGAATGCCAAATTCCTCTCATTCGGAGGCAGACTTACTCTTGTATCCTCAGTACTTATGTCTATTCCTAGTCTTTGGATGCAAAACAGCTTAATAATAAACTGCATCATTAAAAGACTTGAGAAAAAATTCCATAGATTTCTATAGAGAAGTAACTTTAATGAAAATAACATTCAATAGACTTCTTGGTCTAGAATTTGATGTCCATTTGAAGAAGGTGGGCTAAACATCAGAAAATTAACTGATATGCAGCACACCTTCTCTCAAAAGCTGTGGTTTAACTTAAGGAAAAATGAAAGTCTTTGGGCTAATATAATGAAGAATATATATTGCAAGCATACTTACCCATATTACATTAATAGAAATAAAAAATCTTATTTGGTTTGGAAAAGACTCACAGGTATAAAGGATGAGGCAGAAAGCAACATGAGATGGATTTTGGGAAGAGGAGAGATAATTGGCATAACCAACAACCCATTATCAACTCAAGTAATAATGTTAATAACAGTTGGTATTTGTAAGCTAATGTAAATACCTTTTCGAAAGACAATGGATGGAACATGGACTTTCTATCTAGCTGCTTACCTGCATAAAGAATCAGCCAAATAATGAAGTTCAACATTAACACTATAAGGAAGACCAATTGATTTGGATGTTATCAAAGGACAATAACTTATGTACAAAACAAACTTGGAATAACATTAGGCATCAGTCCTTATGTTGTGGTTTATACAAGAAGATTTGGAATGTACTTACTCCCAGGAAGTATCTTTCTTCCTTTGAAGACTAATGAAAAACAATATAACCGTTGATTCTATAATGCGGAGAAGTCATATAAGTATGGCTTCAAAGTGCCAGTTCTGTTCAGAATCAGAAAATATAAGTCACTTGTTTGGTAACTGTGACTTTTCCTGGCAAATTTGGACTTACTATAGTAATCTATTTAACATCAAATTTGAAAGATACATGGTTTTGTCCCATTTAGTTAGAATATGGCTCTGTTTTTCAAATGCTAAAGTCCATATCACTTACACTATTCCTGCCCTTATTTGTGCAATAATATGGAAGAGCAGAAACAATATCAAGTATAAAGGTTCTTATGACTCTGTAAATAAAGTCATTTGCAAAATAAATAGGATCATATATGGTTTGGTTTATTTTGGGCTGAGGGTAGTTTTGTAAAAAGTCTTAATAAGTTTTGGGTGTTTTGTGTTTAGTATGAGGAGTAGTGAGATAATTAAGCAGCATGCTAGTATTAAATTCTGATTATACTCATTAATGAGAGTGGTTGGGGTATTTATATGTTAATTATTGACGCATGGGCTTACCGGGTCATGTTGTGAAACCAGGTCGAATTCAAATACCTATTAGTTTTTAAGTAGATTAGCAAATAGCTTAGTTAAAAGTTATTTACGTTTGTCCTGTTCGGATTTATAGTGGTGTGATATGGTCTGAATTACCCTTGTTCGGATTAATGGGTTGGCTGTGACTATAAGATCCGAACTCATCAGTAACCCCTTTTTTAGGGCTTGCAAATTATCTTTGGAAGGGTTAAAAAATTTACCAAGTCAACATCAATTTCGTCTGATCTGCTTGCGTCGTCCGAATTGAAAAGCTTCTTTTCACAAACAACCCAGTTCAAATTTTATCAGAACTGACTTTTCTTTCCAGATTTCTAAGAGTTTTTTCTCGAATCGTGGGACACGTGTCAACATTTGGTTTGACCTCCCAACCGTTATTTCCCCTGGATTGTCGCACCCACTAGGTCTAGACAGTTATCTAGGTTTTGATTTTTCACACATTGTGCAGCCTTTAATCATTACGAAAACCCTGTTCACCTTCTCTTTGGTAACTGTTTCTTTTTACTCTTATATATATCTTTTTACTATTCCATTGTCTTCCACACTCGAAACCTTCTTAGAGAGAAGAAATACTATTTTATCTTCATCTTCAAACTGTTCTTGAGAGATATATGTTCATAGCCAGAAACGCCTTAGTTAAATGAAGTTGGTTGAACTTATCTGAGTTAGAGAGAGCAAGGAAAGTAGAAAGAGAAAGTCGTATCGTCGCCGATCTCCCTGTTTCTCCAGGCGAGAAAAGTAATCAACCAAACCAGGACGCCGATCAGGGGTCATCTTCCTCAAGAAAAATTAGACCCAGAAAACTTCCATTCATACCAAACCTCTCACCCCTCCCTTCTGGCTCTTCCGTACAAGAATCTCAACACCCTATTTCCAAGGAAATATTTGTTTCAAAAATAAGAAAACCCTCACCATTTATAACGATGGGATCCGATACAGAACGGCCACCAGAGAGGATAACTCCTCGCCCGACGACTCGCCAAACCAAAACCAAGTCAACACCATCATCTTCAAAACCCTCCGGATCGAGGGTGGCTAAAGTTGCTCCACAGGCCAAGCCCTCCGGACATTAACCTCTACCAGACATCAAGCCCTCTGATGCAACAAGTGCACAACCACCTGAACAACTTCTGATGAAGGAACCGGAGCAGCCTTCTTCAAAGACAACTGAAAAACCTTCCACAGTGATGGAAGAGAATATAGAGGACATCATTGAAGAGGCATCTTTTGAGACCGAGGCGTCAGGTCAGACAGGGGATGCTGCCTCAGAAAGGAAAGGTAAATTTAAAGTTGGCATAACTCATTAGGACGCTTTTCCGGAGAGTCTAGAGGATAAACTAGGCCATTGTTTTAAACATGTCAGCGTCAAGTATTTGTTGGCTTTGCAAAATATTAATTATGTCTACACCCACACTGCCGAATTAGGTCGAATCCAGACCAAATTGGGGATTTTGAAGTCTGTAAAAGTGAGGATACTAATCACTCTGGAGACCCCTATGGACTGTAAATTGAACGAGGTGGTAGTATACATTGAAGTGCTGAATTGGGGACTTCGGTTCCCTTTAGACCCAGAGATTGTCAAATAATTTCATCTGGTCAAACTTTGTCCCAGTCAGCTAAGCCCAAACGCCTGGTAGACACTCTTATCTTGTATCATGGCGTCTAGACTGTCAAAGATCCCTCTTCCAATGCAGCAGTTTGCTGTTGTACCAAGTATGTGCAAGAACCACCAAATTCCCTTCTACCAGTACAACATGGGGAATGATTTCAAGGTTGTGGACGACCTGCTAGAGTCCAAAAAACCTTGGAGGGCATAGTTCCTTTTTATTAGTTAGACATAGAAGAGTGGCAGGAAGATCAAGGCTAACACTGATGAGTCCGAATTCTGCACGCTCCCCGGACAAGGACAGATCGGTCCAATGCCTCTGGACCGGACAGATCGCACTGACCGGACAGATCACTTTGAGCACAATGACCATAGGACTGTTCGAACTATGACAAAAGTACTAAAATACCTAAACACTTCTTGACTAAGCTACTTGCTCTCCTACTTAGAGTTCATGGGTCTTTGAACATGACCCGGGTCCATTAAACATGACCCGAAAGCCCATAAGGGCCCAAACATCAGGGTATAAATACCCAACCACCTGCATTAAGTGTGGGTAATGAGAATTAACTGCTAGCAGGCTGCTTAATTATCTCTCTACTCTCTACTCTAAACACATAACACCCACACACTACTATAAATCACCAACCAAATTACTAGCCTACCCTCAGGCGATTATTATCCACACCAAATTGGTGACCACAGTGGGAGCACGAAGGTGCCTGAATCAAGCATTCAAAACCAGCTAAGAAAATCTGTCTGTATGAATCCGGACAATCCAGAAGTACCACCAGCTCTGCTCGAAGTGGTGGGGGAGAACGATGAGTACACTATCGAAGAGCGTGATAGGCTCAATGGTGAAATAGAAGCTCTGAGGGCAGAAAAGGCCAAGATAGGCGTGAAAGAAAATTCCAAAGCATCGGTTGCTCATCACACTGATAACCCCAGAGAGCATGAGTCTTCAAAGACTCATGTGAGCACTAAAAAGACTCATGCCAGTTCTAAAAAATCTCACCGGTCTAAGCCAGTGGAGAGTTCTGACTCAAGCTCAGAGTCTTCTTATAGCTCTTCGGACAGTGAGGGAGTTGAAAAATCCTTATCCTCTAGCAGCGATGAGGGTCGAACTAGAAAGAAGCAAAAGCAGATTAAAAAATACTCAAGAAAAAGGGATAGACAAGGAAAGATGAAAAGGCATATTGGTAAGGGATCATCTCATAGCCGGAAGCATGTAGACCGGATGCTGATGGATCTCTTTGCTTTTCACGATGAGCCAGGTATCTTTGCAACTCCCAATGAGGGTACCGTGTTCATTCGTGGAAGGAATTGGAGGAAATCTCCATTGTCTTCTAAAATTCTGTCCGGAAACCTCCCTAAGAGGTTTGATAGCACCAAAATAGAGAAGTACGATGGCAGTACTGATCCGGACAACCATCTGGAACAGTTTAAGAACTTCATGATGAACTTTGACGACGACGATAAACTACTCTGTAGGGCATTCTCCCAATCATTTACGGGGAGTGCTCTAAAATGGTACAACAGCCTGCCTCAGGGTTGTATTAAAGACTTCGATACCTTTTGGGTAGCCTTTCGAAGGCAGTTCGTACGGAGTAAAGAACTAAAGGGCAATGGAGACACAATAATCCATTGTCCCCAGGAGCCAAATGAGTCCTTGAAGGAGTATATAAGCCGTTTTGTGAATACTAAGAATGGGTTGGCTGATTGCTTCGAACAGGTAGCAGTAGCCTCCCTGAGACAGGGTTTAAACCCAGGCAATCTAGCTGATTCAGTGACCAGAAAGAAGGCCATGACATGGGGAGGGTTGCTGAATCAGGTTGGTAAACAAATAAACGTCGATGAAACAAAGAAAACCAGGGTGCATAGGCAGGTGAGGTCTACCACAGTGGCACCAAATCCCAATCAGAATCAGTCCGGGAATAAAGCAAGAGAGACCGGACAGGGGCATGGTAGGGCAAAAGCTCAGTCTCAGCCAGCTGTTCCTGCTCAAAGTCAGCAATCCAGAAACAAGAGAGGGCCATGGGTGCAACCAGAGTGGTTCGCAGAGTTAAAAGAAAGTGTGGCCACTATTTTTGATAAAACAAAGGATGAGGTGCATTACCGGAGACCGGCAACGCTGCAGTCTCCCAGAGAGCATCGCAATAACTCTTTTTGCCAATATCATAATGATATTGGTCATACCACTGATGATTGCATAGCATTGAAACAAGAAGTTCAAAACTTGATTGAGAGGGGAAATCTGGGAGCCTACGTCAAAAGAAGAGGAGGCAACAGGCCTGACAACACTCACCGGGTTAGTCCAAGTAATGCTGCTCTAGAGGGAGCCATGGTTATAATTGAAAGGTTTGACATAGAATCTGAGTACTTGGATCCTGATCCAACTCGAAACAGAGTGGGTACAATTGAGGAATGTTCTAGGTCGGTCTCCGGGCTCATTAAGGTTTTCGAGTCACTTACAATTTTCGGAGGGGACACTATAACAGCTCCTACTACTTCTTCGAGGAAGAGGCATGTTCATACTTTAGCCTCCCAGCTAGAAGGAGGCATGACTTCTTATCAGTCACAAAACTCATTCCCCTTCATTGTTTTTGATGAAGATGATTTAAGAAACATTGATGGCCCTCATGAGGATGCTATTGTCATAGGAGCATCTATAGGGGGCAATGACATAAGACGAATCCTGGTGGATACTGGAAGCTCAGCCAATATCCTTTTCCTAACCACATACAAGAAAATGAAAAATCCAGCTGTAATTCAGAGTTTGGACAGATCAATTGTGGGCTTTACAGGCATCTCAGCAGATGTGATCGGAGAGTTCGAAGAAGAAGTTCTATTGGGCAAGGGCCCTTTCAAGAAAATGGTCAGAATACTCTTTATTGTGGTGGATTGTCCCACTTGCTATAATGATATTCTAGGGAGGTCTTGGCTCTCTAGGATGCATGCAGTGGCTTCAACAGTCCATCAGTGCTTGAAGTATGCTGTTCAGGGACAGGTTGGAGTCGTCCGGAGCAGCCAAAAGATTGCAAGAGAATGTTATGCCACTGCCCTGGCTCCTCGAACGCTGGGGGCAGTCCGTATTAATGAACAATAGCAGTTTGAGGGTCTTTCTGGGGGTGAGGGTGAAATTGATGACCCCAGAGAGACCCCTCGAGTATTAATACCAATCGAAAAGGTAGAAACACACTGTTTGGAAGATGGGAAAAGTGTCAAGATATGGTCTAAGATGCCACCTGTGTTAAAAGATGAAATGTTAAAGTTTTTGAAGAACCATCAACACGTTTTTGCTTGGTGCAACGCTGATGTTACTGGAGTTCCATCAGAAGTGATATCACATCACCTATCCGTCCGGAGAGACGTAGCTCCAGTGTTTCAAAAAAGAAGAGCTTTTTCCAAAGAAAAGGTTGATGTCATTGTGCAAGAGGTTGACAGGCTCACAAAGATGGGGCACATCAAGGAGTCTCAATACCCTTTGTGGATTGCCAATCCTGTCTTGGTGAAAAAGAAGAATGGCAAGTGGCGCATGTGCATTGACTTCACAGATCTCAATAGAGCTTGCCTAAAATATTTGTATCCAGTTCCCCGGATTGATCAGTTAGTAGACTCCACCTCTGGGAACAAGCTGCTTTCCTTTATGGATGCTTTCTCCGGATACAATCAGATTCAAGTAGATCCAACGGATCAAGAGCATACCACATTTGTCACTGACAGAGGTCTTCATTGCTACAAAGTAATGCCATTTGGTTTGAAAAATGTTGGGACTACTTATCAGAGGTTAGTCAACAAGGCATTTCCTGATCAAATTGGAAGAAATATGGAAGTGTACATTGATGACATGATCGTAAAGAGTGTAGATGAGCAGTTGCACTTGTCAGATCTCCAAGAAACTTTTGCCAACTTGGTAAAAGTGAATTTGAAATTAAACCCTGAAAAGTGTGTGTTCGGAGTGCAGTCCGGGAAGTTTCTAGGCTATATCATAAGTGAGCATGGAATACAGCCCGATCCGAACCAGCTGAATGCACTTTTCCAAATGGAACCTCCTCGAAACATTAAAGAAGTACAGCGGTTAACGGGGAGGTTAGCTGCCTTAAACAAATTTATCTCAAGGTCTTCGGATAGGTGTGCACCTTTCTTCCAAACTTTGAAGGGTGCAAAAGGATTCGATTGGACCCCACAGTGTGATGGGGCTTTCAATGAGATCAAGAAGCACCTGTCCTCTCCCAAGACTTTGTTTAAACCAGTTGATGGGGAAACCCTCTTCGTATATTTGGCAGTTTCAAGTTATGCCATCAATGTTGTGTTGGTAAGAGAGGTCGGTGGTCATCCCCATCCAGTATACTACATCAGCAAAAGTTTGGTAGATGCAGAAATAAGTTACTTGAAACTCGAAAAGTTGGCATTAGCCCTGGTGATAGCTGCCAGGAAAATGAGGCCTTATTTCCAGGCTCATCCTATCATCGTCCGGACCTCTTTTCCCCTGAAGAATGTCCTTCAAAAAGCAGACATTTCGAGCAGGATAACTAAGTGGTCAGTAGAGTTAGGGGACTTCGACATAGACTTTGCTCCCCGAACAGCAGTCAAGGCCCAAGCTGTGGCTGATTTTCTGGTTGAATTCCACTCTGACAGGGATTCAGAGCAAACTACTGATATAAAAGATAAAAAGGTATGTGTCGTCCGAACTAATGGTGGATCTAGCACTATGGGATGTGGTGCAGGAGTATGTTTAACTTCCCCATATGGAGACAAAATGTACCAGGCTATTTGTTTTGCTTTCAGGACATCTAATAATGAGTCCGAATACGAAGCAGCTATAGCTGGTTTAAAGTTAGCCTATATTTGTGGGGCTAAGAGGGTCAAGCTGCTAAGTGACTCCCAACTACTTATCCACCATGCCCAAGGCCAATCTGAGGCTAAGAATGAGCAGCTTGTGAAATATTTACTCCTCCTAAAAAATGAAGCACTTAAGTTTAAAGGTGTTGTCTATGAACATATTCCCCGGGCAGAAAATGAGCTAGCAGACTCATTGGCAACCATAACATATACGGAGTCATATCCATGGATCCATGTGCTCGAAATCCCCTACATTCAACTTAGTAAGGGTAAAGAAGAGGAAATTTTTGAAGTACAAGCAAAACAACCTCAAGACTGGAGATTTCCTCTCCTGCAATATCTCTCTGATGGTGTCGTGCCTCCAGATAAGTCACTAGCCAGAACATTGAAACACAAGGCTCGTGGTTTCATCATATTGAGAGAAGTGTTATACAAGAAGTCCTACAGTAAACCTCTCCTGCGCGGTTTGGGGGATGAAGAATCACAAGTGGTCCTCTCCGAATTGCATGATGGTGAGGGATCAGCCCATTGTGGGTTCAGAGCTTTGACAAGAAGAGTTTTACTCTCCGGTTATTATTGGCCATCAATCATAAAAGATGCTAAGGAATTGGTAAGAAGGTGTGACCCATGCCAGAGGTACAGCAATGAAATTCATGTACCAGCCATTCCTTTAGAGTCAATTTCTGAGCCTATTCCTTTTGCCCGATGGGGATTGGATTTAGTAGGGCCTCTCCCTGTGGCGTCCGGAGGGCGCAAAACTATAATTGTGGCCATAGACTACTTCTCGAAGTGGATAGAAGCAGCCCTTCTAGCAGGGACAACATCAAACGCTGTTATAAAATTCATTATATCCAACATCTGTTGCAAATTTGGTGTCCCACAGAAAATAACAACAGACAATGGGCCTCAGTTCGACAATAGGGAAATGGAAAGTTTCTGTGCCTCAAGGGGTATACAACATTGTTTTTCTTCACCTTTCCACCCACAAGAAAATGGGTTGAAGTGGCTAATAGAACTATATTGTCCGGTTTAAAGAAGAATTTGGAAGGGGCTGCTGGGAAGTGGCCTAGTTATCTACAAGAGGTCTTGTGGGCCTACCGGACAACACCTGGGGCTGCAACACAAGAATCACCCTTTGCTTTGGTCTATGGGATGGATGCATTAGCTCCCATAGAGGCAACTCTCCCCTCTTTTCGTGTTCACAACTTCTTCGAACACGCTAACGAGGTGGCAATCAGAGGTCAACTTGATTTGATAGAAGAAAGACGGGTTAAAGCTCACCTTCGAGTTGCACACTATCAAGGCTTGATGAGAAGCAGGTTTGCTTCCAAAGTTAAAATAAGAGATTTCCAACCGGGGGACAAAGTATTAAGGATGGTCTTCTTACACACTAAAGAAAAGTTGTTCGGAAAGTTGGCCCCAACTTGGGAGGGTCCGTATATGGTTGTTGAAAGAATTAAGCCTGGAACTTATTGGTTGGAAGACAAAGATGGCAGAGTTCTAACTCATCCTTGGAATATCGAGCATTTCCGGATGTACTTGGAATAGCACTTGTGTAAATATTTACTTGTTTGAACATCCATGTAAATATTTGGGGGCATACTCTTTCCTCCCTGGTGGCACGGAGAGGTTTTAATGAGGTGTCCGGGCTGTTGAATAAAATTTGATGCCTTCTTAAAAATTTTCTAAGTGTTTTTAAAGTTTTGTCCCTTGTCATACTATCCGGATTGAAATAACTAAGGGCTATTTAAACTCTAGCCGGAGAACTTAAACACTCTCACGATCAAACAGTTAAAGGCTACTTAAACTCTGGCTATCAAAATTAGAACAAGTAACGAAAGAAGATGATAGTTGTACAGAATAGAAATATTCATTAAAATTAATAACTTGAAGTTGCCTTGGCCTTCCAAGGACTTTTAAATGATCAAAGTCGAACACAAAAAACCTATCCGGTCAAATACCAGACACCATTACAAAAAGAGTGCCTTGGCCTTCCAAGGACTTTAGTCTGGATAGAAAATAAACAAAGTGGATCATAAGTTAAGGTTGAGCCTTTGAAGATGGCTCACCTTCATCTACCTTTTTGCCCTTAGGGTCGTTTTTCCCTTCATCTACCTTCTTGCCTTTAGAATTGTCTTTTTCTTCATCTGGGCTCTCCCCAGTATGTTTTTCATCACCCGAGGAGTCACTTGAGTAGTCATACCTGTCTCCTTCGGCCATCGTATGGTATGGGAGGTCTTCAGGCTCAACATAAAGCCATAAATCCCCTAGGTTCTTCTTCGGAAACTTTTCATGGAAAAGTAGAACCATGTCAGACCTCACTTTCTCAAGCAGTTGCTCTTCGCTTTTGATCATCTGGTTGGCATAAGCATTGATCTTGGCTTGGATCTTGGCCTCCTGCTCCTGTAACAAAGTATTTTTCTCCTCGGCAGCCTTGGATGCTGCATTCTCAAGAGCAATCTTGTCAGTAGTTAAGTTGGTGATGATTTTGTCCTTTGCCTTGCTTTCTTCCTTTGAGGCAGTAAGGTCCTTCTCCATACCGGACAGCTTCTCCCGAAGGTCTCTGATGGTTTCCTCTAAAGTGGCGACTTTTGTAGTGCTTTCCTCCTGATTTCTCTTCAACTCTTCGTTTGCTTCCTTTAACATGTCAGCATTGGAAGTGGCAGTACGAAGGTCTTCGGATAGCTTCTCCTTGTCAGATTTAAGGTCTTTAATGATGTCTACCTGACCCCGGACTTGTCTCTCCAACGTAAGTACCGGCTGCACGTTACTTAACAAGGAATGGGCTATGGTATCCTTTTCACTAGAGACAATAAAAGTCTTACCATTAAAATTGACTGTGTTGGAGCTGCTCGGAGGAATATAAGGCCCTGGAAAGTCATCTCTGGGGAGATTGAGGAAATATTTCCATCAATGATGAGATCTCCTCCCTCAACCTCATCAGTGTGAAAGTCCCCAGGAATCTCTTCGGCCTGTGTTGGGTCAGAAGGCTCAGCATGAAAGGAGGGCTCCGGAGCCCGGAGAGAAAGCTCGTTTCCCTTGGAAGTCTTTTTCTTCTTCGCTTCCCGGTCTGCGCCTTCGCTTCCCTGTTTACGATTTCTCTTGGAAGCCCTTGGGGGTTTTGGGAGATTTGTCTCCTGCCTTTCAGTCTCTTACTCCACAACTTGCAAGAGGGCAGCATCAATTTGGCTCTGCACTTGCCATTCCGGGTCTGTTGGAGCATCTTTCTCAGCATCAGCAGGGTTGGCATCACCCATCACCTTTTTGCCTTTCTTCTTCTTGCCTTTCATCTTGCTCGGGGCTTTGGCCCGGCCTCGCAGGAAGAGTGTCCCATCTGGTTCATGGGTCCTCTTGAGCACAACGTCCGGAGAAGGCTGGGTGGTGAGCTCCTCCCAAGTCAAGTCTCTCCGACCCGTGGTGTTCCACAGGTGAGACCTTGCCAAATTTCCACTGGTAAAAGAATCGTGGAATCGGTTCCCCCAATTCTCAGCAGCCCAGGCATTAATCTTGCAACAAGTTATCTCCCCGGCTTTCTGATAGCCACTGAACTCCTTGGGCAGTTCTGCTAAGACAAAAGTGAGATAAGTTAGTATAAACTAAGTCTAAAAAGAGAAGAGAGACAAATTCAAGATACTTACGGTCACTCCTCCATCTACTTCTGAGGAGGCTTGGGTTCTCTCCGGATTTTATCTTCCTGCCGTTCTCCCAGGCGCCACTAACAAATAAGAACTGAGTCCTCCAGTTCCTCTCCGCTTCCAGCAGATCGTCCACAGCCTTGAAGCCATCCCCCATATTGAAATGGTAAAAGAGGATGTGGTGGTTTTTGCACAGGCTGGCCACTGCAGCGAACTCCTCCATTGGCAGGAGGATCCCGGACAGCCTTGATGCCATGATACATGACATAAGGGTGTACCAAGCGTTGGGGCTCAGCTGGCTCGGGCAGAGTTTGATCAGATGGAAGTATCTGACAATCTCTGGGTCCAGTGGGAACCTAAGCCCCCAGTTGAACAGCTCCGTGAACATGACCACTTCACTCAATTTGCAGTCCATGGGGGTCTCCGGATGTATAGGGATCCTGATCTTTACATTTTCTGGAATGCCCCACTTCGAACGCATCCTGCCCAGCTCGGCAGTGTGGATGAATGTATAGTTGATTTTTTGTAAGAAGAGGAGGTAATTAACATTGACCTTGTGAAAACAAGGCCCTACTTTTCCTTCTAGGCTCCCCGGCAGATCCGGATGCCTCAAGTACAACTTTTCCTTGCCTTTGTCCTTCTTGGCAACAATTTCTTTGCTAGTCTGACCGGAGGGCTCAGACTCAAACGGGGCCTCTTCAACAGAGTCGTCCATCACTTCCTCCATGATTGTTGAAGGGATTTCAGCAGCTGTAGTGGGGGGAGGGTTCAAACTTGATTCAGCCTTATCTCCGGACTGATGGGCCTCAGAGCCTCTTTGACTTCTACTCTCCGGTAGAGTGTTTGGAACAGACGTTTCTGGTTGAAGGTTTGGATTGGACCCCTCCGGTCCGGACAGCCTGTCCTTAGGAGCTCTATTTGGCACCTCTGATCCGGTGCTGCTATCCTTTGCCCCCGATCTTGAGGGAGTGTTTTTAGTCCCCTGGCCTTTTACCAGCCGACCTGTCCTCCTGACAATCAGCTTCTCAGGAGAGTTCTTTGTGTCCGATCCCATTGCAATAAAGGGAGAGGGTTTTCTAAAGCTAGTGGCTGTAACTCCTGGCTCGACAGTAGGCACCGATTCCTGAACTGAGGAACCAGAGATTATGGGGAAAGGGTGGTTTGAAATAGTTTTCTAGGCTTAGTACCTTTGGAAGAGGATGAGCCTCTATCTGACTCAGATGCAGAGGTGATAGGTCTGTCAACAGGCGAGGCAGGTAACCCTGTAGCAATCCGTCTTTCTCTTTCGACTTTTTGAGCCTTCTCTAACTCAGAAAGGTTGAGCCACCCGCCTTTGACAAGAGCGTTCCTCGCTGTAAACATAAACTGTTGAACTAAGTTTTTTTGCTTTAGAGAGAGAAAGCTTTGAGAGTTTTTACAGAATTAAGTTTGAAGGAGATGGAAAAAAAGTAGAAATGAGTTTGTATTTATAGTAAATCAGAAAAAACAGTTGATTCCTAGGAGAATTCGAAAAGTTTGGCAATGATTAAAAGACGGCGCTGATGTCACCACCTGTAATTAAAGAGGTTGCTTTTCGAAGAAGGTGGGTTCGAAATTCAAGGTGAAAAAACGGCTGAAACAACCAATCAGAGAGTGACATGTGTCCCACGAACTCTGGCAAAAACCGTTTTGAAGTCGTGAAGCTTTATCTGTCCGGATAAACCCATAGACCTGTCCGGATTAAAACTGCCCTTAACGTCGGACTGTTTTTCAGGTTTTTAGCAAGAGTATTTGCACAAACACCTAAAAAAGGGGCTCCTGATGAGTCTGAATTCTGCACGCTCCCCGGACAAGGACAGATCGGTCCAAGGCCTCCGGACCGGACAGATCGCACAGATCACTTTGAGCACAATGACTGTTTGAACTATGACAAAAGTACTAAAAAACCTAAACACTTCTTGACTAAGCTACTTGCTCTCCTACTTAGAGCTCATGGGTCTTTGAACATGACTCGGGTCCATTAAACATGACCCGAAAGCCCATAAGGGCCTAAACATCAGGGTATAAATACCCAACCACCTGCATTAAGTGTGGGTAATGAGAATTAACTGCTAGCAGGCTGCTTAATTATCTCTCTACTCTCTACTTTAAACACATAACACCCATACACTACTATAAATCACCAACCAAATTACTAGCCTACCCTCAGGCGATTATTATCCACACCAAACACAAAACCTAGCTTGCTGACCAGGAGATACAAAAGCACTTGTAAGTTTTATTTTTCTTCAGTTCTGCTGAAGGAGTTTACCAACCACTTAGAAGAATGGAAAAATACTTGTGCAAAGCTCAATGCATGGGCTTCATAAAATTGGAAAAATTTCTTTAAGTCGGGTAATTTTATGAGGTCTCACCTGTAGAACACCACAGGCAGAAGAGACCTTTCATGGGAAGAGTTAACCACACCTCCTCCTGCTGATGTGATTTTAAAAAGGACAGAAGCAAAAGATGCCAAGTTGTACATGCCTTCCAGGGCTAAGGCTCCCAACAAAATGAAGAACAAGAAGAGGAAGGCTACAACAGACTTGGCCCAAATAGCTACGGAGGAGACTGGTTCGGGGAACCAGGATGGTATTGATGTGGCCTTGCTAAAAGTGGTAGAGGTCAAAACTGTAAGGGAAGCTGGAGGGTTAAAGAACCCACCAAGGCCTCCAAAAAGGACAGAAAGCGCAAGGCCAACAATGATGAAAACGCTGCCAAGAAGAAAAAGGTTACTCTTGGGGAAGAGATAATCCTTCACCTCCCGGAAACCCACCACCAGCTCCTTCTGACCCTACTGTGAAAGAGGAAATCCCAACATACCGCGAGTCTGGACAGATTATTGGTGGAGGAAACGCCGAAGTGGACCTTTCTGTCTTTCAAGACATTAGTATGTACTTTGATGACTTTGATAAAGATGATTTTGTAGGTCCTTACCATTCCTCCAGTTCCTCCACCATGGTAACCTATAACGGGAAATATTTTTCCATATCCAGAGAGGCAGGTAAAAACTCAAACTACTATTATCAAGTCTCTCACTTCTGACAAGTAATCTCTGTCAGACAGTCTTCTAAGTTCTCACCAAAGCATAGAGGTGCTGAAGAAGGAAAAGGAGGATTTGGAAACCAAGCTAATCGCATCGGAAACACCCAAAAATGAGCTCAAAATTAAGTACTCCAACCTGGAGACTTCTTCCTCCCAAAAGCTCACAGCTTTGAAGGAGCAGTTGAAAAGTAAGGATGGTGCTATCCAAATCCTAACCAACGAGAAGACTAAGTTGGAAGGCACTGTTTCGGAGATGACCAAGGAAAAGAAGGCCCTGGAGCATCAGCAAGACCAAGCTATCAAAGCAGGTATTGAAGAATATGCCAATTGAGTAGTAGACTCCTTAGAAAAGAGAGATGATGTGATCAAATATGACATGGTGCTTTTCCTCCATGAGACCTTCCCTACGAGAACCCTTAGTCCCTTATGGAAGTATGTGGAGTATGAGGACATCCTTTTTCATACCTTGGCTGACGGTGACAAGCAAAATTATTCTAGTGGAGTTGATTCCACTGATGATGAAGAAGGTATGGGTGAGATTTCAAGTGCTGAACTCAAAAGTCCCAAAAAGGTGGTGGTGAAGAAAAAACCAAGGAGAATAAGCCCTAAGGTTTTATCATGTATTTTTCTCAGTTTATTGAACAATTAAAGTCCTTGGATGGCCAAGGCACATTTTTTATTACTATTCGGTTTAAGTCCGAACATGTTTAATTTATCCAAATTCCTTTTTGTTTAATATCTTGCTTTAAATCTTTTATGGCTAATGTTTATGTAGCCCCTAAAATTACAGAAGTATTAAATTGAGAAGTATTAAACTTTTCATGGCTAATATTTAAGCAGCCCCTCCAATCACACGTATTTAATAGTCACGATCAATCACTAAGCTTATCTAATCTGCTCAAGATCATTAAAAATTCGGGGTGTTGAATAATTGATTTGTACTTGAATTGAATTGGAGTAAAATCACACTAAATTTTTGAAGAAAGCATCATGTTTTATTAAAGAAAAAACTGGACACCTCATTAAAACCTCTCCGCGCCACCAGGGTAGGAAAGAGTGTGCCCCTAATATTTACATTGGTATTTAACAAGTAAATATTTGCATAAGAACTTTATTCTAAATATAACACGAGATGCTCAACATTCCATGGGTGCTTCAAAGCTCTTCCTTCTTTGTCTTGAATCCTATATGTCTCAGGTTTGACTTTCTTACAGACCTCATAAGGGCCTTCCTAATTCGGAGCCAGTTTACCAAACTGCTTCCCTTTTATTTGTAAGAATACTTTTCTTAATACCTTATCCTTGGTTGAAAATCTCTATGTTTGACTTAGGAGGAAAATCTTCTCATCATCAAACCTTGGTAATGCGTTGTTCTTAAGTGTGCTTCAACCCTTTTCTCTTCTAATAAGTCCAACTGATTCCTGGTCGCTGTCTCATTAGCCTGTTCGGAATAGTTATGGAACCTGTATGATGGTAAAGTAGCCTATATGGAGGAAATTGCATTCATCTCATACACCAAGGCAGAATGAGACATTTGTGTAGCAGCCTGAGGAGTTGTTCGCTAGGCCCACGATACTTCTTGTAAATAGCTTGGCCATTTCCCCGCAGCCCCCTCTAAATTCTTTTTTAATCCAGACAAAATGGTTCTATTTGCAACTTCAACTTGGCCATTTTCTTGCGAATAAAATGGAGAAGAAAAACAATGTTAGATGCCTCTAGAGGCAAAGAAATCCTACATGTCTTTGTTATCAAACGGTGGCCCATTGTCTGTAGTAATCTTTCAGGGGACTTTAAATCTGCAACATATATTAGATAAGATAAATTTAATGACAGCCTTTGACGTGGTTCCAGCCAAGAGAGTTGTTTCTATCCACTTTGAGAAATAGTCAATAGCGCCTATAATAGTTTTGCACCCCCCGGATGCCATGGGTAGAGGTCCAACTAAATCCAAACCCCATCTAGCAAAAGGTATTGGCTCAGAAATAGACTCCATAGGTATTACTGGCACATGAATTTTATTCTCATACCTTAGACATGGATCACATTTCTTTACTGTTTCTTTAGCATCTGTCATTATGGTTGGCCAATAGTATCGAGCAAATAGGACTCTCTGGGTTAGTGCCCTGTACCCACAGTGTGTTGAGCCCTCCCCATCATGCAGTTTCGATAAAACAAACTGGGATTCTTCAAACCCCAAACAGCATAGGAGAGGTCTACATAAATATTTTTTTGTAGAGAATTCTCCTCATCATAAAAAAACCACGTGCCTTGTATTTAACTTTTTTTGCCATAGATTTATCTGAAGGCAATGTCCCATAAAAAATATACTGAATGATGGTATATCTCCAATCCTTAGGTTGGATCACATATATGCTCATACTTTCCCCATATTCTTTCTTCTGATCTAGTTGTATGGATGGGAATTCTTGTATGAGAATCACAGGGTAGGACTCAGAATATGCTATAGTTGCTAGAGAGTCTGCCAGTGTCTTGTCCGATTTGGGAATATGTTCATAGCAAACACTTTTGAAGTATGCTGCCACTTCTTTCAAAATGAGTAAATACTTGATTTGTTATTCTTAATTGGCCTCAGACTGACTTTTAGCATGGTGGATGAGCAATTGAGAGTCACTTATTAACCAGCTATAGCTGCCTCATATTCGGACTCATTGTTAGAGGCCCTGAATCCAAAACATATAGCTTAATACATTTTATCACCATACAGAGAGGTTAAGCAAATTCCAGCTCCACAACCCATAGTACTTGATCCACCATCAGTTCGGACCACCCATTATTTCTTGAAATTATCTTCTGAAGTTTGTTTAGAGCTCCTGTTTGTATGGAATTTTACCAAGAAATCAACCACTAATTGAGATTTAATTGTTGTTCGGGGGCAAAATTAATGTCATAAACCCCCAATTCTACTGACCACTAGGTCATTCTGCTTGATATATCTGCCTTTTGAAGAACATTCTTTAGCATAAACGATGTTCATACAATAATAGAATGAGATTGGAAATACGACTTCATCTTTCTTGCTGCAATCACTAAGGCTAGTGCCAACTTTTCCAACTTTAAATATCTTCATGCAGCATCCAATCAACTCTTACTGATGTAGTACACCGGACGAGGATAATTGTCCATTTCTCTTACTAAGCAACACTTATAGCATATTTTGACACAACTAGATATACATAAATATTTTCTCCTTGCAGGGGCTTGAAAAGAGTCTTTGGTGAGGATAAGTGTTTCTTTATCTCAACGAAGGCATGGTTGCAATGCGGGGACCAACTGAAGTCCTTAACATTTTTGAATATTTTTCTTTAGCACCTTTCTAACTTATTACGTAACCGAGAAACTTTCCAAATCGGACCCCAAACACGCATTTCTTTGGATTCAATTTTAAATTCACAGTTGCTAAATTAGCAAATGTTTCTTGAAGATCAGTTATGTGCAAATCCTCATCGAGGATTTTAACCATCATGTCATCTATGTACACTTCCATATTTCTGCAGATCT
The DNA here is from genome assembly GCA_036936605.1 of Limnanthes douglasii subsp. nivea. NCBI lineage: Eukaryota > Viridiplantae > Streptophyta > Magnoliopsida > Brassicales > Limnanthaceae > Limnanthes > Limnanthes douglasii. Next base: position 195,459,995 of record JAUPFV010000004.1, on the reverse strand, counting down.
GATTAGAAAATGCTTTGTTCACCAACCTCTAATAAGTATCCCCAACATTCTTTAACCCGAATGACATTACCTTGTAGCAATGGAGAGCTCTACTTATCTCTGATTATACCACGAAAGGCATCCATAAAGGACAGAAACTTATTTCCAGATGTAGAGTCTACCAGTTGATCTATCTGAGGGACATGATAAAGATCCTTTGGACAAGATCTATTTAGCTCAATGAAATAAATACACATACGCCATTTTCTATTCTTTTTCTTAACTAACACCAGATTGGCAGTCCATAGAGGATATTGGGATTCTTTAATGTGCCCCATTTTGGTCAGTTGATCAACCTCTTGAACTATCACGTCTGTTTAGTCTATAGAAAACGATCTTCTTTTTTGTAGAACAAGTGCAACATCGCTCCGGATGGACAACTTGTGTGAAATAATAATCGTTGGTACCCCGGTTACATTACTATTGCACCAAGCAAACACATGTTGATTGTTTAGCAAAAAATACAACAACTTCTTCTTTAACTCTAGCGTCATTTTGGAACCAATCTTGACATTCTTACCCTCTGCGAGAGAGTGAGTTTCAACTTCTTCAATGGGTATTATGACACTGGGACCCTCTCCGGGGTTATCAATCTCACTTTCCTCAACAGAAGGCTCGAGTAACTGCTAATCTTCATTAATTCGAACTGCCCCCAATGTCTTAGGAGCAAGATCTGTTGCATAACACTCTCTGGCTATCTTATGACTATTTTAGACAACTCCTACTTGTCCCTGAACTGCATACTCTATACACTGATAGATTATTGAGGCCACAACATGCATGCTGGAAAACCAAAACCTCCCAAAAATTGTGTTGTATGATGTGGGGCAATCTACCATAACAAATAGCCCCATCGACATCTTTTTAGAAGGCCATTTTTCCAACAACACTTCTTCTTCAAACTCTCCAATTAGATCTGCAATACTACTTGTGAAACCCATAATAGTTATGTTTGAACGTTGAATAATAGTTGGATTCCTCATCTGTTTGTAGGAGTTTAAGAACATGATGTTTGCCGAACTACCCGTATCGACCAAAATTGGCGTATATCATTCCTCATATAGATGCTCCTATAACCATTGCATCCTCATAGGGTCCAGAAAGATCTCTCAAATCATCCTCATAAAATACTATGAATGGAAAATGGGGCTGGCACTGATGGGAAGACATTCTTCCTTCCAATGGAGTAGCCAAATTGTGGACATGCCTCTTCCTTGGTGAAGGGGTAGGTGTACTTACAGTATCCCCTCCAAAGATAGTTAAAGACTCAAAGAAACTGATCAGTCCAGATATTGTATTTGTTTGTTCTATTATCACTCCCACCTTATTCCGAGTTGGATCAGGATCCAAATACTTAGAGTCAAAATCGAACCTCTCAAGGATTATCATTGCCTATTCTTGAGGAGACGTTCTAAGATTGTTTGTAGGACCTGTTCGAGGAGCATTGTCAGGTCTGTTTCCACTTCAATTTTTCCCCTCTCAATAAGGTTCTGAACTTCTTCTTTCAATGTTATGTAGTTTTGAGTAGTATGGCCTATATCATTGTGATACTAGCAAAAATAAGTGTTTCGGTTTTCTCTGGGGGACTGCAACGCCGCCGGTTTTCAGAAGTGTACTTCATCCTTAGTTTTATCATAGATTATAGCTATATTTTATCTTAAATCTGCGAACCACTCAGGCTGGACCCAAGGACCCCTATTATCCCTTGATTGTCGATCTCCTTATCCTTGTAACCGGGTTGGTTAGCGGCTGGGGGAGCTATAATGGTGGATCTCACTTAACGGTGCACCCTGATCTTCTTCATTTCTTCCACATTGATCTGCTTTCCCACTTGGTTTAACAAGCCACCTCAGGTTATAGCTTTCTTCTGGGTTATAGAATCAGTTAAGTTCCCAGGATTCAACCCCTGCCTTAGAGAAGCAATTAACACCTGCTCAAAACAATCTGCTAACCCGTTCTTTGAATTCACAAATCGACTTATGTAGTCTTTCAAAGAATCGTTTGGTTCTTGGGCACAATGATGATGGTATATCCATTACCCTTTAATTCTTTACTCCCAGCGAATTACCTCCGGAAGGCAACCCAAAATATATCAAGGTTTTTAATACACCCCTAAGGCAAGTTATTATACCATTTAAGAGCACTCCCCGTAAAAGTTTAGGAGAAGGCTCTGCACAAGAGCTTATTATCGTCATCAAAATTCATCATTAAATTCTTGAATTGCTCTAGATGGTTGTCCGGATCCCAACTTCCATCATACTTTTTCACTTTGGAACTATCAAACCTTTTAGAAAGGTGTCTGGACAATATTTTTGCGGACAAAGGTGACTGCCTCCAGTTTTTATTGCGACTAAAGACTGTATCCTCATTAGGAGTTGCAAAAATACCTGGTTCGAACTGAAAAACGAAAGGATCTATCAGCAACTGATCAGCATTCCTATGGGACGATCCTTTGCCCAGATGCATTTTAAGTCTACCATGTTTGTCCCTCTTTCTTGAGTGCTTTTTTATTAATTTTATATTTTTTCTAGATCTCCCCTCTTTACTGTTTGATGATAAAGATTCTTTAAGCTCAGCCTCATTCGAAGAGCTACTGGAGGACTCAGACCCAGAACTTTCAACATGCTTGGACTAATGTGTCTTCTTTGAACTAAGATGAGTCTTTTTTGAACTAAGGTGAGTCTTCAGTGATGGCTCATTCTCCTTAGGATTGTCAGTATGGTGAAGAACTGCCGCTCCAGATTTCTCCTTGATACCTTTCTCTGCGTTTTTTATGGCTCTTAGTGCCTATATCTCTGTCCTTAGCTGATCTCGTTCCTCAACATTATATTTCTTATTTTCCTTCATTGTTTCCACCTTAGGAGGTGGATTACCTTGCTCATTCAGATCCATCTGAATTGTTTTTCTTACTGGTTTTGAATATAAAATTCAGGCACCGTCCCTCCCAGTGTGGTCGCCAATTTCGTTTGGTTTATTTTGGGTTGAGGGTAGTTTTTTGGGTGTTTTGTGTTTAGTGTGAGGAGTAGTGAGATAATTAAGCAGTCTCCTAGTATTAAATTCCGATCACACTCATTAAAGAGAGTGGTTGGGGTATTTATACCTTATTTATTGACCCATTGGCTTATCGGGTCGGGTTGTGAAACTGGGTCGAATTCAAAGACCCATTAGTTTTTAAGTAGAATAGCAAATAGCTTAGTCAAAAGTTATTTACGTTTGTCCTTTTCGGATTTATAGTGGTGTGATATTGTCCAAATTACCCCTGTTCGGATTAATGGGTTAGCTGTGACTTTAAGATCCGAACTCATCAATATTTGGGCTTGATATTTCCAAAATATTAAACAGAAAACACTGGTCTAATGCCTTGAATGCAGGTATTTTTTTAGGATGCTGCTCAGCCATTAAAGAATCCATAACTAGTACTTACCTCAAATGGAATACACCTGAGGAAGAGAGACTGAAGATGAACGTTGATATTGCCTGCATTAGGAATGGTGAATCAAGTGGGGGTATTGTCATTAGGAACAAGAATAGGGAAATCATTCATTGTTCTGGTAATACCTATGGCAAGCTATCTCCCTTATTAGCTGAAGCAAGAGTACTGATAGAGGGTCTTATTACCTGCAATAAAAACAATTGGAACATATTAGACATTAAAACAGATTGCTTGACTCTGGTAAATATCATTGTGAAAGGAAATGAGCCATGGTTCTTCTATCCTACCATAAAGATATGCAAAAAGCTAATAACATCAACAATGACAATAAGGCCCATCTCCAGAACTCAAAACTAGGCTGCATATTTTCTTGCAAAATGGTCCTTAAAATCCAAAAACAAGATAAGTTTTCCATATTTAAAAGCTCCAAATCAATTACTAGTTATTACCCTATTGGAAAGCTTAGATTTATGGTATATTGTCTCAAGCAATGAGTAATTGAAAGCTTCAGAATTAAACTAATATTTGAAAACATTTTCATCAGGAGAATTTCAGTAGGACAACAAGCATTGATGTTGTCTTAAAGCTAAATGAAAGAAGAACTGAATGGTCATACCCTAGACTTGAAGCTTGGTCAGTGATGAGTCGCCATTAATGAGGTGCATCAATTGAAGCCAAGATGTAGCAGGGATTGCTCTATAAGTTGTAAATAATTGCTGCTAAAATCCAGAAACCGACTCTAAATCTTGGAAATCCGCTTGGGATTTAATTTTCTCTTGAATGAAATCAAGAAGAAGCCAAAATTTGCTTCGAAACAAATGAAGAAGCTGAAAATCGAGAAGAGGAGAGAATGAGAGAATGTGAAAATTTTCACTTATGAGCTATATGTTTTTTATGTATAAAATTGCAATCAAGTCCTTGTATCTTGAAAAACTCTCAATTTGGTCCTCAAATTAATTTTAAAAAAAAATGTCTAAAAAATGCTAGGCTAAACATATGATTTAAACCCGGGCTTGAAATTTTCTACAGCTCAAAGTTAGAGATGGCAATTCGGGTGCTGTCCGGCCCGATCCGATCTAGCCCGGCCGAGTTTTGTCTAGTCCGAACATAGGACGGACCGGATCGGGTTAAGAAATTGTAACCCGCAACCGGTCTAACCGGATTCAGGTTTCTAGTTTGTCTGACCCGTACCGGTCCGAAAACTATAAAAATATATAAAAATTAATATTTTATATATTATAATAATATACAAAAAATAAATTAAAAAATATCAAAACTAATATCGCGGGCCGGACCAGATTGACCGACAAACACAGACAAACTCGGATTTAAAAATACAAACCCGAAAACAGATCAGACCATTTTCGAATCCGGATTCAAACCTAAAAAAAAGATTCGGGCGGGCCGGCCCAAACCCAACCCGCATACAACCCATTATCACTATTCAAAATTCTTGGTTCTCCTCGATATGTTTTTTTATTGTCCAGCAAGTCTATTAATCCTATTCTTTATTTTTGTAGAGTGAGCTCTTCCTTCCCCTCCATACGTTTCTTATTTTCCAGCAAGTCTATTGGTCCCATTCTTTATTTTTCCAAAAACTCTCTCGTAACGGGCTAGTAAGGTTCCGAAAGATCATCACTCCTGTTTCGATTAATAAAAAACAATTATTTCCGTTATACAATATAATTGCAAGATTTAAAATTGTAGTGAATATAGCACTTGCGAATTCGTAAACTAAATTTAACATTTGTTCGTTTATTTTTAATTAAATTGTAAGAGGATTAAATATAATATTAGTAAGCGCCTAATTATTAATCTCAAACAAATTACTGATATGATACTAATAATAGGTGTACAAAATTTTAAACGATGTAAATTATGCAAAATGAAAAGGTCAACTTTTAGTAGGTATACACTAAGATACACGACCTATAGAAATACCAGCTTCTTTATTCTTCAAACTATTAAAAGAAAATACTATATTAATAAAAAATATTATTATTTTATTAAAACAGAATAAGTATATATATATATATATATATAAAAGAGATGTAGGAAAGAAATTAAGAAAAAAACAATTTGAATTTTTTCTTATTTTTTCAACATAACCCTTTATTTTTCTACAATTGGTATTAGAGCTCCACACGCAAACCTAACAAGACGGTGATGAAATTCGTAAAGGTCGAACATGAAGAACCAACAGTCATGCTCAAGGTGAATGATTCGCTCTATAAAGCATAGTTCAGAGTGCCCTTGACTCATTGGATCAAGACGAGCGGACTTGTATGGAGTGGCACTAAGGAACAAGCGGTGTGATCAATTGTAAGACCTAGTTCAGAGTGCCTATGGATTGACACTAAGAAACATGCAGGGTGGTCAAGTGAACAGATAGATCTGATGTAAAAGCTCTAGAGGTTAGGTAGCCACAACCTAGTTAGAGTGAGCGGATCGAAGTCAATTGAGAGGAGGGTAAGGTAGTACTTTCTTCGAGAGAAATATTTGTTAAGGTGGTGACCAAGTCTCACATACCACATCGGTTAAACATGAGAAGGATTAGTGGTATAAAAATAATAACATATCTAAATTAGAATGAGGCCTTTTGGAAGTGGACCAAAAGCAAAGTTGTACCGGCCTTCGGGTGCCAAAGTAGACAATAGCATACTAGGAGTCCAATTATATGAAGCATTTTGGGAAAAATTACTTACTTGAACATAAGGGAAATTTTGGAGAAATCATTCAAAGGAGATGAAAAGGTAAAAATAATTCGATTACAAACTCTTAGAGGAGAATTTGAAAGTTTGCAAAAAAATATTTGGATTCAAGATTTGACTATATTGTGGTTGTTATTAAAGAATTTAAGAATTTAAACATCATGATCATTGATGAATTAACGGCCTCATTGAAAGATCATGAAGAAAGATTAAATAAAAAAGAAGAAGGAAGTAACGTTAGATCAAGCACTACAGTCAAACTTGTCTCTAAGTGAAAAGAAATAATATTCCAAAAATCATTGAGAAAAATATTGTGGTCATTCTGCAAGAGAATGAAGCAGAACAAACAAAAATCAGAATTTTAAAGGCTCACAAAGAGGGCGTGGAAATCAAAGAGGAAGAGGCTCCAACACTTATGGAATGGGTCATTATGAAAATCAATGGAAAGAAACAAACCAAAATTAGAACTTTAGAGGTTCGCAAAGAGGACGTGGACGTGGAAATCAAAGAGGAACAGGTCATGGTTATTTTGACTATTCTAATTTTCACAAGGAAGAAGAAAAATATGAAGCTAATATAGTGAAAAATAATCAAGAAGCTTACAAAATTTCTTACAAAATAATCAAAGACGAACAGGTCGTGGTTATTTTGAGTGTTCTAATTGCTTGTGACTGATGGGGGAGAGACTGATGATTACTTGTACATAGACAGTGGTTCTAGCAAACATATGACAAGTAACACAAAATTATTTTCAAAATTATTTGAATCTGATTGTGCAGAAGTAAAAGTAGGAGATGGAAAAGCTTACAAAATTAGTTGTGTTGGTGAATTTGAATTTAAAACAAAGCAAGATAATATTGAGAAAATTTCTTATGTTTATTTTGTTTCTGCCCTTAAAAATATTTTCCTTAGTGTTTGGTATCTACTAAAGAAAGGGTATGATATTCATTTTCGTACATGGAATATTATTTATCATTAACTAATCAATTTGTTTCTAAAGTTGGAGTAGCACAAAATAATCAAAGAAGTGCAAATTTTCACGGGCAAGTTGGCAGCTCTGAATAGATTTATATCTAGGTATCTACATAAACGTTCTCCATTTTTCCAGGTGTTGAGGCAAGCTAAGGATTCTCATAGACACCTTAGTGCGATGTAGCATTTTCAAAAAGTAAAGAGCATTTGTCATCCATGGAAGTTTTGTCTAAGCCACTTTTAGATGAGAAATTGTTTTTGTATATCGTCGTCTCGGATTATGCTATAATCGCAGTTTTAGTAAGGGAAGTAGAAGGTTATCCACGATCGGATTACTATATAAGAAAAAGTTTGTTTTAAGTAAAAATATTTGAATTTAGAAAAATGAGCCCTTGCTTTAGTTGTAGCCGCTCGAACTATGCGTTCTCATTTCGAAGCGCATTCAATTATAGTTAGAACTTTCGTTTCTATTGAAGATTGTATTACAAATACTAGATGTCCTGGGGCGAATGACAAAGTGGTATGTGGAATTGGGAGATTAGGACTTTGACTTTACTCATCGAACAACTATTAAGGCACAAGCCTTGGCAGATTTTTTTTGTCGAATTTTATTCAGAGCGGTCTGATGAAGTGGGAAACAATATAGATGAATTAACTTCAACAGACGAGTGAGTAGTTAGAAATGATGGAGGTTCAAGTATTTTGGGATCAGAAGCAGGAATTTGGCTAGGATCCCTATATGGAGGCTATTTATCAAGCTATACGGTTTGGGTTTAGAGCATCAAATAACAAGGCAGAGTACGGGGAAATGTTGGTTGGATTAAGGCTTATAAATATTTGTGGACATAAGAAAGTATGTTTGGAAACTGATTCGCAGCTTGTAGCGAACCATATGTTAGGAAAATCTGAGGCTAAGAAAGATCATGTTATCAAATATTTACGAGAATTGAGGGAATTTGTAGTCGTATTTGATGATTTAACGATTGAACATATCAATCAGGAAAAAACATTATTGTAGATTATTTGGCAAACATTGCTTATTTCGAGGGATATCCTTGAATTATACTATAGGAGAGTCCATTTATAATGATAAAATCCAAGCAGTGTTAATATTTCGAGGAGGTCTTTGTGGCCACCGAGGAAGAACAAATAGATTGGCGGTTTGATTTAAACAATTTATACTCAAAGAGACGTTACCACTTGATAATAGTTAGCTTAAATACTGCGGTTTAAGGCGAATGAGTTTACAATTCTTGGGGAAGTTTTACATAAGAAACCTTTGAGTCAACCCTTTTTGAGATTTTTAGGGAAAAACGAATCTCAAATAATCTTGTCCAAACTGCATGTCGGAGAGGGTTCAACTCAGTGTGGTTTCAAAACTTTAACAAGAAGAGTGTTTTTGATAGGGTATTATTGGCCTCCCATAATGGGTGACGTTAAGAATATATTTCAGTTTTGATAGTTTCAAAGATTTGCAAATACTATTGATATGCCAGTTGTACCACTAGATTCTATTTTTCAGGCGCTTACCTTTGATAGATGGGGGGTAGATTTAGTTGCATAACTACCTATGACTTCAGGAGGGTCACAAACCATTATTGTTGTGGTTGATTATTTTTTAAAGTCGGTAGAAACAGAACCTTTATGAGGAACTATACCTAAAGATGTCATCAAGTTTATTTTATAAAATATTTGTTGTAGTTTTGGGGTGTCTCAGATAATTACCACATATAATGGACCTACATTCAACAATAAAGAGATTATGTCCTTTTATTCTTCGAGAGAAATCAAACAATCTTTTTCAATACCTTTTCATTCACAAATAAATGGCTAAGCGTATGTCACAAATAGAACTATCTTGGATGGCCTTAAGAAACAATTTGGAAGGCGCAGCTGGAAAATGGCCTAATTATCTTCATAAGGTGTTATAGGCCTATAGAACAACATATTGAATTGCAAATGAGGAGACTCATTTTGCTCTATTATATGGGATGGATGTCGTAAGCCTAGAGGAGTCTACGTTTCCATCTTATAGAGTACTTAATTATTTCGAGGACGATAATGAGGAGGCTAGACGAGCAGATTCCGATTTGGTAGAAGAAAAAAGGATTAAAACACGATTGAATTCACTCTATTACCAAAATTTAATGAGACGTCGCTACAATTGAATTCATTTTATTATCAAACTTTAGGTGATAAAGGTTTGATACAGACTTTTTTGCATACCAAAGAAAAAAGACTGGGTAAAATGACTTGAAACTGGGAAGGACCGTATTCAGTGGTCAAAAAGGTCAAACCAAGGACATATCTCCTGGAAGATATATAGGGGAGACCATTACAACACCCTTGGAATATTGAACATTTGTGATTCTATTGTGAGTAATTTTCTGAACATCCATGAGGATATTTATTTTCATGTGTATATCGACCGGTGTATACTTTTTCTACTCTTGGTGGCTCAAGAAGGTTTTAATGAGGTTCATGTATAGCAGGAATTGTGAATATAATAGTTATTTTGCCAATAAATCAAGTGTACGTTGTCCTTTTCATAGAGATAAAATCAATCTTATAAAATATGATCGTTTTTCAACTTCAAATTTAAAATTCATTATTATCTAAATGTAAGGATTTTTATGTAAATTTAACAAAGGTTGATAACCCTTGAAATAATTTACGAATAATATTTTATTAACATCCAATGTATGTGACAATATTATTTGAACTACCAATGTATGTGGTGATAATAATCGAAGTACCAATGTGTGTGACAATATTATTTTAAATGCCAATATGTGTGGAAATATTTTTCTAAGTGACAATGTGTGTCGTAATATTTTTCGAAGTGCCAATGTGTGTGGTGATATTATTCGAAGTACCAATGTGTGTGGTGATATTATTCAAAGTTCTCATGTGTGTGGTGATATTATTTTAAATGTAAATTTGTATGGAAATATTTCTCTAAGTTCTAATGTGTGTGGCGATAGTTTTTGAAGTGTCAATGTGTGTGGCGATATTATTTGAAGTACCAATGTGTGTGGAAATATTTTTCTAAGTGCCAATGTGTGTGGAAATATTTTTCTAAATGTCAATGTTTGTGGCGATATGTTTTAAAGTTCCAATGCGTGTGGCGATATTATTCGAGGAAATTTTTCAAGTATTTCAAGGTGTTTGGTATACTAAGACAAGTTGTGAGATTGGAATAATATGATAACATTTTATACCAAAATCTAAACACTGACATTTGAAAGTCACTTACAAAAACACAAACAATGACATGTGATGGTCACTAAACAAAATACATGAATGGATAATTAAACCCAGTTCGTAAGCACAAAAATATGATTTATTCCTACTTGACTTTGCCACCATTTGGAGGTTCACTTGAGCTGTTATCCGGGGAACTACCCTCATTTTCCGAGTCTTTGCTTCTTGATAAATTAGATATGCTATTTTCATTGTCTTCAGATTCTGAGTCATGTAAATCACTCACACCGGTTGTAAAAGAATCTTTAGGACGTTGGTTTTCTGGAACCATATACCAATAATATACCATGTTTACCTTTGGAAACTTTTGATGTATGTCAAGAATCATGGAGATTTTAGCTTCCTTTTCGCAACCCTTTTTGGTTTTAAGACAGTTGCTAGCACATGCATTCACAACCGAATTTATAGTAGTAGTCTTCTCTTTCTCATGTTCAACTTAGAACATTTCTAAGTGTTTCAGGGCGTTCTACCTTCCTACTTCACTATCTTCGTACAAAGTGTTGAGTGCTTTGAGGTTAATGTGCTTTTGCTGAAATACTTCTTCATGCTTTGCAGTCAAGTGATGTAATTCTACTTTGTGATTTGCAGTCAGGTGGTCCTTCATTTGTATGGAGACATTATGTCATTCAAATCTATTTAATTGAAATACTTGGAATTGATCAATAAGATTCATTTGAGCCACTTCAGCCCACCTTTTGTTGTCTGTGGATTATATTTTAAACGGATGACATCTTCAACCATAGTTTCGTACTGATCCCGAACATTTTTAGTTTCCTTACTCATTTTTTTGGCATTCTTCTCAAGGGTTGTAAGAGGTTGAACCATATTATATAAAGTCACAGACTGTTCATCGATGGGGCATAAAGGGAAGGTTTTTTCTAATGCAGATGCTTGGGACTGGTTCACCGAAAGGCATGATGATTGATCTTTTATGAGGGGTATTTCTTGATTTTTGTAGGATTTCCTTCTAAATATTCAATCAAATTTTCAACAATCTTACCCGCGGTGTTAACATCTTGATTTTTATTCTCTTGGAATTGTGGTTCAGAATCAAAGAATTGATGGTCTTGATTATCCTCTTCATTTCGATCAGTCTCAGGTGTTGGATTTGGGAGGAGATATCAATAGTATGTTAAGGGACAAATTTAGTGGAATTCTTCGAGGAACAAAGTCAATTTTTATTTGAAGCAACTGTTTTATTTCTTTTGGAAGCTTCGGGGATGAAGCTTTTAGTATCAAAGCTGATAATATCTACCGTCTTTCTTTTCGACTTCTTTTTAAGCTAACCATTATTTTCTTCTTCGCTTTCGATTACTCAACTTGAGTAATTTTCTTCTAATTCTTCTTTGATTTGTGACTTTGGGCCCTATTCCGAGCAGGAAGCGCAACTCAAGCATCTGAGGTAGTTAAAGTTTCACCACATCAGTTGTTGGGGAGGCTCCATTAGTTCGGGTTAAGTGTTCAGTGATATGGAAATGAATTTATAAGAAAGGTTGTGAAGATGGGTAATGGGCTTTCTAATGGAGGATTAGAAGACTTAAGCAAGATGCTCATTGGTTAGTATTGATTTGACGTCTAACGGATACCTAGTGATGGTAACTTAAGTAGTTTGAAAGGTGTAAGATGTATCAGAATGAATGATACAACTTTCTACCATCTTCTATGACTTTCCACATTATTATTAAAATCAACTTTACTACATGAGAGAAATTCTAAAGAACTGTAATTTTTGAATGATTTTAATTGCGAGAAAAAATAATATGATCAGTTTATTTCCAAGTAGACGAAAAGTCTTCTTCGAAGATATAAGTTGTTAAAGAGAAGTATTTTTATTGCTACTTTAGATTTCTTTGCGTAGATAATTATTTAGGGTGTTTCCGACAAGGAAGTTGACTCACAAACGATGATTTTAGTCCTTCCTCAAGTTTCTTTGCAAGGACTAGGGGGCTACTGATGAGGATATAAATAAATTAAGAATGAAAGCAATTGTTTTTAAATTGGGTGAAAGAATAAATAAACAAACTATTAGGGGAATTTGGTATAAAATATTAGTGTAAAGGACAAGATGTGTAATATGTAAATAGTATGTTTATATTAAGTACTAAAGTGGGTTGAGATATCCACGTAACAAACATTAGTGTGTTGTTTGTAACAAATTACCTATAAATAGGTTTACTTTTGTTGGAAATAAAATAAGACCTCATGATTTGACACTTGACTACTTTCCCTCTCTAAAAATACATTAGCTACTTTCTCTCTATAAATTCTTCAATCCATCCAGAAATTATCTTAGACCAATTTACCACTCACGACTATGCCTTAGACCAATTTATCACCTACAAAAACATCTAAAGTGATTAGTATCAAAAATATCGACTTCCTAAAAAAACTAGGTTTAAACTCGACTACCAGTTTACTTAAAGATCGATATGCAAGTTAACTTTTAGTTTAAAATATTTAACATGATGGTTGATATCAATTCAAGTATAATTATTTAGTTGTACGACATTGATTTAACGATGAAAATATAGCTTTGTTGGTTTTTGTAACAACTTATTGGTATGAACACTTGAAATTAAGGACAAACTAATTATCATCTTGTTTTTAATAAGAAATTTCGGGATTTCAGATGTATTGGTTAAGAGTTTGTATTCTTATATGGTTCACGTTTTGATTAAGCTATCGTTTGGGGTTTGGGCTTTCATAAAATTAGCAATCGTATGTGTTCCGAGTTTTTATTTTAGCTGGTGTGATCCAAGTTTTTATTTTAGCTATCGTCATGTATACTTTATCTGTCTATATTTTAGTTCGCGGTTCATATTTCTAGTTTAGATACAGTTCACGGTTTATGCTTTATACTTTATTTTGTTTTATTTGTAGTTCATAATATATATTTTTAAGCTATCGTTCGCGGTTCGCATTTTTATTTTCAATTATTTACGTTACTATTTGTTGCATGAAGTATAGACGAAATAGCGTTTTTTAGATCATGTCTATTTTTGTTAATTATAAAGATGTAAGACAAACAAATAAAAAACTATTACATTGAAACCACAAAAAACATCCAAGAATGATAAAAGTTTCTAGTAGGAAGGAGTGAGATATCATAGTTGAAATAATAAAAACATATAATAGTAATAAACAAAAGCTTTCAAATGTGGGTTTGAAATTCATAAAGCTAAAATACATTTATGTAAAAATTATATTTAGGATGAAGCATGGTAGAAATATGTTGTAATGATAAAAAATATTATAACAAAAATATAATAAGGTCTCGTAATCAAGAATTATAAAAATATTTCTCTAATACGAATAAAAGAAACTTATGATCTTTGTATGTGTCTTTATTACCAACATCGTTTGTATCTTTATTATCATAGTTGTTCACGATTCACGTTGGAATTATCATTTTTTCGCGATTAGACTTTATATTTTAGTATTCAAGCATGAACCGACGTCTTTATTATACTATTTTTTTGCAATTTGTGTATGTAAAATCATCTTTCTTAGCAATATTTTACAAATGAATTGATGTTTTAGTTTTTTTCCTATATCTGAAAATGGAATAACAAAATCAATAAGAAACAGAAGAGCTGAAGGACTAAAAGATATGGGTATACTCTTCATATTGTTAATTTGCTCTACATTATTCTTCTCAATTTCTCCTGATATCTTGGGTACAATGATGGTTACCTAAATCAAATACATGGAAAAAATAAAGAACTAAAATTGGGGACAAATAATAAGGAAGAAATTTATGTATTTAATAAACAACAATTTCGACACCAAACTTGACAGATTTGTAGGATGTGTGGCTTTATTGTGGATAAGTATACTAATAACTTTTGTTAAATATAATTATAATCGTATACATACCTTATATTATACATATGTACATAAAGTCGTTCATTTTGGGACACACAACACTTGGGGAAGGAGCTGCAACTGAAGCTTTAATACCAAAATGTTTAAACTTGGTCGGTCTCAAAACATAAGGAGAAGATGGTTTAACAAAATTATTTGAAAAATCGATGATGATCAGGTATTTAGTTCAAAATTTACATTTAGATTGGATTCACGATTTATGTTTTCACATATATATTTTAAATCAATTGCACATCATGTTACATGTAGATTCAAGAAAATAATTTATGTTCCACAACCAATAACTCTACTAAGCAAAGAGTTGTTGAGACTTCATCATACAGAGTTATTTCTACATCAAACTGACAATATCGCAAGAAAAGAACTACTTCCCATCTACTAAACTTTCTTCAAAAATCAATAATTAGGTCACAATAGATTACGAAGTTTTTAGATAACTTATACCACTTGACAATAACAAACAGACGAATAGAGAAATCACTCAACCGAGCTAAGATAATACATTTTATTTTATGTAATTGCTCGTGATTCGAGTTAAAATTGAACGTTCGCGATAATTATAATACTATGTTCGCGATATTTTTTATTCATAATATTTGTAGTTAAAAGTTGACGATATGAAACAAGATAAGAAGAGAAAAACTCTAAAAGAAGAGTTGAACCATCTCGAAACGTTGAATGAGTTGCAAGAGTCAAATCTGAAGAAATATTTAACACCAGTAATGAAAGAACTGTTGGAGTTTGGACCAATATAAGTTAAACCAAAATTTTATATTTTCTATATTATAAGCAAACAAATATGGATAAATCACTTTCTAAAAATTTGAAAACGCGTTTATAAAACTGGAGAACTGTGGGTCAATCACCTTGCAGAAATCACTGTATTGAAAATAATGATAATGAGACAATCAAGGTTGAGAATTAAGAATTAACTAATTCAAGTATATTTAATTTAATTTATTTACAATTTGAATTTGTTTACTTTTCCGGTTCAAGATGAAGCAATCTAGGAATTTGAATGGAAGGTGCTCCACGTTCAAGAATAGCATGAGTATATGTAGGTTGAAAACCAGAAAAAGGTGTTCAATCATGAAAGTATGGTTTAAGAAAATCAAAAGAAGGTTCAGGTTCAAGATCAGGTTAAGAATGAACCAATCCAGTTTGAAGAAGCATGAGTCCAGGTTGAAGATGCACCAATCTTGGTTACAAAAGCATTCCAAAAATAGAATGTATAAATTTAATTGAAGTGATTGACAAGTTGAAGTGATAAACATGTGTTTTGGCTTCTGAAGTCATTCACGGTTCACATTTATATATTAACTTCGTTTGCAATTATATGTTATATTCATTCGCCATAATATGTTTCTTTCATTTGCAATTCCTGTTTATATGTTTCTTTCCAGACAATATAATTGAGGAGGCTCAACAAAAATGTAGCACATATTGAAAATCCAAAGGAAGCACAAGATCAATAAGATGTGGTATATGTGTAGGTGCAAAACCAAGA
The DNA here is from genome assembly GCA_036936605.1 of Limnanthes douglasii subsp. nivea. Lineage (NCBI taxonomy): Eukaryota > Viridiplantae > Streptophyta > Magnoliopsida > Brassicales > Limnanthaceae > Limnanthes > Limnanthes douglasii. Next base: position 195,444,184 of record JAUPFV010000004.1, on the reverse strand, counting down.
TCATGAAAAGTAATTTAAAGATGTACCACATGTATTAAACCAATAGACATAATACATGCTCAAAACAACAAGGAGGAATTGAAGGTGAATGACATACAAACTTTCTCAAACAAAATTGTCAAAGTTTTCTTTTGTAAAAATGTTAACTATGTACTCTTGAGATATTTTAAAAAACCCTTATATTTAGATTATATCTTCTTCATTCGCACTTACTTATCTTCTTCATTCGTAATTATACTTCCTTTCTCTTATTCTATAACTTGATTTAAGAATCCCAATTCATTTTACTCTTTATTCGCGCTTTGTGTTTCTGGAATATACTATTCATTCATGATTTCTTTATCACGTTGTTCTTCATTCTTTATTCGCGTTTATTTATTTAATTCATTCACAATAACCATTTTCTTATCTACGATAATTATGATTCGTGTTTCTTCTTTTCTGCATTTGCCTTATTTTCTACTCTATTTGCGATTCGTTTTACTTCTATTCTTCATTCAAGTTTATTACTCTAATTCATTTGCATTTTCTTATCTTCTTCATTTGCGATTTGAATTTACTTATCATATTGATTTGAGATCTATATTTATGTTAACATTTTCTTGATGTCTTTTTTATAAAAATTGACACAAGATATAGATTGGCAAAGACTTCATCGTAAATTTAGGGTATGCCGCAGTGTGTGGAAAAATATTAAGAGTTTGATAACCCAAAAAAGCTAATTGACGTCAAAGAATAGCATAAATTTTCCAAGATTCAAAGGGGCTGAAAATTGTTCATAATACTATGCTAAAAACCTATATGACTGATTTAATGACCATAGCCAATAAAGTCGAGCTTGACTATAAGGTGAAAAATAATATTATCGATTGGCGTATGTATTATTATTTTTTTGGGGTTGGTGTTTGTTGTATAGAAACATTCACGTTTCACATCATCTAATATGTCTACTTTCTTGATAATTTATAGATTCAAATTTATACACGTGTTTTCGAGGTTATTAATGATTATATACACTGACTTCCTCTTATCTTCATCTACCTATGATGGTACACTTACAAAACCTGGCAAATCAATAACTATTTCACCATATGAAGTGGTTAAAATCTATATACTTTCTCAATATATGTTAACGATTAAAACACAAACAAAAATCTAAAACATAATTTCGATACAGATATTGGTACATCATAGGAAATATATTAAACCTATAGTTGATAATATTTGGTTAATATTCGTGTGGATTATAATTATGTCCTCCTTTTAATTTGTAGTTCAGCACCATAAAGTGGAATAAACCTGGTATTTGTTGAAATTAAACCTTGAAAAAAGAGAATCAACTATAACTCTATGTTCCTAAAATCATTAAACACATCACATAAAACAAGAAAGACAACTGCTATATTACCTCTTGTTTCACGTTTAGTATTACCTCAAGACTCGCGTTACATATTGAATAATTATTCAGAGTGTGTCTTTTTCATCATACTTCAAGTTTTTATTACCCATGGATTCGTCTTTTATTGACATCCACGATTCGCATTATCGGACAGTTTTGAACCACCTATTTGCATTTTAAATATCTCACAAACAAGGAACTACTCGTAAAATTCCAGATCTAAAGTAAAATGCCCCAAAAATACTTGAAAACAAAAATCAAGAACAAGTGATTGCGCATAACTAGTATGTAGATATGTTAGTGATTTCATTAAAAATGTAAATAACTACCAAATATTACGAGAAAAGGAATTAGAATAATAATATGAGAAAATATATTTGATATGTTTCTGAATCAGGCAAACACAAACATATACAGGCCATAAATAATGTAGTTTGAACATTAAATTTTTTTTATGTAATATTTTTTTGGTAATATTATATCATGCAATTAGCATTTCAAAAACAACATTATTCGTGATACACATTTATTAACCAAAGTATATTTTGCACGGTGGTTCCTGTTTAGCAAACATAAGGATTCATGATTCAAGACTTAGCAGATTGTATGGAACATGATTCGCGATTATGTTACCTATTATTTGTGATTTGCATTTAGCCCATCATAAGGATTCTAAATTCAACACTTAGTAAATTATAAGAATTATTCACAATTATAGTAGATACGGATTCTCAAATTATCAATTGGAAAAATCTATGCATAGTTATTTATGATTATTGTTTCTTAATACTTACGATTTGCGCTTATGATTATATAATGATTCACAATTTAACACTTAGTAAATTATATGTCTCTTGATTCGCGAGTATGTTTTCTGAAGAATCAAATTATTAACGATGCACATATTTTATTTTAGCTAGGTTTTGTGATTCACAATTCGCGTTTAAACAAAACAATTAAAAAAGAAGAAGAAAACTAATAAAAGAAAACACAACAAACTAATATGTTTATAATTACATCAATCTTATAAAACGTGTTCGCATGAACGTCTATTATGATCGAATCATGAATAACGGTTACACTTCTTCTTTCAGATTAGTACTTCTCTTGTAGATGGAATACACTTCTTCTTAGGCATGGTAACTCTTATTTTCAAGTTTGGGGGAGAAATTCCATAACACTAGTGGAAGTAGAGGCGTTAACAAAAATATTCAAATTTTCAATGCTATATGAGTAAGTTTTGTATACGATCTTATGTTGATAGAATGGCTCAACATATTTCATTGGATTCTCTCCAATGGCTAGTATGGCTGCCTAGGTCTGAGAGAACGAAAAACACTCGATTTTACACATACCACAAAAAAAATTGAAATCCATGATCAACAACCATAACATGTTTCAAAAATGTGTTATGTGAAACATATGAAGAACAGATTAACCTTGTACGACATATTCCCAAATTAGACTTAAGCTTTTTTTCAAATTCACAGAAAAATTCAAGAGTTCAACCTAGATAATCCACATAACATCTTAATAATTAAATCATCAGTAAAATTATAATCTTGTTAACTAATTCCAATATAGAAGGATCACACAAATATTTGATCAGATGGTGAAAAGACTCAGCAGGACTAAAGGTCATGCATCTCTACTGTTTGACTTTAGAAATATCATATGAATATATGAATAGAGATAAATTTTGTAACAAATAAAAAAACATTTTGACCTTCATCATCAATAAGATATTACATATGTTTAGTGTTAAATCTCTTATTATGGGTCATATGCAACTTTTTTAAAACTTTTGAACCATCATTACGTTAAAATTTGGATGTGTATATCCTCAATGCATACTTTGACATAACAATAAGATGAAAATCATAGTTCACATGATAAAAAATGGTGAAACAAAGAAAAATAAAATTAAGTATACATATGTGACGATCCGATATAAATGTGATTTGACAATCTACCAGTTATCTCACCTTCTGATCCAACAATACCAAATAAAACCAAGAAAATACCACCATCTTTTCATCCAATATGTTATTCACGAGTCAAATATTATATTATACTTTAGATTATTTATTTTTCTTTAAATGTAACATGTAGTTATAGATTCACGATTTTTGTTAATATAGTCAATCATTCGCAATTTACTTATTCTACGTTAAATCTGCGTTCTCATTTAATATAACTAGGAGTTCGTAATTAGTCACTTATATTCTCATATTATATTTATTGTTCGTGTCTAATATAACCAGTATTTCATGTATCATATTTTGTATTTTAAAATAGATCTGTGTTTAAAAAAATTATTGTTATTACCATTTTTAGTTATGACACACAACAATACTTATTTGTGTTTCCCCGTAAAAACAATTCAATAAATAAATAAAAAAGAATAAAGAGAGTGGAAAACGTGAATACAAGACTCAAATGCAACAAAACTATATTTTAAGCACTTAGTTTCAAGAGTATATTTGATAAAGTAGTTACTCGTTATTATCAAGACTCTTTGGAGATTTAAAGTAATATTTAACTGGATTAAATAAACTATAACTATCACCATAATAATGTTTTTTTATATTTTCTTAAAATAATTTGTATGAGTCGGTACGAGTAATTTAAACCATAATCATTCTTTACAAATGATTGTACGATTTTGGTTGACATATTATTATTGGATCTAATACACTCGTGTACTTCGTTAGCAATTAAATCTGATATTAGCTAATTTTTATTTTCTTTATTAAAAACAGTCCCATAAGTATATGTTCAATATATATTTTAACAACTATAAAGTCGGTAGAGGAATCAACTGATGTATAAAGTCTTGATCGACATCCATATGAGACTTTATTCTAACAATAAGAATTACTTTTTATTTTTTATTTTTTATTATAAAACACTTAACGTAAAAATCATTCTCTACAGCGTAACGAGATAAAAACCAATATGAAAGATGCAACCCCTTCTTCAAAACTTGCCAGTAACTTATAATTTCATCAATCTAAAAAATAATATCAAGTTGTTTATTGTTATGACCACCAAAACCAAGTTTTAAAGAAAAATAAATGATCAATTCAAGTCTATTTTCTCTAATTCAGAACTTGTATCTTATACAATATCGTTTATTCTGGTGCAACACCAAACTTTATATTTTAGGCTATATGTACAAGTTTTGCGATGAAGGCTTCACACTTTTTTGGTTTAGGATTCTGTTGGAGTATTAAAATTTAGAGAGAGACAAAAATCTAAAAATAAGCGTTATGGCGTTAATAAAAAGTTATTTGGGGAATTCTAAGTATTAAAGTGATCATTATTCGTGATTCATTTATGAATTTAAGAGATTGTGGTTTATAGTTCATTCACGTTTTGTGTTTGTGGTTTATAATTTGTTCACGCTTCGTATTTGTGGTTTATTATAGATTTTCATTTCCCTTTGTTGGTTTATTTTTCATTCACATTTTTCATTTGTGGTTTATTCTTAATTTTTATTTTTATCAATCTATAGGTAAAAGATTCACATTTACTAAAACTAATATTCACGTTAAAAAACAATATATAACTTGATTTGCGATTCGTGTGTACGCATTTTTTGCGTTCACGAATTATTCACGACCCACGTTCACATATTATTTGTGTTTTCTACTCATGTTTAATCAATCATGGGGCTGTTCAATTTTTTGGCTGCATTCACAATTGGCGAATATAAAATAGCACGTCAAACTCATTATTGCATGTTTTTACATTATAAACGATTTAAAATTCACATTACAAGCAAATTGTTCAAAAGTAAATAAGAAAAAATCACAATTTGAAATTTAAAGTTTAGGATGATTCACGTTCATATACACTATGGATGATTCATAATTCACGATCAGATAAGCAGTTATATGTCTGAAATCTATTTGTGATTCACTTTAGCATAGACACAATGAATCATATTTCATATATTTAAAACGATTCATAATTCAAAAGGAACAAGCATTGAGAGACAAGAAACGATTCGTGATCCTGTTAGTTTTAATAAGTATGTTTACAATTCATGATTATATATAAATCTGTTAATCGCCTTCATGTCATGCAGTTTGTAAAATTATTACTCATTATTTACGATCCATAATTATATTAACAAAGTGTTCACGTTTCACGTTATTTAGATTTGACATATGTATAACACTAAAATTGAAGCCACCACCTCATTTTTTTAAAGTCATTTTTTGTAATTGAACATGACATCAATAAAGGTTATTGGGGTTTATCGTAAAATTAAAACTCTAGCCAACATTTTTTAATATCATGTTAAACCTAAAAGAATGGCCTTTAAGAAACAAGGATTTATGGTTTTGCATATCCATGCATTAGTCTTATAAACATACAGACTTGAAATAAATCTAGAGGTCGAACTTGAGCTATATGATACACATTAACATATATAAAATAAATTGTGTTCCATATATTCACAGTAATTTGAAATTCGCAACAATCATACATATATAGACAGTAATTATTCACGATTCACGTTAGTTTTAAAAAGTACATTCACGGTTTGCGATTATAATATGCACTTGTAATTTTTATTTCAAATATATGTGATATATATTTGTGAATTTTATATACATTCACATTTCAAGTTAATGAATGTATATAAAACTTGTGAAATACACTAATTAGTACCCATTTTTTCTCATCCACAATTAGTTTAACAAACATTCCAAATTCGCGTTTAAGTTGTCTTCTTACACTAGCAAATGTGTATGTTTTCAGAACAAAATTCAATTTTTATAAAACTTCAAACTCAACGTTTTACAACCTAAATAACACCTAAACAAATACGTATACAAAATAAATAAAGAAATCAAAGATTAATTCACTAATAAATCAAAGAAACTGTATAAGCAATTGAATTGTACAGTCCTAACAAAAACAAATAAATTTTTAAAAAAAACTCATAGAAAAATAAATCGTAAATTAAATACGTAACAAACTTACCTTTTAAAATCGGTAACTAAATTGGAAACTTACTTTTTACAATCAGAAAAAAGGTCACTTTAGATGATGGTTAGGTCTTTTGTAAATTTAGAGAAAAAAATAGTAACGGAATAAAATATATGTTAAAAATAAGCCCTATAAAGTTACTAAATGGTATTATGGATATCTAAAAAAATCAAAGCACAAATAACTATCCAAACGTAAATTTATTCTCTACTTACTATCTTAATTGTCATTTATTCCCCACAAATATTCAATTAAATTATCTAAGGACGACCTATTACCTAGTTTTTCATAATATCTCAAATACCCCTAAGTTAGTATATAAAGCTTTTTTTATGAAACCTAACATTTGAAACTTCTTTTGAATTTAAAAGTGTTTGATTTCATCTTCAATTTAGTATTCCGATTTGGCTATCGATTTTGTTCTGATTTCCCAATTGTTATTATTTACTACGATCTCTACTGTCAATTTATGTCGCTCGACGATGTTTATTCTCTATGAGACCGCAACCATTGAAATCAGCATTTGAACTGTAAATAGAATTAGAATGTATCTCTACGTTTTTATGGAGAATATGAAATTTGTGTCCCGTATCATGTGTCTCGCATCTCGCATCTTTCTAGATACGAGACTAAGGTAAAATGGAAATAAGAGACGTGAGACGTAGAAGTTAGATGTGAGACCTAAAAGCTAAAATATGCCTAGATGCTAGATACGAAACCATGTCAGATGTTGTTAAAGATATAAGGTCCAAGTCCGTTAGCCTATACGTTTTATCTATAAATAAGAGCTTATACACTATGTAATATATACACTTTTTAAAATTATACACAAGCCCTAGCCGCTTCGAAGCGACTTCTTCTTCTTTCTTTTGTTCTTTATTTAACACGGTATCAGAGCTCCAAGAACATCGAAAAAAATAGTGGTATATCAGTAAGAACATATCTAAACTAGTATGAGGCGTTTTGGAAGTGAACCAAAACCAAAACCGTGTGATCCCCCTGTTACAGAGCCTGGAGTAATCTGATTGGGGAAGTGTAGCGATCCCTCTGTTTCGTGAATCTACCATGCATTTAATTTTGTATTATTATATTTCGGTTTGGAATTGGATTTATTTGGAAATCTTTGATATGTTCGACAATTTTGGATTGTGTATTGGTATTGATTTTGACGGAGCATGTTAAAATTTGATAGAGAGTTGTATTATTTTTTTTATTTGGGAGGAAATAATCTACTTAGTTATTTGAGTTATTATTCGATAAAGGTATAATCTACTAAGTTATTTGAGTTATATTTTTGTTGGACTTTGGTTTTGTTTTGGATTTTCTTTTGTGTAGTTTCCAATTCGTTCTCTTGTTTTTTTATTGAATTTGTGTTGGAAATTTTGATCTTCATTTCATCAATAAATATAATTTTTGGTTTTCGGATCTATTGTGTGCAACCCCGATCTAACGGTCCGATCGAAAGGCAAACCAAATCCGTTTTTTCTGAATTTCGAAGAGCATATTTGGGACCCCCAATCCTTCAATTTGAGCGGTTAGATTATGATTCAGCACTACGGTTTGGAAGAAATTACTCATGGAACAGTGCAACATTTTTGTTGGTAAAACCGCGAATTCAATTTGATTTTGATTTTGGTTTTAGTTTTGATTTTTGATTTTAGTTTTAGTTTTGATTTTGGTTTTAGTTTTAGTTTTAGTTTTGATTTTGTTTTTAGTTTTAGTTTTGATTTTGATTTTGGTTTTGGTTTTAGTTTTAGTTTTGATTTTGATTTTGATTTTGATTTTGATTTTGATTTTGATTTTGATTTTGATTTTGATTTTGATTTTGATTTTGATTTTGATTTTGATTTTGATTTTGATTTTGATTTTGATTTTGATTTTGATTTTGATTTTGATTTTGATTTTGATTTTGATTTTGATTTTGATTTTGATTTTGATTTTGATTTTGATTTTGACTTTGACGTTGACGTTGATTTTGATTTTGATTTTGATTGGAAATTGGAAATTGGAAATTGGAAATTGGAAATTAAAAATTGGAAATTGGATTTAGTTAGGAATTTAGACTTGGTATTTGGAATTAGTTTGGTATTTTGACTTAGTTTTGGAATTGGATATTATGAGTATTCGATTTGATTTTGTTGGACCACTGAGATTTTGAATTTGGACTTGGTTTGATTTTGGATTTGGGGTTAAATTTTATTTTGATTTGATTTTTTCCGATTTGGATTTTGGGTCTAATTTTATTTTGATTTGATTTTTTCCGATTTGGATTTGGTATATCTTGATTTTTTTATTTTGTTCGATTAGAGATTATGGATCTTATTGCGAATATGATAGGATAATATGATTTTCTACAATATACTAGTAAGAAATTGAATAATAAGAAATTTGTTATTTCTACATTTGCATATCATTCAAGTATGTCCTCGTCTTCGACTTCATGTATTGATTCATCATTGTGGATTTTGGATTCAGGTGTGTCTCATCATATGTCACCTCACATGTTAAACTTTATTTCATTCTCTCATGTTTCACTCAGATTTGTTTTCTCTGTTAGTGCTACACCAATGTCAATAAAGGGTATTGGCTCTATTTGTACCTCTCATATATCGATATCCGATGTTTACTACATTCTCACCCTTTCTTTGAATCTTGTTTCAGTTACAAATTGTGTAAATATGGTTAGTGTGTCTTATTTTCTGGTTCTCTTTGTGCTATACAAAATCAACAAACTCATAGAGTGATTGGGATAGGGGTAAAATAGGGGAACTCTATGTTTTAGAGAAAATCAAACTAACAAATGTGGATGTGATGTAGCCGAGAAAGTCCAAACAAAAGTTTTTTTAATTTTATTTTATTTTATTCAAATATCTTATGTATTTAAATCAAATCTAATTATATTAAGATTTTATTTTATTTTATTTTATTTTATTTTAAAATATTTATTTTATTTCTTTGTATCATAATTTAGGGTTTTGAGAAGCTCTTATATAAAGCCTCATATGCCTTAAGTTATTTTAAGTTTTTAGAATAATATATTTTTTATCTCTCAAAATTTCAATTATTGTTACCTTTAGATTAGGGTTTCATCATGTTACTCTTGAATTAGGGTTTCATCTATCGTTGCTTCTTCTTTTGTTTCCGTTGCGTCATCAGTTTGGTATCAGAGCCTCAGTTCCTGCTACGGATCAAGCATGTTTCTGAATCTTGATTTCATCTGATTTAAGGTCTAAAGGAGAGAACGATATACGTCCATGAAGATCTCAAAGATCGTTTGGTATGCGGGAGACACACTAGGCGTTTCAATGACGATCTTATTGACCGGTTACTGAAAGAGTTTAAATTGGCTACCAATCGTCGCATCAAGGTAAAAATTGCTTATCGAGATGCTGTCTCACGCTATGAAGAGGTTTTCAAAACCATTTTTTTCATCAACTGGACATGAGGATGTTGTCTTCAGGCTATGAAAAGGTTTTCAAAACTATTTTTTTCCTTCAACTGGATGGCTTCAATGTGACTTCGAATAAGGAGCACTCGGGAAGAATTATCTTATTCTGATAGGGTCAACAATTATAATTCCCAATGTAACGATTGAATAAAATAAAATATATAATTTAGGTTCTTGATGGTGATGGTGTTGTGAATTCGAGGACAAATTCTTGTCAACCAGAAGAGGATGGTGTAGCCCATAAAGTCCAAACAAAAGCCTTTTTACTTTTATTTTATTTTATTCAAATATCTTATGTATTTAAATCAAATCTAATTATATTAAGATTTTATTTTATTTTAAAATATTTATTTTATTTCCTTGTATTATAATTTAGGGTTTTGAGAAGCTCTTTTATAAAGCCTCATATTCCTTAAGTTATTTTAAGTTTTTAGAATAATATATTTTTTATCTCTGAAAATTTCAATTATTGTTACCCTTAGATTAGGGTTTCATCATACTACTCTTGAATTAGGGTTTCATCTATCGTTGCTTCTTCTTTTGTTTCCGCTGCGTCATCAGGATGTCTATGGTGTTGATAGTGAAAATCATACTTGAATAATATTGATGCCTCTGGTGTTGATTTGTCTTCGTTTTGTTTGAATCCTCCATCTTCTGAGTTTTATCTTTGGCATTCTCATCTTGGACATGTATCTGCATTGCGTTTATAATTTTTAGTCTCCTCATGTGCTTTAGGTCAGCTAAACACTTGTAATATCTGAGATTGTAGTGGTTGTAAACTTGCAAAAAAATTCGCGTTACCGTTTAATGAAAGTATTACTTATTATATTGCTCTGTTTGATATTATTCATTCTGATATGTGGGGTCCATCTTATGTCTCCACAAGGAGTGGTTCATCCTACTATGTTTCTTCCATCGATGATTATACTCGATATACTTGCGTTTACCTAATAAAACGAAGATCAGGTTTCCATGGAACACTTGTTCAGACTCAACATTAGGGTTGTAAAAAAAGTCCAAAAAATCTAATATCCGACCGAAATATTCGATATCGAATCCAAATAAAACGGATAATATCCGTATTTGAAAGAAAACGGATAATATTTGTATCCAAATTCGTATCTGAAAATAGAGGATATGGATATAGTCATATTCGTATTCGAAATATCCGATATCCGAAATTTTATAAATAAATATATATTTTTTATATTTAAGCATATTTTTTTAGCTATCCCACATTATAAAAAAGAAAAACAAATTACTAACAAATTTGGCCATAAAGATGGAGGGTTGCTTCTTTAAAAATTGTATCTTATCCCACATCTAAAGTTGGAAACATAGTTGCTACCAAACTGTTTATAAAACATATGGTGGCTTTTATCCCACATCTAGAATGTGGAAAAAAAAATTGCTACCAAACATTCTATAAAAGACATGGTGGCTTTTCAAAATGAGATATCGTTAAACCTACATCTGGTCAGCATATAATAGACAAAGAGTTTACCACTCTTTATCAGACTCATACATGAGATATAGTTAACCCTACATCTGTTAAGCATATAATCGGCTCTCGGTGGGTTTTTAAAATTAAAATAAAGTCTGATGGGTCATTTGAAATATATAAGGTTCTTCTTGTTGCAAAAGGGTATTCGTAGAAGTATGGTATGGATTATGATGAGATATTTTCCCCAATGGCAAAAATGACGACACTTCGTACTCTTATTGCGGTTTCATCCGTTCGCCGGTGGAAGATCTTCCAACTAGATGTCAAAATGCATTTTTGAAAGGTGATCTTCATGAGAAGATTTACATGACTCCTTCTCCAGGTGTTTCTCACCAACCAGGTGAATTTTTTCGACTTAAGAAAGCTTTATATGGTCTCAAACAAGTTCATCGTGTTTTGTTTGGAAAATTATCTACGGTAATTACTTCACTTTGTTTTTTTCTAGTTATCATGATTCAGCTTTGTTTATCAGATGTATGAGTGCATGATGGATTATTTTACCCCTATATCTAGATGATATGATCATTACAAGTGATGATATTGATGGTATTGAGGCACTAAAATGTGATTTGGCTCAACGCTTTGCGATGTAGGACTTGGGACTATTGCGATATTTCTTAGGTATTAAGGTGGTTCACTCTCCAAAATGTTATATTCTATCTCATACAATATATATATATATATCTGATTTATTCGAGCGAGCGCGACTTTCTGAAAACGGGACGGTAGATACCCCTCTTAAAACCAATCTTCGGTATTATCCGACTGATGGTGTTCATTTTTAGACCTAACTCTATATCAAACTCTCGTAGGGAGCTTGGTCTATCTTACAGTTACTCGACCAGATATAGCTTATGTTGTTCATGTGGTTAGTCCGTTTGTTACTACTCCTACATCCGTCCATTAGGAGTTGTTCTTTGAATATTGAGATATCTTCGTGGCACTGAGTTCCAGAGCATTTTATTTTCTTTTACCCTTCACTTGACTGTGTGCCTATAGTGATGCTGATTGGGATAGTGATCCTCATGGCCGAAAATATACTACTAGTTCATGTATTTTCCTTGGAGATTCACTATTCTCGTGGAAAAGTAAGAAACAAGATGTTATCTTTAGATTGTCTACTTAAAGTTGAGTACAGAGCTATGGTCGTGACAACATGTGATATTGTTTGGTTACGATGACTTCATGCATATATGGGGGTTGATGTTGCTAAACCCACTTCTTTACATTATAATAACAAAAGCGCCATGCAAATTGCAAAAAATTCTGTTTTTCATTAGAGGACGAAGCACATTGAAATAGATTGTCAATTTACTCGGTATCATCTTCAGATCGTTACCATCTCGCTTCCATATGTTCCATCAACTTCGCAGGTTGCTGATATTTTCACGAAAGCTCAGTCAATAGCGCGGAATCTTTTACTTTGTGATAAACTCTCAATGCTTATTATTGTTCCATTGTGAGTTTGAGAGAGGGTGTTAAAGATATAAGGCACAAGCACGTTAGCTCATATGTTTTATATATAAATAAGAGCCTATACATTATGTCAGTAGCGGACGTACGCAGGGCCCAAAGCCCTGGCCCCCACTTACCATAAAATATGAGTTAATTTATATAGTTTATTTTGGGATAATATGTATTTTAAGTAACATTTTAATTTAAAACATTTGAAATAATGATTATTTTAATGAAACTTTTCATTTAAAAATATGAAATAATAGCTCTTTTTAAGGAAAATACTAAATTAAAATTTTGAATAATGACTATTTTTAAGTAAAATTTAGAATTAAACTCTTGGATAATAACGATTTTTTTAAAATAATGACTATTTTTAAGTTAAAATATTTATAAATCAGAAGATGTAGTCCGAATCTACATCTCAATCTCTCCGAGATTAGAACCACAAATAAAACTCGGTTGATTATGTAAGATTTCTTATTTTTTTATTCAATTTTTTTTTCTAATAATTTGTTTCAATTTTATTTGGTTTAATCTTTCTCTCCTAAAATTGATTTTTTTAATCTTCTTTACTAATTTGATTTAAAACTTAATGGACCATTGTTTATTAAGGAGATATGGTAATTAAATAAATTAGAAAAGAATAGAAAAGGAAGAACATGAAAGAAGATGGAAATTTTAATTTGATAGACTAAAGAAGATGAATATCTTAATTAAATAAATTAAACAAGACGGAGAAAATAAAAAAGATGAATATTTTAATAAAATAAATTAAAGAATGGTGAGATTTTAATTAAATAAATTCAACAAAATGAAGAAAATAAAGAACACGGCTTAAATAAATAAATAAATAAATAAATAAATAAATAAATAACATTGTTAACCCAAATTCAAAGTTACATAAATAAAAAAACTTACAATTTTACTTCAATCATATCTTTTAAATGATTTTTAAAGTATATTTTAAATAACAATTTTCATTTTATTCATTTATGCTTTTTTAAATATTTTTTAATTAACAATATATTATGATTTACATTTACACACATGTTTTTTTAAACAATATATATTGAAATATTTTTTAATTCTTTTAATAAAAGCATTTATAGTATAAATGATGTTTGATACATATTTTATATTATTTTTATGTATTTTTATGTATTTTTAAAAATTATCTCTTACCTAACAAATTTGATTTTATATAATCTATTTAAAAAAATATCTTTTATATAATAAATTTTATTTTTTATAGCTTATTTTTAAATATCTTTTAAAATTATATATTAAGAAATATTAAGATTTATTGTTAGATATTATTTTTATATGTAATAAATAATATATTAAGATATATATTAAAAACACCTGCCGTATACAATGAGAAATATTTTTTAAAAAAAATTGATAATTTAAAATTGATAATAAAACCATTTTAAAATAATGTAGAATGAATTTTATAAAAAAACAATTTAGCCCCCTTATTTTGATTCCTAGATCCTCACTGCATTATATAATAGATACACTTTTTAAATAATACAAAAATTGTAGCCGCTTTTAAGCGACTTCTTCTTCTCTCTTTTGTTCTTTATTTAATAGACGTAAGTTGTTACTGGGCCTCCAGACCCGGTAATCCGCCCGGGACCGGTCCGGTAAGACCCGCCCGACACCGGTCCGAAAAACTTAGCGAGCGGGTTGGGAGCCAAATATCTGGCCCGACTCGCTTACCGGTCTGGACCGGCCCGCCCGGTAACTAGACCGGTTAGAAAGATATATAACGCGTTTTTCCCCTAAATCTGGCTAGTACTGACTACTATATTTGTATTATGGAGTCTGAAAGTATTCAACGTTTCGACTTTCAAACTAAAATCCTAACAGCTAACATCACGGATTCATCTTCCTTCGGCGGCAATCGAGGAATAAAATTCTAGGTAATTAATTTTTTGATAATTTATTTGCTTTTGTTTAATCTTCGTTTATGCAGAAAGGTTTTGAGGTGTATATACTATATAGTATTTCAAATTGCAATCATTTATCTATACAAAGAGACAAATTCTAGCTATTTGTAAGGTTGATTTCCATCTTGTTTACTGAGTTTATAAGTTAATCTTCATTTGGGGTTTGTTCATTATTGGAGTGTACATGCACCTAAATTTATTGCGTTTTGTCTACTGAATTTCCACTCGGTCTTTTGATTTTTCCTAATAGCATGAAAGTTGCAATAATTTGTGGGGTATATTTATTTCCAGCCACGCCACTTGATTGCTTTTTTACTATGGTTTTATTCAGTTCAAGCAATATCTTGATATCTATGTTAGTATGCTTTTGTCCTCACGCCTCAACACTGTTTGGACAGCCTTTGTAGTTCTAATATACAGTTTTACGTACGTATTTTGATGATCTGATGATGCTTATACACACTTTATAGAAACTCAAAGAGGAACTGAGAAGACCATTTGTGGAAGCAAAAGATAGTGATGGTTACGGTGGAGAGCTAAAGGGTTCGATAGAGTCATTTAACGATCTTGTCAAGGACATTACGTTGCATCGGCAAGATGTCAAAACTAAATCTATGGTAAGTGGTCACGTTATTGATAGTTTTTACTATAGTCTTCCACTTTATCTTGAGTCATTTGGTTTGTAGTGTATATTTGAAGTTGTTGACTGAAGTGGTTCCTACAATTGAACTATCAAAGAGAAAGGAAACCAGAAATCTTTCAAAATAACTGTGAATGATGCTTAAATGGTAGTAATATTGTAAAGTGGTTCGATATCAGAATAATCTTATGTTAATTTCAGCTATTAGTTATTATATAGTACTATACTTTGTGTATGTGGGTCAATAGTTCATTTCATCTATAGCAGGATAGGTTGCTTAATATTTTTCATCCGTTTCTGATTTTTATTTTTTAAGCAGGTCTGCCTGAAGTGGAAGAAGTGGTTTATAGTTCCTCGAGTTCTCCGGTGATGAATGTTTTTGGTGAGGGTGAGTTTGATCTTAATTCTATTAGTTTGGGTAACGAGGATATTGATGAGGATGGGATAGAAATATGGGAACGTCTTGACAACGTTGATAATATTGGCGAATCCCAAACAGATGGGTCAACAATTGATATTGGTTTAGCCGATGGAACTAAAACAAGGACTAGGACTAAGAAATCTATAGTTTGGAAAGAATTTGAACTACAAAAAATGCCTGATGGTCAAACTAAAAAAATTGTAAGTGGTGTGGTAAGATTTATGTATTTGACGAGACAGGGAAAAGTACCCTAGCGCCATAAAACACCTATTTAAATGTGGTCGAAGAAAAACAATTAATGAAACCACCACGACTGGGACACAGACTATGTTAACTTCGAAGTCTTTCAGTGAAGGTGGTACAAGTCTCAGTACTTGACAATGTGATCACGTGAAAGTCAGAAAACTAGCTGCCCAATTTGTGTTAGGGCATGAACATCCTTCCAGTATTATGGAGGAAGTTATATCGAATAAATTGTTGTAAGAAGCCTCACCTTGGTACCAAAGGATCACTAGGCACCGCGTCAAAGGTGACTGTGAGACCTTTTATGCTGAGGAAAAATAAAAAATGAAAAAACATATGTCTAAGATTAGAAAGCTAGAATTGACAACTGATATGTGGTGGTCCGGAGAACAAAAAAATAGGATACATGACAATTACAGCTTATTTCGTAGATGATAAGTGGCAACTACACAAGAGAGTTATATAATTCTGTAATGTCCCCCTCCCCATACCGGCGAGGTACTTGCTAGGGATCTGTTAAGAGTTATGGATGACTGGAGGATACGAGATAAAATTGTTTCTATTTCAGTGGATAATACCTCTACAAATGATAATTGCATTAACAGGTTAAATATGGACTTTAGCGATAGGAAGAATTTACCCCTAGGGGGTCAGTTATTCCATGTTCGATGTTGTGCTCACATCTTGAATCTGTTAGTTCAAGATGGTTTGGAAGTAATTAGTACAACAATTGAGAAAGTTAGAGGAGGGGTAAAGTATTTGCTACATTCGGAGGCAAGATCTAAGAAATTTGATAAAATTGTGAAAGAGTTAGGTCTAAGTGGAAGATTACTTAAACTAGATGTTAAAACAAGGTGGAATTCTACTTGGTTGATGCTGTCAGTTGCTATGTACTATAAATACGTGTGGCCGAGATATGCAGAACTGAATTCTGTAGTTGCCCATTATGTGCCTAATGAGGAAAACTGGATCAATGTGGGGGAAATCTACAGTTTTCTTGAAGTATTTACAGAAGTTACGAACCTCATAAGTGGTACGTCGTATCCAACGGTGAACCTGTTTTTGGCAGAGATATATCGTGTTAAGCAACTCCTGGATCAGACTATCGCAGATGAAACTAAGTCCCACATATTAAGAATGGTTGTTGTGATGAAGGAAAAGTACGACAAATTTTTGTCGCAGTCTAATGTTTTGATTTCTATCGGGGTCGTGCTTGATCCGAGGTATAATATTATTACTTCTGTTTCAATTTGATTTTCTTCATGCTATTATCTAATACACTTCTTGATGCACATTGCATGTATAAAATGGTGTTTATTGGATGGGCCTACAAGCAATTGTACCCTGCCACTCCTGAGGAAGAAATATATAAACAAGAGTCTTCTGAAGTTAAGCGTGAACAACTATCCTTCGAGACCAAATTAGCCACCCTATTCTCTTTGTACCAAGAAACCAATCAACAAACAGTTGCTTCCCAATCCAATGTTAATTCTACTGCTAGATCTTCTAGTGGCTACTCTGGCTTGGGGAAGAGATCGTTTGATGCTTTTCTTGAATCAGTTGAGGCTTCTAAAAGTGCTAAAACTGATCTTGAACTATACTTGGAAGAGCCCCCGTTCAGAGTACCTGAAGGTAAGTCGTTTGACGTATTGCAATGGTGGATGGTGAATGGGCCTAAATATCCAGTGTTGAGCATTATGGCGAAGGATATATTATCAATTCATATAACAACAGTTGCTTCAGAATCAACTTTCAGTACCGGAAAACGAGTGATTGATCATAAACGCACGTCAATGAAAACAGAGACCGTATAAATGCTTCTATGCGGAGGTGATTGGGCGAAAGAAATTCACGGATTAAAAAAAGGACATGGACAAAGCAATGTAAGTATTTTAACTAACCGTTTAATATAATTTTATTATTTTTAAATCTTCTAATACTGTAATTTTTTTGGTAGCTTGAGGAGGTGGAAGTTCAGATGCAGTACGCATTTGGAGATATATCATCTAGCAATTCAACGACTTAATTACATTATGTTTTCAAAATGTTTTCCGTAATGATTTTGTGTTTTGATAATGATTTCTGTTGGGTTTCATAGCTGTAGGCTATGTTTTGATAATGATTTCCATTAGGTTTTGCATTGGTGAAATTAATTTCTAAACATCTATTGTTTAGCTCACATTATAGAATGGGCATCTGTGTGACTGTGTTTAGTGAATTTGGACTTCAAAGCTTTGCCAATTTATTTCTCCACTTCACAATTGTTAGTATTTTTGTCAGAAATTTTAAATTAGGTATATAAATATTTTAAAAATATGGGTCTCCCCTATATATAGAGGAGACCCCAACTCCAACCTCACACACTCTCTAAATCTACTATAAACTCTCTAAATCTCTCAACTTGTTCTAGATTTTGTTATTAAGCTTAACTTTTGTATTTTACATATCGTACTTCTGTTTTCGAAATAGTTAGATTTTTTTTTCGAAAAAAAATTGTTATTAGTTTGTATTAGTTATTATTTGTTCTCATTTCCTATTTCCAATGCCGTCTTGTGGCTTCAACAACAGGTTAGGACAAGCAACTCCGAAAACTGATTTTTCGGAATTTTCTTCTTTTATGATGTCTCCTCCACCCGAGAGGGATCCGATCACACGACGCATCAAATGTGCTACTGAACCTACGAATATGAGTAAGACTCTCAAACAAAATTTTAGTTTGAAAATTTCTAATAAGGAGAGGCGAAACTTCAAACTTGTTAGTACTACACGTACGACTGTTAGTAAGACCGCCAAACCAAATTTTAGTTCTAAAATGGTCGACAAGGTGACACGAAGTGTCAAACACCCAACTATAACCAAGACTAAGAGTAAGACCGTTGTTCCTAAACAAAGTCTTAGTACGAAGACGAAGATGGTCGATTTGATTGCTGCTGCGTTAAGTAAGGTTAATCGTGAGACTCGAGGACAAGTTTTGGGAGATCCATTACAAATTGCAGCTACTGTTGAGAAAGTTTTGCGACTTAAAAAAGTGGTTAGCGACAAGAGACTAAAAAATGTATTTTAGCAATTGTAATATTAAATATTTTAATATAACTTGTAATATCTTAGCATTTGTAATATTAAATATTTTAATATGACTTGTAATATTTTAGCATTTGTAATATTAAATATTTTAATATGACTTGTAATATTTTAGCATTTGTAATATTAAATATTTTAATATAACTTGTAATCTTTTACCATGATAAAATATGATTTTGGTTTAAAAAATAATAAATAACATTTGTAATATTTAAAACCAAATCACAATAATAATATTCAACAGGTAATTTTAAAATTACAACAATATAACTTAAAAATAATAAATAACACTTGTAATATTTAAAACCAAATCACAATAATAAAATTCAAAATGTAATATTAAAATTATAACAATATAACTTAAAAATAATAAATAACACTTGTAATATTTAAAACCAAATCACAATAATAAAATTCAAAATATAATATTAAAATTATATCAATATAACTTAAAAATAATAAATAACACTTGTAATATTTAAAACCTAATCACAATAATAAAATTCAAAATGTCATATTAAAATTATAACAATATAACTTAAAAAAAGTAAATAACACTTGTAATATTTAAAACCAAATCACAATAATAAAATTTAAAATGTAATATTAAAATTATAACAATATAACTTGTAATATTTTTGCATGATAAAATATGATTTTGGTTTAAAAAATAAAACCAAACACTTGTAATATTCAAAACCAAATCACAATAATAAAATTCAAAATGTAATATTAAAATTATAACCATAGAATTTGTAATATTTTAACATGATAAGATATAGTTTTGCTTTGTATTAGATATAAAAACATAATAATAATAATATTCAAAATATGATAATAACATAAATAATATTTAAAATTTTAGACTATATAATAATTACAACACTTAAAATATTAATAACCAAAACAAATTAATATTAACAAAAATGTAATAATAATTCTATAATAATATTCAATCTCAATATTTTTTAAATATAACATTTTGGTTATAAAATAAATAAAATCAGCATAATATTTACCAATAAACCGCCGGTTTTTTACAAATAAACCGTGGTTTCTTACAAATAAACCATGGTTTCGCAGTCCTGCCGGGTTGCGGTCTCGGCGGGTTGCGGTCTCGGCGGGTTGCGGTCCTGGCGGGTTGCTCCTTATGCGGTCCTGGCGGGTTGCGGTCCTGGCGGGTTGCGGTCTCGGCGGGTTGCGGTCCTGCCAGGTTGCAGTCCTAATGGACCAGTTTCGCAGGTAGACCGCCAGTTCTTAAGCGGGTTGTCAGCTTTGAACCGTGGTTCCTGAACCATTAGACACCTCTATATGTTGCTAAGCGCCAGCATTATGTAAGAATTCAGTTGTCTTATCAACTACTCTACTCGCATCAATACAAGGTTCGCTTCGCTGTTGTAATACGTGAGAACGTGACAATGTGATAGAATTCATACATGTCATTACTGTTAATATAAAACTAAATAAAGATGATTGATACTCTCTTACTAATTGGAAGGTGATGTTTATATCAGCCAAGTAATTGGGATGAATGTTCTACTTATTTACGTTAACGGATAATAAGATAGTTTTATCAATTTTTATATGATTAGTCTTTAATTCAATTTGATAGGTTGAATCATGAGTGTTCTTTTAAATGTTAATAGAAAAATACAAGTTAAGATTTTTACTGTCTATATAATTTATTAACTTATATTTTGGAGATATTTGTTGAGAAAATAATAACACTAATCGTTACTGAGTTATTTTGAATGGGTCAGTTCAAAAGAACTCATAAAATCTAGTTCAAACCGCTATCATTTTCTTCCGTAGTTTCAACTAGCAAAAAAATTTATTTCGAGGAAAACTATCATCCACAAATAAAATCTTCACTCCAAATTTCAAACCCTAAACATTCAAAACTCCAAATAGATAAAACCGCTACTTTCGCAATAAACTTCAGAGATCTTCAAATGGAAAAGGAATTTTCACCGCTAAAAGAAGCCAGTAACCAAATTAAAAAATAAGAAATTATCCCAAAGACGATATCCAACCCAACTTTCGAAGATTTCTCAACATGTCAAAAAAGAATTGGAGATACTAAATATTCCTCAAGATCGTAAGCAACAACTCTTGGAAACTCAAGAACATAATTTAAGCATAAAAAAGTTATCCATGAAGTCAGAGATTACTACACACGACAATTCAATTCCAAGAAATAGATAAGGACATTCTTCTCTCCTTTTCTATATACATTGATTGATAAGTTCTCCTCCGTGAGACCTTCTCTGAATGAATTCAAAGAATACCTAAAATCATTTAGATTTCTAGGTTCATATAGTGTCACTTTATAGGATTATCGTCATTTCTTCATAGAATTTGATAAAACTGATGATATTAAAACGTTTTTGAAAAGATATGTTGGAACCATAAGAAACTCTTATTTCCGAATTTTAAAATGGATGCCTGATGTTCACCCAAAAAGGGAGTCTCCTTTGACTCCCATATGAATTTCGTTGCCCGAAATCCGAGAACTATTATACAACTCAGATTTTGTCTACCATATTGTCAAAGCCATTGGTACGTCGTTGGCAGTATGAGTACCTCATAACAACAAAGCAAGCTTTAATCAATGTAAAGCTTGGCTCATATCTAATGTGTCCAAAACTCTTTCCCAAAATCTTTAGATAAGTTTTAGGGAAATAAATGGTTACTGGCAGGATATCACCTATGGTGATAAGCCTGTCTAGTGTAAAATTTGCAAACACGTAGGTCACAGTGGTATCTACTGTAAACAAGATAACATAGAATCAAATATAAATTAAAGTAATAACTCAAAATCTTTTGAAAAAATACCCAAAACAAATAATCGATCTGGAAATCCGAAAGATATATGGGTTAAAAAGGTAAAATTTATAATTATTGATCCAAATCTTAAAGAATCGGAAAATTCTAAATCACAAGAATTCAATCAGATTGATGAAAATGGAAAATTCTCATCAATCTCCTTCTCTTAAATCTGATTCAATCTTAAAAGCATAGTAATCAACCCAGACCAAACCAGCCAACATTAAAGTAATCTCCCCCCAAAATAATATTACCCAACATAAAGATGATAAAGTTTTAATTGTAAACCAAGCAGATGATCCTCTTATATTTCTGAGAGATATGTGATTGAAGCAATTTAATCCATCAACTTGAGAAACACATTCAGCATATCCAATGAAGAAAATAACTCTCATAATAAATCACAAACCCCCAAAATCAGACCATCAATCAGGCTTAATACATCACCTATCAAGCCAAAAGTCACTGTCTCAAAAGATCTACCAAAGAATGTTACCAAAAAAACAAAAATCCAAAACAAAAAGCTTAAAAGGTAACTTAATTAGCAAGCCCTTGAATTTCAAAGGATCCAAATATCCTCAACCTCCAAATATAAATAGCCATAAACATCCTCAATTGGAATATAAAACGTGTTGAAAACCAAGGCACAATAAGAGTAATAAAATCTTTAGTCAAACATAAAAATATAGATTGCATTTATCTCCAAGAGCCAATGATCTCTAAGATTCAAATTGACAACATAACAAACAAACTTGAATTTGACACTAATTTTGCAAACCACAATAATAAAATATGGTTAATATGGAAAAATTATTTTAAAATTCAGATTCTTATAAATAATGACCAAGTTCTGCATACAATGATGACATATCCTTCTTCCAACGTAGAAGTTATGGTCACCATTGTTTATGTTAAATGCATCAGATCCCAAAGACTACCTCTTTGAGATCTTTTCAAATTTATGAAAAATACTCTTCCTTGTCTAATTCTTGGAAACTTTAACACAGTCTTCAAAGCCTCTGAACAAATGGCTTGTTCCACCTTCTGTATTAGAGGGATGGATGATTTTTTTTCCGGAGAGAACCTGCAACCGTTACTCAACGAGTGCACATAGGATAAATCCTTAGTCTGACATAATAGCCTGCAAACCAACGCCATAAGGTAAACCACACAAGGTGACAGGCTCAGCCAAGAAAGCGTATGTAGAGGGACTCCAACTCATGACCTTTGGTCACAAACATGTCTTACTCAACCAACTCGGATACCCCTTTGGGGGCTATGAATTTAATAACATGATCATAGACTGAAATTTGAAAGACCCATGATTCAATAGATCAAATTTTATTTGGTCAAATAATAATAAATATAAAATATTAGACATGGCATTATATAATCCCCTTTTGAGATATGCATTTGATATCACTAGGGTGAAACATGTGGCCAGAACTGACTCAGACCATTCACTCTTAGTGATATCTGTTTCAACCACTTCAATCATTATTAGGCCACCTTTGAAATTTTAGAATATGTGGCTTCAACATAATGACTTCTTAAACTCAGTTGACACTAATTGGAAAGAACCTATGTATGGTGATCCCATACATATCTTCTAGGCTAAATTAAAAAGACTCAAAATCTTCCTAAAAACTGGAACAAAGAAGTCTTTGGAAATATATTTGATAGCATTCCTAAGGCTGAAGAAATATGTGAAAATAGCTGAAAAAACACTTGAAGAATCATCAAATTCTGAAAACAAATCAAAACTATCCAAAGCGAGAGCTATTCACTTACAATTGCTTGCCATAGAAGAAATCTACTAGTAGCAATAAATTACATCCTCTGGCTTAAATATGGTGATACAAATACCCAATGTTTTCACAATTATGTTAAGAGGAGAAGGAAAAAACCCAGAATCAATTGTATTACAATAAATGGAAATTGGATTGGAAACTAGGACTTAATTGGAGAATTAACTATTACTCACTTTAAGAACATTTTAAATAACCAAAAGATTCACTCAATTAATCAAACTAACTTATCTTCAATCAATGATCTTATACCAAAGATCATTACAGACCAAGACAATCCAGTGTTAACTACTAATCCATCAGCGGACTACTAATCCATCAGTGGATGAAATCCATCAAACAATTAAAATTCTCAACCCTAATAATGCCTATGGATTTGATGGATTCAACTTCAGATTCTATCAATCTTGCTGGAATATAATAAAATAGGACATGTGTGAGGCTATCACAACCTACTTCAATAACATTTCATGCCCATAAGGCATATATGCAACAGTAGTATGCTTAATTCCTAAATTAACCTCACCAAAAACATGGCAAAAGTTTAGGCTTATCAGCATTTGCACAGTAGTCAACTAAATAATGCCAAAGCTGATAAATATTATAATTTCAAAACTCGTCCCAAAATCATATCAAATGAATAAGGTGCATGTGTGGAACAAAAAAATATACAGGATAACATCGTAATAACTCATTAACTCACACATGAACTAAATAAAAAGTTTTGGGGAGGAAAAATTATTGTCAATCTGACATGTCAAAATCTTTTGATATGCTATAATTTAAATTCATATACAATATCTTACTGACATTTGGCTTTAATAATAATTTCACTAACTTAATCATAAAGGGCATAGAAAATATACATTATTCAATACTGTTTAATGGTCAATATATAGGATACTTCTCCTCTAGCAATGGTATCAGGCAAGGAGACCCTCTATCTTCAAGCCTGTTTATGATTGCTGAGGAATTCCTTCCAAGAGTTATTAAAAACTATTCCAACAACATAACTCAATGCATTATAAATCTAGAGGCTCATCTATTAACTCATGTATCGCGTTTGTAGACGATGTGATAATATTTACCAATAGATCACTCAATAATGTCAAGAAAATATGTGATTTTCTTGACATGTACCAGCAGATATCTTATTAACAAGTAAACAAAGCGAAAATTACCTTAATTTCATCCAATCAAATAAACATAACTAAAATTAGTTCTCTCGAAAATAACTTAGGATTCAAACATAAACAATTACCTGTTAGAGATCTAGGAATTCAAATAAACTCCAAACACATTGCAAACTATTTTGATGATCTTATTGACAAAATCATATGCAAGATATCAGATTGGAATCATAAGACGTATCCTCGTCTATAAATCAGGCACATAAAAACCAAAAAGATAAAAAAAACCACCAACACATGATTTCTAGTTATAAACACTCTAACGGGTACCAAATTTTTAATAAGTTTAGGTGTATAAAAAACATGATTGAGTGACAAAGGTGGATTTGGGAAGGTAATGATGTTTGACCGTAACAACGAATCGGGATTGGCTGACCACTACCATCAATAAAACCATTATTATTGCTCATATTAATATAAGATGTGAGATTACATTGTGAGGACGTCATATGAGAAGTCACCTTAGTATCCATATACTAGTGAAGATCCTGTTGTGAGAAAGACATAATGTGCATAATTGATTCTATATCAGTTGGAGTCCATTGAGAGGCTGCATATGCCGATTATTGTTGTTGATGGGGTCTAGAGCCCAAGATTTTAGTTTGTCGCGGTCCGGTAGGTCTGCCCTAAGATTGCATTGGGTATGGGGTA
This sequence comes from Limnanthes douglasii subsp. nivea, assembly GCA_036936605.1. NCBI lineage: Eukaryota > Viridiplantae > Streptophyta > Magnoliopsida > Brassicales > Limnanthaceae > Limnanthes > Limnanthes douglasii. The sequence goes on along the minus strand of JAUPFV010000004.1, from coordinate 195,418,559 downwards.
GGGGTACGGTACATGGTGGCTGCATCCAAGCCCACAAATAAGGCATCATCCAACACGGATCACATACTAAATTTTGACCACCTCCACGGTAGCATCTACATCTAATATTTTATTGACCTCAGCCAATGTCTGATTTGAACCACCACTGGATTGCCTGTTATTCTGATCTTTGTTGTTATTGCAGTTTTTGGACTGTTTGCCACGTCTTTGACCCTGACTTGAAGAGTGATGATCAGGGGTGTCATCTGATTCATGAGTAGCCAACATCATCGCATCATCACCCCTAGTCACGTGTCATCTGATTCCAGAGTAGACACAATCATCATCTCATCACCCCAAGTCACTTCCTCCTTCATGCTAGGTTCTTCCAAAGCCAACACAGATTGAACTTCATAAAAATATGATAGAATCTTCTTGTGTAAAATTACAAAAGCTACCTATTTCTAAGCGGAGGTAAGACCACCACCATATGAAGAACCAAAAGATTGTTCGATACTTGAGCTCCCACATTCTTGAGTAGGTCGAAGAGACTCTTGAGGTGTTGGTAATAAGCAGAGAGTGAAAATAAATCCTCCAAATAAGTGTTATTGAACTTGTGTTTCAAAGCAACGACCTGAGATATCCCACATCTCTTGTTCATCATCGGTAAGAGGACCCATGTCTTTGTCTTTTCCTTCTTTAATTTTTGGCGGGATAATGTGATGAAGAACTTTGTGCGAGCGACAATAAACCTTGAATAATTCTTCCCAATTAACATACTGAACATTCTCAATTTCAAGAATCATGAGAACATGCGTATTGATGTTGGAGAAAAAAAGTGAAGGGTGGAAAACGAAAAAAAAATTGTATTGGATTCGCCCATGTCAACGAAAAAAAGAAGTTGAGAAGGGAGAATCAGGAAAAGTAAGAAGGAGAAGACGGTAACGTGGTATGGCGGCAGAAGCGAGAAGAGATAAACCCTAACCCTAATTTGATACCATAAAAGAATATATTGTGTCTTTCTCATTAACAATATACAATATATATATATACAAAGTCCTTAGCTTCCAATTAGGCTACTACCAACTAGTCTAGAATTTATACAATAAGATATACTAAATATATACAGATATTTTATATTCTATTGGTATATCTGGTCTCAGATCCGCAATAACTTTGATATATCTCGCTAGTCTTTATTCAATGCGCCACCAAAAATGTTGCTTTCTACTATGACTACGGACGTCCATGGAGGAGGTTTATCCATATATGCATTCCGTGAGCATTCATAAGGTTTTTGTTTGATTAAAAAAAATGTTGATTCAACCTCATATAGCATGATAAGTCAAACTACTCAATTGTTTGTTATCTTCGCTATCCTTCTTTCTCAAATATATCATTACCTCTTTCGTCCTTGACACCGACCCCATCGTTAGTCATCCGATGTTGATGTTCTATTTGTTGGTCTGATACGTTACTATATGTTTCTTCAGTGATTTTTTATTTTTTTAATGCCTTTTTTCTTTCGTAGAAATCCTATTTCACTCGTTGACCAATAAGGTTTATTATTAGGAAAAGCATTTTCTCCCATCATATTTATTATTTACTTTATCTAAATATTTCTACAAAAAATCAATAGTTGCTTTTACTTTTACCCTTTACTTAACTTTTAATTAATATTTTTATGACACTCTATACTATTTACATCTATTTCCAGCAAACACATCATTTCACCATTTTAGACCCAACATATATTCTAAAACTTCTAAAATTAAATCCAAAACCCCCAAAACACTCAATTTTTTTAAAAAGTAATGAAACTTAATCGAAAAGAAAAACACCAAAACCAAAGAATCAGCGCCAAAGAACATCACCCAAACAACCAACAACGTATTATAATCTTCTATTTTAGTGTTACATCCATTAAATATCAAAATCCGATTTCCAAAAAACCAAAATAAAAAATCACGATTTTGTAGGTTCATAGACATCTCGAAATTAAGTGTTGCTTATTTGAAAGCAACACCTAATTTTGAATTGTCCACTCTACATTAGGTACTTTTTTGTTAAAGCAAAACACTTATTTCCGAGTTTCCCACTTGAAATTCGGTGCTTTAAAAACAATTCAACATAAAAAAAAACTAATAGCAAGCAAAAATGATTCTCCAAGATAAAAAAAACATTATTTTCCAAAAAAGGAAATGATTTACTTAAAAACAGATATTTGAGTTTTCTAGTATTTAACAAATAATCAGGTAAAAATATAATTAATTGGATCAATGCACGAGTATTTGGGTAGATTGGATTCTTAGTAGAGTTTGAGGTTTTGTAAGAAAGCGGAGGGTGGTTGAGTTGGGTTCTTAGTATTTATAGGAGATTGGGGCTGGGTAGATTTAAGGTTTCACGTGGATGAATAATTGGATAGTTGAATGGGTGAGGTTGTAAATGAGGTGGGAGAAAATTAAACTCATAATTTAATGTGTGAAATTAATGGGGTGTTTGAATGAATGAGTGCTTGAAAAAAGGTTATAAGTTATAAAAAGAGTAAAAATGACTTATTGTTTTGTTGTGAATGAAATAAGAATAGGATTTTGTTTTGAAAATGTAGGGATATAAAAAGGGCGAGGCTAGAAATTAGTCATATTTTGATAGATCATAAACCACCGGATCTTATATCCATTTGATATATCTCTTACCTAATTTTGGACAAATTTGTCCTGTTCAGAAAATCTAGGTATAAAAAGGTTTTATAAATCTCTCACCATTTTTTTCTTCTCTTTTTCTCTCTCTCTAGAAACCTCTCAATCACTCAAGAATCGACCGAAACTCTTAACTCAATTTTTTCATAAATCCAATTTGAGCAAAATATAAAGGTAAGTAATACAAAGCCCATGTTATAATTTGTTTTAGATTTTGTTGGGTATAAACTGTTGAAAATTAGGTTTTTAGGTTTCGATTTCAAAAGTTTCATTTTTGCATGATCTTAGGTGTTGTTTTGTTAGATTAGTGTTTTATTCTTGTTAGTTTTGCTAGGATCTATGCTTCCATGTTTGATTTTGTGTGAAATGAGGCTGCTTTGGTGGGTTTCGAATATTAGGTTTTCGTTGTTGTTGGTCGCACGATCGTGCGACCAAGATGACCCATCGTCGCATGCGAAAGACAGCTTAAGTTGTCTCATGCAACAAACAACTTAGGTTGTCTCATGCGACCACTTACACTCACAAACTAATTTTTTTGTCTTGCTTCACTAACACATATTACTTTATGTTGTTTTTACAGGATGGGTCGGACCAAGGGCACAGTCAAAAACCCGTTTAAGAAAGGACAATATAAGGCACGTGAAGCGCGTTTGGCCCGTGAGGCAGCAGAAACTAGAACTTCCCCCGAGCATGTAGAGGCAGGTCCAACTGAGGGACAAACTCCGGGGACGCGGACGAAACGACGTCTTCATTGTCATCCAAGTGTAGATGACATTCATATGGCAGCCGGTAGCACAGGGGCAGGTTCGTCTTCACAGGCACCTGACCTGTCTTACGTTAAGGACGATGCAGATGCACTGGAGTTACCGAAGGATATGGAGGGGACGGAGTGGCGGGAGGAACCTGAGGGATCTCATGCATGGTATGAGGATAATGCACCCCACGCACCCGAGACGGCACCCCACGCACTCGAGGATGAGGATCATGAGTTCTTGTCGGTGATGCCGCATGTCCCGGCTTTCTATCCCGATTACACCCAACACGAGGCGTTCAGTGTCTATCACGAATATGTAAGTATTAATTCTCTAACTATAATATATGTTTATATTAATTGTCCTATCACTTTCTTACGTGTTTGATACATATTGCAGGATATGGTCTCCCTGTGATGCTTCGCCATGTACGATAGTCTCCACAGATGGGACTTCAAAAAGCAGAGCAGGGTACGGGCAAGGTTGATGGATACTATTTTTTTTCCCTCTCGTCGAGGCACACTCCCGCTGGCATACCAACCTCCATTTGTTCGAGGAATTACTCGAGCGATGGCATGAGGATACTTCTTCATTTCATTTCTCGTTTGGGGAGATGACAATGACTTTGGATGACGTCTTTGTCATCACTGGATTACCGGTCGAACGTAGGCTTTTTGATGTATTATCATTTGACTCCAAGGTTGAGCGGATTAGAACTTATGCTAGCATGCTAGGTGTACGACCAACTAATTTGAATAAAAATCTTAGGAATGCTAGTAGTGTGAATCTTGGGTGGCTGCGCACTACCTTTACGGGTGATAGGTATAGTGATAGTAGGATCACAGATGAGAGGGTAGATCATGCCACCCGTGCCTACATACTGTTTTGTTAGGTACCACCATCTGTACCAACAAAAATGGCAACAACATTTCTTTAGATTACCTCCAGTTCGTGAACCAATACCAAGGTATGCATAGGTTCAACTGGGGTCAGTTGGTCTTAGCACAGTTGTACCACTCCCTTAGTCAGGGATCTCTGCATGGTACGAGAGGCATTTGCGGATTCATAGGGATGCTCGATTCGTAGATATTTTCCCATTTCGTTCAGCTCCAGGCTCCACTGTTTAGTGATTATGAGCTATCTATGCCCCATATGTGCCGACATGCGCCGCAGAAGATCGGCATTTCACACGATGTGCGCAGGCAGTTCAGACATGCACTTTCGGCATGCACGGAGTCAGATGTAAGTCATATTTGTTCATTTTAATGTTAAGTATTTTTACTAATATAAATGGCTAACTTGTTCATTTATTTATTTATAGGTCATCTTCCTTCCCTTCACTTACTTACGGGACCATCATCTGTTCTAGAGCATTACTTGGGCTGATTTGACGCTTAAGGTGTTCGACGTATTCCATATTACCCTGATCGTGTCACTCGACAGATGGGCTTTGTGCAACTGATTCCTAAAGATATACGCCCTCCTGCATCAAAAAAAGCATTGAAGAAGACGACTTGCAGATTCGTTTGGAACGCTCACCTGTGGAGGGATTGAGAGTACCATTGTTACGCTCCTGATGGACCGTCGTACCATGGTAGTGGAGAGAGTGCCGAGATGATGTACTACGTTTGGGTGAAGAAGAAGCTATGGTACATTGTTAGTAGCTTTGGTCGAGCAGGAGGTCCTCGGTTGGAGCCACAGGGTGCTGCTGACTACGCAGGCTACAAGCGGATTGCTCGGTATGCTCCATCCATACCGACGCTAGAGTACGATGATCTAGTACAGACCGTCCTTCACATGTGTAGGATCGCCGAGAGGTACAGACGTCATTGATTATTACTCGCAGCATTCTTTTGTTTATTAGATCGTTGTTTGATATGTCAGACTTTTCGATGTTAGCATTATATTTTGTAACAGGAAAATTTTATGACTACTTTTTTTTATTATATTCTTTTTTTTGTTTTTACACCTCATTCCCAATTATGTTTGAACAAGCTAACTAGTAAAAGTATGTCATAGTATAAAATTGTTCGAAATATAAGGTCAACATAAAATGAAACACAATACATAAACTAGAACACACACTCAAACACAAATTGCAACACACACTCAAACACAAACTGAAACTCACACTCAAACTAAAACTGAAACACAGACTCAATAACAAACTGAAACTCACACTCAAACATAAATTGAAACTCACACTCAAACATCAACCAAAACTCACACTCAAACACATACTCAAATCATAGTTTATCTATCAGGCCAGTTCCATTTCATCAAATTCCTTTCTTCTTTCGCATCCTGGTGGTCACGTATTTCCTCTTGCCGGATGTCAATTATGTCAGAACAGACCTGATCCAACTACTCCTCTGTTATTGAATCTGTTACTTGGCAGTTAAAACGGTTACACGTAACACGACGTTCCAGTTCGGTGAGGCCAGAAATTGGATGTAGACAGAACGTGACTAGGACTGACCACCTAGATCTCACCTTATCAACACGCATTGAAATTCTAGGCGGCTGGACACCATCCCTTCCGTATAGGAAGTACATCTGGCATAACAATGCCTCCCAGTATGTTTTACGCCTCTTTTGGAGGTTCGTGTTACCAACTTTGATTGATGCTTTCATCAGATATTGATATTCCAACTCAGTCCATGGACATATTTTTTGCTTAATTTATCAACTAGTTACCCTTTAATATGGATACAACATCTATTTATAGACAATTTTGTTTTCAGATAACGTAATCCACTTAGCCGAATAAAAATATGACACATGTAAAGTGAATAGGACGAAGTAGATGGATAGGGTCTTACAATTATTAAAAACTCCTGCCAATTCTAATTAACAACAAAACTCCCGCCAATTCACATTAACAAAAAAACTCCCACCAAATTTAAAACTCCCGCCTAATTTAAAACTCTCGCCAATTCTCAAAGTTAAAACTCCCGCCCTGAACTCCCTCCAAACTTGATTCCACTTTATTAAAAACTCCCGCTCTAAAAACCCCTATAAAACGGGAGTGAAAACAGCTACAAATCGTGAACAAACCAAACAACTAGAAATATTCAGAAACATTTGGACAAACATAAACAGTTTAACAAATGGAGTTTACGCCTCATGAAGACTACCATTTGCTTGAGGCGATAAAGCTTGCCCGTCGAGAGCTGAGGGAAGATACTAGCGATGCATTTTTTGAGTGAGTCTTTTGTAAGATGTACTACAACTACGGTCGTTTAGGAACTGGAGGTCTAGTCGTGCGCAACCGTGAACAAATCAAGCAGAGGTACCTTTTTTTGCAAACCGATGGATAGTTTGTTGTTTTTGCCATATAAAATTAAGTAAGAAGCGGCCGCCGTCTGGAACATGACGGTGGTAGACTGCATTACTAGGGATATGGTAGCGTATCTTCAAGATAGGATTATCGAAAAGGGAGGGGGGATTGATTCCGACGACAACTTGGGATACAACTTCGACGGTTGAGCATTTTCTTATGTTTGTTTAAGTTAATGTATTAGGTTGTTGTTTTCGTCTTCATGTATTTCCTTCAAGTGTCTTATTTGGTGTACTATTGAAATTGAACTCTTAAATTAAAATTTCCCCTTTTTAATGACCTCAAATTGCTCTAACAGTTCAGGCTAGCATCACATGCGACCATTGAAATAAGACGTTGCATTATGGCAATGCGACACAAGCCCTCTGGTTGAAAACCAGAGCCAAATAATTGGCATTGCGTCGCATGCGACCATCGTCAAAGCGCGTCGCATTATGGCCCTACGACGCAAGCCCTCTGGTTGAAAACCAGTGCCAAATATTTTGCCTTGCATCGCATGCAACCATCGACAAAAGGCATCACATTTTGCCTGTGCGACGCAAGCCCTATGGTTGAAAACCAGTGCCAAATAATTGGCCTTGCATTGCATGCGACCACTGCCAAAATGCGTCGCGTTTTGGCCGTGTGACGCAAGCCCTCTGGTTTAAAACTAGAGCCAAATAATTGGCCTTGCGTCGTATGCGACCATTGCCATAGGGCAGCGCGTGCGACGTGTGTAATATTTTATTGTTACCACGCTTTTAAATAAAAATTAATTACTCCCAAAGGCTAATAAATGAACCAAAAACCAACATCATACAAATTTCATCAACTATATTACAAAACTATATCAAATGTTACAAAACTACATCAACTATATTACAAAACTACATCAAATGTTACAAAACTAAATCAAATATTACAAAACGACATCAAATATTACAAAAGTACATTAACTCAAACGTCGTCTCTTGTCAAATCTGTTACATGTGGTTTTTCGTTCAAGTTGATTTTCCTAGCTGGCATTATTTGTGTAAATTTGTTGAAACGACGGTAGTACGGATGCACCCATTGATTTGCTTCTTCGGTTGCTTAAGCACCCCAGCAAGGGTATAATGGAGGCAATGGTCCATCGGGTGGAGTAGTGATTTGACAGAAAAAAGAAGAAATGAATGCATCTTGTAATGGTAGCGTAAGAAATTGGTAAAAACGACATATACTTACATTAACAAAATGACATCTATGTACGAAAGCAATCCCAACTTCTATGATCGTTGAATTATTGACGGGTGGCCTTCCACGGATTGGTAAATACGTTAACAACGCTACTTGCGATACATGGTATACCATGCATTGATACCTAGTTGCAATAATTAGTCCGATGTCTGGAAATGTCATCCAATAATGGTTACTAGGATTAGGCTTGAAGTAATCTAACCTATGTACCAAATCGTCAAACACCTTCGGCGAACCATATACATCTAACCAAGATGCACGGTTGTCCTGTAACTCTTTCAACAACTCGCGTCTAACATCCTCCCATCTATCTTCGTTGTTGTATATTGAATGCGCTACGGAACGATATCCGCATTGTTCGTCCGGAAGAACGTCAACTAACTTTAAAATGTAAGTGTGTAGAAATGCCGGGATGCAATCCGGATATAATGTTAACTTCCCATCCTTAACAATTTTCTTAGGCCTTCCAACTTTCTTTTTTGCTAATAGAGGTTTAGGTGGTACGACAAGAACCACGTTAGATGCGGCCGTGCTCCCTAACGTGTTAACGGGGGTACTACCTATCGAGTTAGCCGGAGTACTAGCACTAGCGGTTTGTTCAATCAGATATTCCCACGAACTAGGGTTGCGTTTAGTCGATTTATCAATGCCTCCATTTGGTCTACCCTTATCTCTAACCACTTCTTTAGGATCTTTAATATGACTTGTCTCGGGCCTCAAAATTTGCATTACCATATTGATAATGTGGTTTTGTTGGTCGGGGCGGAAACTACGAATGAAGTTGTTAATTATGGAAAGTTTTTTATGCAATTTTTCCTCGTGAGAACTAAGATCTCTATGAAAAATATCTAATTTTTTCTAAAAGATATCCACATCTTCTAAAGGGATGCACCTACCATCTCTAGCTATAAACACAATATCATATGCACATGGTAACCCATGTGTTTTCCTAAGGAAACATCCTCCACATGCTACCTGATCTACTCCTATATTTCTAGCACGAACAATAGCAAGCATCAATATCTTTAAACCCGCATGTGACACATGACCTTTAAGATTTTAGGTCAAAACACCATCAAAACCGGGAATTGTTCTAAACTTACTTCGCTCAAATGATTCGACGATCCCCGCACGCTGCTTCATTAATAAGTTGTGAACTTTTTCCCAAAATAGCTCAAAGTTGCATTGATTCGTCCCAAGGTATTTTTTTAGGGACGAGTGAGCACCCTCCGCCCTACATAGTACAAGTAAAAAATTATGAACTTTTTTGAAAAGAGATATAACAGCTAAACAAAAAATTGGATAAAAAGACAAACCTATCTGTAGTTGTTTGGCCATAATGCTTAATCTTGTTCGTTCGGTACGCAAGAAACTTGTCACCATATTTTGTTATCCACGCGTCCATAACATACGCAAAATAATTTGGTTGAGAGGCGAACATCTCCTTCAATGTATCTATATTGTTTTAGTAACTCTCAACCGTGCTCGCCCCCGCAACGTAGCCGTAAAACTCAACAAATTGTTTCGCTACCGCATCATCGTGCAATATCTTTCGGACCGTCCCAAGAATGTTCTTACTAATGTGCCACGTGCATAACAGGTGGTGTGTGCCCGGAAAAATATCGTTGATGCTCGTATGAGAGCTAACTCTCGATCGGTAACAATAACTCTCGGAAATGCGCACACGTTATCCATCATCAAACCACGTAGAGTTTCCAAAAGCCATACATAGTTTCCAATCTTCTATCAGATCAAAAACACGTACGCAACGGTAAATGTAATGGAAGTCGACGTAAAACTGACAATCTATAATAAATGCATCTTTTACCTATTCGTCTTGTACGTACAATCCATGAATAGCATATTGGGGAATGTACGCAATAAGTCTGTGCTAGTAGGATGTGCGAAAAAAAAGTCAGTAATCACCTTTGAATCGTCTTTCAAACGTTCCCACGTGGAGTATCCATTCTCCTTCAACTTCGTCAACAAATATTGCATTTGCGTTTGTCCCCCATGCTCAACATCCCGATGTTTTTTGCGGCAATTGTAGATTGCACGCATGTTCGAAAAGTTCTCGGGATATTGGTACTTCAAACCACTATATATCTCCCTAGGACGCGAACCGAGGTGAGACAAACTACGAACTAGTTCTTCTTCATCCTGTTTTAACCTACAATTATAGGGTTTATCACCTACAAACGCCATTTCATGGCTAGTACGTCGATCAGATGACCTTTTAGCGCAAACAGACAATTACATTTCTCCGTCGATGTCTTCCACTTTCTTAAAGTTTACGGCTTCGCTTTTGATACGAATTCACTGTACCGCTCGCAAACGTACTCTAACCTATGAGTCTTTCCCCATTTCCCGCTATCGTAGAGCTTTGTAATTGTGATAAACTTGATCTTCTTCGATTCAATGTCCACAAAAGCATCTGATTCGTCTTTAGTAAATAACCTATCAACTTTGAATATTCTACTGCATTCCGCATCCATAAATAGAGGTTGGGCAGGTTCCTAGTACAAAATATATAATAGGAAACTATAAGTTTGTCTAACATTTTAGTCGTATGAGACATGTCTTCAATGCTGTCGCACGAGACATGTCTCCATAGTGGTCGCATGCGACGACTAAGACTGGATGGTCGCATGCGACTTCTAAGGCAATGTTGTCGCACGTTTGTGCGATGATGAAGCCGTTCGTCGCACGATGTTCGTGCGACGAGGCCAAAATCAAAAATCGGGTTTTAGCTTCTTACCTCCATGCGGTAAGCTTCCTCTTCGTCTAGTAAGTCATCCAAAGAGATGCCCATTTCATCATTGTTCATGGATACTCCAATTTTAGGTTGTTTGTGGTGGATTTTATGGGTTTAAGTAAAAAAAGGTAACCTTTTGGGTTTAATGGGTTTAGGGTAGTAAATATTGATGGAAATTGGTGGAAAGCTTGTGGATCTAGGGTAACAACGGTTAGATTTCAAAGTTTGGGTTGATTTTGAGAGTAAATGGCATGAATATAGTAATCTAGATGGAGAAAGGATAATTTTGGAATTTCAACTTTAAGTTTGAAAAAAGAAAAGGGTAAAGTGAGAGATCTATCAAAATGTTTCTTATTTATAGTGTGGCCCAAATAAAAAATATAATGAAAAAATAGCTTGTCCCTTCTTCTTATTCTTATGCGGCCATATTTATGGCGCACCATTTAATGTTTAACTTTATATGGATTATTATAAATTTATATATTCTAAATATAAGATTTGTGAGGATCTAGGGATTTATATCTTGAGTTTTTTTATTTTAGATATTAGTGGAGACTGTATTTTCTCATTTTGTTGTTATATTCCGGTGTAGTATATAGTCTAGTTTAATTCAGGTGTCGCATGTTGTTCGTTGTTGTAAATATGAAAAATGCTAATTTTACTTATTATTTATTTATTATTTTATAAAAAGAATGATGTAAATACTTTAACACGTCACTTACAATTTATAGCTACTCTATTTTACAACAATCAAATATTTTTTTAGAAACTACAATTTTTTTTCATTTAATTATAAAATCATAATTTGAAAATTTAAGTTAGTTTTTTGTGATGTTTTATTTTTCTAAAATTGATTTTTTTTAGTCTTTAAGGTCGGTTAAATTATTATTTTGATTTGTTTTGGTTTTGGTTCTCTATGTTTTATTGTTTTTAAATTTAAGAATTGGTTTTTATAATTAAAGCTTGAACTACAAGATATCATTTATTTATTCCAATTTATTTGAAACAGTTTATTATTTTTATTATTTTGGGGATTCAAATTTAATATATCTCGATTTATTTAAATGTGTATATTCATAATTTTTTCACTACTTGATGGTTGTACGTCACATATAATTGTTTTATAATTTGATGGTTATGTTATAAGTGTTTCACTATTTTGATGGTTGTGCATTTCGTGTATAAATTTTGAAGACTATTGATTTGGAATGATTATATTTTTATTGAGTTTGAAAAAATCATCCGCACCTTTTTAAGATGATTGATTTTTTTTATAATTTTTTTTGGTCAACCAACTTTTTATACCATCCGGATCGCTCGCATTCGAAGAGTACTCGATGATTATTTATGTTTTTCACACCATTGGAAAACTTTAATATAATAACCGACCTCTTTTATTAACTTTTACCCACTAACACAACTCATCTTCCTTATAATAAGTCGTTGGGAACAACACATCACTATAATATTTGATGCATTTAACTTCAACTCGATCTGTATCATTTTTCTCATATTATGTCAAATCATATAATTAAAAACAAAAACCAAAGATAGATTGTAAATAAATTATAAATAGGATCTCCAATATGGGAGGTATGTTAGGAAAATATTGGGGATGTGGTGCTACGGACACGAGATACAAGGGTTATAGTGTTGAAGTACTCTATGCAAAACTATTCAAACCTCTGATACCAACACGTCGTACTTCTGATACAAACATTATGTACTATCACATATTGGTGCTACGACGCGCTATTCACTGGACTTTGACTTTTTTTAAAAAAATATTTCGATTTTAAAGCTTACATCTTCCATGGTTTGAATAAGTTCATCGTTCTTGTTATCTTTCATATTTTTCAAAAATTAAAGTAGTTATATATATATATATATATATATATATATTTCAAGTCTTTATTTTACGTTTAAAAGGTTATGACATGTTTAGTATTTTTTCCATAGAATGGATGGAAAACTTGAAACTTATAAAAACGAGAGATTGCTTTTAACTTTTATTTTAGGGTAAAATATTCAAAATTTATTTTCAACGGGTGACACGATCAATAATGACAATTTTTTAGTATACCCCTCCAAACATTTTTCTTACTCTAATAGACTCCAACTCATACAATTCGTTCTCTTTGTTAGTCTTTTAATTTTATTCTTCCTACTATGGTCGTAATGTTTTGACAATATTTTTAGTGTTTTATTTTGTTTGACGAGAGATAAAAATATTTGGTGCCAAAATTGCTCGGCAATTTGTGATTTGCTCTCATATGAAGAAAATATTGAAATTTTAAACTTAAAAATCAAGAATCAAACGATCGTTCTTAAACATATATGGTTCATTGTTATTGAAAGAGATTCACCCATTTGGTGTGAATGAATTAAAAAAAAGTAAATAATAATTTATGGAATATTAACTTAGATTTGGAGGAAAATCTTATGTCCGAAACACAAAAATTATAAAATTATTTAAGATTTTGATAAACAATAATGAATCAATTTTTTTTATTTGACTCGTGAATCCTTTTCACCCTTATCTTTTTTGTTTTGTTTTGGCTTTCAACTTTTAAACTTTAGGATCTCTTTTATGTTTGTCCATATTAAGTTTTCAAATATTTTGTAAATTGTTTCCACCTCTCATTGTTGTTTATCTTTCTAATCATTTTATCCGTAATTTATTCTTTGTTTTAAGCTATAAACACTCATTGTTTGAATATGCATGTGATTTTGTAACAAAATTTTTATTTATTTTAATATATGTTTATATAGAGTAAATACATAAAATATAATCTAAAATTCATACAAAATTTGATATGTACAAAAAAATGATAAACATTATATATTATTTTATTTTCATTTAATTGTTTTAGTTACACCAATCATGCTGACCTATGCACTATTTGGTTACTAAAACATAAGCTAAAAAAGAACATCTTAAACTCTATTATACAAAAAATATAGGAGCTTTCTTAGACTTGTAACTGGAAATATCAAGGTCCAACACCAAATGTTGGTAGTGATGTTTGGTCCACTATCTTCAATGAAGCTAATGGTTTTGTATGACAGACCCAATCAAAATCTTATTTGGTAATATATTTGGATACCTTTTTTCTTTTAAGAAATCTTTCAGTCATGGAAGAAGAGTCTTCATCGGAGCTAGAGCTTTCAACAGAAGATAAATCCGAATTGGAGTCATCATCAGAAGAGGAATCCGACTATGATTCTTCGTTATTCTCAAATCGTGTAAGTATCTTATGAGAGTTTTCACTCTCAATATAACCATCGTCTGCTCCAGCTAGAAAAAGAAGAGCCTTGAGCATCTCAACAATGAATCTGAACTTAGGGTTCCTCACAATTGTTTTTAAGAACTCGACAACCTCTTTTTAAATCAAGTAGGAAATGCATGATATTTAAGAGTGTTGAGCTATATATTATTCGAAATGTTATATAGTAATGTGATAAGAGATAATTAATTTTTGGTGGTGAGTAGAGAGATAATTGAGCATCCTAAGTAAGGTTTTAGAGAGAGAGTCTATCAGAAGAAGTAAATATTTCATCATTCTCATAAATGTTTTCAAAAGCCCTTTTATAAGAAAAATTATCCTAAGACGCCTAATGGGCCGAACCAAGTCCAATGGCCAAGTTTTATTTACCCAAGTCCAAGGTCCGAAGCACATTAATAAATAGAATAAAATAATAAAATTTTAATTATATAAAAATATACGATAAAATAAATGTAGGTTAAATAATTAATTTGTTTAATTTTCCCTTCAAATATTTCTGCCATTATCAAAGAGGATCCTGAATCAATTGTAAGATATCATCGTCTCTACACTATGGTTTTATTATCCATCTCATCTTTCGAGTAAGCATTTGAAGTACATGCTGTCATTCGAGTCCATTTGTCCTTAAGAACCATGATCCTTGTAGAAGATCAAGCCACCTAATTTGTTGGTGATGTAAAAACTACAAATCATTGCCATTTTTCAAGGTCTACTATTGAATTTGAGGTATGTTTTAAATAGTTTTCCTTTTTGTAAATTTTATTATTCTCAATTTGATATACTACTTTCTATTTCTACATCAATTTTGGTTGATAACACAGCTGTCTATTAAATGTTCACTTGAATTCATTTTTTCTTTTGTCTCCAATAACTCACAAAATTCTAGATGACTTTTAGAAATCTGTAAAAATTATAAGCTATAAACTGTTCAGCTAGGTAAGGGTACATGCTTCAAGTTGTTCGTATCAAAAAATGAAATACATATGTTTGTTAGTAACTAATTAAGCATAAAATGAGAATCCAGATAATGCTTATAGAATAAATGGTTTGAGGTTATAACATCTGTATGGTTGTCAGATTAAAATTGTTTTTGATATTCAAAGACTTTGAGAGCTTGAGAAACCCTTAGTATTCCAATCTTATATATCCAAATTCTGAGCTTTTAATCATAATAAATTCTCTTAATTGAGTAGAAGGTTGGTTATGCATTGTAGTAGTCATTTAGAGGTACCAATGTAGTTTTTAGCCTTGTCATTCATAAGTCTTTTAAGAGGCTTATTTATGGCCTTCCTCACCTTGTTTAATATCTTCTTAAACTTCACATTTTCTTCAATCTTTTTAAGGACATGAGATAAATATAGTCTACCTTTAGTCAATTTATTGTCTTTTTTAACCTATATAGTCATGCGATGTAGATATAGGTAGTCTTCATAGATTTATAGCTTGTAGAGCTTCTATGTTCCTTTCCTCTATGATAAATGTTTCAAACTCTAAAATTTTCTGGTTGTTATCATTAGTAGTTTGTTCGTTATTGTTGGTGAAATAATTTTAAGATTATTTTTGCTATATTCTGATAGATGAGAAGAGTCATTAGGTTTCTTAGCAGACCGTCTACCCTCTGATGAAATTAAAGGAGGAAATTAGGTAATTTTAGAAGATAATTCATCATATGATGAAGTTCTTGATTTAGGATTCTGGTCCATCTGAGTTTCATCATTTCTTGGATGAGGAACTACTCCATCTGATTTGTTTCTACTTATAATAATTGATTTGGCTTTAGGAACTCCGGTTCCATTTTGAGAGGAGAGATTCTTTCTTAATTTAACTTTAAGATGAGGGACTAACTTGATGTTTCTTGAAGACAGTCCATCATTGTATGTCAATACTTTCTTGCGGTTTGTTCCACGTAAGTTTTGATTTGTTTTTTGTTTTACATGGGATGGAGATTATTCTGTTTTGGAGAACTTTGGTCATAGATAAGATTACCTCTTAAAGAATTTCTCACCATAACCTTGTATATATTGGTTATGTGTGAGATGCTAATGTAAGATGGTTGTCTTGGAGCTTGTAATATTGTTTAGATAAGGTTGAGAGGCCAATTTTTATAACTCTGTTTTTAGAAATACAACAATTGTTAACATGTTTAGGAGGGAGATTTGAAACATAATTTATTGAAGATGGATCCATTAATGTTAGTACGTGGTTTACCACTACTGCCACCATAACCGAAAAACAATGGCGTTGAAATCAATAAAAACAGTGATAAAAAAAATCTACTGATACAACTAAAACATTATTCATTTTTATAAAAACCTAAATCTAGTTTATTTGAATAAATCACACTAATTACTTTTATAAAATCATGTCCTAGTCTCCTAGATGTGACATTTACTGTCAAATTATTTTAGCAATATTAAGATTTAAAAAACAACTAATATGATACGGATCCCCCAAAAAAACACATCTATTATCCACTAGATGAACCCACACCAAAATAATAAAACATATAATATTTTGAATGCAGTATATAATTTTTACAGAATCAAGTAACGTAAAAGTATATAACTTTTCCAAATAAAATAATTTAAATAAAACTAAAACATAATCCATCTGTATCAGACAATATACATATATATTTTACTAAATTAAGTAACGTAAAAGTATATAACTTTTACAAACTCTATTTTAATATCTAATCAACCACATTCAAGAGTGTACACAGACACACGACACAACAACAAGACAAAACAAAAAGGCAACTGCTCTTTATTCAGACATGAATACAATTCACACCAGAAAAGAGAAAACCCCATTCAATGTACAAACCGATTCTATAAAACCTCTTAGAAGATAATATTCTAAACTCATTTTCTTTCATTCCATCAAAATCCCAAATGGTGCACGAAAACCATAGTCTCCCCAAACGGATCATACTAATACGTCACGGCGAGTCTCAGGGAAACCTTGATACGGCGGCCTATACCACCACACCGGACCACAAGATCCCTTTAACGAAGGCGGGTCTGGCCCAGGCCCAGGAAGCGGGGGCCAATCTCCGGTCGCTGATCTCAGCCAACGCATCGTCGCCAGAGTGGAGGGTTTACTTCTACGTCTCACCGTACGAGCGAACCAGATCGACACTCCGAGAAATCGGACGGTCGTTCTCGCGGCGAAGGTTGATCGGAGTCCGGGAGGAGTGTCGGATCAGGGAACAGGATTTCGGTAACTTCCAGGTGCAGGAGAGAATGAAGGCGATTAAGGAGACGAGAGAGAGATTTGGAAGGTTTTTTTACAGGTTTCCTGATGGCGAATCCGCTGCTGATGTTTTTGACCGAGTCTCCAGTAAGTTTCAGTTTTGAATTTTCTTAGACCAAACAGGTTCTTCTTCGTTTTAATTGGTTGGTTGTCTTTTATCCCTTAGTAGTATTATCTGTTTTATAAGGACTTTCGCTTCGGACTTATGCGTTTCACTTCCTGCTGCTTTGAAAAGAAGATAGCATCTGTTTCAATGCTTGTTTTTATATATTAAGAACTTCAATATAAGTATGATTCAAATTTTGACAGCATGAGTCCTCTATTGAGGACATTGGTTACAGTCTGATAGGGAATCTATATTAAGGGAGTAACATTTAAGAAACAAACGAACATCAATAGTGTAAATAAATTACTCCATTGTGGAATTTCATACAAGTTTAAAAGGAGTTGAGAAAAGCTAAATACCTCATTGATGTCTTATTAGTACCAAGTAGTTCTACATTTGAGTTTGGGAGGAATCAGTAATATATGTTTTTGTATGTTTTGATACATAGTTCATGATGTCATTCTATGTTTTCACTTTTTACCCTGTTACGTTGTGAAGTATAAGCCTCGGTGTTGACGCATGATCTTGCAGTATTTTGTTATAAAGGCTACCCTAGTTTTGATTACCTTTTGCGAAGGGACAAGGACTTATAGAACTGTCTTAAGTTTTGAAACATGAACCTTGCAGGTTTTCTCGAATCTCTTTGGAGGGATATTGACATGAACAGGCTTCACATTGACCAGTCCAATGATTTGAACCTTATAATTGTATCACACGGACTAACATCACGAGTCTTCCTAATGAAATGGTTCAAGTGGACAGTGGAGCAATTCGAGCTCCTTAACAATCCAGGGAACTGCGAATATCGAATAATGGAGTTAGGGAATGGAGGAGACTACAGCCTAGCCATCCACCACTCAGATAAAGAACTGCTAGAATGGGGATTATCCCCAGAGATGATATGTGACCAAAAATGGAGGATGAACGGAAATAGAGGTGAATGGAAAGATCATTGTTCTTGGTACCTCGATGAGTTCTTTAATCATTTAACAGATTCAGATAAAGACAGTGAGGAAGACGGCATTGATGGTAAAGAAAACGGTGTTGGAACTAGTCTAGATGATTGATTCTCTCTCAAATTTGTGCATAGTTTCTTTCGCGATTCGTAATGTAATTCATTGTAGTCTCGTTAATCAAAGCATACCTTCAAAATGAAATTTGTTAAGTTTCTTATGTTTGGATTGTTTTATTAGTGATGTAAAAATACCTGCAGGTAGTGTTTTTTTGTTGTCAAACCGTGATGAATATATAATAATGATATCTTTGTAGACTGAATCTACTATAAAATATCTCCAAGAGAAGCTGCGTTATAATGCAAACAAGTTAGTTTCTTCTCGAAGTGGTTTAGGAGAGGATTGGGTAGAATAAGGAGATTGAATACTCTTCTTTTCGTTTCGGTATATTTTAAGTATAAAAAGATTTATACCAAAATCTATGGTAACGGCACTAAGATTATCCAAATCTAGCCTTCATAACTTTAACCCTGCTCCAGAGTTGGAAAAACTGGACACTAGAAAAAGATTTTCAAATTGCACAAAACAAAAGTAACCAGTTCATTGCAATTTTCAGCATGGAAACCGTAACAAGAAAATATGCTATTCATATTAAAGAAAATATATGTATTTATTGTTCGAAATAAATAGATGATCAAAATGTTTAAAATAATCCAAAGTTAGGGGAATATATATAGATCATTTATTAGCGGGTACCGCTAAATTCGCGCCCAAAAAATGTTAACCAGCCCCAAAAAAATGGCATTTTTAAATTTTTACAATTTTATCCTTACCCCGGCGGTTGAACTCATCTCAACCGCCGGTTGAGACCCTCTCACCCGGCGGAAAAGCTGTTTCACCCGCCGGGGTAAGCTTCTCCGCCGGTTGAGAGGGTCTCAACCGGCGGGGTAAAAAACGGCTGAAATTTTTTGGGTATGGTTATCATCAAGGGCCCTAATTTAGCCAAACCCTTTATTAGCCTAGGGTTTCGAGGCGAGAGTTTCAAGACGAGTTTTAGAAGACATTTCGAAATTTTGAAAGACTATTTACCAAGTTATTTATTGAGTTGTTAATGCTTTCTATTTAATGATTCTTCTAAACTTTCGGAATAAAACTGATATAAATCTTTTAGCTATTTTTGTTAATGTATCCAAAACAATTAGTCACAAACTTTTTCTTTATCAAACAATCTGCAAGAGGTCCAAAGATGTAAGAATAATTGGCTAAACTTTGATATCAAGTTGTGTGTGTTATTTCGTGTTTTACTAATCTAGTTTATAAGTAAAATTTCATAATTTTATCAAGAACTAGTATAAGATTTGAGTGGGAGCGATCGTTGCAGACAAAGGAAATGTGAGACTCAGATTCACCAAAAAAAAATGTGAGACTCAAAAAGTTCGGTGGTGCAGATTTTGGGTTTTGGAAGATGCAGATCGAGATTATCTGTACCAACAAAAGCTTCATCAACCTTTCTTGGAAAAAAAGCCAAAGAGTTTAAAAAATGAAGACATGGCTCTTTTTTACAGACAAGCCCTTGAAGTCATATGATTGACGTTATCCCGCAATATTGCTTTCAACATCGTAAAGGAAACGACCACGGTTGGTCTTAAGACGACTTTCTCCAGTATATATGAGAAACCATCAGAAACTAACAAATTTCACTTGATGATGCGGTTATTTAATTTGGGGATGATGGAAGACGCATCGATAACTCAACATCTCAATAAACTCAATACAATACCCACTCGAGTTAAGTTGAACTAATATGAGCATTGATACCATAATATCTTATACCTGAAAGTTGGAATGTTACTGTCACGGCTGTGAGTTGCTCATTAAGAAACAATAAGTCAAAATTTGATGATGTTCGTGATGTAGTTCCAAGTGAAGAGATTTGCAGAGAGAGTCAGGTGAATAATCAACCTTTTTAGTTTTGCAAACTGATTCAAGAGGAATAAATTTAACCAGTAGGAATGGACGCAAAAAATTGAACTACCGAGGTAGATCAAGGGACGAGAAGTATAAGTCTAGCAATCCCAAAATTTCCCAGAGGTCGATGACTGTTGAGTGTTAGAACTGTGGGAAGACCAGGCATTACATAAATCAGTGTAAGAGAGAACCGAAGGACCATGAGGCAAAAACAGAGGTAAACTCACTTCAGAAGGAGATGATACACCGATATACTCTTTGGAGAGCAATAAAGAGTCTTGGGTGTTTGACTCCAGAGCATCGTTCCACGCTACTTCGAAGAAAGAATTATTCGAGAGGTATATCATTGGAAAACTTGAAAATAGATACATTAGTGATGATCAACCTTGTAATATTTTTGGTATAAGTGCGGTGAAGATTAAGTTGAATGGTCAGAAATATTCTCGATTTGAGAAATAACTTAATCGTAATAGGTAGTTGGCTAGAGAAGGCTACACTACGATCTTCCATGGTGATAATTAAAATATCTCAAAGGTTGCAATGATGGTTGCTTGCGGGAAAAAATGGTCATTTTTACAAGACAACATAGGCGCGCTATTCAATTGCAATTGCAGTAAGAAAATAAAATCCTAATATGCTGCACTAGAGACTTGACCACATGAGTGAGAAGGAGATGAAAATTATGCACTCGACAGGGAAACTTACAGGTCTACATGTAATTGATAGAAACATATGCAAAGATTTCATACTTGAAAAACAAAAAAGGGTCAGCTTTTAGACAAGTGGTAAAACATCAAAGCGAGAGATGCTAGAGCTTGATCGATATGATTTTTAGAGACCAACAATTGTTTCATCTATTGGAGAGAAACACTACTTTGTGACTTTTATCGTTGATCACTCTTGAAAATAAGACAAGTCCAAAGATTAAAAAGCTCAGAACTGACAACGATAGTCAAAATGAAAACACCAGATTCAAGAAATTTTTCTATGAGCACAAGATCAGAGTAGAGATAGTTAAATTTGAACCGAACCTTGACAAAAATAGCCAGAAACATCCGTATATAGTCAGGTCTAACAAAGAACCTTTAGGCAGAAACAATCAACATATTAGCTTACTTGGTCAGTCGAGGTACATCGGTTCCATTATAGCACAGAAAATCAGAGGAGGTATACAGTGAAAAATAGATAAAACTATCACATTTATTATTATTTTGTTTTATAAAATATGTTAATATCAGTGATAAAGATGGAAATAATCTTGATCCAAAGTCTGAGAAATGCACATTCATCGACTATGGCAATGATGAGTTTGGCTACTGTATTTAGGATGAAGAAAACAAGAAGGTGATCTGCAGCAAACATGTGATTTTTAACGAAAGAATAATGTAGTATGATATGCATAAAACTAACAGAAATGACTCAAATTAGAGCCAACTAATGTTTATAAATATAGAGGATGTCCTAGATAGTCTTGTGACATCTTATTATATCAAGTTCTGAGCTAGTAGAGTTAGTTGGACATAGAAATGCACAACAATCCGACACATTGCAACCTCATACGACAACTTATGTATTGAGAAGGTCATCTCGGCCTCATGTGCCTAACATGAGATACTTGAACTATTTAATTATGCATGATATATGGGAGCTTGAAAACTATGATAAAGCTTATGAAACATATGATTCTAGCAAGTGAGAACTTGCCATGAAAAATAAGATCGAGTCTCTAATTTCAAACCAAGAATGGGCATTAAGTGAGTTACCTGATGAAAATAAGGCACTTCATGACAAGTAGGTGTAGTCGGTGAGAGATGAGCATGATGGTCCTAAAAGATCCAAAAGCCCGACTAGTTGTCAAAGGATTCTAACAAAAATAAGAAGTTGATTACACTGACATTTTCGCTCCAATTGTGAAGCTCAGTACTATTAGACCAATGTAGAGTATTGTTTTCGTTGAAGATCTCTATCTTGGATGGTTAGACGTGAAGACTGCATTTCTTTATGGAGACTTGAATGCGAAGAAATCTATGTATCATCCATAAGGTTTCTCAAAAAGAGGCAAAGAAAACATGGTATGTAGACTTAAGAAGAGTTTAATGGTTTAAAATAAGCCCCAAGACAGTGGTACATAAAATCTGACGACTTCATGCACAATAAAGATCTCTTGAAGTGCAATGTTGACCATTGTTGCTACTTCAAAAGATGTAAGTCCAATTATATAATTTTACTAGTTTATGTCAATGATATGTTAGTAGCAGGTTCAAATATTGATAATATTAGAAGGTTAAAGCAAAAATTGTCAAAGTAATTTGATATAAAGGATTTAATTATAACAAAGAAGATTATTAGAATGCAAAACACAAGAGATAAACATATATGAATTTTGTAGTTATCTGAGTTAGAGTACATAAATTTCATTTTCCAGAGATTTAAAATGGTTGATGCTAAGCTAGTTAGCACACCCTTGGAAATTCCCTGTCACTTATACAAGGATCAATCACCTTAGACAAAGGAAGAGGAATATTTAATGGTTAAGGTTTCCTATGTCTCAACTATTAGAAGTTTGATGTATGAAATGGTCTGTACGAGACCATACATTGGTCATGTAGTGGGAGTTATTAGTAGTTTATGTCTAATCTAGGAAACGCTCATTGGGAAGAAACAAAAAGAAATGTCTTTAATTTGGTAAATGTGAGTTAAAAGTATAAGGCTACGTAGACACAGATTTTGGACTTGAAGTTGATCACCGAAAAATCACCACCAGTTATATATTCACTGTTGGAACAACAAGTGTTAGTTGGATGTTGCAGTTATCGAAGATTATCACTCTCTTCATTATAAAGGCTGAGTATGCAGTATCGTTTCAAGGCAGTAAAGAGATGATATGGGTTTAAGGTTTGATAACTGAGTTAACTGAGTTGGGATTCAGAAAGGATAATAATATTATGCAATATGATAGTCAGAGTGCAATACACGTGGCAACAAATTTAGGATTTCATTCCAAAACCAAGAATATTGGACTTCATTATCACTTCATCAAATCTTTATTGGAATATGATGTCTTAATATTGGAGAAGATCCAAAGAAGCAATAATCTAGCGGATATGTTGGCAAAAACGGTAGTTATTAAAAAATTGAAGTTATGTTGAAATTTTGTTGACCTGAAAGAGTTAAGGACCAAAACGATATATTGTATAAATCTGTGTGTTAAAACAGATTGAAATCAGTTTTCAAGTGAAATATTGTTAGTCGGGGTTATTTTAGTCGAGGGCCTTTTAGTCGAGGGCCCTAAAGTCGAGGGTATTTTACCCGAGGGTCCTCAAGAGGAGGAAGGTCTTCAAGCGGAGGGTCTTCAAGCAAAGGTCTTCAAGTCGAGGGTATTCATGAAGAGGTTTTTCAACTCAAGGGTCGAAGGTCTCCAAGCCAAGATATTTCTAACCGAGGGTCTTCGGACCGAGGCTCTTGAAAACGAGGGTCATGTAGTTAGCCAAATGTCTTCAAACTGGGGGTCTATAGACAAGGGTCTTGAAGACAAGGGTATTTAGATAAGGGTCTTTAGATGAGGGTCCTATAGACGAGGGTCTTTAGATGAAAGTCTTGTAGAAGAAGATCCTGAAGTAGTTTTGCAATTTTGAAAGATCAGTTAATGAATCAAGTCATTAATGAGATGTGAATGATTTTGTAATCATGAGTCTTAAACTCATAGTTAATGGCTCTTTTAAACTCTTCTTCTTTAATGTTGAATCTAATATAAATCCATTAGCTCTTTTTATGAATGTACCCCAACAAATTAGAGAGTCAGAAACGTTTTTTTTTAATAAAACGATATGCAGCAGGTCCGAAGATGTAAGAATAATCGGTTGAACGCCATTATCAAGTTAAGTGTGTGTGTTATTTTTCCGTTATTTCGTATTTTCACTAATATGGTTTATAGAGAAAGTTGTGTAATTGTTTCAACATTATTATCGGACTAGGTTTGTCTGATTTGAAGTTAGAATGTGTTTGAAGTTTCATTGAACTTTACAAACTTAATTCAAGCTAAAATTTTTAAAAAACAATTGGACTATCTCAGTTAATTTAAATTGAATAATTATTACTTTTTAAAAAAGAAGAATAAACATTTACATGACAGTTTCGATATTTTACCAATGGTTTCCTATATTGATATTTTGTTGTATTTTATTGTTTTGTCATTTTAGTTCACGATCTTCCAATCGTGTTTCATTGTTAAAGAGTATGGATCTTGTATCTTCAAGTAAGAAAAGAAAATAATAGAAGAAATAAAAATTAATTTTTTTCTAACATGTAGTATCGTTGATTTGGATTTAGGTTTCGACAATTGAATGAATAAATGACTATATATTCATTTATATATGAAGTGAAATTGTGGATTTGGACTTAAACCCAATTGGACTTATACCTTTATATTCCGCACTTGCTTAAAGACGGTTAGACTAATTGTTCTCTCCCAAATTATGATGTAAATTTATGTTTAGTTTTAAGTGTTAACATTTGGGTTTAATCCCTCGCAAAACTCGAGTTTGACCTGATATCTACACAATTATTTAGATTACTAGACCGTTTATTAACAATAACCAAATACAACAAAAGTCTGAATCGATATTTATATTTCCAACAATATCCCACTAAGATCTGCATATGCTACATAAAGATGTATTTACTTAATGGATATCTTGTTATTCATTACCCATACATGAACTTAGTAGTCCCGTACATGATGATGAACGATAAAAGACTGAGACCTCTTCAGTGTAATATGAGTAAATAAATACAACAATAATCACATTAGTTTCATAAATTAATTACATGAATCTATTAGGGTGTGTAGTATACGAATATAAAAAAGAATGACGCATATTTATTCTTAACTGATCATAAGTAAGTTGAAAAATACTTAATTAGCTAGAGATGCCAATAAAAAAAATGAGCATGTTATATATATATATAAGAAAATAAACTGCATACAACCAAATAACAAATATATAACATGACCTAATATAAATATTTTCATTGAAATTAATAATCTTTTAAAATAAATAACACCAATCTAAGGTGTGTTCTTGAAAAATAAAGGTAATACTGCTTTAGCATGATGATCTGCTACTATATTGATTTGACAAACCTACACTCTCTTTTTTAACATACATGAACTTAATAGTTATATATTTTGAGTTAGACAAACTCATGTTACTGTTGGAATACTAAACACAAAATTATTGTCAAAATACAACTTCATGGGGTTTTCTATCCCTTATACAACACGTAGTCGAGTTATAAAATTCCGCAACCCTGATGCTTGATTGGATGCTTCAAAGTATGCCAAAAATTATGCCACCATAGTAGAGGAAACAACTCGTGGTTTATTAATATTTTTCATGATATTTCATCCAACCTAATGAGAATATGCTACACATCCACCAAAATATAAGTTAGAATAACCAATGATCTCCATATTATCCGACAGCCTATACGTAAACTTGTCAACTTTTGTGCGTTGTAGGTACCAGAGAACACTTTTGACTGCTTTTAAATGGTTAATTCTCAGGTCGCTTACAAATCTACCCAATAAAACGAGAACAAAGGTAATGTACGATATTCGAACCTTGAAGATGCATAAATCTCACAACTCTCGACACATGAGATTTGTTTGTATATTCTCGTTCTCAAGTTTTGTCTTTGTATATTGATTAAAGCTTAATTTGTCTTTTTTCATGCCATGAGAGTATTCAAGGGCTTGGTAACACATACATGCATACATACATACATACATACATACATACATACATACATACATATATATACATACATACATACATACATACATACATACATACATACATACATACATACATACATACATACATACATACATACATACATACATACATACATACATACATACATACATACATACATACATACATACATACATACATACATACACACATACATACATACATACATACATACATATATACATACATACATACATACATACATACATATATACATACATACATACATACATTAGTGATAATCCTAAAATTCTACGAGAACGATCCTAGTTAATCTGGATTCCCAATACAAAAATTGCATCACCAAGGCCTTTCATATCAAAGTTTTTCGACAAAAACCTCATAACAATGGGTTATCGTTCCTAGCCAAAGCTCCGCATCAACATGGATGCAACACTAAAATTATGAACTTACTCCCGCTAAACTATCGATCTACACGATCTTTAACCGAGTTTATCTAAAAAACAAAAGATACTATTATCTCAAGGAACTTATTGTATCACTATTGAGATGCCTATTTGAGCCTACAAATAGTTTTCTTAAATTTTCATACAATTAATTTTGAATCACCAATTACAAAGTCCTTCAGATAAATCAAATAAAATATTTTCTTATTATCTTTATTAGGAAAAAGGGTCTTAACATCCATTTAATGAAGCTCAAAGTCAAAGTGTGCAACTACTTTCATAACTATTCTAAATGAGTTTGTCATGAAAGTTGAAAGAATATATTTTTAAAGTCAACTTATTTACATTGAGTATAATGTATTATCACAAATTACACTTTATGTAACTCCATATTACTATTAGAATCTCATTTAGTTTTTTAAATTTACTTATGACTAATCAACTTCTTCTCTGCATGTAACGGGACAAGTCCCAAATTGCATTATCTTGATTGGACTTATATTATTCCTTCATAGCGTTATGTAATAACTGAGAATCAGATCTTTTTATGGATTTACAAAAACACAAAGAATTATTTGCCGTTATACTACATAAATTTATATTTTTGAAGAGATAATATATGATCCAAAGATACAATGCTGTTTCTATCTTTAGTGGGCCTTCTTAAGTGAATTATTTCTTAAGTTTGCACTACTTGAGAAGGTAGATTTTGATTTTTTAAACAAAATCAATTTGTTTTCTATATGGAGGAAAAATATCATTTTGAGTAACTTGATGTTCTAATAGGATTGAAATGATTGGTTGGAACCAAATAATCTCATACCTGAGTATCAATTCACCAAAATTGATCATTGTGGTATGATATAAGTTCTTTCAGACATACTTATCTTTTACTGTAAATTCATCAGCATGGATCACTTTGGCGATATGTTGGCTTAATGACCTACTTATAATGAAAGAATCATAAAAGTTAAATTATTTTGCATGCTATGAATATCCAATAATATAAAAACTAACCATCTTAGTTTTCAATTTCTTTAATTCGGTCTATAAGGCTTTACTTCAGATGACATTCTCAATCATGTATATGTTTTAAGTTAGACTTGCGCCTAGTCCAAAGTTCAATGAGGTCTTAATGGTTACTTTGATGTGATCTATATTAAGTATATGTACATTAAATTTGATAATTTTTCTCTATAGAGATATTGGTAGAGTTGAATGACGAATCATACTTCTCACCATATCCTTAAGAATTCAAATTCGTCTACGGGATACGCCTTTTACGTTATGAAAACTTAGCATTGTATTCTGAGGAATTATACCGCACTCATCTAGGTGATTTGAAAATGATCCATGATAGTGTTCACTCTAAAACTTCACGTATTCCATATTTTCCCGACAATTCTTACAATAACATTAACCATGAACTCTTTAGACCATAAGTTCATCAATTCACAATAACATTCATGTGGATCGATATGTTGACTTCATGATTCACTTATCGATGTTAGGGAAACCTTATCATGCAAATCTATCTATTATTTCAAAACCAAAAAACAACTACAAAATAACAGCAAGTCCAAACATACCATGTGGTCTTAGGTCCGAAAGAAAACCCTTTAAGATGCACCTAAGGTGTGTAGCTGCACTAAGTTCTTTTCGTTGCATCTCTTGGCATCACATCGATGAATATCACTGTTGTCTTGATGAAACAAACAGTTTCCACGACAACAACAGAGGTTGCTACGTTAAATTTGTGTTACCACGGGTTTTAACTTGGTTTTGGGTTCTTTTTAATGTAAACTTATACTTTTCAGCAGGAAATCAAACCCATAAATGAGTTAAAAACCCAAATTTTTGTCAAACAATAACTTTATGCTATAAAACAACAAATCCTAACATGATCTATCTAGTCAAATCAATAAAAAAACATGTATCGAAATCCTAATCTACACCCTAATCAATTCAAACAAGTTCCCAAATTTGTAAATTCTATACTGAAAATTAAATTAATATGATTTTTCAGTTGATTATACAAGTTGTTTGAATTTCTCAATCATCTAGAACTAAATAATTAATCCAATTTAGATAGATGAATCACTAAGAAGGTGAAATAAACACTTAGACGATAATGTAGATATTCTAGTAATCATTTTTTGTAATAGTGTTTCTCGTCGTTTTTTTTATCTTGTCAATTTAATTTATAGTCGGCTAATCTTGTGTCTTTGTTAGATAATATGAATCATTTATTTTGAAGTAAGAAATAAAAATATAGAAAAAATGAACAAGAGATTCAGTTAACTAGTAATGTATAATGTTGTTGGATTTGATTTACGTTGAAGGAAGCATCGATTATATACTTTTATATATGAATTGCAACGGTGGATTTAGACTTAAAACAAGTTACACAACCATTACCTAATTAAGTGCTTTCTTTAAAATTATTCCATAAAGTTATGGGTTGTCTTGAGTATATTTTCATTCATATTCTTTATAAAACTAGATTTTAGTCCGTTTTCTTCATAATAAATCATATGTTTTAACTTTTATATATCTTTTGATATTTGTCCGATTTATCCATAATAAGTTATATAATTATTTTTATATTTATCCGTTTGAACTTTCATTAACAATAATAAAAACAAAATAAACATAAAACGATCCCTGCGTTTCTTAATTAAAATTGAAACCAATTGCGTTTAAATTGATGCATCGTTTTCCAAT
Organism: Limnanthes douglasii subsp. nivea; assembly: GCA_036936605.1. Lineage (NCBI taxonomy): Eukaryota > Viridiplantae > Streptophyta > Magnoliopsida > Brassicales > Limnanthaceae > Limnanthes > Limnanthes douglasii. The sequence continues at coordinate 195,389,303 of JAUPFV010000004.1, read as the reverse complement.
TTCGAAATATGTAATCTATTAATATATATATATATATATATATATATATATATATATATATATATATATATATTTACTCCATGATGCATGATTTTTGTATGGACCTGCCTCATCAAAGTTCTGTAGACGTGAAAAGATAATTATTTGATTTTAATTTTGTTGTTACTCTTGAAAATGTGACACATTTTTTCTAACCCAAAAACAAAACATGTTCGTATTGAGATAGCATGTTGGAAAAAATATATTTTTTAAAATTTTAAACTCAACTTTTATGAATACGTATCTTTAGATTTAATTTTATATTTATACATAAAACACTCTTTAAAACGGTTAAAAAAATCTAAAAATGTGTTTTTTTTTCAAAATTTGAGGTTTTTTTATGTTTTCAAACAAATGTTTTTATTTTTCGATTATTAACTCGGCCGTTTCCTCATCCTGTGGATAGTGTTCGAATACACTTTATTATTTAGTTTTATAACTTTTTTTTGTTCGAATAGATAATTTTTTCACCTTTTTCATTTCAATTGATTAGAGCTGGCGGATATTCTTAAGAAATAAGCTAACATTAAGTCATACAATTTCGTATGTAAGTGTACAAGTTTGCATCTGAATATTTGGACATACCTTTTTTGCATTTTCGATTTTTAAGAGATTTGTAAAAAAACTCACAATTGTTTGGCGGAGCCTACACTGGAAATCTTTTCAAATCAATCATAATTTTATGTTTGATGTTAGGTGTAGACTAAAAAAAACTTAAGAATATAAGTACTAACAAAAACTACATGTGGTTGAAGATGGATCGCCGAAGATATAGAGAGGCAAGAACAGTTTAAATTTCTCAGAAAAAAGTTGGAGCCAAGAATTAGGTGCAAAGAAATGTTTTAGAACATAAGGGAAAGCTCTGTAGAATGCAAGAAAACTGATCATCTGCGGCGCTGAACATGAATGCATAGTCGCCGAAGCATTTTTGAAGATATTTGTAAGCTTTTAGAGGAAGCTTGAATATTTATGGTAAAAATTGATGCTTAATTCAACCTTTGATGTTATAGCCATTAGACTAACATGTGTTTCATGGGATAAAATTTACAAACAGCCGTTGTAGGCCTGTTATAGTACGGATGTGAGCGCTAGCCTTGTCGTATATGTTGGCTGGTTTGGAAAAGAGGATAATCGTTTTCCAGACACTAATGTGAGCTAGAAGAAGGTTTATGCACATAATTGATTCTCTATAACTAGTGTTAGATATGTATTAGATATATTGTCGGTCATTTGTGTGAGAGAAACATTTGTGAGATTTGAGAGAGAAAACTAATAGTTATTGGTTGTTGTTTAGGTAAAATGTTAACACTGGAAGAAACATTCTAAGATCCATAGTTCCTTTGTCAGATGAGAGTGATTTGTAACAAAGATGAATGGTTGAGTGTTTAGTATTTGAAGAGTCTTCTTGTAATATTATATATATATATATATAAGCTATCTTTATTGCACGTGGATCTAGAGTTTCTTCATAGAATAAAGGTTCAGGCTTTCCTAATACATAAATGATTGATTGCTTCAATTAATAAGAAATTTTACATATAAGGTTGATGTGGAAGTGAGGTTTAAAGCTCATGATGCCATCATATTGAGTTTAAGGGATGGAGTGCTTTGTGTCTAAAGAGCCTCTGAAATCAATGAGATGTAATCAAATTAAAAGACACCTCGATGTTAATGGATGGCAGCAAAGAGATCCCGAGACACCTCGATGATTTCAATAAATTATTTTTTACTTGAATGCAGTTATGTCAAGGTGAATGATGAATGTCCTACCATAATCCTCTCAAATTCTATGCCGAAGGTGTATAGAAGCTTTGTTCAGACCATGATCGAAGATAATGAGTCCATTATAATGGCTAAAGTAAAGAGTGCGCTGAACTCAAAATATCTTTAAAGGAAGTTTGTTTTGAAGGGTGAATACAGAGGTCCCAGACTAAGTGTGTGAGGCATTCCAAGAAGAATAAATTCAAACAAGAAGATATGAAACTTTCGTTCCAAGTCTAAAATATTTGCAATATATTCTAAAATGAGATGTTGGTTGTGCAAGAACGAGGATCATATCAGTAGGAATTATCGAAAGTGAAGAAATATAAATAGTTATCCGAATGCCAAAGCTCGAGATGTTGCAATTATTTCATATGGTACTGCGTACAATGATGGGTTAATGGCTTCTACTTGTAGGTAAAATGACAGGTGGGTGTTCGACTGAGGTGCATTATTCCAAATGACTTCCAATAAATATTGGTTTGAAAACTTGATATTATTAAATGGTAGAAATGTTATCCTTAGGAATGATGAATCATGTACTTCAAAGAAATATGATCTGTTTGGCTCAAGTTGTCTACAAAACTTGAGAGAATGATAACAAACATGAGGTACATGCGCAAAGGTAAACAAAAACTTCTTTCGATTGAAATGTTAAATGAAGAAGAGTTTACTTATAAGGATGCAGAAGGCAGGCTTAGGGTATTATAAGGCTTATTTTTGTTGTGAGAGCCTATACAAATAATATTTTATTGGTTCTTGAAGGCTATGTAGTGGTAGTATGTATGTCTAGTATGGAGAAATATTCAACCAAGGTGTGGCTTTTGAGGCTTGGTTATTTAAGTGAGTAAAGCCACACTAAACTTAGAAAACAAGGGTTGTTAGATGTTAGCAAAATTCAGAAGTTATGCTTTTGTGAAAGTTGTGTGCTAAGTAAGAAGAAGAGGGTAAAATTTAAAAATTTACGGTCTTGAACAAGAACCTACAATAGGTGGTGCAAGGTACTTCAAATATTTCCTTTATGAACATTCTCGAAAATTATGAGTTATAATTTTGAAGATCAAGGATGGAGTATTTGATACTTATAGAAACTGACATACTTTGGTAGAGAATCAAGATGGAATTATGTTGAAACTTTTTATTGCTAGACATCAAACCGTGAAGGGAACACCTCAACAAAATGGGTTTGCTTAAAGAATGAACCAAACCATATTGGAAAAGGTTAGGTGTATTCTTCAAGCAGCTACTAAAAGAAAATGTATTGTGGAGAATCCGTGACTACAACTACATATAACAGCAACATGGGTCCATCAACAACACTGGATTTTTTTTCCATTAAAAGGGATGGAATGGAAATAAACTTGGATTGAAACATTTGAGAATGTTTGGATTTGTTACTTACGTACATGTGAAGCAAGACAAGCTTCACCGAATGCACAAAAATATTTTTCCTCGACTATCTAGACGGATTAAAATGATATAGCTTCTGGTGTATTGAACCTGAACATCGAAATACTATGATAAAAAACATATGGTTTTCAATAAAGAGGGCATTCTATTAAAGAATATGGTAAAGACCCAACCCAGTACTGTCTAGAAAATATATGAGTCTCATCAAGAGAGTGAAGTCGAAGGTGTTTATGTCAAAGATGAGTTTGGAGCCGGTCCAACTTTGACGTGTAAAAATAGAGTTCACTCATTGCATGGGCCCAAATATGGCCGAGAGTCTCATGTTCCAGAGTATTTAGATGATCATATTGGAGAGAGACATGGAGTTGACACTTATGAATTGGTGAAAGATTGAACAATGAGACTTAAAAATCCACAGAGGTATGGTTTACTGATGTTATTGGTTATCTTTTATCTACTGAAATTTAAATAGATGCTCTTGAGCACGAAAGATCACGATACTATGAAATAATGATAAAGAGAAGTGGTTGAATGCTGTGAGGGAAGAACTAATATCTTTAAAAAAAAGATTGAAAACTTGATTCTAGTCAAGCAGTTGAAGATTCAGAATCACACCGGTTGTGATACAAAACTCAATTAGATTTTTACTATCAATTTTTACTAGATTTTATTTTGGGTTAGATCAAATGCATGCCATTACTGCCTTCATGCAGGGAGAATTAGAATATACAATTTACATATATTAGCCGAAAGGGTTTAAAAATAATTAATGAAGAAGATGTGTGTTTGTTGAAGAGAGTTATATATAGGCTGAAATAATCATCAAAGTAAGGAAATATAATATTTGATTCTTTTATGAAGTTCATCAAGTACGTCTGAAGCTGCTATGACAACTATGTCTATTGTAATAGGGAAACACACTGAGAAACAAATCTTGTTACTATTTTATGTGGATGATATCTTAGTAGTTGGAAGAGATATGGATTAGATTAAAACGATAAAGACTCAACTGAAAAGAGAGTTTGAAATGAAGGATATTTGAGAGGCTAGAATGATACCTGGTACTGAGACCATGAGAAACAACCAGAAGAGGTATTTATTCTTATCTAAAGAATAATATGCAAGATATACCTTATTCCAATGCTATTGGTAGCGTTATGCATGCAATAATTTGCACGAGACCTCATATTGCTTACTCAATTAGTATTTTGAGAAGATTTATGCCAAATTTAGGGAAGCCTCATTGACAAGAACTTAAGTGGATCGTGAGATACCTAGAGGGTTTGGTTGAAGTTTATTTGTTCTATAATAATAAATATATGTGTGATATAATATTGAGAGGGTATGTTGACTCTGATTATGCAGCCTGCCTTGTCCTAAGGAAGTCTACTTTGGGTTTTTGGTTTATTGTGCTTGGAGGAGTCGTTGGTTGAAAGTCTTATATAAAGAAGGTCGTTGCCTTATCATCTACAAAATTTGAAAATATGGCTGATATGGAAGCCATAAATGAAGCTATTTGGCTGAAGATATTGTTGAGAGGGATCACTAGTATAAAGCAATATGTGATGTGATTATACTAGTATTTTTCAATTAATGAAGAATATGAAGTTAAGTTGTACATCATCCGAGATGTGGTTGAGAGAGACCAAGTTAAGTTGACTAATATTTCTAGTAAATAAAATTATTCAGATGCTCTGACCAATGTATTACCGGTTTCAAAGTTCGCAAAATACATGCAACTTGTGCAAGTATTGGAGTTAAAATAAGCATAGGTGGAGATTTATAAGGTGTAAGATAAAAATAACTTGAGAATATAGTACTATCGAAGACTACGGGTGGCTGGAGATGGACATCCAAAGAAATATAGATCAAGATTTGTTTGAATCTATATGTAGCAAGATTTCAGACGGAAACTTAGGTGCAAATATGTATCCTAGAGGAAAATTATTCTAAAGGAAAGAAGTATGATTCTGTTGTAACCGAAGGTGCATATTGATCAACTATGGTGCCAAAGGTACATAAAATGATTGCTGAAGGACTTCTGAAAATACTAAGATGCTTTTAGATGTAGTTGAGTTACTAAGGGTCTAAATTAATTAGAAATCTCAATTGTTGATCAAAGATTTGTTGATTTAGGCGTGATTCACATGTGACATTGTAGTACACCAAAGACACCTTGAACTTCACACCCTCTAAATAGATCATCACCTCGAATTCGTTCTGCGAGATCAAATACAAGAATCAATCGCAAGGTAACCCAAAATAAATCCTCTTCAGGAAGATCAGAGGAAAATCCTTCTCCGCTTAATTCCGAGCCCCCTCGTTCAGTACGCAAGAAAACATTTTTAACTCATACAAAAAGTTAACTTCCTCAAACCCTAAAAAGAAAAACTTTCATAGCCATGCGTGGCGATGCTAATCTCACCTCGCATCCATCAAACTCTTCTCCTCTGCTGAGGAATATTGTTGAGACAACAACAGAGTCTCAATAAAATCCCCAAAAGTAACCCACCTCGACTCGTGGACGAGGCATGTGAGGAGAAAAAGGTTTATGACGCCACATAATCAAATATTGAAGCTGATACAGAAGATGATGCTTCAAAGGAAACATATACTGAAAACGTGAAAGGTGCTTTGAAGGTAAATTCACCTAGGATAAGAAACAAAAATCTCATGTGAAACTTTCATACGAGCTAGCCGCATCAGTTAGCCAAAATATAAAGCCTCTCGATGCACAATATATCTTAGCGTTAAAGAATTTTGCTTACATATATTACCAATAGAGCCAAGAAGATGAACTCAAAAAATAATGGGAATGGGGGACAACATTATTCTTTGTCTACCCAAAGAAGGAGAAACCCCTCTAGACTGCAAAGAGGGTCAGCTGGTGGTCTACCCAGAAATCATCAATTGGGGTCTTCGATTTCCAATGGACCCCATGATAGTAGAATTTTTCAAGATTCTAGATCTGTGCCCAACTCAGGTGACACCCAATCAGTGGTTCACTTTTCTCTCTATGATTATGGCTTCTCGATTGGCCAAAATTCACCTGTGCATCGAGAAATTCATCTCCCTGACCAAATTGTCGAAGGGACCGGTACTTCCATTTTATTATCTAACATTTGATGATGACTTAAAGATTATCGATGATTTGTTGAAGGCATAAATTTTTTAGAAACAAAGATTTGTCTTCATCTCATGAGCTTGGGAAAATGGTAAAGAGATTTGTGAAACCAACCCATCGAACTTGAACCTCGTTTGAAGAAGTAATAGTAAGCCTTTTTATTTAATTATTTGAATTATATCTCCAATTATTTTCTACTTATTTGTCATCAAGTCTTGTGTTGTATCCAGAAATTTTGAGGTGTTACAAACTTCGACGAAAAGATGCCAATGACATTTTTATTAAGCTTGCAGCCTGAGCTGAAAAGCAATAGGGCAACACATTCCATACAGCCTTTCAACCTATCAACTTTATCAACAACCACCTATGGAGAATCAACGTGGGAGCTGCTCTCCCTGAGAATCTAATGGAGCCACCCATTCCTCTACATGTTTTCAAAAGGCTAGTGGCCCCTGATTGCGAAGTCTTTCTCCCGGTTCAAAACAGAGATCAGATAGCCAACTTCCTCAGAAGAAAATAGAAAAAAGACTAAAAAGGCAGGTAGCACATATGGTGCTGGCCCTTCAGAAGATTCGATGCCGAAAACTTTGAAGAGAAAAATAATATAAAAGAACCTCCTCATTATCCAAGAAGAAGTAGAAGTGGAATCTTCTTCAAAAAGGAAAAAGATAGTTGGCGTAACAATAAGGAGAGCACAACTAAAACAACCCTTCAAAAGAAAGCAAAAAATAAAGATGCACCAACCGTTCAAGGGGTACCTTCCGATGTTGATGAAATTGTTGTTGTGGAGATTCAACAAAAAGAAAATGAAGCATGTGTTGAAAAAGGGAGGAACTAAACAAAAAGACGGTTGCAGACAATGATCGAGCTGATGATAACTTTGATCCTGATAGCTTCATCAACTTCGACCAATCTCAAGAGCTCGTCAAAGATGAAGATCTATTTGTTCAGGAACTTTAGGACCAACTATAAAATTATGGTAAAAGGTCTGATCCTGTTCTTCCCGAAGAAACTTTACCAGAATTATCTTTGCCTCCACCCTCTAGTGCTCTCATACCTGTTCCTAGTCCAATGGTCTTTCCTTCCGAAGAGTCATCCGAAGGAGTTGTGCTTGCTCTTCAACCCTTTGAAAATCTTGGTTCTGTAGCACAAATTAACCAAAGAATTTGAATATACTCTTAGAGAATATGACAAAGGAGATGGTTAGCTATAAGAAAATTGCTGCTGTTGAAAAAAGAATGAGGGAAATCTTTGGTGGCCTCGTGGAAAAGAATTTTCATGGATTTCAAATGGCTATATCTGAATTCATCAAAAGGCTCATCTATCTCAAGAATCACCTTAGATCTGTGCATCGAAAATAAACAAAATAGCTTCATACTTCTCATCAAATTTAGATAGAACAACTCGAATCTAAGCACTGTGAAGAATTGGCTACAAAGCATAAAAATCCACTGATTTTCAAGTTTCACTCAACGAGGATGAGGATGAGAAGAAAAGATTGATAAAAGATATGGATGCTCTCAAAATTCAATTCAACGAAGAGAAACATCTTGCTGTCACTTTTGCTTAGGACGAATGTGGAAAGGTCATGTTAGGAGTCATTAAAAATGTTGAAGAGCAAAGATCTGTTAATCTTCTTCGCAAAATTCATGCCACATTTCCTAAGGCTGACCTCTCTAACTTTTGGGAGTAGATTCCTATAAAAAATCACCCCATCGAATCTTTTGATCACGTTCCTGCTCTTCATCCGAAGAAGCGAAATCAGAGGAAAGTGCTTCTGAACAAGGGGAATCTTATAAAGAAAGCTCTGAGGACAAATACCATTCATATCTCTCTATTTTTGTGCCTGTCAGTCAATTTTTGTAGAGTGATTTGTTTTTTATAGATGCCTTTTTTCTTGGCATTTAAAAACTTATTTTGTTATTATCGAATTAAATTGAATGTAGAAAGGCTTTGTTTCTCATATATTATTATTATTATTATTTAAAAATTATAAGTTATATTCACCCTGAAATATAACTTATATCATAACTAAACATATAACTTTCGAAGTAAAAATACTTGAATTTCACTGGTATGTTTAAAGAATGTTAACACCTTAAATACAAATAACACACTTATAAAACGTGACACTTCGAATAATGTTGTGCGTAGCACTTCGAATATTATGGTGTGTTTAGAGAACGTAGTACTTTGAATATAACAATGCGTTTAGAAAACGTATCACTTTGCATATTATAGTGTGTTTAGAGAGTGTAGCACTTCGAATATGGTTGTCCTCGAAACGTGTATTCAACACTTTAGAATAATTACTCTTGGTCAACTTCAAAGATGATCAGTCTTTCACTAGTTACTAAAATAATTTAAACAAGCATTTGTAAACAACCATTGGCCAAAAAATATTTTTATTGATAACTTCGAATATTTATATAGCACCTCATTAAAACCTCCATGGGCAACAAGGTAGGAAAGAATGTGCAAATTATTAAGAAAAAAACAATTTCGAAAGATGGTTACTCCCAATACAATTTTAGACGTTGTATATTCCAAGGATGCTGAAGCATCCTCTCATCGCTTTATCTTTTCCACAACCATATACAGACCCTTCCAATTCGGGACCATCTTACTGAGGCTATTTTCCTTAGTATAAAGGAATACCTTCCCTAGAACTTTATCACCCATATTAAAATCCCTCATTTTTACCTTCGAAATATATATACTCCTCATAAGAGTCTGCTAATGAATCATGTTCAAGTGAGCTCTAACTTTTTTTCCTCAATCAAATCCAAATCTACTCTTTTTTCTTCGTCATTCAGGTCTTCAGAATATTGAGCTACTCTAAAAGAAGGCAATGTAGATTCTGTAGGACTAACAACATTAGTCTCATACGCTAAGGTAAAAAGAGTTTCTTTAGTAGCTTTCATAGGAGTTGTTCGATAAGCCCATAAAACCTCTTACAAATAGTTAGGCCATTTTCCTGCAACTCCTGCCAAATTCTTCTTAAAACCTTCCAAAATAAATCTGTTTGTCCCTTCTACGTGACCATTTGCTTGGGGATAAAAAGTGGTGGAAAAACATTGTTTTATCCCCCTCGAAGCACAAAAAGAAGCCATATATTTGTTATCAAATTGAGGACTGTCATCCGTGGTAATTTTTATAGGTATTCCAAATAGAAAACACATACTATATACTATGAACTTAATTACATCCTTGTCCTTTATCTGAGACAATGGTTCAGCTTCTGCCCACTTTGTAAAATAGTCCACTGCCACAATAATCATTTGTCGTCCTCTAGAAGCCATTGACAATTGTCCCACTAAGTCTATTCCACATCCGTCAAATGGGACGACTTCGCTAATACACATGAGTGGAACTGTTGGTTTATGAATAAAGTTGGCAGACCGTTGACAAGAGTTACAACTTCAAAATAGATTTTTAGTGTCGTTCATAATTGAAGGCTAATAATACCCTGCCAGCAAAACTCAACGAGTCAATGCCTTGAACCCGCAATGTGCTGAACCCTCCCCATCACGTAACTCCGATAAAATTTCATGTGATTATTGTTTGCTCAAGCATTGTAATACTGGCCTACTCAATGTTTTTTTGTACAAAACCCCATCTAACACCATATAGCCACATGCTTTGCCTCTCAGCTTCTTAGCTAATTTCATATCCTCATGCAACATTTCTCTAAACAAGAAATGCAGAATGTCAGTTCTCCAATCGCCTTGAATTATATATGGAGTGACGAATACCTCCTCAATATATTCATATTGCTCTGAACATGTTAAACTCGAAGGACTCTCCTGTAATAAAATCCAAGAGTATTCGTCTGTGTAAGCATGTGTTGCAAAAAAAATCAGCAACTATATTGTTTCATCGGATGACATGTTCTACAGTCACATGATCAAACAGAATAGTCAAATTCCAAAGCTCTCGAAGATATAAAATTAAATGGTCGTTTTTTGCTTCAGAAGTTCCACCTACTTGATTTCCTAGTAACTGGGAATCTGTTTCAAAACGAACTGAAGTTGTCCGACAGCTGTTCGCAAGCCTTAAACTAGCTAATGCAACTTCATATTCAGCTTCATTTATCGATGCATGAAACCTAAACTTAATAGATTGAAACATTGTTTCCCTAGATGGAGCAATCAGTTGAACTCCAACGCTGCATCCTAAAATGCTAGAACCCCCATCAGTTCAAACTATCCGCATTGAACTCCTTGGAAAACATTCCTTGATCTTTTCGTATGATCTACTTGAATGGAATTCAACAAGAAAATATGCTAAGGCTTGGGCCTTGATAGTCGTTCGAGGTGAAAAGGTGATGTCAAAATCTCCAAACTCAACTAACCACTTAGTTCACCTCTCTCTTGATCGAATTTCCAAATTACTTGTGTCGTTACTCTTGTAAAACAAATGATTGTACGTTATGATTGATAAATCTGAGGTGGATTACACATTCTATCATAATTTATCTTGAAAAGAATATTTATAGAGCTCCATGTATCTATCAATACATGTCAGATTTCAACCCTGACTATCTCTTCTCCAATAACCACTGCATCTTTATGAGGACATGTAGTAATTATCAGATCATCTTCGTCAAAAAGAATAAATAGAACATCTCTCTTACAATACAGATAAGTGGACATCCCCTCTTCTATATGAGTAGATAAGCTTACTACATGCCTTTTCTAGAACTGTCAGTATTTTCAGTCATAGTATCTCTTCTGAAAATTGCCAAAGACTCAAAGTAATCACAAAAACTTCGAACATGGCCTTGTTTCACTGGCTCCTTTACTTCCATTAAAATCAATCAATCCGGATTTGCATCTAAATATTCCGATGCAACATCGAAATTATCAATATTTGAATCCAAAATTATCAAATCTTTTGCCTGTGTATTTAGATTTGTTGTCTGTGAAGTCGACGCAACATGGACTTTTGATGCATTGCTCTGTCCTTTTACATAGGGCAACAACTTTTCATTCTCAAGTAATGTATGTACCTCATTTTTAACGCAATACAGTCTGCAATAATATGTTCGATGTCATTATCATACTTACAAAACCTGTTATTTCCTTCCTCCCTTGGCCTATTTATCGGGGTAGGTTTCTTGAAATTCACATACCCCTTTTCCCTTTCATAAACTGTAGCAACATTTTCAGTTAGATCGGTATAGTACTCAGGCTTTATCCACTGATTGGGCGTCGGTCTATGAAACTGGTACCCTGAAGCTTGATTTGAATATCCCCCAGTTCGAGGAGATAAATTGTTTTTGTTCCTCATACGTGATAGTTGGGCTGAATTCGAAGATTTCCCTTGATTGTTTGGCACTTGTCCAGACTTCTTTTGGCTAGTTCCAACTACTCCTCGAACTCTAGTCGAATCTTCTACCTTAATTTGGTCCTTTACCTGAGCCATCAGTGCTCCAAAAGTCAAAGCTCTTCGCTTTGTTGTTTCACTTATAAGATCTTGTGGTAACAATCATTGTCAAAATACTGCCATTGCTACCAGCTCATCACAATTGTCTAAACTAGCCTTGGTTAACACGAATCACTTAGTATAGTCCTTCAATTTTTCTCATACTTCTTTTTAAAATTGGTTTATCGTATCTCCACTCGCCCGCATCTCTTTGCTCCTTACAAACTGTCTTCGTAAAGCTGTATAAAAAATCTCTAAAATTTGAAATAGACCCCTCAGAATTCTGTTGTACCACTTTAAAGTTGTCTTTTTGAACGTTCGAGAGAAAGCTCTACAAACCAACCTATCATCATCCTTGAAATTCATCATGTAATTTTTAACTGTTCGATGTGGTCGTCACGGTCTTCCATCCCATCGATTTTTTCAACATTTGAAATATCAAACGCTTCGGAAGGGAGATAGATCTTATCTCAGTTTTCGAAGGAGAATTTCTCCAGTCAACACCCTGAACATATTGATTTTCATTCCTAGCTTCATAGCGTATAAATTCCGATCATCCACTACATTGTATTGATTCGATGTGTTCCCTTTACACCAATCAACTTCCCTCAAGCATCGTGGTATACTTTCCTTTCTAGCTCCGTATTCCTTCCATAATTTTCGAGGTTGACATTTTTCTTCTTTCGAAGATCCTCGATACCTCTTATAATCAGATCCTTAACTTTCTACTTCTTCATCACTCGACGTGATATACGTGTGTTTTTCTTTTTTATCTTTACGTGAAGTGTGACACTCATTGGAAGATTCAAAACGTGTTTTTTTTATGCTCACTTTGAACTTGGCGAGCTGTGCAAGATCGATCAGACTGATCGTCATCGTCATTTTTGTCATCCAACTGTCTTACCTCTGATTTCAGCCTAGTTGATTAAATTTCTTGCTCTCTCTGGTCATACTTCTCATTCAGAGTTGTAATTTTGTCTAGTAGTTGATTCATTCGCATTTCATTCTCCGATTGAGTTTGCCGAAATGGAATAGATTCCTCTTGCTTATCATTTCTTCCTTGCAAATCTTGTTTTAATGTTTAAACATCTGCTCGAACTAATGGTTCACCTTCATTTCTTGGATTCTTTGTTGATCGAAATAGTTATTTGAATAAGAACATGAAAAATTAATCGAACGATAAGAATCTAGACACCAATCGTGATTGTCCCTAGTAGAGTCGCCAATTTGGTGAGTATTATTAAAGGTTTGCAAACTAAAATCGAGTAAGTAAAGAGAAGTAGAGAGATTTTAGGTAATGTAGTTTCTAGAGAGAGAAAGTCAATAAATGAAAGTAGATTATCTCAAATGTCAGAATCCTTTCTCAATTTGAACGCTGACCAGTATATATAGGCACAATGACTTAAACATAACAGAATCGGTTACATAAAGGGTATAATTGCACATTAGTCCCCCACCTATTCATAAATCTTTAAATATCTCTTATAACTAGATAATTTATCATACAAAATTTTATTTATTTATATTTTAATCCCCAAAAGTTATATTTTCTTATCAAGATTAAGTTTGATCCCATCACCACCACCATTAGCACAAATGAAACCATCTCACTATATACATTTATAGTGAGACCACCATATCTATAAGCTGAAACAATCATTCAAGATGCCAAGTTTGATATACCATTATTTTTCTTGGAAGATGGGTTTACTTTAAATGCGAGCAATTTACCATGTTTGGCCTTTTGTATTTTTATTAAACCTTTAAGAAAGTGCAATTCTTGGATGTTATCAATGGATTGATATTGTTAAATGCTATGTATCGACATTTAATATTGTCAAAAGCTGATTGTGGACTTTCTTAATTTTAATATAGATGTAAATCTATGGTTATGTTCTAAAGAAACCACATGTCAAAATCGCATGTCTTTATGGTATTCATAGTCATTAACTTATGTTTTACCCAATGTCATTATTATAATTATAAAAACTTGGTTTTTGTAAGACTAATCATTTATATTGATTCAAGCAAAGTTGTTTTTTATATTGTGATTTTAATCTCACCTTGATGTTTTTAGGTACAATCAAAGTTCCACATCGGTTAAAAATGAGAAAAATCAATGATATATAAGTAAGAAAGTATCTCAACTACTATGATGCCTTTTGGAAGTTGACCAAAAGAAAAATTATTCGAGCTGTCAGACCCAAAAAGGACAATATCATACTATTGTGGAGATTGAGTTGCTGGTACTTATATATAGAGGCATAATACGTGATACTCATATTCCAAAAAATGGTATCATAGCTCCAACCCATATGGAACATGATAGGGGTAAATTTTTCGGATGTATTCAACAGTCATGCTTAAGGTGAATGATCTACTCTATAGATCACTAGTATGACCTAGTTTGAAATGTCCATGGTTCATCAAGCGGTGTGCCTTAATTGGAGTGTTGTTAAGGAATATATAATGTGGCACAATAAGAGTAAGTAGTTAAGTCCATTGTAAAGCTCTACCATTCATGTGGTAAATCTTCATACAAATAGATTAGAGTTAGCGGATGTGAATCAATTGGGAGAGGTTAAAATAATGCTTTGGTCGAGATAAAAATATTTTAGGTACGATCAAAGTTTCACGTCCCCTAGATATAGCAAGAATCAATTATATATGAATAAAAACATATGTCAACTAGTATTGATGTTTTTTCAAAGTAGACAAAAAACTAAATCACATATACTTTCAGGACCCACTGCAAACAATATTATATTAGTATATAGACGGGTTGTTTATACAGAAAACAGTTGTTCATACTTGTATAGTTGATACTTGTATAAATATGTAACATTACCAAATACACTCTTCACTGCAAACAAGGTTAAAGTTATAACATGCTTTGTTTTGTGTTTTGAGCATGCTTTGTTTTATGTTTTGAAAATGCTATATTTCTTACTTACTTTTGTTATGTAGTATTAGATCTTTATGGTTTTATTATTGATCGATTAAACCCTATCTGCATACATATACATTGATTTCATGATGATATAATTATCCTTATTGTTGGGAATATGGGTGTTCGGTCCACATATTCCACCTACGTATATAAGGAGAAACAAGATCTTCAAGAAAGGGCTTTGTGCTAGATTTTAATGAGTGTGGAAGACAATGTGCTTCGCGAGATTAGTGGTGAGAAGACTGCTGCCTGCGCATGGAAAAAACTAGGAGATATTTACTCAGAGAAATCAGTAGTAAACCGATTATACTTAAAGAAGTGTTTGTATGATTTCAGACTGAAAGAAGGTATGTCCCTAACAGAGCACTTAGATAATTTGAAATCAATAATAAAGGACTTGGAGAACATAGATATCAATATTGATGATGAGGATCAAGCTTTATTTGTATTGAGATCGTTACCAGCTCCCTATAAAAACTTAGTAGATACCATTATGTATGGTAAAGATAATTTATCGCTAGCAGATGTAAAAAAGGCACTGAAATCAAAGGAGATGAGACAGTTGCAACCAGACAATCAAGCTGAAGGGGAAGGTCTTATGACTAGGGGAAGATCTGGAAGCAAAGCGAGTTCTTTAAGAAGGAAGAACTGGAGTTCCAAGTAAAAGGTAAAGCACTCAAACTTTTATGAATGCGGTGAGCAGGGTCATTATAGGAGATATTTTCCAAAATTGAATGGTAAGAAGGGAAATTAAAAGTAAAATGCAACAAACATTGTTGAAGGTGTGAACGATTCCGACGATAGTGAAAACAGTGGTAGAGAAGATGTATTGTCCTTGAGTTCAGACTTTGGGCAAAACTCTTGGGTACTCGATATTGGCGCTACATATCACATGTGTCAGTTCAAACAATGGTTTGATACTTACAAGCCAATGCAGGAAACTGTCTATTTAAGGAACAATCATTCGTTGACTGTTGGTGGTATTGGTAACGTCACAATCAGAATGTTTGACGGGGTTCTTAGAATCTTGACGTGCTGGCATGTTCCTGGGTTAAAGAGAAACCTGATTTCTTTTGGGACTCTAGACTCTCAGGGTTACAAGTACCGTGCAGAAGACGGTGTAATCAAAGTGACAAAAGGCTCAATGGTATGCATGAAAGGCAGTTTGCAGAAGGGTCTTTACATTCTCCAGGGGAATGTTGTTATGGGCGATGCTGCAGTAGCATAATCAAGGAGTAATATCCAAAGTAGGCAGGATCAAAATAAGTTGTGGCATTGGTGTCTTGGTCACATGAGTGACATATGATTAGCTATTTTGGGAAATAGAGATTTGTTGAAAGGGTATAAAGCAGAATTATTAGGATTTTGTGAGCACTGTGTTTGGTAAACAAACTAGAATCAAATTCAGCAAATCGGCTGTAAGAAATACTAAAGGGACAGTGGACTACATTCACTCAGATCTTTGGGGTCCAAACAGAATTCCATCCAAGAGCGGAGCCAGATACTACATGAGTTTGACTATGATTATTCAAGGATGGTGTGGGTTTACTTTCTGAAAACGAAAGATGAGGCATATTCAACATTTATCAAATGGAAGAAGATGATTGATAAGCAAACAGGAAGAAAAATCAAACGTCTTAGGACAGATAATGGGTTAGAATATTGCAATCGTGAGTTCAACGAGTTCTGCGAAGCTGAGGGAATAGTGCGCCATCGCACTTGTTCAAGAACACCACAAAAGAATGGAGTCGCAGAAAGAATGAACAAAACGCTTTGTGACAATGCATGAAGTATGCTCTCGCATTCTGGTGTGGGAAAGGATTTTTGGGCTGAAGCTATCAATACAGCGTGTTACTTGGTGAATCGGTCTCCATCAACGGCTATTAATTGTAACTCCTTTTGAGATTTGGCCTGGATCGTAGGCTGATTATGAACATTTGAGGGTGTTCGTTTGTCCTGTGTATGCTCATGTGAGAGATGGTAAGCTTGAGCCGTGGGCAAAGAGGTGCATATTTCTAGGATATGCTACTAGAGTGAACGAATATAGGTTATAGTGTACCTCTCCAAAGTCTCCAGGTTTTCTCATCAGTAGGGACGTTACTTTTAATGATTTTGCTTCGATAGACAGTCAGAAGGAAGTAGGAGAAATGGTCGAATCAGGATCGGTTGTGAGTAAACAGGTGGAGCTTGAAGTAGATACAGTTCCTAGCAGGTCCAATAATTCAAGTGGTTCTGAGGTGGATCCAGAATCAGGAGGTGAAGCGTCAGCATCTGATGATAGTGACGATGATGCACCTGAACCAGAACAACAACCTTATAGCATAGTATTGGGCAGAGAAAGAAGAGATATTAGACTTCCAAAAAGGTTAATATGCAGGAACCTAGTAGCTACAGAGAAATTATAGCGAGTTCAAAGGTAGATCGATGGATTGGTGCTATGGGGGAAGAGATTGAATCTCTTCATAAGAATCAAACATGGAAGCTTGTTGACTTGCCTAAAGGACATAAGATAGTAGGCAGTAAATGGGTGTTCAATAAAAAGGAAGCTAATCCAGGGGTTGAGGCATCTCGATTCAAAGCAAGACTGGTCGTTAAGGGTTTTACTCAAAGGGAAGGAATCGACTTCAATGAAGTGTTTTCTCCAGTGGTGAAGCATAGTTTGATTCGAGTTCTGTTAGCCATAGTAGTTTTGCAAGATTTAGAGTTTGAGAAGTTGGATGTGAAGAATGTGTTTCTACATGATGAATTGGATGAGCAAATCTACATGAGACAACCAGAGGGATTTATCGAACCTAATATGGAAGACAAAGTTTGTCTGTTGAAAAAGTCACTGTATGGTTTGAAACAGTCACCGAGGCAATTGTACAAACGTTTTGATACATTCATGGTGTCAAAAGGGTTCACAAGGAGTCCATGTGATAGTTGTGTGTATCATCAAAAGATGTCTGATGATTCTTATGTTTACTTGTTGTTGTATGTGGATGATATGCTTATTGCTCCTTGCAGTATGTCACACATTGTGCAGTTAAAGAAGCATCTTAGTGCCGAGTTTGAGATGAAAGATCTGGGTAGAGCAAAGAAAATTCTTGGTATGGAGACAATCAGGAACATAAATTTAGGATCATTACACTTGTCTCAAAGAAGTTATATTGAGAAAGTGTTACAACGATTAAACATGTTTGATGCTAAAGCAGTTAACATTCCATTTGCTACTCATTTCAAGTTGTCTACAGTAGGAGCGGCCAAAGACGATGCTGAGTTGGAACAAATGTCAAAGGTTCCATATGCAAGTGCAGTTGGTAGTATCATGTATGCTATTGTATGCATACATCCTAATATTTCACATGTGGTTAGTGTAGTTAGCAGGTACATGGGATGTCCTGGGAAAGAACACTGGCAGGCAGTGAAATGAATACTTCGGTGTCTTAAGAATACTGTGAGCGTTGGCTGATTTTGCAGGTGATATGGATAAAATAAGATCTCTGACATGATTTGTATTTACTCTAGCTAGGAGTGCGATCAGTTGGAAAGAACAGTTGTAAGCTATTGTAGCTTTGTCCACAACAGAGGCAGAGTACACGACGGTAACAGAAGCAGTTAAAGAGGCAATATGGTTGCAAGGTTTGGTGACAAATTTGGGCTTGGATGCTAAGTTGGAACAAATGTCAAAGGTTCCATATGCAAGTGCAGTTGGTAGTATCATGTATGCTATGGTATGCATACATCCTGATATTTCACATGCGGTTAGTGTAGTTCGTACGTACATGGGATGTCCTGGGAAAGAACACTGGCAGGCAGTGAAATGGATACTCCGGTATCTTAAGAATACTGTGAACGTTGGCTGATTTTGCAGGTGATATGGATAAAAGGAGATCTGTGACAAGATTTGTATTTACTCTAGCTCGGAGTGCGATTAGTTGGAAAGCACAATTGTAAGCTACTGTAGCTTTGTCTACAACAGAGGCAAAGTACATGGCGGTAACAACAGCAGTTAAAGAGGCAATATGGTTGCAAGGTTTGGTGACAAATTTGGGCTTGGATAGCTCTCATACCACGTGTTGGGAATATGGGTTTTGATACATTCATGGTGTCAAAAGGGTTCACAAAAAGTCCATGTGATAGTTATGTGTATCATCAAAAGATGTCTGATGATTCTTATGTTTACTTGTTGTTGTATGTGGATGATATGCTTATTGCTCCTTGCAGTATGTCACACATTGTGCAGTTAAAGAAGCATCTTAGTGCCGAGTTTGAGATAAAAGATCTGGGTAGAGCAAAGAAAATTCTTGGTATGGAGATAATCAAGAACATAAATTTAGGATCATTACACTTGTCTCAAAGAAGCTATATTGAGAAAGTGTTACAACGATTCAACATGTTTGATGCTAAAGCAGTTAACATTCTATTTGCTACTCATTTCAAGTTGTCTGCAGTAGGAGCGGCCAAAGACGATACTGAGTTGGAACAAATGTCAAAGGTTCCATATGCAAGTGCAGTTGGTAGTATCATATATGCTATGGTATGCATACATCCTGATATTTCACATGCGGGTAGTGTAGTTAGCAGGTACATGGGATGTCCTGGGAAAGAACACTGGCAGACAGTGAAATCGATACTTCGGTATCTTAAGAATACTGTGAACGTTGGCTGATTTTGCAGGTGATATGGATAGAAGAAGATCTTTGACATAATTTGTATTTACTCTAGCTAGGAGTGCGATAAGTTGGAAAGAACAGTTGTAAGCTACTGTAGCTTTGTCTAAAACAAAGGCAGAGTACATGGCGGTAATAGAAGCAGTTAAAGAGGCAATATGGTTGCAAGGTTTGGTGAAAAATTTGGGCTTGGATGCTGAGTTGGAACAAATGTCAAAGGTTCCATATGCAAGTGCAGTTGGTAGTATCATGTATGCTATAGTATGCATACATCCTGATATTTCACATGCGGTTAGTATAGTTAGTAGGTACATGGGATGTCCTGGGAAAGAACACTGGCAGGCAATGAAATGGATACTTCGGTATCTTAAGAATACTGTGAACGTTGGCTGATTTTGCAGGTGATATGGATAAAAGGATATCTCTGACAGGATTTGTATTTACTATAGCAGAGAGTGGGATCAGTTGGAAAGCACAGTTGTAAGCTACTGTAGCTTTGTCTACAACAGAGGCAAAGTACATGGCGGTAACAGAAGCAGTTAAAGAGGCAATATGGTAGCAAGGTTTGCTGACAAATTTGGGCTTGGATAGCTCTGATACCACGTGTTGGGAATATGGGTTTTGATACATTCATGGTGTCAAAAGGGTTCACAAGGAGTCCATGTGATAGTTGTGTGTATCATCAAAAGATATCTGATGATTCTTATGTTTACTTGTTGTTGTATGTGGATGATATGCTTATTGCTCCTTGCAGTATGTCACACATTGTACAGTTAAAAAAGCATCTTAGTGCCGAGTTTGAGATGAAAGATCTGGGTAGAGCAAAGAAAATTCTTGGTATGGAGATAATCAGGAACATAAATTTAGGATCATTACACTTGTCTCAAAGAAGCTATATTGAGAAAGTGTTACAACGATTCAACATGTTTGATGCTAAAGCAGTTAACATTCCATTTTCTACTTATTTCAAGTTGTCTGCAGTAGGAGCGGCCAAAGATGATGCTGAGTTGGAACAAATGTCAAAGGTTCCATATGCAAGTGCAGTTGGTAGTATCATGTATGCTATGGTATGCATACATCCTGATATTTCACATGCGGGTAGTGTAGTTAGCAGGTACATGGGATGTCCTGGGAAAGAACACTGGCAGACAGTGAAATGGATACTTCGGTATCTTAAGAATACTGTGAACGTTGCCTGATTTTGCAGGTGATATGGATAAAAGAAGAGCTCTGACATGTTTTGTATTTACTCTAGCTAGGAGTGCGATCAGTTGGAAAGAACAGTTGTAAGCTATTGTAGCTTTGTCTAAAACAGAGGCAGAGTACATGGCGGTAACAGAAGCAGTTAAAGAGGCAATATGGTTGCAAGGTTTGGTGACAAATTTGGGCTTGGATGCTGAGTTGGAACAAATGTCAAAGGTTCCATATGCAAGTGCAGTTGGTAGTATCATGTATGCTATGGTATGCATACATCCTGATATTTCACATGCGGTTAGTGTAGTTAGTAGGTACATGGGATGTCCTGGGAAAGAACACTAGCAGGCAGTGAAATGGATACTTCGGTATCTTAAGAATACTGTGAACGTTGGCTGATTTTACAGATGATATGGATAAAAGAAGATCTCTGACATGATTTGTATTTACTCTAGCTAGGAGTGCGATAAGTTGGAAAGAACAGTTGTAAGCTACTGTAGCTTTGTCTAAACCAGAGGCAGAGTACATAGCGGTAACAGAAGCAGTTAAAGAGGCAATATGGTTGCAAGGTTTGGTGACAAATTTGGGCTTGGATGCTGAGTTGGAACAAATGTCAAAGGTTCCATATGCAAGTGCAGTTGGTAGTATCATGTATGCTATGGTATGCATACATCCTGATATTTCACATGCGGTTAGTGTAGTTAGTAGGTACATGGGATGTCCTGGGAAAGAACACTGGCATGTAATGAAATGGATACTTCGGTATCTTAAGAATACTGTGAACGTTGGCTGATTTTGCAGGTGATATGGATAAAAGGATATCTGTGACAGGATTTGTATTTACTATAGGTGGGAGTGCGATCAGTTGGAAAGCACAGTTGTAAGCTACTGTAGCTTTGTCTACAACAGAGGCAAATTACATGGCGGTAACAGAAGCAGTTAAAGAGGCAATATGGTTTCAAGGTTTGGTGACAAATTTGGGCTTGGATAGCTCTGATACCACGTGTTGGGAATATGGGTTTTGATACATTCATGGTGTCAAAAAGGTTCATAAGGAGTCCATGTGATAGTTGTGTATATCATCAAAAGATGTCTGATGATTCTTATGTTTACTTGTTGTTGTATGTGGATGATATGCGTATTGCTCCTTGCAGTATGTCACACATTGTGCAGTTAAAGAAGCATCTTAGTGTCGAGTTTGATATGAAAGATCTGGGTAGAGCAAAGAAAATTCTTTGTATGGAGATAATCAGGAACATAAATTTAGGATCATTACACTTGTCTCAAAGAAGCTATATTGAGAAAGTGTTACAACGATTCAACATGTTTGATACTAAAGCAGTTAACATTCCATTTTCTACTCATTTCAAGTTGTCTGGAGTAGGAGCGGCCAAAGATGATGCTGAGTTGGAACAAATGTCAAAGGTTCCATATGCAAGTGCAGTTGGTAGTATCATGTATGCAATGGTATGCATACATCCTGATATTTCACATGCGGGTAGTGTAGTTAGCAGGTACATGGGATGTCCTGGGAAAGAACACTGGCAGACAGTGAAATGGATACTTCGGTATCTTAAGAATACTGTGAACGTTGACTGATTTTGCAGGTGATATGGATAAAAGAAGATCTCTGACATGATTTGTATTTACTCTAGCTAGGAGTGCGATCAGTTGGAAAGAACAGTTGTAAGCTACTGTAGCTTTGTCTAAAACAGAGGCAAAGTACATGGCGGTAACAGAAGCAGTTAAAGAGGCAATATGGTTGCAAGGTTTGGTGACAAATTTGGGCTTGGATGCTGAGTTGGAACAAATGTCAAAGGTTCCATATGCAAGTGCAGTTGGTAGTATCATGTATGCTATGGTATGCATACATCCTGATATTTCACATGCGGTTAGTGTAGTTAGTAGGTACATGGGATGTCCTGGGAAAGAAACACTGGCAGGCAGTGAAATGGATACTTCGGTATCTTAAGAATACTGTGAACGTTGGCTGATTTTGCAGGTGATATGGATAAAAGGATATCTCTGATAGGATTTGTATTTACTATAGCTGAAGCACAGTTGTAAGCTACAAAGTAGCTGGCGGTAACAGAAGCAGTTAAAGAGGCAATATGGTTGCAAGGTTTGGTGACAAATTTGGGCTTGGATAGCTCTGATAAGACGTGTTGGGTATATAGGGTGCAAGGTTTGTTAGACATTTGATCTTCTCTCTCATGGCATGTCATGGATCATCCTCTCTTAATAATGGAAAAACGATTGGGTTGATTTCAATTAAGCATTATATGAATTATTAGTAATCATAAAGCTGAAGGAATGGCGGAACTTTGCGAAGCGTTTGCTTTTACAACCCTGAAGTTTTGTGTGAATTAACTAATCCTTTGATAAAATCAGTTGTGGAAGTCGTCGAGCGTTTATAAAACGACAGCTCTCATGTATATGTACAGGCTTTATGTGCTGACATATCTTCATCTTTGGCTGTGCACAATTATTGATCATTGAGTGGTACACAATATCTACCGTACAAAGAAATCGTCACAATGTTTTTTGTTCATACAAAATCATTTCTGAAAGAAAAAAACACGTCACTAAACCTTGGTAATTCTTAAAGAACCAGATTGTCTTTTCTTGGATCCTTAACTTCAATTTTCCAATGGCTATCGGCCAAATTGACATTCCTAGCTTTTCCTCGGCATTTCCTTATCCTATAGTCCATTTTGGGACTCAACGCACAATAGCGTTGTAACTCTTTTGGCATTGCATCATAAACCTCCCACCATTTCATATTAGCCGAGTCACTGGCATGCATCTGACGGAATTTCACATCCCAATTACAATCGTAATCTCTATAGCACATCCACGGTTTCAAACCCAGATAATGTATAGAGTACAAATCATCTGGGATCTTATGTTCTTTCCCATCTGTCTCGTCGAACTGTTTCAAAAAGTTCACCTTTTTTGGCCACCTATGCCACCAAGTGAAAACTTCGTTTAGAAAACCTTGATCACCACCGTTATATGTTACAACCTTGAAGCTTTTCAACATCAAGTCCTCGAACGTACAAACTGATGGTTCGACCAACATCACCCCTGAGTTGAATATCGTCCTCGCGTTTGGTGATGCTGATAACTGAGGGTAATAGAAAAGGTAGTCTAGATTTTTAAGTACTAGAATATCTGCGTCGATGAAAATTAGTTTATCATAGTCTATCAGCTGCCATACTCTGAGCTTGCTATAGTTCCACTCATTATAGGTGTGTTTTTGGGAAAAGGGACTCCTGATTCGATGAATCAGTCTTAGTTTCCATCCTGCAGCTCTGAGCCCCAGCTGGGATTTAAGAGTTATTGATATGTCATGAAGGAGGATTAAGTCTCGAGTAGAGTTGGACCGAATTATGCTTTGTCCTAATGTGATTGCACCGCAGACATAAGCTTCCGAGGAGTGAAGAACAGTCACATAGGCTTCTCTTCTGACCTCTTTCCCTGGCAAGTACAAAGTAATTTCCAATTATACCAGACTTTATTAAAGGTTGAACACATTTTTCAAAGTAAATCAAACTGCTAGTATGTTGAATGTAATTTAAAGTATGCTCTTCCATATTATAATCTAGTCGTTTGGTCACGTTACCGTATAGTTTGGTTAAACTTTTAAAATTACTTGTACAACACTCTACATAATTTATTATCTCTATCTTTTGAATAATTCACATTGTAATGTAAACAGGAAAAGCTTGATCACATTGCTAATAATTATAAAAATTAAATATTTTTAGACGTATTAAACTTGTATGTTCACGGACATTTTTGGTTCATAATCTTTATTAGGAGTAAAACAAACCTGGGTATGCAAGAGGAGGAGCGATCTGGCATGAGCCTACAGGCATAGTCGCTTTTTGCTTTAGTCTGATCATATCAGGTCTATAAACCCAATACTCATCCACGCGTTTCACCAAGTCATCGCACCTGAATATCTCTTGCATGGGCCCACACAGACCCTCGAACACGACCAACACCGTCCCATCACCCCCTGCCGCAAGATTAGCCACCACTAGATTGATTTGCAACCTAAGCAAGTCCCTCATTCCTTCCGTCTCTCTCCATTCATCACATGGAACCCTAGCCACCACCACGTCCAAGTCTTTTTCCGGCGCTGCCAGAGGAATCTTCGGGCACTTAGGTGCGGTCCTTCTCTCATCTTCATTTATCCACGTCGGGAAAAAATCCTTCCATTTGAGGTCTGTAGATATTGGTTCGAAGCTGACGTGATGAGTCTCAATGCGTGATTTACAGCCACTGCCATTTTCTATTTCGTGATTGTGTCTCTCCAGGGTATCTATGTTTACTAAACCAACTTTTATTCTTTTGTTTTTGAAGTTCTCTTCTTTGATGAGGTCCAACCATTTAGGGTTTTGGATATGTGGAAGCTCAACGAGATCATCTTCTACAAAATTCCGAATTGGAGGTCTGAATGAGAAAACTAAGGTCAAGACAGACAAAGATAGGATTATGAGAGTGAAAATGAAACGTTTTTGGTTTGAGTTTTGGGGCTTTGATGCCATTTTCGGACCAAGTCCTATCCAACTTTTGTCCGTCTCTTCAACAAAGTATACTTCTGTAGACAAGTATCAAAGATCACTCTTATGTTATAGTTATTTTATATTTTGATCCTCGTTGATTATAAAAATGCTAATTTTTTCTATAAGTTAAAAAACAACATTTTTAAAGGTTTAAGATCATGATTAGCCACCAAATATAAGATCAAAAAATGATTTTTTTGTTGATATTATTTCACATCCATAATCATTCGCAGCAATTTCTTACAAAACCAACACTAATAGCTTTTTTAATACTCATGACTAATTCAATTGGCTAATCCTAGTTTTTAACCCATCTTTAAACCAAAACATAATTTCATTCGATTCCATCTAAAAGGTCAATCTGTATCTAAAAATTCACAAAATGATATCGTTCACAGACTAGTGATTTACTTTGATGACAAAAAAATAAAAATAGGTTTGATCAATGAAGTTATGGAACTAATAGTAATAATTTTCTCTGCCACGAGTCCAAAGGAAAAAGGGATCTAAAGTAAAGGATCAAATTTGATATGGAGAGATTGTTGTATTGATATATAAAAGCCAATGCTGCATGGCTGCACGTCGAAGATGTCATAGTCAAATTCTCGATTTTAATTTTGGTGGTTAGTACCAGCACGAAATTAAGAGTGATATACATTTTCTTAGTCGCAATTATTGAGGTAATCTTTATATACTAATTTATTATGTATATTACTATTTTGTCCCACGTTGGCTTAAGACTTATATCACAAAAGTTAAGAAGACCGTAATATTACAACATGACTTTATAGTCATAATCCAAAATTTTGAAAGTATACATCCAAAATTATTGAAAGTATACATCCAAAATTATTGAAAGTGGTTGGTTCAACCCCATTTCAGACTCAGTTTTTATTTTAATATAAAGTTAATAAAAAACTATTGATTTCCAGTTTTAGTATTTTCAAATAATAAATTTAATTTAAGCAATAATTTTATTAACAGATATTAGTTTTAATATATGGCATGTATTTCCAGTTTAGAATTTAGTTGTTTAAAACGTTTATTTATTTATTACAACTCTCTCTAAAAGCAATAAGTTTTGGTAGGGCTTGAAATTATTTGTTTATAATAGGAGTTATAAATTGTTTATCTATATTGTCGTTTAAATGTTAAAACACGTCTAAGCATAAAAAAGAATTCATTTATTTTAATTTTCATGAATATAACTCTTTTAGGGGAAACCAATAAATTATTGGTCCGTGGAATGTATTATCTCTGTCATACTATCTACATCGCTTAGAACGCAAAGAAAGTTGCCACCACACTGATGGAGATATATTGTTAAATTATATACTGATTTTCTTCTTATGTTTAACCAATGTGGGATGTGGGACTTTGGTCACACCTAACAATCCTCTTCTCGAACAAAATACCACTCTAGTCTCATCTCAATTGACTTCCATCCGCCTACTCTAGTCAGGTGGAGAGATGCCTGAACACTAGAGCTTTATGGCGGATCTATCTGCTCACTATCAGATGACACTGTGCCGCTCCGTGATCAAGTCACCTGTTTGATGAGCTATCAGATACTCCATCATAGATGACAGTGCGCCACTCCTTGATCAAGCCATCTGCTTGATGAGCGATCAGACGCTCCATCTATCCAGCATATCATTTAGCTTGATTATGACTTAAGGCTTATGGTAAGATGTTCGACATCTGAGAATTTCACCCACATCACACCCACCACATCGCGTTCCGTTTGGGCCTCATGCTCTGATACCATTTGTTGGGATATGGGTACCACATATTTAGTCTCAGTATATAAGTAAGGATAACTCGATCTCAACACTAGTATGATATTGTCCGCTTTGGCACCCGAAGGCCCTCAAGGCATTGTTTTTGGTCCACTTCCAAAGACCTCACAATAGTTGAGATATTTCATTCCCTTATATATTATTTTCAGTCCAAGCGATGTGGGATAAATGACCAAGTTTAATCTTAACATAAAAGGAATCAAAGACCGTCATTATTTTGTGATTTTAAACTTTGTTACATCAGATTTAATCTTCTTTGGTTTAAGACGTTCGCAGATGAAGACAATTAAATTATCTACTAATTTATGCGCGGTACAGATAATCTATCGTTGAAAAATAGGATTGAAAATATTGAATAAAATCTAAAATAAATATTACAAAGAAAAAGAGAAACGATTATTTTCTGAAAATGACAAAAATACGCAAGGTACTAAAAAAAGGATGGACTTTTGGCTTTTATATTAGGAGAATGAAATTCTTTTTGTTGCATGAAAATCTCTGAACTCTTCTTTCTTGTTTAATTGACCGCATGTTTTTTATTCCTTCTCCGAAACACTTTCTTACTTTCTATGTTTGTAATAATCCATGATGTACTTGTTAAATAAAGAACAAAAAAGAGAAGAAGAAGCTGCTTAGAAGCGGCTATGATTTTTGTATTATTTAAAAACTATATCTATTACACAGTGCATATGTTCTTATTTATAGATAAAACATATGAGTCAACGTGCTTGAGCCTTATATCTTTAACACCCTCTCTCAAACTCACAGTGCCACAATAATATCATTGAGAGTTTGTCACAAAGAAAAAAAAATCGCGCTGTTGAATGAGCCTTCGTGAAAATATCAACAACGTGCAAAGCTGATGGAATATATGGAAGCGAGATGGTGTCGATCTGAAGATGATGCGGGTAAAGTGACAATCTATTTCAATGTGCTTCGTTCTCTCATGAAAAATATAATTCTTTTTTATTTGCATGTCACTTTTGTTATCGCATTGTAAAGAAGTGGACTAAGTAACATTAACCCTAATATCTGCAAGAAGCCATCGTAACCAAACAATCTCACATGTGGTCACAACCATAGCACGGTATTCAGCTTCAGTAGACGATCTAGAGACAACATATTGTTTCTTACTTTTCCTTGAGATTAATGAATCTCCAAGAAAAATATAGAAAACAGTAGTAGATTTTCGATCATGAGGATCACTATCCCAATTAGCATCGCTATAGGCACGCAGTTCAAGTAAAGAGGTCGAAGAAAACAAAATACTTTGGAACTGAGTGCCACGAAGATATCTCAATATTCAAAGAACAACTCCCCAATGGACGGATGTGAGAGCAGTAACAAACTGACTAACCACATGAACAACATAAGATATATCTGGTTGAGTAACTGTAAGATAGACCAAGCTCCTTACGAGAGTTTGATATAGAATTGGGTCTGACAAATGAACACCATCAGTCGGAAAATACAGAGCCTTGGTTTCAAGATGAGTATCTACCGTCCTATTACCAGAAAGTCACGCTCGCTCGAATAAATCAGATATATATTTTGTATGAGAGAGAATATAACCTTTTAGAGAGGGAGCCACCTCAATACCTAAGAAATATTGCAATAGTTCCAAGTCTTTCATCACAAAGCGCTTAGCCAAATTACGCTTTAGTGCCTAAATACCATCAATACATCACCTGTAATGATCATATAATCTACATATAGAGATAAAATAATCCATTTTATACTTGTACATCTGATAAAGAAGACTGAATCATGATTAGTAACAAGAAAATCAAGTGAAGTAATAACCGTAGAGAATTTTTCAAACCACACACGAGGAGCTTGTTTGAGACCATATAAAGCTTTTCTAAGTTGACAAATGGTTGGTGAGCAACACTTGGAGGAGGATTCTTGTAACCCTCCTCATGAAGATCACCATTCAAAAATGAATTTTTGACATATAGTTGGAAGATCTTCCACTGGCAAAAAAAATGCAACTACAATAAGAGTACGGACTGTCGTCATATTTGCCACTGGGGAAAATGTCTCATCATAATCCATACCATACTTTTTTAATACCCTTTTCTACAAGACGAGCCTTATATCTTTCAACAGACCAATCAGATTTTGTTTTTAATTTTAAAAACCCATCGAAAGCCGATTATATGCTTACCAGATAGAGGTTTAACTATATACCATTTATGATAAAGAGCGGTAAGCTCTTCAACTATTTTATTTTTCCAACAAGGGTCGTAAATAGCTTCTTTAAACAAATGAGGTTCATATAAATCATATATGTTTGCTATAAAAGAGGCGAAAGGAGATGAGTAAGAAGAATACGCAAAATTTGGTAGTTTGGCAGACTTACATGTACGATTAGATCATATGAGGGGTGAAGCTAGTGGTTCACCAAAAGAAGAGGCTAAATCAAGTCTTGATGGAGCAGAAGTAGTATCAGTTGTGGTCGATGTCTCATGAACTGGCATATCAATATCCATGGATATGTTGTTATTATTTTCAAAAAGATTAATAGCCTGAAGTTTGGTATTTGTAATATGATGTGATTTCGCTGAAATCGAATAAAGCGGGATATGCTAATGCAATGTAACATGTCAAAAGACATAAAGGCTCTGACTAGTGGGATCAACACAACGATCTACATGAGGACGTTGCGATCTACATGAGGACGAAGAACAAAACATGTACAACCAAAAACTCGTAAAGAAGAATAATCTGAAAATTGTCCATATAACTTCTAAAATGGAGACATCCCTGCATTATGAGTAGTGAGAATTCGACTAATTATATATAAAGCAGTATGAATTTCTTCTGCCTAAAATATAGTAGGAACCTCAACCGATAAAAGTAAAGAACGAGCAGTCTCAATAAGGTGACGATGTTTTCTTTCGGCATCACCATTTTGTTGAGGGGTGTCAGTGCAGGAAGCCTGATGTATAGTACCATCAGATGCAAGTAACTGAGTAAAACAATTGGATGTTATATTCAACCCATAAGTCACACCTAAAGCATTTTATTACAACAGAATGTTGAGTCTTAACAAGTACGGTAACCCCAAAAAACTTTGCGAGTTTACAACCACTACAATCTGAGATATTACAAGTGTTTAGCTGATCTAAAGCATATGTAGAGACTAAAAAATTTAAACGCGGTCCAAGACGTGAATGCTAAAGATAGAACTCAAATGATGAAGGATTCAAACAAAACAAAGACAAATCCATACCAGAGGCAGCAATATCAGTCAAGTATGTTTTCCCACTATCAACACCATAAGCATCCACATTTGTTACTTCGAGTTTCTCTAAAACATAGAGTTCCCCTATTTTACGACTTGTCCCAATGACTCTATGAGTCTGTTGATTTTGTATAGCATAAACAGAATTAGAAAACAAGACACGATAACTAAGTTTATACAATTTGCTAACCGAAAAAAGATTCAAAATAAGGGTGTGAACGTAGTAAACATCATATATCGATATATAAAGGGTACAAATAAAGACAATACCCTATATTAATATTGGTGTAGCACTAGCAGACAAAGCAGATATGTGTGAAACATGAGACAACGAAACAAAGTTCAACATGCGAGGTGACATATGATGAGACACACCCGAATCCAAAATTCATAATGATTAATCAATAAATGAAGTGGAAGACAAGGACATACCTGAATGGTATGCAGATGTAGACATAACAAAGTTCTTCTTATTTAGTTTGTTACTTGTATACTGTAAAAAATCATATTTTCCTATCATATTCGCAATAAAATCCACATTATCTAATCGAACAAAATCAAACAATCAAAAGATACCAAATCCAAATAAAATCAAACTCCAAATCAAAATCAAACCAAGTCCAAATTCAAAATCTAAGTGGTCTAGCATAATCAAATCCAAATCCAAAACTAAATCCAAATATCAAGTCCAAATACCAAACTAAATCCAGTTTCTAATTTCTAATTTCTAATTTCTAATTTCTAATTTATAATTTATAATTTCTAATTTCTAATTTATAATTTCTAATTTCTAATTTCTAATTTCTAATTTCTAATTTCTAATTTCTAATTTCTAATTTCTAATTTCTAATTTCTAATTTCTAATTTCTAATTTCTAATTTCTAATTTCTAATTTCTAATTTCTAATTTCTAATTTCTAATTTCTAATTTCTAATTTCTAATTTCTAATTTCTAATTTCTAATTTCTAATTTCTAATTTCTAATTTCTAATTTCTAATTTCCATTTCCAATTTCCAATTTCCAATCAAAATCATAATCAAAATCAAAATCAAAACTAAAATTAAAACCAATAATCAAAATCAAAACTAAAATTAAAACCAATAATCAAAATCAAAATCAAATTGAATTCACGGTTTTACCAAAAAAACTGCTACATTGTCCTTGTTCTAATATCTCTCGAACTGTAGCACCGAATCATAATCCAACATGTTAGATTAAGGTTTATATTGTCTCAAATACACTCTCCAAAATTCAGAAAAAACGGACACCATTTGGTTTTTGATCAGATCATATGATTGGGGCTGCACTGAAATAGATCCGAAAATCGAAAACTATATCTATTCTGATGAAAAATATATCAAAATTTCCAACACATCCAATAAAAAAAGAACAAATTGGAAACCAAACAAAAGAATATCTAAAATAAAACCAAAATCCAACAATAATAAGACTCAAATAACTCAATATATTATACCTTTATTGTATAATAAATCAAATAACTCTCTATCGAATTTTAACCTGCTCTGTCAAGATCAATCCAATACACAATCTAAAATTTCCGAGCAGATCCAATATTTCCGAATAAATCTAATTCCAAACCAAAATCTAATACTAATACAAAATTTAATACCTGGTAGATCCACGAAACAGGAGGATCGCTACGCTTCCCCGATCAAGTTACTCCAGGCTCTGATACCATGTAAATAAAGAAGAGAAGAAAGAAGATGAAGAAACTTCTTAGAAACTTCTTAGAAAATGTATCTACTACATAGTGCATAAGTTATTATTTATAGATAAAACATATGAGTTAACGGGTTTGGGCTTATATCTTTAATAGTATTTACTGATGTTAGGGACCGTAACATTAATTTGGCTTCTAGATCCAATACTGAATGTTTGGATTAAATGACCATCTGTTTAGGTACATTTTATTCGACACGATATCCACATATTATTTATAACACCATACGTTTAAATTTTTATTATTATTATATTCGTAACTCCAATATTCTCAATTGATTAATTTAGTTATATAATTGGACTAGTAACAACATACATGAATACCCTAAATTACACGTAATAAGAAATTTCAGTTTAGGATTTTCTTACAACCTCCTAATTGGTTCATTAATGTATACTGAAATGTGCACTATGTAATGATGTTGTTACTAAATACTATTTGAATGTCTAATACACCAAAAAATTCCACCACATCTAATAATGCGTAATGGTTCCATAATAAATTACATTGCTAACTACCGCCTTATTGAACATTGACCTCTCATAGAGTGTGACATGATTGTATGGCACAAGTTTGTAATCAACACATGTCAACTAATCAATTAGTCATACTAAAAATGACGTTACTTAATTTTATTCAAATAATAAAGGAAAAAAATTTATATGATTTTATCATTTAAACTAAAAGTGTATACATATGGTCTGAAGTGATAATACAATCTAACATAAAATACATCACTCTCACAAAACCTGGATACTCTCAAAACCAATGACACTCATGTGATCCTAAAAGAAGGAGGGTTGCAATGCTTTCGTAAATGGACCTGCAACCATGAAGTGTGTATCGATATATTAAACTTTATTTGGTCGTTCTAAATTCACTCAATTACGGATCAAAACTTAATGTCTATATTCTTAGACTTGTTTGTTCTATTATTCTCGTTAGAGAATATGATAGATAAGTTATTATCACAATAAATTATGAGGATCCTATCAATTCCTCGCCGTAATTCTCAAACAAAGTTTTTTAACCATAATGTGTGGGTCAATGCGGTAAAACATACCACATACTTTATTGTCATAATCAAAATTGTCATGAGAATATAAATTTCACTCTTCCATTATATAAAACCTCCCGCCATAATTAATAAATAATTAGTGGTATACGTTTTTGTATCTACACACCCACCAAATATGAATTGGTATAACATACGATCTCCAAGTTATCCAGTCTGATATAATTTCGTCCAAATGTTTGGTATTCTTTAGATACCGGAGCACTTTCTTTATTGCATGTCAATGAATAACTTTCGGATTGCTCATGTACCTTTCTAACATTCCAAATATGAATATTATATCTGATCTGGTACATACCTGAGCATACACGAGACTACCAACTACAAAACCATATGATATTATTTACATGATATGTAACTCTGAATCTATTTTGAGGCACTGATGGAGTGATAACTTTTTTTCTTTCTCTACATGGGTGGTTCCTTACAATAAGATCCCCAATACATAATAAAGTTCTCTAAGGTCCTTCATATTAAATTTATTTAACAAAAATTCCTTGGTAACAACTAATCAACCTACGTCACTAGTGGCTAGAAGTTTGTCATCGATAGAAGTACTAAATATATCATTTTACTCCAACTGATGTAATAATATACACGATTTTTAACAAGGTTGGTCTCAAAACCGAATAAGGTAACAATGTCTATGAACTTCTGATATCATTGATGTGACGCGTGTTTGAGTTCATATAGAAATGTTTTGTAGTTTACACATTATCAAATTTGGAACCTTTACCACAAAGTGTCCAAGTTGTTTTAAGTAAATTATTTACTTAATGTCTCCATTGAAAAACTATATCTTAACATCTATTTGGTGGAGTTCGACATTAAAATGAGCAACAATAACCATGACAGTTCTGAATGAATCCTCTAATGAGACTAGAGTAAATGTCTCGATATCTAAATCTCTTTAGTTTGATTGTACAATTTTACTACAAGACATGTTTTGTATACTTCTACTTTTCATAAAGGATCATGTTTGGTTTTAAACTACTATTTTCACCCTAATTCTTTCATCCCTTCATATAGAATGGTAAGATCCAAAGCTAAATTCTCATGCATTAATTTGTCTTATACATTCATTGTTTCAATCCAGTGTTTTTGAACTCTTCATGACATCCTGGAAAGTGAATGGGTTATTTTGCAAAATGTCTGAAGTACCATCATTTTCACTGAAAAATATCACATAGTCCAAAGATATTGGATTTATCCTCTTTTGAGTAAACCTATGCAATGTTATCTTATTATGTTTTTCAATTTCTTAATGTTGATAACTTTTTTCATCGTAAACAACATAAACATTTTCTACTTGAGATGGAGGCATAACATGAGGTTGAGGAAGTATAACTGAAACCATTATCATATTATCCATGATTGGTAAGCTAAATATGATGGGAGTATTTATATTAGAGACTTGATAAATAGGTTCTAATTCTTCCTAAAAATGGTATTGTTCCCTCAAATAATGAATCCTCAAAAAATACTATAGTTTTCATCTAAAAGATAGATCACTTAATAGGAGAGTAAAAATTTGTAACACCTAGGGTGGTGTGGGTATCCAAAGAAGTTACAATTAACTATTTTGGATTCTAAATTCATTCACTAAGCCAATATGTTTTCACTTCAACTGGACATCCCCACACATGAAAATGCTTAAAGCTACGCTTACACCTTCTAAATAATTGATATGATGTTTTAGTTACTACTAAAGTAAGTACCATGTTTTGAATATATATAGTTTTCACACTTAAAAGCTTCCACTTATTATGAATATGGTAGACTAATATGAATAATTATGTGTCTAACCATATTCATCAATACACGGTTTCTCTGCTCAAATGCACTATTCATAATAACCAGACATGGTGTATTAGGTAAAAATGTCGCACTCCTAAAGCTAGATAATGAATGGTGCATGATGTTTTTCCTCTGATCTATCATATATTCTATAGTATTCACCACCACGATCAGATCTGACAGTTTTAATCTTTTTTCCTGGTTGCAATTCAATTTATACCTTAAATGGCTTA
This sequence comes from Limnanthes douglasii subsp. nivea, assembly GCA_036936605.1. Classification (NCBI taxonomy): domain Eukaryota; kingdom Viridiplantae; phylum Streptophyta; class Magnoliopsida; order Brassicales; family Limnanthaceae; genus Limnanthes; species Limnanthes douglasii. The sequence goes on along the minus strand of JAUPFV010000004.1, from coordinate 195,354,280 downwards.
AACATACCGATGTACTGTAATTTATCTTGAAGCACGTATATGTATCAATATAGTGAAAATTCATCTATAAAAGAAATACAGTATCTTTTTCCATTACAAGATTATGGAACGAATGAAGCATAAAATATATATGGATTAACTTCAAGTTGTCTTTCGCAAGAGAGGTTTCAAAATTTCTATTTTTGGTTCATTCCCCTTTGATACAGTTTACATATTTGTCTATGTCAGTACAATCAACAAAACCAAATAGGCGCTCAACAAGACGCTTGTATATTTTATTTTTGGAGATGTGATATAAACGCATGTGACATAGAGAATCTGATTTTTTACAAGTTATTGCATGTGTTACATTTATTGAAATTTGATAATCACAAATATTATCTAATATATACAAGTTGTCATTACGATCTAGAAAACCTGAGGCAACTAACTGATTGTTATAAAAGATCTGTAGTCTTTCATTACTTAAGAAACAAGAATAATCGAATCTACCCAATGATGTAAAAGTTACTAAATTCCCGAAAAAGATGGAACATACAAAACATCATTTAAAAATAATACATGTCTATAATTTAAATAAAGCTTAAATTAAAAATATTTTAAACTAGAAAAGTCACCATCAACAATATAAATTTTAAAATGTATGTCACTATGACACACTCAGGGAGTTCAACATTTAGTGCTTTAAGTTTCATATGGATAACATCTATCTCAAAAAGGTGCTCTCTAATGTTTCCATGACCCTTTTACTTTACAATATAGATCTTTGCAATCAAGTTTTTTATTTAAATATGAGAGGATTGAACGCAGCTCTTCTCAAGGTGGGAAAACATATCATTGGCCAAAAGTATGTCAATGGTTTGAGAACTCAAGAATGTTTGTGAGACTTCACTCTTTAAGACATACATAGTAAGGCGGTTAGAACATTCTCACGACTCAAGCTACATGATCTCATTAGTAGTACTTAATTTCGTATGAGCAAATGGTTAAGACTCTCTGAGCCAATTTTCAATATTATTGAGCCCAAACAAGATTAATATGTCCCGTTGACACTCCTTAACCCCCCCCTCCCTCCTCTCCCCCCTCGCCTTCTCTCCCCCTCCTTTCTACATACATACATACATATATATACATATATATATACATATATATATATATATATGTATATACATACATACATACATACATACACACATTCATACATACATATATACATATATATATATATACATGCATACATACATACATACATATATATATATATATGTGCATATATATACATACATACATACAAACATACATACATACATACATACATACATACATACATACATACATACATACATACATACATACATACATACATACATACATACATACATGCATGCATGCATACATATATACATCAAGTTTATCATAAGCATTAGGGAAGACGGTAGGCGCTAATGTGTTATACATTACCTCTGAAACTAGTACTTCAAGGTTAGACAATATATCAAATTAGTCAAGCCACCCTTAGGGTTCATACTTGAACGATTCGTGCTAACTCAACGAACCTTTCAACTATAAAAAACTAGTTATGTATTAATATGGTGCGTGTAAACATATTAATTGCAGCACATACCAGGTTCTCACCATCATAAAATATGTGCGGTAGTCTTCTGTATGGGTCGACCGACACACACAATAACGTACCATAATTTGTGATGCCTCAAATTATTTTCCTATCATTACTCGCCAGATATTACCTACACAGGTTGGATGCGAGGTTCTTTCTAAATCAGTCCTAGAAAATAGGCATATGAACGCTTGTATTTTAATTGTTACATACGCTATTGAATGTCTATCTTTATAGATCAGACCATAACAAGTCATACCTCAATAATTTTAGAGAATATGAAGTTGATCATAAAAGTGAAATATCTCGTCAAGTGCTCAAATATTTGAAGGTACATGAATGCAAATTAAAATTCATATACTTGAATAAAAATAATCATTGGACATGTAGTAAATCACCTCGTAAGAGGCCAAGTGTCTTCAGGATTTTGTAATTACATTTCATCACTTGACATAATTACTAGATGCTTCTCAATATGCATGTAATTGTATTACATAATTTTAAACCCCTAAACGCGTAACACATCATTTAAACATGGCATACACGTAATAAAATCAGCCTATACAAACGTGCCAAACAGGCTACACAATACAAAAGAAACGTATTTTTCCATCATACATATATAATTAAACTGAGCTAACATGTATATATTTATACATACATACATATATAAATATATATATATATACATATATTATATAAATACATATATACATATATATATATATATATACATACATATATACACACATTCATACATATATACACACATTCATACATGCATACATATATACATATATATATATATATATACATATATACACACACATATATACATACATACATATATGAATACATACATATATACGTGCATACATATATATATATATATACATACATACACATATATATACGTACATACATACATACGTACATACATACATACACACACACATACATACATACATACATACATACATACATACATACATACATACATACATACATACATACATACATACATACATACATACATACATACATACATACATACATACATACATACATACATACATACATACATACATACATACATACATACATACATACATACATACATACATACATACATACATACATACATACATACATACATACATACATACATACATACATACATAAATACATATATACATACATATATACATACATACCGAAATACATACATACATACATACATACCTACATGCATACATATATACATATATATATATATATATAAATATATACATACACATGATATTCAAAATCTCTGAATTGATAAACTACACCTCTGTATGGGATATCACGTAAAAACCACAGATGAAGCATCCAAGAAAAGGATGGTCGCTACGAACAACACTTCACCACCACAAACGTTATGTTCTCCAATGTGAACTACTACTAAAGTAAGTTTGATGGGACAACCACACCCCTATCCACGATGAACTTATTCGATTCTAAAACCTAAAACCCTTAGTTGGTTTTGAATTAGGGGTTTTCCTTAAAATTCTCAAAATCAAAGTTGACCATAAACATACAACAACACATAAACCTTTATGTTCCCTCGATCGCACCAACAAAGCCCTAAACGTGTGATTCTATATTATCTTACTACCTAGTCATGCATAGGTTTCAAAAACATAAATCATGAATAAAACACTTTTCTCTCAAACATAATTAATCCAAAAATTAAGGTTTCAGAAGACTCAAATTTACCGTTCTCATTCATATACTAAGAGAAATGAGAGTCGACTATGATAACATTTCTTAAAACATTCATAATAATCAAGGGAATTCATAATTTTATTAACTTCCAAGAATCTAATTCCCTTCGTGTAGAAATAATAAGTAAAAAGAATTGAAGAACTTACTGTGAGTCACAATCCCTTTTGCGTTTTTTAAGGTCTACAACAGAAGGCTTGATATGTTCTTGTCTGAGACTATTGTAGTTGAATGAAGTAGATCTTCTAGCAACTTGTGAGTGACATGAATAATCAACCCTTGTAGCAATATGATTGAAAGCCCTGAGTAGAATCTGCAAGATAAATTACATATAGAGAAATAAAAAAAAATCTGAAAATGATATAAATGTCTGACGTACTGAACAATGATTATATTATTGGTTTTTATATTATGACAATTAAATTCTTTTCATTACATAGAAGTTCGGGAACTCTTCCCTTTTTCTTATTAACCGCTTGTTCTTTATTAATTTTTTTTTCTCTAAATCACTCTCTTACTTACTATTCTTGCAATAATTTTGACGGGCTTACCGCTCCAACGAACCAAACCCTTATTGGGTTTCCAAAACCTAATATTGAATTGTTAGGTTAAATGATCCTCCCTCTATATACACTTTACAGGAACCCGTATCCGCATATTATTATTTTTTCACTATAAGACGGAATGATAATAATAATATTATTCATAAATCTAATACTGTCAATTTATTACTTTATTTATATAATTGGACTTATAACAAAAAATCTGAGTACTCTAAATTACACATGATGATACATTCCAATTTAAAATTTCTTTACATTGAATTGTTCAAGTTTGTAGAAAGCTATATAATAATAAATATTTTATATACAAAATAGTTTTTAATACTTAAAATTAGCAATTAAAGTTATGAATAAACTAATATAATACATACAACAATTATTTTGCGTTGAGATATCAATACCCTTCCAGATGGTGTCTTATGCAACTCTGACCGTGAAACTATCAATTATATCCTCCATGATTCTAGCTTCACCCAGAGCATTTGGGTCTATGCCACTTCCAAACTTTAGTTCAATTTGGCGTTCTAGCTTGGATGCATTAATTTACTACATCTAGCTGTGAGAGAGATGTTGGAATTTTTAACTCTTTTACTGCCCTAACCTCTCTAGTATCATGTTGTATGTTCTTTAACCTTCAGTTCAATTTTTTAGTACCAAAATTGACTGGAAAATACCAAATTTTGCTTTACTTTTGTTGATTATGATTTATTTGGAATCATCTCTCATTTCATATTTGGTTGCGGCGTTTTGTTTCGTTGGATTTGACGTTCAATTTGGATATTATTGGTATGTTTGTATCAAACTCATTGAATTTTTGGACGTGATCTTATTTATTATATTTGTTGTAGCATTTTTACCCTTAACAAATTACAAACCATTTATCAGATATGTTTCGTGTGATTAGATGAACTATTTATTTTTATATTATATATTTTATAAAAGAAAGTCTAACCATTTTTGTTTAACCTAACTGTGTAATTGAAGTTTGTCAGATTAATAAAATTACAATACTTGGTTAAACAAAGACGGAAGTTTGTTTCTTACATGAATATATAAATGTTATTATTAAAAATAAAGTTTGTTTGGATATTGGAACGTGAGATTATGGTTTAGACGTGTACGAAAAGAATCATATGGTTTCTTATGGTAGTCTGGTAGATATAAGTTGTTGGAAAGTGGGGCGCATTATCCCACTTATATCGTATCGTTTAGATTATTTGTACTTTACCACTGTTGAACTCTACCAATATGGCATCTCCCATAGAAAAATGCGATGTTTGGATTTGACTTTCCATATCTAGAATTGATAATTTATTATGCGGTAGCTAGTGGGGAGGCCAGCAATAATTTGAGCTTGATTTGATTTGAAATTAACATTTTCAAAATTTCAATTGAGAGTTCAAATTTTGAAATTATATATTAGTAAAGATGTTTATAATGGAGAATCAAATGAATGACATGTAATAGATCGCAAAGAAGGACCGAATCTCGAGTCGGAGTCAAATTTGTATAAAAAATTCATATATAATAAAATTCGAATTGGAAAATAATCAAATCAAAAAGCCAAACACAAAATTGGACATTTAACTTTTTGAAAAAGTACACAAAACAACTAATCAATAGGTAGAAGAGTAAAGTTGATTTGATATAGAAAAAGAAAAACTAGTAATTTTAGATTTGGGGATAGTAAAACTTAAAATTATAATCGCAATGGCTGGGTCGTATTAGTTTTGGTCGGTATGTAACTGTAAAGTTACTGACATATATTATGGAAATGACTAATAGAAAACTATTGAAAATGACTAGAAAATGTGCTTTTCTTATCTGCTGTATATTTATCTTCATTAACTTTTTTTTTAAGCAAAAGGTTATTTATTAGTAAATCAATACAAAAATACTAAATAGACGCCAAATAAAAAAATAGGCTCTAAAATTAAAAACAGATGGAGATGGAGAAATAAAGAATCAAATTGTATTTTTTTCTAGCTTTTTGAATTTTTTATTTTTTGGTTTTTAAAATTTTTCAACTCCACTAAATGTGTCAAAATACTCAATATTAAGTGAATAATACAAACCATCAGAATTTTCTACGCATCTTTATCGTGGAGAATTAGATTTATGAGATTGAGATGAAGCAACATATAAACTCATAGCAGGAGTTTGTACAGATGATGAAGCGACACGAACGAACAATATCAAGGAAACTTTCATGGAACAACCAGCAAAGTGACTTGACATCGAATCGGGTACTGTATTTTAAAATTTTAATTTTCTTTATGAATCTATTTTCCTGCTCCCTACAATGATAAATCATAGTCATGGTATTCATGCTAACAAGTTAGTGATAGTGCCTAAGGATAAACGAGAAACATGAGATAACTTAAGAGAACTAGAGAACCATAGAGCATCCAATTTGATATAACGGAATATCAGATTTTAGCTACTTAATATATAGCCAAGACCCAAGCTCTCTAACAAAGCTATAACATGAAGAAGATTAGGGGTTTGATTATGTGTGAAGTCAAGCCTCATCTTGCATTTTATAGTCCATCTCGCAAACCAATCCGCGATTTGGTTTTGGACTCTGTAAATGTTAATTAAAAGCATTGATGGAGAGATGAGATCCCACTATTGAGTGTATTTAGAACTCTCAAAAGAGACGAGGTGTGTATATTACACACCATATGTAACCAAATATTTTGTAAGTTTTTGGAATTTGATTAAATTTCATGAGTTCTTGGATAAATGTAGATTTGTGGTAGAGATTTAGATCCTACCAAATACGAAGGAGTGACGCTAAATAACCAAGAAGATTGGACAATAAATGACTCTAGCACAACACAAGTTCAAGGGAATCTTGAATAGAGGGGTATTTGTTTTGTTCATCGGACATCTCCCTCACATGTTTAGCTTTAACTTGATACATCTTAGCGGTATGGGAAGTCTTGAGCTCTTTTGTTTGTTGATCATGCACATAGAGTAGCTGTCGTTTGAGGTGGGTGAATCCTTTAATATATTGCGACCTATCAGCATAGAATACATGAAATTGTTCTTCAATTTTTTTGCAAAGTATCTATGTCATCATTTTCTCTGCAACAACATCTTTTCTATATCGAACCTGATGAGTCCGAATTCTGCATGCTCCCCGGACAAGGACAGATCGGTCCAAGGCCTCCGGACCGGACAGATCACTTCGAACACTTAGCCCATAGGACTGTTCGAATTATGACAAAAGTACTAAAAAACCTAAACACTACTTGACTAAGCTACTTGCTCCCCTACTTAGAGCTCATGGGTCTTTGAACATGACCCGAGTCCATTAAACATGACCCTAAAGCCCATAAGGGCCCAAACATAAGGGTATAAATACCCAACCACCTGCATTAAGTATGGGTAATGAGAATTAACGGCAACCATCCAGCTTAATTATCTCTCTACTCTCTACACTAAATACATAACACCCACATACTACTATTATACACCAAACAAATTACAAGCCTACCCTCAGGCAATAATTATCCTCACCAAACTGGCGACCACAGTGGGAGAAGAAGGTTCCTGAATCAAGCATTCAAAACCAGCTAAGAAAGTCTGTCCGAATGAATCCGGACAATCCAGAAGTATCACCAGCTCTGCTCGAAGTGGTGGGAGAGAACGATGAGTACACTATCGAAGAGTGTGATAGGCTAAAGGGTGAAATAGAAGCTCTGAGGGCAGAAAAGGATAAGATGGGCATGAAAGAAAAGTCCAAAGCATCAGTTGCTCATCACACCGACAACCCCAGAGAGCATGAGTCTTCAAAGACTCATGTGAGCACCAAAAAGACTCATGCCAGCTCCAAAAAGTCTCACCGGTCTAAGCCAGTGGAGAGTTCTGACTCAAGCTCAGAATCTTCTGATAGCTCTTCAGACAATGAAAGAGTTGAAAAATCCTTATCCTCTAGCAGCGATGAGGGTCGAACTAGAAAGAAGCAAAAGAAAATAAAAAAATATTCAAGAAAAAAGGATAGACATGGAAAGATGAAGAGGCATATTGGTAAAGGATCATCTCATAGCCGGAGGCATGTGGACCGGATGCTGATGGATCCCTTCGCTTTTCACGATGAACCATGTATATTTGAAACTCCCAATGAGGGTACTATGTTCAGTCGTGGAAGAAATTGGAGGCAATTTCCATTGTCTTCTAAAAGTCTGTCCGGAAACCTCCCTAAGAGGTTTGACAGTACCAAAATAGAAAAGTACGATGGCAGTACTAATCCGGACAACCATTTGGAACAATTTAAAAACTTCATGATGAACTTTGACGACGATGATAAGCTACTTTGTAGGGAATTCTCCCAATCATTTACGGGGAGTGCTCTAAAATGGTACAACAGCTTGCCTCAGGGTTGTATCAAAGATTTCGATACTTTTTGGGTAGCCTTTCGAAGGCAGTTTGTAGGGAGTAAAGAGCTAAAGGGCAATGGAGACACAATAATCCATTGTGCCCAAGAACCAAATGAGTCCTTGAAAGAATATATAAGCCGTTTTGTCAATACCAAGAATGGGTTGGCTGATTGCTTCGAACAGGTAGCAATAGCATCCCTAAGACAGGGTTTGAACCCAGGCAATCTAGCTGATGCAGTGACCAGAAAGAAGGCCATGACATGGGGAGGGTTGCTGAATCAGGTTGGAAAACAAATTAATGTTGATGAAACGAAGAAAAACAGGGTGCACAGGCAAGTGAGGTCTACCCCGGTGGCACCAAATCCCCATCAGAATCAGTCCGGGAACAAAGCAAGAGAGACCGGACAGGGGCATGGTAGGGCAAAAGCTCAGTCTCAGCCAGCTGCTCCTGCTCAGAGTCAGCAATCCAGAAACAAGAGGGGGCCACGGGTCCAACCGGAGTGGTTCGCAGAGTTAAAAGAAAGTGTGGCCACCATTTTTGATAAAACAAAGGACGAGGTGCATTATCGGAGACCAGCCACATTGCAGTCTCCAAGAGAACATCGCAATAACTCTTTTTGCCAATATCACAATGATATTGGTCATACCACTGATGATTGCATAGCATTGAAACAAGAAGTTCAGAACCTGATTGAGAGGGGAAAGCTGGGAGCTTACGTCAAAATAAGAGGAGGTAACAGGCCTGACAACACTCACCGGATTGGTCCAAGTAATGCTGCTCCGGAGGGAGCCATGATTATAATTGAGATATTTGATGTGGAATCTGAGTACTTGGATCCTGATCCAACTCGAAACAGAGTGGGTACAATTGAGGAATGTTCTAGGCCGGTCTCCGGACTCATTAAGTTTTTTGAGTCACTTACTATTTTCGGAGGGGACACTATGACAGCTCCTACTGCTTCTTCGAGGAAGAGGCACGTTCATACTTTAGCCTCCCAGCTAGAAAGAGGCATGACTTCCTATCAGTCACAAAATTCATTCCCCTTCATTGTTTTTGATGAAGATGATTTAAGAGATAGCTGGCCCTCATGAGGATGCTGTAGTTATAAGAGCATCTATTGGGGGTAATGACATAAGACGAATTCTGGTGGATACTAGGAGCTCAACCAATATCCTTTTATTAACTACATACAAAAGAATGAAAAATCCAGCTGTAATTCAGAGTTCAGACAGATCAATTGTGGGCTTTACTGGCAGCTCAGCAGATGTGATCGGAGAGTTTGAAGAGGAAGTTCTATTGGGCAAGGGCGCTTTCAAGAAAATGGTCAGAAAACTCTTTATTGTGGTGGATTGTCCCATTTGCTATAATGCTATTCTAGGGAGGTCTTGGCTCTCTAGGATGCATGCAGTGGCTTCGACAGTCCACCAGTGCTTGAAATATGCTGTTCAGGGATAGGTTGGAATCGTCCGGAGCAGTCAAAAGATTGCAAGAGAGTGTTATGCTACTACTCTGGCACCCCGGACGCTGGGGGCAGTTCGCATCAACGAGCAATAGCAGTTTGAGGGGCTTTCTAGGGGTGAGGGTGAAATTGATGACCCCAGAGAGACCCCTGGAGTGTTGATACCGGTCGAAGAGGTAGAGACACACTGTTTGGAAGAAGGAAGAAGTGTTAGGATAGGCTCCAAAATGCCACCCGATCTGAAAAATGAAATGTTAAAGTTTTTGAAGAATCATCAACACGTTTTTGCTTGGGGCAATGCTGATGTTACTGGGGTTCCAGCAGAAGTGATATCACATCACCTATCCGTCCGGAGAGACGTAGCACCAGTGGTTCAAAAGAGAAGAGCTTTTTCTAAGGAGAAGGCTGATGTCATTGCGCAAGAGGTTGACAGGCTCACAAAGATGGGGCACATCAAGGAGTCTCAGTATCCTTTGTGGACTGCCAATCCGGTTCTGGTAAAGAAGAAAAATGGCAAGTGGCGCATGTGCATTGAATTCACAAATCTCAATAGAGCTTGCCCAAAAGATTTGTATCCGGTCCCCCAGATTGATCAGTTAGTAGACTCCACCTCTGGGAACAAGTTGCTTTCCTTTATGGATGCCTTCTCCGGATACAATTAGATTCAATTGGATCCGAAGGATCAAGAGCATACCACATTTGTCACTGACAGAGGTCTCCATTGCTATAAGGTAATGCCGTTTGGGTTGAAAAATGCTGGGGCTACTTATCAGAGGTTAGTAAACAAGGCTTTTGCTGATCAGATTGGTAGAGATATGGAAGTATACATTGATGACATGATGGTGAAGAGTGTGGACGAGCAATTGCACTTGTCTGATCTCCAAGAAACTTTTGCCAACTTGGTAAAATTAAATTTAAAGTTAAACCCAGAAAAATGTGTGTTCGGAGTGAAGTCCGGAAAGTTTCTAGGCTATATTATAAGTGAGCATGAGATACAGCCCGATCCGGACCAGCTTAATGCTCTATTCAGATGGAGCCACCTAGGAATATTAAAGAAGTACAACGGTTAACGGGGAGATTAGCTGCCTTAAACAGATTTATCTCGAGGTCTTCGGACATGTGTGCCCCTTTCTTTCAAACCTTGAAGGGTGCAAAGGGATTCGATTGGACCCCACGGTGTGATGAGGCTTTCAATGAGATCAAGAAGCACTTGTCCTCCCCCAAAACTTTGTTTACACCAGTTGACGGGGAGACACTCTTCGTATATTTGGCAGTTTCAAGTTATGCCATCAGTGCTGTATTGGTGAGGGAGGTCGATAGTCATCCCCATCCAGTGTACTACATCTTTAAAAGTTTGATAGATGCAGAAAAGCGTGACTTGAAACTCGAAATATTAGTATTAGCCCTGGTGATAGCTGCCAGGAAGATGAGGCCTTATTTCCAGGCTCATCCCATCATCGTCCGGACTTCTTTTCCCCTGAAGAATGTCATCCAAAAGGCAGACATTTCAAGCAGGATGACTAAGTGCTCAGTAGAGTTGGGGGACTTCGACATAGACTTTGCTCCTCGAACAGCAGTCAAGGCCCAAGCTGTGGCTGACTTTTTGGTTGAATTCCACTCCGACAGGGATTCGGAGCAAACTACTGATATACAAGATAAAAAGGTCTGGGTCGTCCGAACAGATGGTGGATCTAGCACTATGGGATGTAGTGCAGGGGTGTGTTTAACTTCTCCATATGGAGACAAAATGTACCAGGCTATTTGTTTTGCTTTCAGGGCATCTAATAATGAGTCTGAATACGAAGCAGCTATAGCTGGTTTAAAGTTAGCCTACATTTGTGGGGCTAAGAGGGTCAGGCTACTAAGTGACTCCCAGCTTCTTATCCACCATGCTCAAGGCCAGTCTGAGGCTAAAAGGGAGCAGCTTGTGAAATATTTACTCCTCCTTAAAAATGAAGCACTCAAGTTTAAAGATGTTGTTTATGAGCACATACCCCGGGCAGAAAATGAGCTAGCAGACTCGTTAGCAACCATAGCATATACAGAGTCATATCCATGGATCCATGTGCTGGAAATTCCCTCCATTCAACTTAGTAAGGGTAAAGAAGAGGAAATTTTTGAAGTGCAAGTGAAACAACCTTAAGACTGGAGGTTTCCTCTCCTGCAATATCTCTCCGATGGTATCGTGCCTCCGGATAAGTCACTAGCCAGAACATTGAAACACAAGGCTCGTGGTTTCATCATATTGAGAGAAGTGTTGTATAAAAAATCCTACAGTAAACCTCTCCTACGCTGTTTGGGGGATGAAGAGTCTCAAGTAGTCCTCTCCGAATTGCTTGATGGTGAGGGATCAGCCCATTATGGATTCAGGGCTTTAACAAGAAGAGTTTTACTGGCCGTATACTATTGGCCATCTATCATGAAAGATGCTAAGGAATTGGTAAGAAGGTGTGACCCATGTCAGAGGTACAGCAATGAAATTCATGTCCCAGCCATTCCTTTAGAGTCAATTTCTGAGCCTATTCCTTTTGCTCGATGGGGGTTGGATTTAGTAGGACCTCTCCTTGTGGCGTCCGGAGGACGCAAAACTATAATTGTTGCCATAGACTACTTTTCGAAGTGGATTAAAGCAGCCCCTTTAGCAGGAACAACATCAAAAGCTGTTATAAAATTCATTCTATCCAACATTTGTTGTAGATTTGGTGTCCCACAGAAGATAACAACAGACAATGGTCCACAATTCGACAATAGGGAAATGGAGAGCTTCTGTGCCTCAAGGGGTATACAACATTGCTTCTCTTCACCTTTCCACCCACAAGCAAATGGGCAAGTTGAAGTAGTTAATAGAACTATACTGTCCGGTTTAAAGAAGAATTTGGAAGGGGCTGCTGGGAAGTGGCCTAGTTATTTACAAGAGGTCTTATGGGCCTACCAAACAACACCTGGGGCTCAAACACATGAGTCACCCTTTGCTTTGGTCTATGGGATGGATGCAGTAGCCCCCGTAGAAGCAACTCTCCCGTCATCTCGTGTTCACAACTTCTCCGAACACGCTAACGAGGTGGCAATCAGAGGTCAACTTGATTTGATAGAAGAAAGACGAGTTAAAGCTCACCTTAGAGTTGCACACTATCAGGGTTTGATGAGAAGCAGGTTTGCTTCCAAAGTTAAAAGAAGAGATTTCCAACCGGGGGACAAGGTATTAAGGAAAATCTTCTTACACACTAAAGAAAAGCTGTTCGGAAAGTTGGCCCCAACTTGGGAAGGTCCGTATATGGTTGTTGAAAGAATTAAACCTGGAACATATTGGTTGGAAGACAAAGATGGAAGAGTTTTGACTCATCCTTGGAATATCGAGCATCTCCGGATGTACTTGGAGTAGCATTTGTGTAAATATTTACTTGTTTAAACATCCATGTAAATATTTGGGGGCATACTCTTTCCTCCCTGGTGGCACGGGGAGGTTTTAATGAGGTGTCCGGGATTTTGAATAAAATTTGATGCCTTCTTAAAAAAATTTCCAAGTGTTTTAAGTTTTGTCCTTTGTCACACTATCCGGATTGAAATAACTAAGGGCTATTTAAACTCTAGCCGGAGAACTTAAATACTCTCACTATGAAATAACTAAAGGCTATTTAAACTCTAGCCATCAAAATTGAAACAAACAATGAAAGAAGATGAGAATTGCATGAAACAAAGATATTCATTAAAATAACTTAAGGTTCCTTGGCCTTCCAAGGACTTTTTGAATTGTCAAAAACAGAACAGAAAACCTATCCGGTCAGATGCCGGACACGATTACAAAAAGAATGCCTTGGCCTTCCAAGGACTTTAGTCTGAATAAAAAGTAAAAAAGTGGTTTATAAATTAAGACTGAGCCTTTGAAGATGGCTCAGCTTCGTTTACCTTCTTCTTTCTCTTAGGATCATTTTCCTCTTCGTCTGGGCTCTCTCCGGTACGTTCTTCTTCATCAGATGAGGAAGCGCTAGAATAACCTTTCAAGTCTCCATCAGCCATTGTATGATACGGGAGATCGTCAGACTCAACATGAAGCCATAAGTTCCCTAGGTTCCTCTTCGGAAACTTCTCGTGGAAGAGTAGAACCATGTCAGACCTCACTTTGCCATACATTTCCTCCTGGCTGTCGATCATTTTGGTGGCATAAGCGTCAATCTTGGCTTGAATCTTGGCCTCCTACTCCTTTAGCAAAGTAGCTTTCTCCTCGGCAGCCTTGGATACTGTATTCTCAAGAGCAATTTTATCATTGGTCAAGTTGGTGATGATTTGGTCTTTGGCCTTGGATTCTCCCTTTGAGGTGGCAAGGTCTTTCTCCAGACCGGACAACTTCTCCCGGAGCTTTCTAATGGTGTCCTCTAAAGTGGAGACTTTTGTGGTGCTTGCCTCTTGGTTTCTCTTCAACCCCTCAGTTTCTTCCTTTAACATGACAGCATTGGAAGTGGCAGTGCGAAGGTCATCGGACAGCCTCTCTTTGTCAGACTTGAGATCTTTGATGATATCGGCCTGGTTTCGGACTTGTTTCTCCAACACAAGTACAGGCTGAACGTTGCTTAATAAAGAATGGGCTATGGCATCCCTTTCACTAGAAACAATAAAGGTCTTACCATTGAAAGTGACCGTGTTTGAGGTGCTCGGAGGGAGGTAAGGCCCGGCAAAGTCGTCTCTGGGAAGATTCATGAAGTATTCACCAAGGCCACCCAGACCGGTGATGTCTACTCCGTCGATATTGATATCTCCCCCCTCGACATCATCAGTATGGAAGTCGCCCGGTATTTCCTCCGCTAGAGTTGGGTCAGTAAGATCAGCTTGAGAAGGAGGCTCCGGAGCCCGGAGGGAAAGCTCGTCACCCTTAGAAGTCTTCTTCTTCTTGGCCTCCCGGTCTGTGCCTTCGCTTTCCTGTTTGCGATTTCTCTTGGAAGCCTTGGGAGGTTTTGGTGGGTTCACTTCTTGCTTTTCAGTCTCTTGCTCCACCACTTGCAAGAGAGCAGCATCGATTTGGATCTGGACTGGCCTCTCCGGGGTCTATTGGAGCATCCTTCTCTGCATCAGCAGGGTTAGCACCACCCACCAACTTTTTGCCCTTCTTCTTCTTGCCTTTCATCTTGCTCGAGGCTTTGGCCCGGCCTAGCAGGAAGAGTGTCCCATCTAGTTCATGGGTCCTCTTAAGCACAACATCCGGAGGAGGCTGAGTGGTAAGCTCCTCCCAAGTCAAGTCTGTCCGACCTGTGGTGTTCCACAAGTGAGACCTTGCCAAGTTACCACTGGTAAAAACAGCATGGAATACTTCTCAGCAGCCCAAGCATTAATCTTGCCACAAGTAACCTGCCTGGCTTTCAGGTAGTCACTAAATTCCTTGGGCAGTTCTGCTGAGGCAAAAGTAAAACCAATTAGTATAAACTAACTCTAAAAAAAAAGACAAAAATATAAAGCAGGAGACTTACGGTCACTCCTCCACCTGCTTCCTAGGAGGCTTGGGTTCACTCCGGATTTGATCTTCTGTCCGTTCTCCCAAGCACCACTAACAAATAGGAACTGGGTCCTCCAATTCCTCTCCGCCTCCAACAAATCATCCACAGCCTTGAAGTCATCCCCCATATTGAAATGGTAAAAGGGGATGTGGTGGTTTCTTCACAATAAGCTATGGGTTTGGTGGCTCCATTAAATTTTTAGGGTGGTTGGCACCTAGGAAGATCCTCCACAGATGACTAGTAATTAAGTTTATGGGTTGAAAAACTGAGTGGAATCCATTGGCCTATTATGTTTCTACCCAAGTGAAAATCTTAGCAAAAATATCAATTGCATCCTTCTTTAGAACATTGTACCTCTTTGAAATTCCTGAGTATAGTAGCACTACATGTGAAAAATTGATTCAAGCCATAATAGATCACAAGAAATGATAAAAGAACTTACTATTTCTTCTCCATCAGAAGGTTGAGTTTTGAAGAGTTTTCTTTGGATATCTCTTTCCCATTCTCCCAAGCTCCTGATATAAAGAAAAATCTTTGTTTCCAGAATTTGTTAGCTTCAAGAAGATCTTCGATAATTTTGAAATCACTAGTAAGTGTCATATAGTAAAAATGCAATACCGGTCCCTTCGAAAGTCCAACCATGACGAGGAAGTCTTTCATTAAAATAAGGGTTTGCTTAGTCTAGAAACGATAATTAGTGACAAAAGTGTGAATCGTAAATTTAGTGTTGCTTGTGTAGGACAGATGTTCACGAGTTTGAAGTACTCTACTATTATCGGATCCAGTGGGAACCGAAGACCCCAATTGATGATCCATGGATAGACCACCAATTCATCTGCTCTACAATCAAGTGAAGTTTCACTTTTTCTTGGTAATCGAAGTTGATAAGGAAGTAATTCGTCGATCCCAATAGAAAAGGAGTCAATTTCAAATTTGAGAAGGGAAAAATGCCCATTATTGTAGTTATTATTTATTGGAAGACAATGTGTAAATAGACTAGTTTGTAAAGGACTAATTATGAAATAATAAAATACTACCAAGGACATAAATGGGTCCCACCTTCCCACTATAGAAGGGAGCCCATTTATTCTTGGTAGGGGGACAAATCTTTAACATATTCTCTTTCTACTTTCTCTCTATACATTTTGAGCTCTAGTCACATCAGGTCCAAGATCCAAGATTCCTTATTTTAGTCATTTATTCTCTAATCATTGGCGCCGTCTGTGGGAACGCGTGATACCAAAAAAAGAACGTTTTCTTTGAAAATCGCGAGTTAATTTTAAAGAATGAATGACAAAGAAGCTGGGGAGAGGGTCGGGAGAGAGGTGGGAGTATTACGCGCAGGGTCGGGATAAGCGATCAACCCTTATCATGACCATGAGACAGTTACTGGAAGATATCGCAAAACTGAACGTTGAAAAGGAGCGGGCTCTAGATGACAAAAGAATTCGGGAAGGCAAAGGAAAATAGCCGATTGTAGACAACCGTGGAGAAGGCTATCCGAGTATAGACCACCGTATCGATGCCCGACCTATTCGATATTATCGGGAGCCCCGCTCAGAAGGGGAGCGGGATGGAAAATCTTAGCGATACCAAAAGGATGACCGGGTTATTTCTGCTAATTATAGTTCGGATGATTCGTCAGGAAGAGAATACCGACGCAAGGAAAGACTAAACAAACGCGCGCAAAAGAGCAATTCCCGACGTAATAGGGAACCACGTTATGACTCACCCAAGTTCAAGAAAGGTAGCACCGAGAAAAGAGCGCCAGGTTCACTTGAAGCAAAAGTTTAGGGTTGCTCCCAGGACCGATGAAGCAAGCAGTCACCAAGAAACAAGATTTCACTTTTTCCGCCTTTCTAGCTCAGGTGGAAAAGAAAATATTGATAGAAGAAATCGAGACGTCCGAGTTGGCAGCGCAAATTCAGTAGAGTGCACAAGCATCGGTCGTTATAAAGCAGGGTACTCAATCTGGCTATGCCCCACAAATTCAGCCAATCAACACAATACCACTGACTCAGTCCATACCGATCAAGCCTCTGGAATCCCAGGTAAAAGGGTAAAACAGACCAACCAGGTGGTTTCACGACCCATGTCCACTAAATGGATCCGACCTGCTTACTTCACTGATCTAACAAAATGCGTGTCCACAATCTATGAAAAGACTAGAAGAGCGGGATGTATCGGAGGCCCTTCCCCATACCAACGCCTCGAGAAAATAGGAACAACTGATACTACAGATACCATGAAGATGTGGGACATGATACCAAGGATTGTATCGCTCTCAAAAAGGAAATACAGATGCTGATAGAACACGGAAACCTACTCGAGTATGTGAAAAAGAAAGCACAGTAGGGCACGACTTCAAAAGAAATTGTGACGGTGCAGAAGTCAGAGACAACCATGGAAATCTCCGAAGTGACCGACCTTTTTGACGTCTCCATCGAATATTTTGATCCCGATGTCAGCCGTAACCTCATCGGGGTCATTGAAGAAGAAGCTGCGAAAATTAAAGGAAATGTGAGGACCCTTTGTCAATTTTTTTGAATCATTGACTATTTTTGGGGGTGATTCTATGGCAGGGATCACACATTCTTCCCGAAAGCGACATATTGTGAACCTAGAAACTCAGTTGGAAGCTCGGTCTTATCCTCACTCAAAAGGCATCAGTTCACCGATTTTGTATTTTGACGACGACGACATGCGAGACATAGCCGATCCTCACGAAGACGCCGTTGTTATCGGGGCGGCTATTGCGGGGGAAGAAGGCCGACGCATCCTTGTAGACACCGGAAGTTCGGCAAACATAATCTTTGCGTCAACGTTTGCTAAATTCAGGACACCCCTAGTGATTACGCGTTCGGACCGAACTATCGTAGGGTTCATAGGTTCGGCTGCAGAAGTGATTGGAGAGTTCGAAGGCATTTTTCAGCTGGGCCGTGGGCCTTTCAAGAACGAGGTCACTGTTTTATTCGTCGTGGTAGATGCTTCAACCTCCCATAATGTGATCTTTGGCCGGTCATGGCTGTCACGGATGCACGCGGTAACATCCACTATTCATCAATGCTTGAAATACGTGGTAGGGAACAACGTAGGGGTGGTGCGAAGCAGCCAGAAAGCGGCAAGAGAATGCTACCGGGCGGCTTTAGCGCCAAAAAGGGATCAAGAGATGTAGCAAGTACGAGACTAGAAATTAGCGGGACTTCCCTTGGGGTATCTACCTGTCGACGATCCCAGGGAAGCTCCCAGTTTTTTGACCACCGATGAAGAATGTGAAAAACACCAATATACCGAAGGAAGAGTTTTGCAGATAGGAATTAACTTATCACCAGGCTTCAAGAGACAGTTGATCCTATTGCTATAGGAGAATTTGATTTTTTTGCATGGTGCTCGAAGGACGTTACTGGAGTCCCAAAAGACCATGTAATTCACAAACTAACTATCAATAAGAACGCCAAACCAGTCTGACAAAAGCGTCGGTCCTTTTCATCAAAAAAGGCGGAGATTATTCTAAGGGAGGTTGAAAGAATGCTCAGCATCGGTCACATCAAGGAATCAAGTTACCCGCTTTGGACGTCCAATCCCGTCCTGGTTAAAAATAAAAATGGAAAGTGGATGATGTGCGTAGACTTTACCGACCTTAATCGAGCATGCCCAAAAGACCCCTTCCCAATGTCGAGAACTGACCAGTTGGTGGATTCGACGTCGGGAAACAGATTACTCTCTTTTATGGATGCATATGCAGGCTACAATCAAACCAAGTTGCACCCAGCAGATCAGGAAAGCACAACCTTTGTCACAGGTCGAGGCCTATATTGTTATAAGGTTATGCCATTTGGGTTAAAAATTGCAGGGGAAACTTACCAAAGATTGGTGAACAAGACTTTGACTGCCAGATAGGAAGAAATATGGAAGTTTACATCGATGACATGCTTGTGAAGAGCGGCACAGATGAAGACCATCTCGTTGATTTAAGGGAGACTTTTGGAAATCTAAGGAGTATAAATCTCAAGTTAAACCCGGAGAAATGTTCTTTTGGGGTTAGGTTGGGCAAGTTCCTGGGATTCTTTATCAGCGAAAAGGGAATCGAGGCAGACCCGATCCAATTGTAAGCTCTTCCCAACATGACTCTACCCCGGAATATTAAGGAGGTTCAGATATTAACCGGGCGCTTGGCGGCTCTGAATCGATTTATTTCTCGTTCATCTGACAAGTGCACTCCCTTTTTTAGGTCTTGAGAAACGCTAAGTCTTTTGTTTGGACGCCAGCTTGTGATAAGGACATTTTAGGGATCAAAACTTATTTATCATCCCCGAACCTTCTAACGAAGCCCCTGACAGGGGAGTCTCTTTTCCTTTATATAGCGGTTTCAGATTTTGCAGTAAGTGCGGCATTGATCAGTGAATCGGGAACGGTTCCCAAAGCGGTATACTTCGTAAGCAAAAACCTATTGGATGTGGAGACACGGTATTTGAAGCTGGAAAAAATGGCCTTGGCCTTGGTGACCGCGGCGCGAAAAATGCAACCATATTTTTACTGGGCTAAAGCCTAATATTGAATTGTTATCGCCTAATACTGGGCTAAAACTCATAAACTGGGCTAAAACTCATAGACTAGAGGTTTATCGCCTTTAAGTATTTATTTTACGTTTCCATACGTAATTGTAGTTGTATATGCATTTGCATAATAAAAATACCATTAAGCAGGATAAACAATGATACCTTTTTCTAGAGAGAGACCCTCTCTACCCGCTCCCCCCCCCGTGTTTCTTCAACCAGATTTCAAACTATCCACACGGTACTTGGCCGCAATTCTCAAAAACTCATCATCAGAGGCCTCGATGCCTGTTTATGATAAGGAAACTCCTTACCCTTCTCGTAATCGATATGTGTATCGGCCAGAGAAGTGGTTGTTGGTCTCCTCTGGCAGTAGCACCACCTTCCTCTGCGAGTCGACCTTTTCTCTATTCAACAGAACAAAACTTTTTGACAGCTCGACCAACTCTTTGTCTAGGACCAACACTACTCCGACAATTTAATGCCATGTTACCAATCCATGGAACATCATGTTCATCGCCAAGTGCTGGCACTAGCTTCCCAACCACCATGCTATCACAAATCCCCGCATTATGCGAAGAAACCCAGTCTCCTCGCCTTATGCAGCTCTCGATCCTTTAAACCCCACTTTTCAACTTACAAAACCGTTTTGTTTTCTTAGAATCTCAACTACCCCCTCTGTATACCAATTCCATCTTGGCGAAAGAAGCCCTCAAGGCTATACCTCTATGGGTGAAGTTTTATGTCATTCTCCATGAACTGTGGTCAGAGAAGGGCCTGAGTATTCTTGGAAGCTATCTCGGGAAACCTATCTATGTAGAGAGTCAAACAACCAGCTCTACAAGGCTAAAATACACTTGTATATGTATCATCATGAAAGCTTCCTCCGCATTCCTGCCATCGATCACCATCAGTTGCCTCGGAAAAGAACACATCATCGAGGCGGAATTCCAGGGCCTTCCTACCATCTGCTCAAAATGCATGTCGTCCGGCCACGCTGCAGCCGCCTGTCTTCAGCTCGCTGAATCAACCCTTGAAAACAAGCCAACTAGAAGACCGGGTAAAGAATTCATGACAGACTCCGATCCACCTCTCGTCACCCTTTCAGACTCCAGAAATAGTGAATATTCCCCTTCGGGAAACTGAGACAGCCTCCTATTTATGACCAACATGACCAGTTGGACTAAAAGCTTTATCATTGCTAGTAATACCTTTATTGCCGGCCAAATCGGCCATAATGACCGCGACCAATTGTCTACAAAAATAATGTCACCAAAAATGCTAGCCAATCTCATCTCGGCTCGAGCAAGTATGCATGGGGAACCCAAAATAATGTATCAATCCTCTCTTAATAATTAATATTTTTCATGAAATTAGCTAGTTAGAATGTTAGAGGTTTAAACGACCCTGTTCGCCAAAAGGACGATACTTGAAACTAAAATCAACACTGATAATGTATGCCATATTATGCAGATCATGCTGCTTTGGTGGCAATACTACACTAACAATGCAAACCATCACTGTGGGGGAATCTGGATTGCTTGGAACCCACGCGTTTTCAATTTCTCCATCGTGGGCTCAAAGACCCACTCTATACATTGTAGTATTAAATGGATCAATAAGAACATTACTTTTAACCTTACGACCATCTCCGGCTTCAACGAACCTTCCGACCTCCAATCCATGGTTAGGTAAATCTCCCTCACCCCTTGGATTTTTATAGGTGACTTCAATGCCACCCGGAATCCTCCATGAAATATCTAACTCCAACAATCGTTAGAACAATTCGATGGAAAATTTTAATGATTGTTGCAGCTCTTGTGACCTGGACGATATTTGTTCCAATGCCTTCCAATTCTCTTGATTTAATGGCCATATTGATAACCCCATATCCTCAACGATTGACAGAGCCCTGGTTAACCACCTTTGGGATGATACCTTCCCAAACTCTTTTGCCCACTTGGACCCCCTCGGATATCTGATCACACCCTCATTATTCTTCACCTTGAAACGTCTTATGTGAACAACCTTAAACCCTTCAAATACTTCAGCATAAGGCAATCCCACCCGAGTTTCTATGACTTGGTTTCCACTAACTGGAACCTCCCCTATAGTAAGAACCCTATGGAAACTATTGTTGCCAAGTTCTCAAGACGCCCCCCCCCCCCCCCTACTAACCTCCCTCAACAAATATGAGTTTAGTAACATTAGCCTTATAATCGAGGATGCTCAGACTGGTTTGGCTACGACCCAGCATGCCATGGCCCTCAATCCCGCTGATAGCACTCTCGTCTTTAACAAAAGGGATGCCGCTAAAATTTTATTTTATATCCACACCAATGAGTCTTTCCTCAAGGAAAAATACAGAGAATCGTGGCTCAAGCTGGTGATAAAAGTTTTTTCACAACAACATTAGAGCCTGTAGAGCCCGGAATAAAATCCTATCTGTCACCGCCCCGGATGACTCCACTCACACGACCTCTAAGCTTATCTCCAACACTTTCCTTAACCACTTCCGCAATCTTCTTGGCACCCAAGCCTTAATAACTATCTCGGGCCCCATCAGATTAAGTCGCCCCATACCACCAGGGTCCCTCCTCTCATAAATTTGAGATGATTAAACGTATCTCAGACAGTGAGATTAAAGCTGCCCTCTATGACATTGATAATGACAAAGCCCCTGGCCCAGATGGTTTTAGTGTTTTAGTATTGGATACTTCAAAACTTGTTGGGCCACCGTGGGACCAGATATTTGAACGGGGATTAAGCACTTTTTCCTCAATTTGAAGATGAAAGAGAATTTGAACAAAACTATCATCTATTTGGGATTTTATGGCTCATAAGCTCCACATTAATTCTATCCCCATATCCCGAGCTGCATGGATTCAAGAGGCCAACTCTTGGAATCCCCACAATAACAGCTGTTGCCACTCTTGGCGTACTATTTTCTGTTCCACCATCTATTACGTATGGCATGAAATAATCTCTCGTATCTTCAACAACAAACATTCCCTAGTTTCTAGAATAGCACACCACGTCCTTTTCGGACCTTCGTTACCGGTATGAATGTCTCCTTTCCCTTATAATAGGTTCTCATGTTAGTTTAAATTCACCTCAAACGGTAATGTAATTTTTGCTCTGAGCTCCCCATGCCCGACTCCCAAACGTAAACATTATTTTATTTATATATTTTATCGTTTTTTACACAGAAAACAAATACCAATAAATTATTAGCTTTAGTATATACACGTTTGTCGATTTCTATAAAACTTCACTCTAAAGGGTCAGTGTATGCCTTCACTATAAACGTTTCTAGTTTGTTTATGCAATTAGATTTATAAGACCACAACATTACTATCGAGGAAATTATTTTTTAATACAAGTAGAATATGAACCTGATAATATAAAAATCGATAAGTAGATATACTAATGTTTTGATAAACATTGAAGCACGTATAGTATGTAGGTTAAAGTCCTTAAGATCTACACAAACATATCCACCAGAAATAAAACGGTAAGTATGGAAATGTATATTTCATTTCATTTATCTAAATAAATAATTTACTAACTGATCAATGACACGTGTTCAATGATTATCTAACATTCTCCCCCTTAGCTTGAACACATTGTTGTTTTTCAGTCATTTGTATCCATCTGCAAAATTAATTCCTTTGGTGGTAGTTTGTTAGGACGTAATATTTGACACTACCTTGTCTTCGTGCAATAATACTTGCTAGTTCTGTATTTTGTGGCTGAGAACACAAGTTTTTGTTATCAACAATGTTAGTTCATCTTCAGTTTTCGTTGTAACAAGGTTGGCTCTTTCTCTTCGCTTGGTTCAAGACGTTTTTTTTGTAAAGTGACCATATTCATTGCAATTGAAACACTTAACCCTGGATTTATCGAAGTTATCTAGCTTTCGGTCTTTGTTACCACGTCATCTCATCTGCTGTCCTACTCAACTATTGCTGGTGGAACTTTTATCTCTCTTTGCGTTTGGAATTCTTGCTTTCGACTCGGCCTGGGTAAATAGTAACTATTCTCCATTGCCCTGTGAGTGTAATCGTCAATTAAGCCCTTCTTCAAAGGTTCTGAGACTGCTTATTGCTTCTGAGACCGACACTATCTCCAAACTGCTCAATCGTTCAGATAGTTTGGAGAAATTTATCTGGAATAACACTGAACAGTTTTTCAACAACTTCGTTATAGTCCAGTTTTGTTCCAAGTGAGAGGATCTCACCTACTAGTATGGTAAACTTCATTCTAAAGTCGTTTATTGTCTCTGAATCCTTCATGTATAACTTATTCAGTTCCCGTTTCAGCACTTGTACGCTTGCCTTCTTGACGCGATCTTCACCAACCTGCATCTCCCTGAGTGCGTCCCAAGCCTCCTTTGGCGTCTGCTTCTTTGTGATTGCCATCATCACGTCCTCGGGAATGACTTAAGAAATGACTACCATGACGCCTTGATCTTTCTCGTCGTCTGTGTCTTCACCTTCGATCGCTGACCATACTCCTAGCGAACGCGAATTTATCTTCATCTTACAGTCTAGATGATGTAGTTCGTTTCGCTTAACACTGGATATTGGATCAGGATTAAGACTCCTCTTACCGTCGATTTGAAGACTGCAACTACCTTCGATTGATCTCCTTCGATGCTGGCCATTGCTTTGACAACATAGGCTCTCATATCAAATATAAGTTAAAGTCCATAAAATCTACACAAACATATATGCTGAAAATAAAATAGTATGTATAAAATTGTATCTTTCATTTCATTTATCAAACATTTATACAGATTTTCTTAAATTGATTCTAAAACATCTGTTTGATAATATTTGAATAACTAATTTAAAAATTAATTAATGACGCGTGCTGAATAGTTTTTTTGACTTTTTATAGTAACAAAAGGTTGGTTTGAATGCATGCAAAAGTTATTTAGACAGAATTCTCATGTAGTCCTTAAATTTTGATTTATAGCTTCAGGGCAGTTATTTGCGTACCATAACGACATTATTGAGTATCTTATCAGATACTAATAGAAAAACGATGCAAGTGAAACAGTTTTATTGACGATGAACCGTTAAAATTGGAGAGTGTATCACCGGTTCCTTCTTGTCAATTTTCTATCGTAGAATTAAAAATTCCACAAGCATTACCAACAATTTATTATTGGAACTGTTTATGTGATTGTAAATTTGTTTACTAGTTGTAAACAAAATCATCTCTATGCTAAATTACCACTGCTATCATATAGCATCTGTTGAGTCGGAAGATATTTTGCAAAAAAACTAACATTTTTTTTTCTAAAAGAAATAGCCAAATTGATAGAGTAAGGAATGTTCGTAATCAAAGATTAGGTGTTCGAATCTATCAACAAATGTTTTCTTGGTTGAGCCTGTCATTTTGTATGGTTTACTTCTGACGTTGGTTTGTAGGCTATTGCGTAGAGTTTGTTTTATGGACACTTCTAGAATAGCAGCTGCGGGTTCTCTCCATAAAAAAAACCAAATTAATATCTCTGAAAGCACAGTGGAAGGAGTTCAAACTATGTTTGATAATAATTGGGAGTATGCATATTTCTAAATCTATAAATCCATTTTTAAACTTTTAAGTACAGCAAGTTCAGGTATCTGTTAGAGTAAACGATTTTTTTTTACGTCCGATACGGATATCACCCGCCGATATCAAATGATATCAATTTATTTATATATAAAATAATATTTTCTCACAATTAATTTTTTCCTAAAAGAATAGTAAAACAAAAAATATAAAATATAAAATATAATAATAATAATATCAATATCGAATATAAACTTTTGAATTTAATAACAAATAGTAAAAATTAGTAACAAATTTATAAATTTTTATTATTATTTAGGATTTATATTTATTTAAATTTGAAACAAATTATATTTATTTTTTAAATTTATAAGTTTGTTAAAAATATGTATTTTTTTAAAAAATTATTCAATTTATATCTTTCTATTTGTTAAATATAAATTTATTTTATAATAATATTGAATATAATAAATTATAATTAATTATAAAAAACTATTTGAAGCAAAATAATAAATACATAAATAATAAAAGATTAAAAAATAAATTGAATGATATTATAATATAATTTTAAAATTCATAAAATAATAATATAATCTTTCAATACTAGATTAACTAACGGATGTAACGTAGATTTCGTTGGACCGTACCGACCGTATTTGGTCGATAATAAACGATTATAGTTGTCGTGGCTTATATTTTAAATTGGGCCGAAACCGAACCGTTATCAGAAATAAAAGTAAATGATGTGATCAAGTATATCTTATCTAACATATGATATCAGTTCAGTGATCTCAGCAAACTAACAACTGATAATGTTTCATAGTTCGATAACAAAAATATAAAGCTTTCTACTTTTCCGGAAGCATACAGTAATGTTTCTGAGAAAATTGTCACCCACATTGGGTTGCTTCTTTTTCTTCTAATTGGGAAAGGCTTTGGTCATGTATAAGAGAGGGGTGGCGCAAGATGTTTGATTAGATAATCATTATTCACTCTGAAGAAGGTATATTACATTCTCATACTTTAAGTCCCCTTAGGCAAATTTTTCCTTTTCCTTTGTTTTCCAATGTGTCTGGCTAACCACTTTGGCTTATATTTCTTATTTGAAGGGTGCCTCTTTTGCCTCTTTTGTGACACCTTCAAACCACACGCCTCACTCACAAAATTACCAACTGTCGGGTCATTGGAACCAACCTCCGTCACGTGTTTGATTTTTAAAAGTCCGTCTCAGATTCCTTTCCTTTTGGATTCTCAACAACTTCTCTAGGGATCCTTGGCTTAGAAACCTTGATCTAGAAAGAGAGAAAAACCATAATATCTGGAGTCTTCAACCTTTGCATTGCCTCGGCTTCGTCTGTATGAGCAATAAATTGATCTAAAGAAAAAAAATTGTTGGATCCATCCTTCAAAAGTGAATTTTAAAAAAGTTTAAAGGAGTGAAGCGTCAGTGGAATGCAGTTGACCAATCAGTTTTTAGAAAAGATAAAAATGCTCTCTTTTATAGTACTTAAAAGAGAGCATTTATCTTGGGTGTTTCATTATTTGTTTTGTTTGACTTTGCATTTTCAGCATCAGCATGACCCATTGGAAGAAAACTAATCTGATGGGTGGATTTTCCTAATTGTTTGAGGTCACCCTCGTCTCTTTAAAAGCAAGTCTGGCCGGAGGGATGATGGTCGATATCTGAGGAATGGGTATCATGATTCGAAGGATAAGTAGCTTCAGTTTGTTTTTTCTTTGGTGGCCAAGGTCCATAGTGGATGGTTTTAGAAATTGATAATTATAATAGATATTGATCCACGATCTCAACAAATTTATTGTGTTTGTCCTCTTAAGCTATCGAAAACCAATCAGAAGTAATGAACTTTTTTTTCACGAACGGTTACCACCCGATGAGGCTAAATTATTTCTTATCAAGGGCACCAAAGTAGACTTTGCAGTGGTTGCTTGACTGGGAAAGTTATTTTTTCAGCCGTGAAAAATTCTCCCACTCACTCAATAATTGCAAATAAAGATTATGAGAGGGGAGATAATATTTAAATAAAAGTTGTTGAAGACTCAATAGTCACTTGGTCTAATAAATTCTCAATATTTGATCATTAAAGATTTATGTTATAGCTCTAATGACTAGGCAACACGTGTACGATAAAAACCCGCGCGTGATGCATGAGCAAAAAACCAATAAAGTTTATGTTAGAGTATTACCGAGGATGATGTCATCCGAACCTATCCATTTTAGGTCAAAAGTACGGGGCAAACGATAAGTCAATCACCAGATAAAGGTCAAAGCCAATATGTATAACCAATCGAGTTTATTTTTTTATAATATGCTTAAGTACAACTCAGAGAAGACTCAGAAACGCATTGGGTACTACTCCCTCAAACATTTTGGCAAAGCCTAGATAGGCTATTGATAAGGGTAGTAAATGTCAAATATGCTTGTGTAACCGGTTGTTTATTGGGTCGTTATATAGTTTTCAATATAGGTCAAACATATGTGTAATATTGAGGGTATTTTATATAATAAAAAATTAAATATGTGTTATATAGTAGAATAATAAGGCGGAGTAGCCATAAATGGATCAACTATGCGACCTTTTGAGCCCAACATCCTTACTATATAAAGCAATGTATCATTTTTAGGAAATGATGAGCAATTATTACTTCATTACTACTTTTGGCAGCTTCTCTCTCTAGATTCTATGTTTCTCTCTCTACAATATTTGTTCCCGGAATTGTTTAAACCATAATACCCCTCAGATACTTCTAAAACACTCATTGTTAGCAAATGATTTGAAGTAAATTTCAAAAAACTGAATATTTTAAACATTTAATAGGAATTTAACGAATAAAACTTGACAATTTAAATAAATCATTAAATCCACAGCTTGTGGGTCCTGTTTAGTCACAAGTTGTGGAGGTTGAATATCAAAAAAATGAGAGATCATCCCTTAGAATTGTCATCCTTGAGCATATTCAGGAACATACCAGAGATATGATGGATAAACTAACAATAATGGTCCTCCTAGAGATATGGTAACCCGGTAAAAACGGAAGTTAGTATACAAGTATGAAATAATATGTTAAGTCTAATACATTAAAATAAAATAAGTCAAAACTCTTACTTACTCTGGTAAATTTATTTTCGTACACGTGAGCGATACCACTCTATGTTTTCCTAGTAAGAAGGGCCAAACATCTTTTAATGGTAGAAAGGTAATCGGGATGTTCTCCATAATTATATATAGTGTATTTAAATGCATTCGTAATCATGCAAAACAATTCTCGAATTTTCATCCATTTTTTAAATAGGAAATTATGATAATAAAAATATGCTACATAGTTCAGCATCAAACATTTTATGACTACCATAAAATTGGTCATACAAAGGTAAATTTGATAAGATTTATTCTTGTAGTGCAATCCTAACATGTGCTCATACGTTTTTGGCATAACAAAAGCAATATACAATGGATCTAAAACCAGAATGACCATCACGTTCTTGCAATTATATAAGATATTGCGAAACAATTGATGTATCACTAAGTATTTTCACATTTGAAACTTGATCATCTTAGAATCTTAAGTACTTTTAAAACCTTTGGAGATTTATTTTATTCCTTGACGATATAGTTTTTGTTTAACTAACTATTGATTTAAAGATGCTTTCAATTACAGTTGCGAAACAAACTTAGGTACGATGGGGTTTTCGCACTCGCGGTCTGCTCTATATGTTCGAAAATGGATTTATCCTTATTCGTTTAATTGACATTAGAACGTTTGGTATCTCTACCTTTAGTCTTCACCTTCTCAATAAGTAGAATGACTTCAGTTTTTGTAGGTTCAAGTACTTCACAAAATTTCCTAATGGTATGTAATATACGATTGCAATTGCAACCACATATTAAAGAACCAATCTATATTATTTATTTCTCTATTAATTTATCTTCTTTATATTGGTTATGCTTTAACAATTTCAAAACATTTCCATCTCTTGTCGACCATACTTACATCGAACATACACTGATGCATTACTAGTTAAACAACCTCGCATGCTCAAGGACACCATGAGTGCTTCTAATAAAATATTTCTTTTCTATTTTATCGGTCCTTATTCTTTTAGACCTTTTGTATTACTATATCAAAGTTTGAGAAACAATTATGATGCAGAACATCTAATAATCTATAGTATCCAAACCTCGTACTCAAATTGAGAGATTAACGTATTTTTTCCGAATAATACTATTATGTTCGTGTGTTGAATCTCTTGTAAATCATCTTCTCTTCCCCAAAATGAATCAAATATAAATGTGCATGTCCCAATGAAATATTGCAGTAAGACGTGTGCACCTTCCACCATAATATTAATTATATTGTAAATTCGTTTAAAATTTCAAAATAATATAATAATTACATTAAATTATAACAAATTCTCCTTACTGATTCATTGTGTTTTTTCCAAGTTTGAACTAGTTACTGTAAACATAAATAAAAATTTTACCATAAGGTTTGAGAAATCCTTGAGCGTAATTGAGGGCTCCATAGTATGCCTTGTATTCTTGCTTCATATGCTTTATGTTTAAGTTCAAGTTGTTATGGTATCCGAATAAACAATTGTATCCCATAAATTTTGAAATCCATTGAATATAATTTCGTCAGTAAAAACATTCTTAGTGTTTGGTACAATATTTTTGGCTATGTGTCATATGTATAGCATATGTATCGATTACGACAATATATTATCAATTATTTTTGCCAATACCAATTCTCTATCCGCCATCATAATATTGGATAAAACACAATGGTCTTCCTCAATGACAAACCACAAATGATTATAATGCGCATGTGTAATTGTCAATCCTTTATGGACAAAAAATGAATATGATGCAAAATGTGATGTTGGTTGACTTGTATATACTATCCATAATAAATAACTTAGGAAATTTCATTAGAAGATCAATAATTCGGTTATTATTTTGGACCATCACTTTCCGTTCTATGTAATTTAATGCAATTTCTATACTTCTGGTTATCCAATAATTATTGAATTTGTGACTAATCATATTTATCCACATTATAGTGTTTTTGTCTAACATTATAAATATTACGCACATTTGACACATTATAAGGATTTAGCTCATTTAAGACATGCACACTATTTTGAGGAACGACGCCACATATAGATAATTGATTCACGAAATCTTCTTCAGATGTAGTAAGTTTTCCCTCTTAAGAACATCATTCTAAATATTCGAATGGTGGATGATTATATTTTCTACGTTAAACCGTAAAAAACTATAGCCCAACATCGACAAAATGAACTTTAAATGCAAAGTGAAAATCTTTTTTTATGCCCAACTTTTTCTCCTCAACTTAGGTTCCTTTTATTTTTCCCTAGACTTTCCACATAACTCACAAAACTAATATTCTTGTGTGTTTTCCATCATCATACTTACTTTCTATTAATAAAGATTTTAAATCTCTATCCACGTTTTCTACCGATGTCGTAAGTTCAAATCCCGTGTAGTGCGCTTTTATAGTGAATAAGTGAGTGATATCCAAACATATAATATTCTTCAAAACAATATCACAAGATGAACTAATCTCATGCTCCTAAATTATAAAACATATAAAGTGTGAATAAAAAATCAAAAACTTTTTTTATAAAAGAACTATTTTTAGACAGTGAACAAATATTGGAAATTACTAAAAAATAGCAACAACTAATTCGTAGAATTGTATTTTCAGATTTTTAAATATTTATAAAATTGTTATTTATCGTAAAATTTTAAAATTTTAGTATCCAATTAATACTATTTATTTACATTTTATATAAAGTTGTAATTCATTAAAAAAAATTGAAATTTTATTTATTTATGTTTTATGTTATTCCACCAAGTAATTTTTAATTTTGGCTATTCTTTTAGGAACCTATTTTGGAGTATGTATTACGTAAATATGATTTGAATAGAACTATTTCCAAATCCGTATTTTGGAAACTTATTTTTAGCTTTGGAATCTATTTAGAGTCTCAAGGAATCACATAAAAATTGGTTTTTTAAAATTGGAATATTTATAGTCAATGAATGTAAAACTTGAAAATAAGATTATTTTTGCGCTGAAATCTCATCAGCTCCTATGGATTCTAAAATCTCATTATTCGGCAAAAGTCTGCTTTTAAGGATGGCTAAGTTTGCTTTTCAAGGATCGGTAAGTTGAGTAAGAACTATGTTCTAGCTGAATCAATAAGAGATGTTGTGAAAATAAGAAAATAGCTTCCTTTTGATCATATAATTCAAAGGGACAAAGAAATGAAATAGGGTTTAGGTATCGGAAAGTTTTTAGTTGGTCAACCTGATCGAATTATGTCACTTAGGGCTTTAGGCAAGTATAAGAGAGATCTCGGTCTGAAGCGAAACAATAGATTCATTGCTTTGTATTACAAATTTCCATCTGTGTTTGAAATCGTCGAACAACGAGCTTATTCGTTACAGTTTAGAATGACACCAGCCGAAAAGCTTTATTTGCATGAACTAAAGATTAGGACTGAACTGGAAGATTCTTTGGTTATGAAAATAAGGATACTTTTGATGATGTATTTACTGAAAGAATCTTAATCGAAAAAATCGCACATTTATAAACCGGTTTAGACCTTCCAATGGAAATCGGTGACATTATCCCCGTTCGATATCACAAATATTTTCCTTACTACAAGACCAGGAATAGTTGGACATGATTTGCCTTCCGACCGGTTTATAACTATTTTTTTTTTATTTCAAAGATTAAATATATTAAAAATTGTGAAGTATTACATCTTTGAGCTTAATCCAAAGACTTTGAACAGTTACTCGTCCAGGGACGACGAACGGATATTTGAAAGTCGATGGACTATCTGCCACCAAATGCGATAGTCCAGGGACGAGTTACTGTTCAAAGCCTTAATCCAAATCACAATTTTGAGTTCCAGAAAACTAAAATAGGATCCCTGAAAATCAAGGCGCCAACTTTGAAATCTAAACCCTCAACCCAATAAAATTTTACAATTGAACCAAAATAGGCTTTGAACAGATTTTCATTAGCTTAGACATAGTTCAAAGATAGTCGATATTTCCTCAATTTTGGAAGACTGATGAAAGGAAGCAGCTCCGCTTGACAATGAAAGGTCTTATTTTATTTCATCTATATTTGTCATTTTCTGATTATATATAAATCTGATTGCTTTTTTCTATTTATTCTTTTCGACAGCCACGATTAAGTGGTAAACAACATCATCATGTATAGATTATCCGGATTTAAAGGTTCACTTTCTTTATGTAAGTCCAGGTACCACACATTATCTTTTAACTCTAATCTCACACATTCTCAAAAGCTTTTTCATACTTTAATTCATGTAACGTTGATTTCTTAAGATTCTGAATAAGTCATTAAAAATGAACCAGCTTGAGCTCTGTCGGTAATAATAACATTGATTTCATAATATTATGACTAAACCATTAAAAAGGTAAATGATGAAAGAGACATAATGTAATCATCATTTTGTTCTAAATATTCAAAAAAATATCTAAATATTTCAAAGGGAGAAGAGTTAGTAAGAGAGAATTTCTATTGATAATATCATGGAATTTTTGAGGTTGGTGTTAATCTTTGATCTTTAACTCTGGAATATCTCACATCTATGGTTGTTAAGAATTTTAGCTGGTTAAGAATTTTACTTTGGTTATAATCTAGTTTCATTTTGCATTTATCCCATACCAATGAGTTTTATCTTTGGGCAATGTTTCAAAAAGTATTACAGAATGAGTTTCCATATCAACACTGCTAGTATCGTTTTCCTTATAAAGCAATAGATCATCTAATTATGTCCTACTTCCCGCTATTATTGAGGTTTGCTTTGCGTAACTTCTATAAAAAAACAAATATTTCTCTTTTATTATTCCTAATGAGGTCTCCACTAGTAGCCTCCCCATTTAAACAACAAGGACCATTAATATTCAGCTTACATCCGACACCTAATGTCAGCCGCCAAGTAGTGGATAATGCTATTTATTCTCTCATTTAAATGATTAAAGCAACTCAACTCACAATCTACTTTAGTGTCATTTGACCATTGGGTTCTTTTGAGAAAATTAGCACAATTCAGACTAGTGATAATATACTTAACATAGTCTATGATAGAGACAACAGTAGGAATATGATCATTATGCTTAGCTTTATTCTTGACCATCCAAATGACCCATCATATAAGTGAGAGAATGATGGTAAGGATATGCACATCTTTGTCACTAGACCAAAAATAGCAGGAAATTAGGTGGTTAAAGACATAAATATGTTTAGTAAGATACCAAATAATCCTATTAATTATTTTCATACTTCCAAGGAAATGTCACATTGCACAAATAAATTGGTGATAGATCTATATTCTCACATAATAGGCATTTTGAAGCCAAAAGGAAGTGTGTGTTTTGAAGAACTATGTTCAGAGGGATCCATTTGTTAAGGAGTTTCCATGAGAGAAATGAACTTTTTTTGGGACTTATATTGTTCAAAATCTTCTTGAACATATATATTTGTTTCATTTTCACCTGAGTTTATTCCGAGTATTATTTGTGTTCAAATATCCATTTGAGCATAAGGACCATATGATTTCATCTTCCTCAGTTTCCTTAATAGTATTTCTCAATTTTTTGAACGCTAAAATGAATGACATAGGACTTCATTTTCACTAACATCCAACCATCATCATTTCCGAAAGAATTAATCTACTCTTTTATGTATTAGAAATTATTTTCCTTATTTGATATTTGAATAAAAGGATTAGGGTCACACTATTTATCAATCCATAAATCAAGACCACCCCGCTTGTCATCATCGTGCCATGTCGCGCGCCAACTCCAGCTTCTACTGTTTCATTTCTTCAAAAATCACAAACGTTCTGAGAGAGAGAAAACTCACTTCATCTTCCAATATGTTATTGAATCCTATATGTTTACAGCCAAAAACGCCTTAGTGAAAGGAGGTTGGTTGATCTTATCTGAGTTAGAGAGAGCACAAAACGTAGTAAGAGACAATCGTATTGCTGCTGGTCTTCCTGCGGCACCAAGTGAAAGAAATAATCATCCACAATTGAATACACATCAGGGTTCATCTTCTTTAAAAACTCCCAAAGCTAGTAAATTTCAATTTGTAGCAAACCTTTCACCTCTTCCATCGGGGTCCTCAGGCCAGGAGTCTCAAAACACTTTGCCAAAAGAAAAATTTGTTTCTAGTGTAAGAAAGTGCTCACCTTTCATCGCGATAGGGTCAGACACATAAAAGTCTCCAGACAAATTAACTCCTCGTCGGGCCACGTGTCAGTCTAAACCAAAATCCACCCCCACATCTTAAAAACCCTCCAGTTTGGAGGCAATAAAATCTGCGTCACAGGCTAAACCATTCGGGAAACAGCCCCTAGCAGAAACCAGATTAACCGAACTGTCATTTGCACAACCATCTGAACAAACATCTGCAAAGCCATCCGAACAACCATCTACAAAGCTATTCGAGCAGTCATCTACAATGATGGAAGAAACTATAGGAGACAGTATAGAAGAAGCCCCTTTCGAGGCTGAGGCGTCCGGTCAAACAAGAGATACAACTGTAGATCGGAAAGGCAAGACCAAGGTGGGTATGTCTCATTCGGAGAGCTTGGAAGACAAAATGGGACCATGTCTTAAGAAGGTGACCGTGAAGTACTTGCTGGCCCTTTAAAATATTCCCTACGTGTATATGCACACTGCTGAGCTGGGTCAGATTTGCACTAAGTGGGGAATCCCAGATTCCATAAAAGTACGAATTCTGATCACCTTAGAGACCCCAATAGACTGCAAGCTGAATGAAGTGATGGTTTACACAGAAGTGTTGAACTAGGGGCTCCATTTTCCTTTGGATCCAAAGATGGTCAGATACTTCTATCTGGCTAAGTTGTGCCCCAGTCAACTGAGCCCCAACGCTTGGCCTGTGTCAGGGAATCCATGCTATCTAAGATCCCACTACCGGTGGAGCAGTTTGCTCTTGTCGCAAACTTGTGCAAAAACCATCAGATCCTCTTCTATCATTACAATATGAGTAATAATTATAAGGCAGTGGACACTCTCTTAGAGTCTGAAAAACCATGGAGGACGCAATTCTTGTTTATTAGTGGGGCTTGGGATAATGGCATGAAGATTAAGGCAGACTCAAACCCAAGCCTTTTAACCAGTCGATGGAAGAGCACTGGTGGGTTTCTTTTATTTCTTCTTTTATCTTTCTAGTGTTCAGTTTTTAATTTGAACAGACTTATACTTCTTTTCAGTGCTTCCGAAGGAGTTCTCGGATTACATGGAGGCATGTCAAGATACTTCTGCCAAACTAAACGATTGGGCTCCGGAGAAGATGGGCAATGCTTTTCACAACTGCTTCAAGTCAGGAAATTTCGGAGGTCTCACCTTTGGAACACCACATGAAGAAAAGATCTCACCTAGGAAGAGTTAACCACCCCTCCTCTGCAGATATGATCCTAAGTAAGACAGAGGCTAAAGATACCAAACTATACCTGCCTTCCAGGGCCAAAACCCCCAGTAAGATGAAGAAAAAAAAGAAAATGAAGGCCACAATAGACCTACATCAAATGACTACTAAAGGGACCGGTTCGGAGAACCAAGGAGGTATTAACACTGCTTTACTAGAAGCAGTGGAAGTGATTGTAAAAGAAGTTGGTGGATCAAACAATCCACCGAAGCCTCCGAAGAAGTACAAAAAGTGTAAGGCAAGCAATGATGAGGAAGCTGCCAAGAAAAAGAAAGTCACTGTGGGAGCAGAGATAATCCTTCGCCCTCTTGAATTCCTTCCCCCAGCTCCTACTGATCCTACCTTGCAGGAGGAAATTCCAATTGACCTCCATTCCGGACAGGTTGGTGGTGATGGTAATGATGAGGTAGATCTTGATGCCTTTCAAAACATCAATATCTATTTCAATAATTTAGAGAAAAATGACTTCGCGGGGCCTTCCCGTCCTCCCAGCTCTTCCAATGAGATGACTCATAATAAGGAGACCTATGCAATATCTGGGGAGCAAGATACTTTGATTCATGCCCTCTTAGGCTATATCTGACCAGTTCTTGATCAAGGTGGTACCATCAATTCTCTAACCACATACAAGAAAAACTTGTCGAATTATCTTCTCAGTGCTCAACAAAGCATTGAGTTATTAAATATGGAGGAAGAAGAGTTAGTTGCCAAACTGCTCAAGTCAGAAGCGGTTAGCAAGAAGCTACAAACCAAGTACTATAAGCTGGAGACTTCTTCTTCAAAAGACATCACAGTTTTGAATGAGCAATTAAAAACTAAGAATGATACTATCCAGACTTTGTCTGATGACAAGACTAAGTTGGAGAATACCGTCGAAGAGAAGACCACAGATAAAGAGGCCCTGTAATGCCAACAAGCTCAAGCCATAGCTGCAGGCATAAAGAAGTATGCTAATGGAGTAGTGGACTCTCTAGAGAAAATGGATGATGGGATCAAGTCTGATATGGTCCTATTGTTTCATGTGACCTTTCCTAAGAGGACCCTTGGTCCCCTGTGGAAATATGTAGACTATGATGACATCCCTTTCCACACCTTAGCAGACGGTGACAAGCGTAACTATTCTAGTGGAATAGACTCTTTCGATGACGATGAAGGAACGGGTGAGAGTTCAAGTGTTGAACTCAAAAGTCCCAAAAAATATGGTGGTGAAGAAAAATCTGAAGGGAACAAGCCCTAAGCTGATATTATGTACTTTGTTTTGTTTTAAAATACTAAAGTCCTTGGATGGCCATGGCATTTTTTGTACTAGTGATTGGTTTGAGTCTGATCAGATTTCAATTATCACATTTCCCTTTTGTTTAATATTTTGTTTAAATCTTCTATGGCCAATGTTTAAATAGCCTTTGATATTACAGAAGTGTTGAACAAAAGTATCCAATATCTCCGACCACATGTGTTTAATAAATGTGATCAAGTGTTAAGCATATTCGATCAACACAAAAGATCTTGAGAGCTGGGGTGTTGAATAAGTATTTAATATTCAAATTGAAACAAAATTGCACCAAACCTTTGGAGAAGGCATCATATATTATTGAAAAATTTGGACACCTCATTAAAACCTCCCCGCCACCACGGTAGGAAATAATATGCCCCATAATATTTACATTGGTATTTAAAAAGTAAATATTTACAAAAGAGTTATATTCTAAGTATAACCTGAGATGCTCAACATTCCATGGGTGCTTTAGAGCTCTTCCTTCTTGGTCATGGAGCCTGTAGGTTCATGGTTTAACCTTCTCACATACCACATAAGAGCCTTCCTAGTTCGGAGCCACCTTACTAACCTATTTTTCCTTGGTGTGTAAAAAGACTTTCTTTAAAAATTTGACCTTGTTTGAAAATATCTTCTTTTAACTTTGGAACCAAATATGCTCCTTATCAAGCCTTGGTAGTGTGTTATTCTCAGATGCGCTTTAACCCTTTTTTCTTTTATCAAGTCCAATTGATTCCTAACTGCTACATCATTAGCATGTTTGGAATAGTTTTGGACTCTGTGTGATGGAAAAGTAACCTTTATGGGAGTAATTGCATCCATCCCATATACCAACGCAAAAGGAGACTCTTGTGTGGCAGCCCGATGAGTAGTTCGATAAGCCCACAATACTTTTTCTAAATAACTTGGCCACTTTTCTGCAGCTCCTTCCAAATTCTTCTTTAATGAGGACAAGGTAGTTCTATTTGCAACCTCAACCTGTCCATTTGCTTGAGAGTGGAAATGAGAGAAAAAACAATGTTGAATTCCTCTAGAGGTATAAAAGGCTTTCATGTCTTTATTATCAAACTGTGGCCCATTGTCTGTAGTTTTCTTTTGGGGAACCCCAAACATACAGCTATGTGATATAAAATAAATTTAATAACTGCCTTCGAAGTGGTTCCAGCTAATGGAGCTGCTTCTATCCACTTAGATAAATAGTCAATAGCAACTATGATTGTCCTACATCCACTGGATGCCATAAGGAGAGGCCCCACTAGATCCATACCTCATGTGGAAAATGGTACTGGTTCAGATATGGACTCCATAGCTACTACTGCCACATGAATTCCATTCCCATATTTCTGACACAGATCATATTTTTCACCATTTCTTTAGCCTCTACCATTATGGTTGGCCAATAGTATCCCGCTAACAAGACTCTTTGGTTCAAACCCTTATAACCACAGTGTGGAGAACCTTCCCCATCATGTAGTTCAGATAATATAACTTGGGATTCCTCAAACCCTAAACAACGTAGGAGAGGTCTGCTGAAAGACTTTTTGTAAAAAACCTCTCTTAATATTAAAAAACCGCGAGCGTTGCACTTGATCTTTTTTGCCACTACTTTATCCAGAGGTAAGACTCCATCGGAGATGCATTAGAGAAGAGAATATCTCTAATATTTAGGTTGAATAACAAGTATGTTCATATTTTCTTCACCCTCTTTCTTCCGAACTATCTGTATAGATGGACACTCTTGTACAAGAATCCATGGGTAGGATTCAGAATAGGCTATAGTTGCCAATGAGTCTGCCAAAGTGTTTTCCGATCTAGGAATATGCTCATAGAAAATAATTTTAAAGTTTACTGCCACTTCTTTCAATATAAGAAAATATTTACTCAATTGTTCCTTATTTGCTTCAGACTTCCCCTGAGCGTGGTGGATGAGTAATTGAGAATCACTCATTAATCGGACTCTCTTAGCTCCACACAGAAGAGCTAACTTAAGACCATCGATGTTTGCTTCATATTCGAACTTATTGTTAGAAGCCCTGAACCCAAAACATATAGTCTGGTACATTCTGTCACCATATGGAGAGGTTCGGTAGATTCCAACTCCACAACCCATAGTACTTGATCCACCATCAGTTCGAACTACCCATTCTTTTTAGAACAATATTATGATTCATGTCCGGAGGATCTATTAGCATGAAATTCTACTAAGAAGTCATCCACTGATCGGGCTTTAATTGTTGTTCGAGGGGCAAAGCCGATGTCGTAGTCACCCAGCTCTACTGACCACTTGGTCATTCTCCTTGATACATCAACCTTTGAAAGAACATTTTTTAAAGGGAAAGAATGGTGAGTATTTTATTTTTGGCTGAGGGTAATCTCGTAAAGTGTTTAAAAGATGTTTTGGATATTTTATGGTGTTTTTAGTTTGGAGGGGTGAGTAGAGAAATAATTAAGTTGTCTACTAGTAATAAATTCTGATTACCCTCATTAATGAGAATGGTTGGGTATTTATACTTAATTACTGACCCATGAGCTTATTGGGTCGGGTCATGAAGTCGGGTCAAGTTTAAGGACCCATTAGTAATCTGGTTTAAAGTGATTAGCAGCTAGCTTAGTCAACATTTAATACATTTGTCCTGCTTGAAATTTCATTATAATGGTTTGGTCCAAATTTCCTTTCGGATTTAGTCAAGGCACAATAGCTCAAATATCTGAACTCATCAATGAAAAATCAATATTTTAGCTTACCATACATCTTATGACAGATTTATAATATTATTTTGCAGCAAATGACATATATATTTAACAATTATTTTGCACTTGATTCAAACATATACAAATGACGACTTTTCTCATTGTTTTTGCTCTAGCTAATTTTTGAACATTTTGAATTTGACAAATAGTTTCGCAGTTGATTCAAAAACAATTGTTTGACAATGACATGAATAATGCATATTTTAGTTTGGAATGCATCTAATGCGGTATATTATTAATATTATCTCTCAAGAAATTGCGTAAACTATTAAAGATTAGGATTAACATGGACTTTCCAAAATACAAATACATTGAAGTTTGGGTCATTCATTTCACCTCACAAGTTCTCTCTCTTTCTAGTTTCCACATATTTAAAAAATTACAGGTTCATCGTAGATTAAATTTAATAACTTTGTTATTTTAAAACCTAAATCATATTTGTAGGATTTTGTGTTTTTACGGGGTTTTCAAATATGTTAACTTTTAACTACTACTACATATGATGTCATACAATACACAAGTGTTGTTTGTGTTTGTATTTTTCGGTTTTTGGTATTTGATTAAAAATAAACTGCTATATATATTAAAAATGTATTTTAGACTTACAACGAACAATGTATTGCTTATGTTAGGAATTAAATATTAAGAAAAAAATAATATTCTAAAAAAAAAAATCTACGAGCTTAGTTCGAATGAAGAAGAATGTAGAAAAGTTTGAAACTATTTACCATCTATTTCATATAGAATAGATTGAAGAAGATTGTCTGCTTAGATAACAGAAAATAAAATTGAGGTAAGAATATGAAACAAGTATTATAGTGTTTTGAACTATAACATTCATGTGTCTTATAATCATTGTTAGGGTTTAACACATAAAATCCTTTATTTCCCAATCCACCATTACTTTGTTTTACAAGTGAACATTTTAATATTTTGCATAAATACAACCTATATTTTGCAATTAACAAATCTTGCGCAAGAATATATCTAAACTGGATTTTAATTATTATATTATTTGTTATAACACGCAATTCCATTTGCGGTATCAATATAAGATGAATAAAATGTTATAGACGTAGTTGTACTCCTAAGTATATACCTCTACAAAACATTGATTTTATTTTCATATAAGGAGGTCGAGGAGCAACCACAATTTATTATATCGTAAAATTCTAATACATTATTGACTACGATCGGGAAGGTACACTTGGACGGAAGCTAATGAATTTAGTGAGAGATTATTGCATAGTCACTCATAAAAGAGAGTTGGTTATCTACTAATTCTTATACTTAGTATACCATAAATATTAGAAAGTAAAATTTTGTTAATTATAAATAATGCGTACTGATGAGCTCAGAGAATCTTTAGTGAGACTCAGGAGTGAAGAAGTTCGTGTGAAGGGGTCGGACTAGGGAATATTCGTCTGACGTGATAGTAAACAGTAAATTATTAGAAATGGAAGAGACAACAGGAATAAATGTTGCGATTATTGATTAATCATTGGCTCTTTTTCCCAAAAGGGAATATCCTTTATATAGTAAATGAGGTAGATGGTAAAATTACATATTTACCACCGTAAGAGTGGATTTCTTACCCCCACTATTTGACCATTTACAAACAAGTTCTTGGGGACTATCATTTAAGTCCCTCGTTTCTTATGTGTGCTTTACCTTAGTCCTTAGTCACTAAATACATGGACCTTGACCTTATTTGTGGGCTAAATTACATGTTAAACACCTATATTTTCCTTCCATTATCAGTAGCCCCCCCAGTCCATGTGCAGTTCTCTGGACGTGGACTTGAATTGCAATTTTACATCATTCGGATCGGATCATGCGCTACCATGCTCGGGTACTTTACTTTTTGAGCGAACTTTATCGGGATCGGATTTCATCGTGGTCGGATCTCGTATTCCCTAGTGAGCCTTTGACTCGGATCGGTATCTAACTTGCTGACCTCACCCCTTGGGGCAGGATAATATCACCTAAATATTCATTTAATATCATGTACGCGTGCTTGGTTTCGCTATTATCAAGTCAAACGTTTTTTTAGGCGGCGCAGCTGTCACAGACACGTGTCATGGTACCGTTACTTTTCGCATGTTCACCTTCTGCTCGTTTTGCCTATAAATACTCAACTCTTTCCATGAACAAAGGTGTATGATTTTCTTTGAACAAAATTCGCTCTAGAGAGAGAAACTGCCTAAACAAAAATTTTACTTTACATTTTCATGCCTGACGAGTTTATAAGCTTTGGAGGTGGTTCAACATCTCTAATCAGATTGATGCTCGTAGCTCTGCTGGTGCAAGAGAACATCCTTCCCCTGCAAATATTTAGGAATCTAACTTTCGAGACAACTGGGCTCCGATCCACGAACGCTCTATCCGCCTTGCTGCATCCTCCCCCAGTCAAGCACACCCTTCAAGTGGTAGAGTTGATCTTTCTGCTTCTCTAACTCCCTCGAATTTTCCTTCCCGGCCTTTTGTCAGAATGAAATTCCACTAAGAAATCAGCTAGTACCTGTGGTTTGATCGCAGTTCGTGGTTCGAACTCGATATCGAAATCCCCGAGTTCTACCGACCACTTAGTCATCCTTTCGGACACATCAGGTTGTTGTAACATATTTTTCAAAGTAAAAGATATTCGTACCACCACCATATGAG
Organism: Limnanthes douglasii subsp. nivea; assembly: GCA_036936605.1. Taxonomy (NCBI): domain Eukaryota; kingdom Viridiplantae; phylum Streptophyta; class Magnoliopsida; order Brassicales; family Limnanthaceae; genus Limnanthes; species Limnanthes douglasii. Next base: position 195,311,653 of record JAUPFV010000004.1, on the reverse strand, counting down.
CTTGGAAGTATGGCCTCATCTTTCGAGTTGATGTTACTAGAGCAAGTGCTAGCTTTTCTAACTTAAGGTATTTTTTTTCTGCATCTAAAAGGCTTTTGCTTACGTAATAAACTAGTCTTCGAAGGCTTGATTCTTCTCGGACTAAAACCAAGCTGACTGTGAAGTTGGACACTGCTAAGTATAGGAATAATTTCTCCCCCAGATTCGGCTTTGTCAGTATTTCCAGGGATGAAAGATATTGTTTAATTTGACTGAAAGCATCGGATCGTCGTTGAGTCCAGTCGAATCGTTCACTTTTCTTAGCACCTGGAAGAAAGGGGCACACTTATCCGAAGACCTGGATATGAATTTGTTTAAAGCAGCCAACCTTCCGGTTAAAATTTTCACCTCCTTGATCGTTCTAGGCGGATCCATAGTACATAAGGCATTTAACTGTACCGGATATGCTTCGATGCCCTGCTCGCTGACTATGTAACCTAAGAACTTTCCAGATCTTACTCCAAACGTGCACTTTTCCGGGTTCAATTTGAGATTTATTTTAGCCAGATTGGCAAAAGTTTCATCTAGTTCAGCTAAATGATCTTCATCTCTTAGGCTTTTAACTAAAATGTCATCAACATAAAATTCCACATTTCTGCTAATCTGACTTTCAAACGCCTTGTTCACTAAACGTTGGTATGTTTCCCCGCATTCTTTAGTCCGAATGGCATGAATCGGTAGCAATGTAGACCTCTTCCAGTGATGAAATTTGTGCTCTTCCGATCCCTCGGGTCCATCCGGATTTGATTGTATCCAGCATACACATCCATAAAGGATAGTAAACGATTTCTGGATGTCGAATCCCCCAGTTGATCTATTCTTGGGACCGGGAAAGAATCTTTAGGGCTAGCCCTATTCAAATCAGTTAAGTCTACACACATCCGCCATTTGTCGTTCTTCTTCTTTACTAAGAACGGGTTGGCGGTCCATAATGGATATTGCGATTCGCGGATGTTGCCCACTTTCGTTAAACGGTCTACTTCTGTCATTATCGCTTCAGTTTTCTCTTGGGCAAAGGATCTTCGCTTCTTAATGATCGGCCGAACACTGTTCCGTATGGCCCATCTGTGACATATAACTTCTTCTCGTACTCCTATAACGTCCTCTGTACACCATGCAAACAAATGTAATTTGGTTAAAAGAAATCTGATTAAGCTTTCTTTAGCTCAGGCAATAATCTTGTTCCCATCTTGAGAATTTTTCTAGGGCCAAACGCATGATCCTCGAAGCATTCATCAGGGACCATGAACCCAGGGGACTCCCTCAAATCATCAACATGATCGGAATCTGGAGGAGGCCCCTCTGACTGCTATTGTTGTTTGGATCCGACCCCCTTCAACTGTTTTGTAGCATTCTCTAGCCATTTTCTGACTTGATCTAACATTTCTGATTTAACTTCCCACTACGTACTTCAAACATTGGTGGACTGTGGATGGCACAACATGCATCTTAGACAACCATGACCTTCTAAATATGGCGTTGTATGATGTTGGTGCATCTACCACGATGAATAGTATCGTCACTATTTTCTTAAATGGTCCCCTGCCCAGTTCTACCATCCCCTCGAACTCTCCGACGAAGTCCGTGGTGGCCCCGGTAAATCCCACTATAGGCTTGTTGGATCGTAGGATAGTTGGAGGATTGGTTATCTTGTTGTAGGTTTTTATGAACATAATGTTGGCAGAACTCCCCGTGTCAATCAAAATTTTTCTTATCTCGTATCCAGCAATATCTGCTCCGATTACCACTGCATCTTCATGCGGACCAGCAACTTCCCTCATGTCGTCATCCTCAAAGCAAATGATTGGTGATGGATTCCGATAAAGGTGCGATGAGGCACGCGCCTCTAACTGTGTGCCAAATAAACGATATGCCTCTTCCTTGAGTAGTTTTATATACCTTCTATTGTATCTCCCCCGAAAATGGTTATCGACTAAAAAAATGAACATAACTCACTGACCTTTCCTCTGGGGATTGACTCCTCAATCATGTTTACACTATTCATGCCCGGCTTTGGATCAAGATACTTCGTTGCCACATCAAACGCATCTAGAAATTCTTCTTCAAATACATCGAAAAACATCATGGTATCGTCTTGCCTCGGAGCGATTTTTTGTTTGGGTACCACCGCGGTATTCTTTTTGATAAAGTCAACCAATTTTCCATTTTCTATCAAGTATTGGACTTCTTTCTTTAAAGCCACACAATCCTTAGTGTGATGCCCGATGTCATCATGGAACTGGCAATATTTGTTCTTCATGTGCTCCTTCGGAGTCTGAAGAGGAAAAGGTTTCGGAAATGTACGTTTGCACGTTCCTTATTGAAGATAGTTGAGACACACGCAGTTAATTCAGCATAATGAGCTGGTCGGACCCAACTATCCGAAGCTAGTCTGACATACTGTTGAACTGCTTGACCTGCCTGGTGTACTGTTGGTTCTGACTCGATCGTTGAGGGGTCTAGTTCGTTTCTTGAACTGTTTGATCCCGTGGTCGGATAGTCATAGTAGGATGGGAAGCTTGAGGTCGCACATTCACCGTTGTCGTACTTGTTCTGGCTAAGTTCATATTCTGATAGAATTAAGACATGGATTCTATCTCTGAGGCCCTCATTTCCTCGACTAAGATTCTCTTTTATATCTGATCCAACAAAGCTCCTAACGTCATCGCTTATGTGTTTCTGCAGCATTATCCTTCATTACCCCCCGGAAGAAGACCCATCCGGAAGGCACCCAATGCAACTTTTTCCTCGCAATACTCCATGTCCATCTTGACTTGGATGGATCGCTTGGTATACTCTTTCAAACTCTCTTCGATATTTTATCGACAATAAATGATGGTATCTCCGTTGGCACGAATGTTCTTGCTTCCAATGAAGTGCTGTCGGAACATACTCCAGAGCATATCAAAATTCTTTATACACCCTTGAGGCAGTCGGTTGTACCACTTAGAAGCGGCGTTCTTGAACGTCTGAGAGAAAGCTCTACACAACAACTTGTCATCATCATCGTAGTTAATCATGAAATTCTTGAACTGTTCAACATGGTTGTCAGGATCCCGAGTCCCATCAAACTTCTCTAGTTTGGAAATATCAAACCATTTAGGAAGGTGCCCAGAGAGGATTTCCGGGGAGAGGGGTGACGACCTCCAATTATATCCGACCTTGTACGTACTTCCCCCCGGACCGTCATTAGTGGCAAGGTACAATCTTTCCTCGGTTGGAGAAGTAAAATGGTTACTGACTCTGTAATCTTGGTGATAGTTATCGGACTGAGTTTGCTTCCGAGTAGTAACATGGTCCTCAGAATGCATTTTTCTTTTGTCAGCATCATCTTTCTTCCTCGAATCATTCATTCTCTTGCTAGTCTGATGAGTATGTTTATGCTTCCTCAGATCTTTGTGCCTTCGATCCACCTTATACCTTGAGTCAGTCTCCAAAGAGGAATAATTATCGGAGCTCAACGAGGTATATTCGCTAGACTCGGACGGCTCATACTTTTGTTCGGATCTAGCACGTCTTTTAGAATGCCGATGGCTTTTCCTACGTCGACTCTCTTTGGGTATAACAGCATCTTGGATGTGATCGGCCTTGACCTTTCTTGTCGGACCTCGGATCTGACCCTTTTTGTGCTGGCCACTATAATATCCCTTTCAGCATTTAACCTTTCGATGTCTTCTAACAACTCTTTTCGTCTGGCGACAAAAAATGACTCCTCTAAAAGTTCTTCCGCATGCCGATTCAGAGCATTGCCTTCGTTTGTGACCTGATCGTCCATCAGATGGTCTCCAGATTCGATACTAACTAAATCTCTGGTCGGATTAGTCTCGATCTCCCCACGAGTTTCTGTATCGATAATTTTTTTTTCTTTTAGTTTTCAAGGTTTTAGAAAATTAATTCTGGGTACCAAACGGTTCCCACAGACGGCGCCACTAATGAGGTCAGAGAATCTTTAGTGAGACTCAGGAGCGAAGAAGTTTCTGTGAAGGGGTCGGACTAGGGAATATTCGTATGACGTGATAGTGAACAATAAATAACTAGAGATGGAAGAGACAAAAGGAATAAATGTTGCAATTATTGATTAAATATTGGCTCTTTTTCCCAACAGGGAATATCCTTTATATAGTAAATGAGGTAGAGGGTAAAATTACATGTTTACCACCGTAAGAGTGGATTTCTTACCCCACTATTTAACTATTTACAAACAAGTTATTGGGGACTATCATTTAAGTCTCTCATTTCTTATGTGTGCTTTACCTTAGTCCTTAGTCACTAAATACATGGACCTTGACCTTATTTGTGGGCTAAATTACATGTTAAACACCTATATTTTTCTTCCCTTATCACGTACAAAAATATTTACTTAAGGTGCAACCATTTCTCATGGATTACATAACTCTTGGAATAAAGTCATGAGCAACATAACGACCGGGAAGATGAAATTAGACATAAGCTAATGAATTTAGTGAGAGATTATTGCACGGTCACTCGTAAAAGACAGTTGGTTGTGTATCAATGCTTATGCTTAGTGTACAACTAATATTAAAATACAAAAAATTGGTTAATTTTAAATAACGCGTACAAAATATTTACTTAAGATGCAACTAATTCTCATGGAATATACAACTCTTGGAATAGGTTCATAAGCAGCATACACCGATAAGGTAATATATCATTGCGATAGAATTATCCTTTCTTTAAGATTATTAGCAACATGGTAATATAATCAAAAAAATCTATCATCAAGATTTCATAATAAGTAAAAAGCTAATATAGTAGATAAGAAGAAAGCATCGGTAAAACAGTTTACCAAAACCATTGGCAATCAAATGATGTAGTGGTAAAAGATAGAATAATTGATCAAATATATGATTATATGCAGTTGACGCTATAAGTAATGTCCAAGTAAAAATGGAAAAAAAACTTTAAAATAATAAAATATTTGAGGTATGTGTAATGTATTACTAAAATTTCTATGATGGTTAAGGGGTAAACCGGAATATTGAATCATTCATAATAAAGTAGCTATAGATAAAAATATATAGTCATAAAAAAGCTTAATTCTTTGATTAGTAAAACTATCTTTACGATTACTTTTGATCGTATATAGTCTTAAATTTTGGGTAATATTCTTAGCAGGAAATATGCTCATCATAGTTGGTATCGTCTCTCGAAAAACCCTCAAAGAAGTCATTTACTTACCAATGATTTTATCGAAGTATTCTTTTGTCGGTTTACAATTATAATAAAGTGCAAGATACTGATCAACAAGATTTGTGTACTAATTTTGGACGATAAACTTATTCATGATACCTTATGAATATGCTTTCTTGATAAACCTTTTGAGTGCTAAAGTAATTATGAAAAGGTGACGGTTGATCCCGAGATTTCAAAGGATGTTCTTTATAAGACAAGTTATGATCAAATGATTGGCGTTACACAATTTGATAATACTGATAAAAATTTGATTAGTTTTACTGCTTCTACGAATTGTGAATGAGATGTTGATTTAGATGTGATCGTCAGGGAAACGAGAAATATAAAATATTGTTACAACATTGTCATAATAGTTGAGCTTCTGAGTTAATATAATTTGATTTTAGGACGATATTGTTTGTATAAAATGAGATTATTATCTTATATTCATTAATGTGTTCAATATGAGATTAATAAGCAAATAGAAGTAATTCGAGAGAACTTGCAGATAGATAGAAATGTTTCTTTTTCTTTAGCTCCAGAAAATATATTATTATCACGATTACAAGGATCTTCAGGAGATTTATTTATAGAAAAGTCTTATGAGCATTTAATAGTAGTAAAAGAGGATAAAATTGATGATCCTTGAGATGTATTCGATGAAACTTAAGTTTTGGACAAGATAGAGAATTCATTGTTAACCGACGGGAAAACTATAAAAATTGAAAGGGAACTTAAAAACGAGTTTAATAAGAAATTAGTGTATTGTCTACATGAAATGTGTAAGTGTTTTTATGGAATATTTCTGATTTTTTGGACTTAGTCGCTTAGTTATTTTTCATGATTTAGCAATGTATAATAATCTGAGACATATTTAACAAAAAAAAAGATATTTTTACGTTGAAAAGTCAGAAGTTATTGTTAAAGAAGTTGATCGGTTATTAAAGGTATGGAATTTTTAGATTAAACATATCCGACGTGGTTGGAAAATCTTGTGCTTATGAACAAGAAAATTGAGTTCCTAAAGATGTTTTTACTTTACAAATAATCAATGAATTGGTAGATACAACAGTCATGAGTATTTGTCCTTTATGTATTCGTATTCATGATATAATCAAATTAAGAGACATCCAAAATGATGAAGAAAGAAATGCTTTTACGATGGTAAAAACTTTATATTGCTACAAGATAATACTACTTGGTTTAAAAAACAGTGGATCAATCAAAGAAGTGTTAATCGTATTTTTACAAAACAATGGAGCAATAATATGGAAGCTTATATAGGTGATATGATAATTAATAGTAATGAAACAAGTGAACATGTAGAAACATTTTTGGAAACCTTTGGTAATGATTTAAAGCAATATATAAGTTTGCATAAACTTTTGACGACATCAAAAGAAGGGAAGCGTATGTTGTTATACTAAATAGTTTCTAATTTTGTTGTTTCTTGTCATGCTTGTAAGGGAATAAGATAAATTTTATAAACCAATATACAATGTAAGTAAGTCGTTGGTCGATGCAAAAACCAGACATTAGGAATTTACAGGATTTTGATACATGTTATATGAGATATAAAAAATTTACTTAACTTGATTGATTATTCGAGTTGATAAAGTTGTTGGAAGTAAACTATATCTAAGCGACAAAGGTTTCTATGGGAGGATCCACACTCGGTCCAGAAGAGTAAGAATCTGAAAATCATTAGACAAAGATTCACAATCTATTTCACATTCTTATGAACCTGAGGATGAAGGTGACGACGAATTTTACTTTAAGGGTACATCAAATGATAAATCATCAGAATCATGTGTCTCTGAATCCTACCTCTTCAGAGTGTTCAACTTGTGGGACTCTAAATCCTTGAAGGACGAGTTTACATTAAATAATTTCTAGAATAGAAGGTTGATGTTAGTTAGACTCTAACTAAGGAATTTATTATGTTTTGTGTATCTATATGATGTTTTTTGAAGTTTCTATTGATCCTCTCAGAAAAATGTTTTTTTGTTTTTGCATGTTGTTGTTGCAATGTATGTATATGTTAAACCATCTACATATATTGATTGCCATATATACACTTTCTAGATATACAATTTTTACCTCATTTTTTTATACCTCAAATTCCATTTGTTACCATATGAAGATAATTGTTTTGAAGTTTTTTTTGTGATAACTTCTTATCAATATTTGATAATGTGATATGATATTAGGACATCATTGTCTTAATTTAGTAATTTACGAATTCATGGTGGGCTAAAGAATAAAGGTAAAGGTGTTGACTAAGAGCAAAGGTAAAATTTTGACTAATATAATTAATACTATAACTCAAATTTTGGTTTGGATAATGGTCAAAGTAAAATCATCGTTAATATTATTAATATGAATGATTAGGATAATCACAGAATTAGATGATGCAATATATATTGAACTTAACATGATGTGCGATAACTAATTCTATAAGTAATTAGAACGATACATGGGAGTCTTCAAGAAGAAGTAGACGAAACGAATAACTTATAGCAAAAATAATAATTATTTGACATGTGGATCAAAGAAGCTCTTAGATTAATTTACTAGTTAGCATATGACTAATAAAGGATAAAACTTTATTTATTGTAATAGATGGCTCCCAATAGTCATAATATTAAAGATTAATTGATTGAATATTCAAAACTTATATGCTTGGAATTTACTTAATAAATACTTTTCATCATCAATATTTTATCTCTTGGAATCAAATCATAAATTTCATTCTCTACTGTGTTCGTAAAGTCATTCTTTCAGATTAAAAGTGACATCAATAAAATTTGATGAGGGTTATCATTTTTGAAAAGCCTCGGTAATTTGTATCGATGGTCTCGTTCAATAAGAAAGAATAACTATTAATAAACTAGGCAGTGGAAAAGGTTTTTATTTTACTTTTGTTTAAATTTATGTTTAATGATTTCTAAAAATACATATTTTTATGTGAACAATAAATAGTTTTATTTAAAACATTAATGAAATATATGGTTCGGTTTGCGGCTATGAAAGCATCGATTTCACATCATAAACGGATTTGCTTGAATTAGAACTTAGGTTGTTTGTAATTGTGTGTTCGATTTTCTAAGTTTTGTTACTTGCAAAATATAAGCATATCCATTGAACACGAGATCTAAATTTATTATGCTTGCGAAACGCAAACTTATTCTTTGAATATGAAATCTAAATTCTTATACATGTGGAATATAAACTAATTCTACTTTTTAAATGTTAATATATCTATCACATAAAAAGTTCATACATTACATTATCATAGAAACTAAGATGTACTCACAAATTTGTGTGAAATCTTACATTTATATGCTCCAAAATTAGAAGCACTCAACACATGATTGTTAAATATTACATTATTTTCATTTTTCACTCTTTCTTATATTAACCAACAAATATGTGTAGTAGTGGTTCCATATTTTTCAGCCAAACATAAAGTAAAAAAATGGAAAAAAAATATTTTTGTGGAAAGTTGGTTATCATTTTCACTTCATTGACACCTTCGAATCTAGGTATAATATTTCTTTGATGCATAAACAATACGGTTAGTAATCTAGTAATTTAACTTTGTAGGAGTTAATTTTTCTAATCTATGTATTTTTTTCTTCCTAATGTGTTTTATTTATCCTTTTAATAATCCTATTGAAGGTTTTTGTGAGGATTTTAAGTGGGTCGATTCTCCAATGATGGATCGATCGAAAAATATTTTACTTGGATTCAAGATAAATTAACATAAAATTAAGGCAGATAAAATGGGATATGAAAATGCATGTTTATCGTTTGATTTGTGTTAGATGTAGTTGTTATTTCTACATTTGTTTATATTTGATTTTGAATCTATTTAGAGGGTTTGAATCCGTCGTTTTTATTGATTTTGAAATTGAGATTACAACAAGATCTTATTATGAAAGGAACATTCGATGCGTGAGTTATACTTGAGTTGCAATTGTGAAAACTCCTTCGTATGTACAATATAACGTATTTCACAATTACAAAATTAGAATATAATGAGATGGGTTTTGCAAAATATATGTATATATATAACAACCATGTCATTGTGAAACATACACTTAATTACTACACGTTTTTAAACATAAATTCATTTATTAGTGAATTCCTTCTTATCATATTTCCACTTTAAATGTAATATCTCGCCAAGTACAATATCTCGTCTACTTTAGTATCTCGCGAACTACCAAATATAAACTCAATCAAACATGTCTTCTATCTTCATCTAAAACATATCATAAAAGATAAAACTTTTAATTTGTTCGATATGCAATAGACTCTACAACAAGATAACCATCATTGTAAGAATATACACCATTATGTATGTATGATGCGGAACGATGAGAACTCATATATGCGATAACTTGGTATTACCGTTTTTCAATTTAAACTATGAGTATTAAAGTTAAGCATAATGCATGCCAAATATGTAGTATCATGCATGCTAAACAATACATATTTGTATGATGAGCAACTATGCGAACTAATATATGCAAAACTAAAGTTAACTTAATTTCAAATATAAGCATTCTACAATATAAATATTAAATTCTATTAGTGGTAACATAGTGTGTGTCATTTAAAACAAGTTTTTCTCTTTTAGCAACCATCCATTCCTAACTTTTCGGTGTTGCGACCTTATTATCTTCTATAAAATGTCACACCACTGGCACATTACAACCTTGCAATCTAGACTACGTTTGTTTCCAAGCTTATCCTTGGAATATCGTTTGATGTTTTTTATATGGTAGTATCATTTTCATGCATAATTATGCTAACCTCTAAAGATTCATACAAAATGTACGAAATTAAATTACATTTATCATACTACGAAAAATAAAAACTATGACTTACACAATTAAATAAATGAAATTTAATTAAATTTAGCATCTCATCGTATACTTCCAAATTCACACCATCTTATTTAATCATCATACTAAAAAACTAGTAAGAAAAATAATAACCAGTACATTAAACAAATATATGACAACTCATAAAACTTCGTATTCTAATTTTAAATTATATTCAGGTTAGTGAAAAAATACCTCTATAAGGTTGCGGATATCGTCCTTTATATTTTTTGTGGTTATGTTATAATTATTACCGTTGCCTTCAAAGTTTTCATCATTAGTTTAAGTGAAAAAAAAGAAGACAAGCAAATTTATTATGAATCCCTTCTTTAAGTACAAGCATCCAATAATTACACAAAACAAAACCCCAAGAGTTGTTTCTATGAATTAGTTTGTAGTCGTAACCTCCCGGATAGAGGAAGAAGTGGATACGAATTCAATAATTACAGCATCATTTTTTTTGTATCCGAAAGATTCGTCATTAAGCTTCTCCAATGAGATAAACGTTTGAAATCCCCAGCATAATTTTTGAGAACTAAAAGTGTACGTGGCTGCAAAATAGAATTGACTTTTTAGGTTATATTCGTTTAACAAAAAACCAGAATAAAAAAAGTTAACTTATTGAGAGAACTTACTATTCCCTCCATGGTGAGAACTTTTGCGCTGATCATTTATACGGAATTGAAATTCAACCTGCAGTTCCAAACTCTCAGACAACTGCTCTTTTTCTTGTAAAGAAAGAAATACAGACATTGAAGTGTTTAGGCCCGTTCCACATCCAGTCGGATAAACTATAAGCTTCCTGATTCACCATGTCATAAGATTGATTTTATAACCTATCTATATTACTTTTAATAATTACAGTAATTCTATTAAAGTTTAATTCTAATCTGTACCATTTGAATCCACCCATATTAAATGGTTGGGAGTAAATATCTTTGCCCGCCAGCTTTGATATGTTTTCGATTTTCCAAATGTATATAGGTTTTGTGTTGTTAACCACGGGCACCGCCGCTACGACCGGAGACGTTACAACTGTTTTGGCAGGTAAGTCCTTAACTATTATACCTTCCTGTTTGACGACCATTAGTTCGGTTCCAAGTGAACATTGGTCGCTCATAAGATATCCACTGGAAGCGTCTTCAAAATCTTTGAATGAGATTAAGTTGTCAAACCCCCATTCTTTTTTTAATTCACGAAATCGCTTAACAGTCCCATCTGAATTCAGACAACAATATGCTTAGTTATTCACGTCATACTAATGGACACTCAAAATAGAGATGATAAAGATACTGATTAATTATTAGTATTTACCTTGCACAGTCAAAAATCGATCTTTTACCTGATCATATATAAAAAATGTGAACGTCGCGAAAACCTCCCAGTTTTTAGACAAATCGTTTGTTTCCACAATCCTCAAGTATAGAGAAAGAGATTCTTTTATATTTCTTTTCTGGTTTCCTTTTGGATAAAGACATAGTCTCCACTTGAATCCTCCACAATCGAATATATCAGATTCATAAACATCAGAATCTTGTTTGCATAGTGATGAAAATGATTCTGTTGTGAATAGAAAATGAGATGGTCCTAGATCTCGAAAGATTCTGAAAGGTCCTGCAGAACATTAACAATCTACACTTACAAACTGAAATGAACGAATTCAACTAATAGGCAATGAATTATCTGATGGAGAATCAATAGCTCTTATTGAATTGTATGAATGTGTTTTAAAAAAAATATCATTTTGAATGTCAGAGCTGTATGCATTACAATATAATTAGAAAGAAACTTCCTAAAAGATAAAAATAAACTAGTCTTTTAATCTAAACTCTGGAAAACTTATTAGCAAAGTTACCATATTGAAGGTCAGAGCCATTGAGAGGGACAGAATGTCTCCTGAAATCAGCAAAGATAGTTGACATAAGAAGATACACAATTAGTCCGATTTAAAAAAATAAAAATATAGTTTCAGATAAATAAATGCACATACATATCTCTTCCACCTGAAGCATATTGATTATCCATCTTGGAAATAAAGTCATAGTGTTGTCCATCCTCCTTAACCGAGATATATTCGTATTTTATAGTTGCTTGGTCGGTGAAAACCTCAGCCCCAAAAATGCAGCGATCGTTCACAAGATATCCATTAGTTGGATCTTTGAAGGCTTCATGTTCAAGTAGTTTGGGGAAACCCCACTCTCTTTTGCCATTATGAAATCTTTTAATTGGATCACCACCAACATCTATTACCATAAAATAAAACGAATTCAATTATTTTGAAAGAATGAAGTATATACATAGATACATACATACCTTGAAAACTCAGAAACTTCTTTTGTGTCTGATTATACACAAATAGCTTGAAGTCAACGTTAACTTCCCATGTCTCAGGCAAAGAGTCTGTGTCCGCAATTGCCAGATAAAGAGATACATGGTCTTTGACATTCATTTCTTCTTTGTTCCCTTTTGGATAAAATATCATTTTCCTACGTACCATTCAACATATTAGATTCTAACAGAATGATATATAAGCAAGATGAGTGAAAGACAGACTAACTCACCATTTGTAGCCTCCGGATTCAAAAATACCAGACTCATACTTGTCTTGTTTCATTTTAGCCATCATGGAAAACGAATTTACCTCGAAAGAGTAGTGAGTGGGAGGATGATCTCTTAAAAACCTCAAGATTCCTTGCAAGTTTTACAGATAATGTTAGTATAAAAAAATTAAGTAAGTTTTATCATAATATAATTAAAGAGAAGATAGTAAACATACGAGGAGCTCGGTAGGTGTCCATTATGAGAATACAGGATGTTGTATTAGATTGTATCAAATGACCGGCAACTCAAATACAGCAGAAGTTAGCTAGGAACCAAATTCAGTTCCGATGATATATAAATGGTAAGCCACTTGTACTTTAATAGAGGTCATTCCCTACCGGAGTGCTAGGCAACTAATTGATGAACCAACCAATAACTCAATTTGGTTGGAGTAGAGCTGTTTCAAAATCATTATACTATTGGTACTAGGTTTTGTTAATTGTTTTGAAGATAGCTGCTGATCTTGTCAATGAAGATGACAGCAATTTTGTTTCTCAACGGATGCCATCTTCAACTTCGGTCTCCATTGTATAAAAACGTTCATTTTTATATAACAATAGTACAATTACAACCAATTTTACCTCTGTACAATATATATTCGTTCCAATTGTGGAATTGTACACTGAGTTATGGAAAAATCTATTATTTCTTTTTATCAAATTCAACATTTTGTCACAAATCATTTGGATTTGGATGGACATACTAAATGAATATATTCGGTTATTGATTTAAGGAAATTCAAATTAAAAATAATTTACTTAATTATTGAATTAAATAAATTAAACTTACGAATGAAAAAAATGTTACCTGTAACCATGTTGAATTTGAACACGATAGAAGATCAACTAATAAATCATGGAATAAAGATTTCCGGATACAAAAAAGTAAAATGTTGGGCTTCAAATTATAAATACTATAAATAAAAAATTAAGTTTAGACATTTCATCATCCTAAACCCTAAACACAAATCTACCTTTTCTTATAATGTTTGGAAAAATTAAACCTTCTTCCTTTTCTGATTTGGTTCGTAGGTTTTTCAAGTTCATCAACAAAACCACTAAAGAACGAAAATGAACAAAATACTATATGGATAGCTGCATATAGAGCTGTTATTGAGTTTACCAACCCGATAACCCATTCGGGACCGATCCGAGATTTGAACCCGAACAAGATAAATCATTTGGACCGAAAAATTCGACAAAAATTCGATAAATTTTTTATTTTTAATATATATATATAATTTTAATTATAATTTTTAAATGGGTCAGGCTAGAAAAAAGCCACATTTTGATAGATCTCTCACCCTACCCCTTCTTTTTTTCAAACTCAAACTTGAATTTCCTAATTTATCCATTTCATCCTAACTAATTACAATCATGCCATTTAATCCCTAAAATTGTCTAGAATCTGAAAACCCCAAAAATTACCCTAAATCCTAACTATTTAATACCTTAAAACAAACATTTTACCACCCAAATCCATAAAAACCGATTATGTTTTTAAAAGTATGATTTTGGCATTATTTTAGGCTTTGTTTTCATGAATTAATGTCGTAGAGTTGTTTGTTACACGCGGATTCGTCGATTTGGCTTCAATTTTGTTGGAAATGGTGGTGTTTAGATAGATCTAGGGTTTGGGTGTTCGTCGCACGATATCGTGCTACTAGATTTGTTTTGGTCGCACGAAATTGCGACCATGATGGTACTTGTCGCATGTGACAAAGCCTATTTTAATTATTAAAAAAAATCTAATTGGATAATAAATATAAAGAAAAAAATGGAAACAAATAATTCTATTTATTTATTTTAAAATAGAAGAAAATGAGTTTGAAGACTAAAATACGGTAAAAGTGAATGTTTCTTCGTATATATTTATTAACTTATTCACGATTAAAAATTAATTAAAATTTCAAAATTAAATTTTATATTATGTATTAGATATTTTATATGTTTAAACTCAATTAAAATTTCAAAGTTAAATAATGGGTTATAATTAACAATAAAATATGGAAATAAATTTTATATTATATTATTAATCATTAAAATCAAATTTTTATAATATTCTTTTTATTATTAATTATTATAATTTTAAATGATTAATAATATAATATAAAAATGTTAATTATAATCGATTAGTTAAGTTTGAAATTATTGGTATTTATTAGAGTCAAGAAAAACCGTTTTTAGTATTTAAATTCATTTTCTTATTTTCAAGATAATTAATTAGAATTATTTGTTTCCATTTTTATTTATTTATTATCCCATTAGATTTTTAACTTTTTTTTTAAAATTAAAATGGGCTTTCTCGTATGCGACAAGTACCCATTCTGGTCGCATGCGACAAATACCCATCTTGGTCGCACAAAACCAATTTTGTGTGACCAAAACAAATCTGGTAGCACGATCTCGTGCGACGAAGACCTGCATACAGCCAAACCCTAGATTTATCTAAACGCCACAGTTTACAACAAAATTGAAGCCAAATCGATGACTCTTTATTTAACAAACAACTCTACAACACTAATCTATGAAAATGAAGCATAAAATCATGCCATAATCATGCTTTTAAAAACGTAATCGAAAAACCTAATTTTGTACCACTTAAACGCGACGAAATCTTGAAATTTTTTATAGTGGAAGGCTTGTATGGTTTATCTTAATGTTGTTATGGATTCAGATTTTTCAAATTACGCTTTGATTTTCGATAAAAATATTGTGCTTGAGAGGTTTTGAGAGAGATTGAAAGAAAAAAGAGAAAAAAAATAGGTGAGAGATTTATGAAATGTTTTTATATCTAAGTTTTCTAAGGAGGGGCAAATTTATCCAAAATTTGGTGAGAGATCTATGAAATAGGTGTAGGATCCACGGGTGTAAAATCTATAAAAATGTATAATTTTTTTTAGCCAGGCCCTTTTAAAATATCAACCCCAAATAAACAATAATTAATATTAATAATATAACTATAATATAATAAATAAACAAACCAACTAATATTCATAAGTTGGTATGTGAAGTTGTCATAGTCGATTAACATTCTGCAGTACATTCTGACTTAAAAAAACTCTTAATACTATTATACACGGAGAACATTGGCAGACATGAACTAATTGTGTAATATAGTGGCATAGATTTTGAGCCCTCACAACCTGAGTTAAGAGGTTTTGATCGAATGGTGATCTCTCTGGTTGTAGGTAACTCGTAAGTTATGTGTATTCATCGAATAAACTTCAAATAATAATTTATAATTTTTTATTTGGAATATATTTATTTAATATATTTATAGCCTCACAATCATTTGAACCGACATACTAAATAAACATATTCTTTTATTATATTAAGAAAATCCAAATTAAATATCTTTGAGTGAATTATTAAATTAATTAAATTAGACCTATAAATGAAAAAACGTTATGGGTTCAAGTGTGGTAATGGGACTGAATTTGGGTACTATGATGATGATGAAGGCCAAAATCTCAACACCTAAGCATGAATTAATAAATCAGGGATATAAATTGAATTATCAATTTATCGGGTTATGGTCCATGACACAAGGAAGTAATAATGGATGGACTTTACAATGTTATGTTTCACATTGTAAAGTCTATAAATAAGGGGCTAAGCTTAGGAATTTCATCATCTTTAACCCTAATCAGAAATACAGCCGCTTCGTTGAGTGTGTGGAAACCTTTTCTTTTTTTACTAATTTGATTTTGTAGGTTTCTCAATTTCATAAACGGAATCGCTGAAGAACGCAAATGAACAAAAGAGAATACTATAAGGAAAGCAGTAGAGAAACTCGTAAGTGTTTTTGGTTTTCTGTTTATTTATTAGTTGAATCTAGAAAAGGGTTTAATTATTTTTTCGCGATTTATTATTTATTATTTGATGCGATTTCGAATAATATATAACATTTGGTATGAGAGTAAGATTAACCATTTTTGGATTTGGTAGAATAATCGAATTGTGTATTGATAGATAAAGATACATGTCTTTCTTCATCGTAAAGAATTCATGCCATTGGGATTAATTCGAGAGTGATTGAGCTGGTTAGGACATGGATTTAGGAATTGTATGAAAAGCATGTTATGTGATTTATTCGTATTGAAAACCATGTATATTTGTTTTTTTCATGTTTTATTATAAGTAAATTGCAATTTTGATAGTTTGGGGATTTTATTTTTTCGGTTAAACTAGGTTTGATTGATGTCTAGAATTTTTTATTCCAATATTAGCATCAAATCAACCCTAATATAACGAATAAAATCAGAACTATTGGGATAGTGGTTCATCAACGAGTTAACCCCTGATGTTAACAATGATCAGAATCTGTCCAACGGTGCTCATCATAGCCAGCGAATTGTGGACGCTATGATGATCATCGCACCCTACGAGGATTCGCAAAAAACACTGTTGCAACAGTAATTTTTGTGCCACAACAGGCTATGTGCAACGGAAGCGTGGTGGAAACTTCCTAGAACCAGCAGCAGGCACGTAAGCTGCTGCAATTTATAGTAGATAGCCTGCTGCACTGCATCAAGCAGGTAAGCTGCTGCATATGCAGGCAGGATGGTAATGTTCATTATTAAATTAAAAACATTAATTGTATTATTAATTAAAAAATATTTTAAGTAAATTATTTCACAAGTATGATGTGTTTGACATGCTATTTCTGTATGATTATTTTTGAATTAAATTGTTAATGCTTGAATGACTAAATAGTGATACATGAATAAGGGACCGGTAGGTGAAACAAAAGAATTAATTTAATTGGACCCCTCAAAGGTTCACATTAATTTTATTATGAATCTTAGGCTTCGAAAGGTTCAGATATAATTTAAATTCAAATATTACCGGCCATCCGGAAGGTTCACGTTTGGGGTTTTATTAATCATGAACGAGAGAAAATTACTGAAAATGGTCTTGTGTTGATTTTAATTTTAAGTAGATGAAATCGGCCCTCCGGAAGGTTTCATCGGTACTTAGGATAAACTATGTACTTGACATCGGCCCTCGGAAAGATCTTGTTTGTACTTAGAAACTTAAAATAATGATCATGGTATTTTTTTCTTAAACTCATAAAATTGCATGTTAGTATGATTTGCCATCCGATATCTATTATCAATGAATTTTATATTTTACATGTATTTTTCATGTCCATGCATATATTTTTAGTTATATGTCAAGATGCTAAATCTGCTTTGTGTTGTTTGTTCTTATTATAGTATCAACAGGTTACAATCTATTGAAGAACCGTCCACTCATGTTGGATTGTTCAGACTTCCAATTATGGAAGGAAGATGTGTTTTTTTTATCTGTACATTATTACGACCATGCTATGTCAACTCCCAAACCCTCCTCCTTTAGTTCGAAAAGTACACCTAATGAAACTAAGGCTGATGATAGGTGGGAAAGGTCAAATAAGTTATGCATGACGCTTTTAATACAAGGGATACCAGTAGCATTGTGTGGGGTTGTCCCTAAAGGTGTTACCAATTCCTTGGTCTTTCTCACTGAGGTTGAGAAATCCTTTACCAAAAATGAGAAGGTAGAGATGCAGCGTTTTATCATCGAGCTAGCTGCCAAAAAGTATAATGGCAAAGGTAAAATCCGGGAGCCTATTCTGGGAATGCATAGTGGGATTCACATTTCATTCACTGTCAGACCGGTTTAAATATTTCCAGTATAACTGCATGCGAGGAAAGTGGAATATCAATGGGTTGATTTCCTACGCTGCACAAAAGGAGGAAAGATTTAAATTCACAACTCCTGAGGCTAATGTGATTACATCTGGAAAAAATACATGATCTAAGTGGAAGGCAGATGGCAAAGGACCAGGTCAAGGTCCGGTAAAGAAGAAAAAACATGAAGAATCAAATGTAGGTCGATGCTTTTTCTGCAAAGAGAAAGGACATTTGAAGAAGGATTGTGAGAACCGCCATGACTATTTGATAAGTAAAGGTATTCACACATATTTGGTTATTATAGAAAGTAATATAGTTTCTGTGAAATGAACTACTTTGTGGGTTGATTCGGCTGCAACAACTCATTTTTGTGTTTCTTTGCAGGGTACGTCAAAGAGCAAGATGCTAAGTGAGGATGGAAGATCCATTTTTATGGCCGACGGGAGCTCGTGTGATGTTTTATCAATTTGTGATTTTTCTTTAAAACTTTCCACTGGACATGTATTATTTTTAGAGAATGTAATGTATGTTCCCAATTTTCGGGGGAACTTAATTTCTTTTCCAGTTTAGGCTTGCAAGGTTACTCTTGTCTGATGGGAAACAATTGTTTACACTCTCTCTAAATAATATAATTGTTGGAAATGGAAATTTAATTAAAGAGGATAATTTTTATTTGTTGAATACTATTAATAATCACAACATTTCGATGAATACACGACGTACACCAAACAACATTACTAAATCTGAAAGATCTTCAAAACTATGCCACAAGCAGTTAGGTCACATATCCAAAGTTAGGATGGACAAGCTTGTTGTTGAAGGTTTATTAGGTCCCCTTGATTACTCTGACTTCGGTATATCTGTCGGGTGTATCAAAGGGAAACAAACCAAAGTTAAAACTTTATGAGCATATAGAGCGAAAGAAGTCCTAGAGTTGATACATATCGACATATGTCGACCGTTTCCACAAAAGTACTTTATATCATTCATCGACGACTACTCTCGTCTCGGTTACCTCTATCTTCTTAATGAAAAGTCTGAGGCCTTGGACAAATTCATAGCTTTTAAGATCAAGGTTGAGAAACAACTTGGTAAAAGCATTAAGACCGTTAGATTTGACTATGGTGGTGAATACTATGGTAGATATGACGGAACGGGTGAACAATATCCCGGACCCTTTGCACAGAAGCTAGAGAAGTTTGGAATAGTCCCTCAATACACTATGCCCGGTTCACCTCGCATGAATGGTATATCTGAGAGATGGAACCGAACACTAAAAGATATGGTTAGAAGCATGATAAGTCACTCATCTCTACCATTATCTCTCTGGGGGGAAGCCATCAAATGTACCGCTTATATACTCAATCGAGTACCCACAAAAGGCTATTGTTAGGACTTTGTATGAGCTTTGGAATGGGCGTGAACCTAATTTAAAGCATCTACACGTGTGGGGTTGTCCAGCTAAGGTGAGGCCTTACAAACCTCAAGAAAAGAAATAGGACCCAAAAACAGTTAGTTGTTTCTTCATAGGTTATTCCGAACATTCCAGAGGGTTTCAGTTTTATGATTCTCTCACTGGTAAAATATTTGAGAGAGGAACGACCAAGTCTCTAAAGGATGTTGAGTTTGGGGAGAGAATCAGGGAACAAATATTGATTTTGAGGAAGAATCCACAGATTCATGAAGGTTTTAATATGGATAATCATGTATCAGAAGATTGGGATATAATGTCAATCATTTCGGTCCCATTAGAACAAGGTAATCCTCAAATTAACATTTAGGCTCCACTTGAGGGTTCTAACCAGGATACAGATATGGTCAAGGTAGAACAACAGGAACCTCAAGATAATCTTTCACAAGGGAATCAGAATGACATCATTCATAATGATCAAACTCTACCTCCTCAAGAAGTGCAATAAGAGGAAATAATTCCATTAAGAAGGTCCACGAGAGAAATGAAGAGTACTATAGGTCCAGAATTTATAGTATATCTTCAGGAGCATGATGAGTTATGTGCTGGAACTATAGATGATCCCTCATCTTACAAACAGGCCATGGTAATCTCTGACTCTCGAAAGTAGATTGATGCTATGAAAGAAGAGTATAAATCAATACAGGACAATGCGGTATGGTATCGTTTGCCATTACCTAAAGAGAAAAGGGTAATTGGTTGTAAATTGGTTTACAAAACCAAATGCGATTCCTTGAGTAATGTGGAATAACATAAAGCACATCTTGCAGCGAAATGTTATACTCAACGTGAAGGGATTGATTTTAAAGAAACCTTAGCTCCGGTATCAACGAATGATTCATTTAGAGTAAGCATGACATTAGTTGGACATTTTAACCTTGAGCTTCATCAGATGGATGTTAAGACCGATTTTCTCAATGATAATATTGACGAAACGATCTATATGGTGCAACCAGAACACTTTGTAGAAAGTAACTCAAAAAATCTGGTTTGCAGACTTAAGAAATCCATGTATGGGCTTAAAAAAGCCTCTCGTCAATGGCATCACGAATTCCTTGAGGTGATTGTCGGTTATGAATTTGAGATCAACTCGGTTGAGGATTGCGTGTATAACAAGTTTAATAGGAATAATTTCATATTTCTTATATTATATGTAGAATGTATAGAAATGTCGTAGTTATAAAAATGTATCGTCTCAAGCATCTTGGTGATGCCAGTTTTGTGTTAGGAATCCAGATACATCGAGATTGCTCTCGTGGTATTCTTGGATTATCACAAACGACATACATTAAAAGTGTGTTACAATGTTACGGATTTGTATATTGCAAACCCCCAAATACCCCTAAAGCAAAGGGTATCAGATTTAGTATGAGTCAATATCCTAAGACAAAACTTGAGATTGAAGAAATGAAA
Source organism: Limnanthes douglasii subsp. nivea (assembly GCA_036936605.1). NCBI lineage: Eukaryota > Viridiplantae > Streptophyta > Magnoliopsida > Brassicales > Limnanthaceae > Limnanthes > Limnanthes douglasii. The sequence goes on along the minus strand of JAUPFV010000004.1, from coordinate 195,290,364 downwards.
ATGGTCCCTTATGCTTCGGCAGTCGGGAGCGTAATGTATGCTCAAGTTTGTACTATAAATATGTTAGGGAGATATGTTAGTAACCGAGGAATGGATCACTGGGAAAGCGGTTAAAAGGGTACTCTGATATCTGCAAGGAACAAAGGGGCACATGTTGACATGTAGGAAGTCGAATAAACTGGAGATCATTGAGTATTCTGATTCGTATTTTGGTGGATGTGCATACACTTAAAAATCACCTTAAGCAACATATTATTATTGGTTGGAGGTGCAATGTCCTGGAAAAATGTAAAGCAGACACTTATTGCATCGTCCACCATAGCAGCAGAATTTGTTGCGTGCTTTGAGGCATCAAACAAGGCACTGTGGCTGCAAAATTTTGTTACTGGATTATGCATTTTACAAGGGATAGAAGGTCCCATGAGGTTATATTGTGATAAAAATTCCGCAGTGCAGTACTCTAATAGCAAGAGAAGCTCGTCTAAATCTAAACACACATATATAAAGTTTATGTCTCTTAAAGAAAGAATACAGATGGGTGAGATAAGTATAGAGCACATCGGCACAAACTCCGGGATAGCAGATCCCCTAACAAATGCGGTTTTACCTAAGGTTTTCTAGGGGCACACCATTAGTATGGGTGTAGTTGATTTAGAGGATTGTTAGTTTCATTGGGAGAGTTTGTAATATGATATTATATTATATTTTGTAGTATTTTGCACACTAAAGTTTATTGCAATATATATATATATATATATATATATATATATATATATATATGCTTAGAAATATTTATTGATATCTGTACTGTATTGGATCTCCAAAGGTAGGAACCATTTGAGAGTAGATATGTAAGATTACAAGCCATATTAATCTTAGACCACGCTCCATAATTGGCCCAAGTAATTGATTGATAATGGTAACGTGATTACTATTACATCAGATTTTTCACATTACGAGAAAAAGATCTTTAGTCCTTTATTTTTATCAGTCATGTATGGGGTTGTATCGTTTGCCCATTGACAATGAATATAAGGATCTCATTAAAGTTGAATATGTATTCTTGAGTATCATATGGCGGTCCAAGTGGGAGATTGTTGAAATATATTGATTTAATATATTTATGGACTAACATTAATTTGGACCGAAATGCTAAATAAACATATTCTGTTATTATCTTAAGGAAGTCCAAATTAAAAATAATCGAGTAAAATTTTTAATTAATTAAATTGGACCTATGAGTGAAAAGGCGTTAGCGGCTCAAGTATGGAAACCGGGTTAAATTTGGGCACTATGATGAAGATGACCCAAATCTAAACACCTAAGCCTAAATTAATAATTGGGGATATAAATTTAATTATCAATTTATCGGGTTATGGTACCTCACACAAGAAATTAATAAAGGATGGGCTTTACAATGTTGAGCTTCACATTGTAAAGTCCATAAATAAAGGGCTATGCTTAGGAATTTCATCATCCTAAACCCTAATCAGAAATACGGCCGCTTCCTTGATTGTCTGGAAACCTCTTATTTCTTCACTAATTTGATTCTGCAGTTTCCTCAATTTCATACGCATAATCGCTGAAGAACGCAAAGGAACAAAAGTGCAAACCCGTAAGTGTTCTTGGTTTTCTATTTATTCATTAGCTGAATCTAGAAAAGGGTTTAATTATTTTTCTTTGATTTGTTATATATTATTTGATGCGATTTATAATAATATACAACATCTTTCTGTTAATTCTAACAACATTTGGAATAGATTATACTGAATCATTAGGTTTGTGATTTTAAGATGATACATTTCTATAACTACTTCATGAACATGCAAACCTGTAAGTCATCTTATTTTGTTGATTCATCGTGTGAATCTCAAATAAAAGTTTAATATTTTCCGACATTTATTATATTAATTTGATACGATTTCAAATAAAATATAACACAGTTTTCCAAAACCTATGATCTTATCAAGTATAAAAAAAATTCAATATCATGTTAAATGTAGGCTAAAAGTAACATGAAACATAATCTTCTTTTCTAGATGAGTGTGCTATATTAATTAGATTTATACATTAATTATATTTCTATATTAATTTAAATATATATATATATATATATATATATATATATATTAATTAGATTTCTATATTAATTGGATTTCCTATATTAATTGGATATTATATATTAATTAGATTTTATATTAGTTGAATTTTATATGTTAATTAGATATTCTATATTAATTAGATTTCTGTATTAATTAAACCTTAAATTTATTTAGTCTTCTATATTAATTAGATTTCTTATTAATTTGGTCTTCTATATTAATTAGATTTCATATTAATTTAGTTTTCTATATTAATTAGTTCTTTAATTAATGAATTAAGATTTATCATATCTGGCCTATAAATAGAAGAAGATATAGCTTTGTAATTTGTAACGACACGCAATGTAAGCTACATATTTCTTAAGAGAGAGAAACTAGCTCTAGGTGTTTTGAGAGATAAGTTAGGTGAGGCATAAACACTGAAGATAGGATTTTGTAAATCAGGAGTGATTGAGTCATTTGTGGTTGAGAGTATTTATGTAACCTACTTGTTTATAAAAAGGAGTGTCTATTTCCTGTGGATGTAGGATTTCTTCACAATCCGAACCACGTAAATATCTTGTTGTGCGATTGTTTACTTTTTTTTTTTCTTGTTAACGTTGTTCTTGAAATAAGGTAGGAGCCGAAGCTCGTATTACCTCCTACAACCTCTCGGATAGGTGTTCGCCAACTGTTTGTCACTGCTTCGGCTGAAGCGGATAAAACTCGGCCTGTCGAGTTTTGTTAGATCTTTGTCGGATCTTGTTCGTATATTGATAGTTTTCCTAACAAATCAAAAAATCAAAAAATTAAACTTTAATTCTAATATAATTTGTAATTTTTCATTGGGATATGAATTACATAAAAATGATGGTCAATATTTAACCAAACATGATTCATACATAACATATGAAAAAGAGTAGAATATATAATTAAGGAAATAATTATACACGTAAATATATCTAAATATGCATTGATGAATTAAGAGATAGCTCTAGGGTGATTTTGTGTTATGTGATTATTCGGGGTCCAAACAGTAAAGAACAAATACTACGTGAAAGTATCTTTTTAGAGAGAGAAAGTGAGAGTTAGACTAAGTAGAGAGAGAAGGTAATATTATATTAATCAATCAGATTATGAGCTCGTGTGTGGTCCTTTTATAGTATAATAACGGGCCCCACACACTTTAAATCCTACCTATTACACATTTAGCCCCTATATTTTCCCATTTATTCATAATAACTATTTCTATTGTACTTTTTACAATACTTCCCCAATAAGAATATTTCCTTACACTTTTCTCATACATCTTTTATTCTCCCTCATCAGTAGCACCCCAGTCCTAGTAAATGTTTTTTTACTGGGACTGTGAAGACATCTCCGAATCTCATCTTGTTCGTTTCAATTCTCCTCGAAAATGCACTTCCTCGAATATCTTCTACTCTTTCTCTGTCTTCGAATAATACCTCTTCGAATAACCTTCCTTTCGAATACCTTTTACTCTTTAAATATCATTTACTCTTTAAATCGTCCTCATATAATAACTCTTTGAAACATATCTCTCATCAATATCCTCTTATGCACTACTGGTCAGTAGCCCCCCAATCCGTGCAATATCTTAGCAAAGCTTGAACCATGCCTCTTATCAATATTGTTCACCGGAATTAATCGTCCCAACATAAAATAGCCCCCCACACTTGGCTAATATATTGCAAGGATTGGACTCATCGAAATTATCAGTGCGAACTTGCATACCTCAATCGACAAACTTCCACATTTTTCATGACGTCATTAATCGTAATTCCTTATCACCAAATCTATTTAGAGATCTTATCCTGTTTCCCAATACTTTTCATCATTTGATTACTTCTTCATCTTGTCCATCGTTTTTCGAATCAACATAATTGTGCCTATGTTACCCATAACGCCCCTAGGAAAACAAAGGAAAATGTCCCCAGGCCTATCTTACCCTAAAAGCCCATCTTCCTCTATAAATACTGATCTCCTTCATTCACACTCCAAACTTTTCGTTCTAAAATTTCTAGAGAGAGAAAGTTGGCTTATAAACCTCGTCGGATTCCAGAGTGGCTTTTAATCAGTAAAAAATTTCAAGAGAGAGTTGCTGTTGGTGAATACGTCGAGCCTCAACCCCAACCTTCTGTCACCACGTTCTACGGCTCCTGGCCTCCATCGGAAAACTCTGCTGCTATCATACCCCTCGAAATTTCTCAACAAAACCACGCTTCTGATCTTACTCCCCTCGAACTCATGGGTAAAGATAGTCACCAAAAGAATTCTTCTAGTAAGAGGAAAAGGCATCATAAGGATAAAAGAACTCTCAGGAACGTAAGCGTGCCAAAGAAACTCCCTCGGAAACCCTAGAGCCCACTTTGGCTTTAGTAGTTGAAAATTCTCCTCGAAAAACCGACAGTTCTGGATCAAGCCTTCCACCCATCCCTTCAATAACGACAACCGGGAGCCCTTGATTTTCCCCATCGAGAAGCACCATTTCCGAAGACGATCTTCAAGCAATGCAAAACAAATCCTTAGCTGATAAAGGGAAAGCAATTGCCTCAGATAATCCGGAGCCAGAAACTCAATCAATTTCTACTGCAGAACAGAGCAAGGCCATTGACCTTCCCTCGGCTTCTTCTAGTCGAATGATTACCGCTCCCCCAATAATATCCGAAGAACAGGCTCGTCGGATCGCCCCTAAATCTTAAGGAGACATCACTCTTCCCTTAGAACTTGATGCCATTGCAGGCAACAAAATTCCACGAATCGAAAACAAACATATTGTTGCACTCGACAATATATCTTATAAATACTTTTTGCCTTCGGATGAGCCCATGTTGAGGACCCGATGGTGCATCCCCTCGTATATCGACATTAGATTTCCCTCGGAAGGTGAGACTCCCTTATCAGTTAGGGACAATGAATTAGTTGTTTACACAGAAATTATGAACTGGGGTTAAGGTATCCCTTAGACCCATTTTTCATTGAGTACTTTGCCAAGATTGACCTCTGCCCATCACAAGCCGGTCCAGATATGTGGTTCACACTCATGGCATGTATCATGGCCTCGAGGATTTCAGACAACGATTTTACCTTAGAGGAATCGGAATCGACTCCTTCGAATCCACACAAGTTGCCTCTCTTGTGGACCAACAAATGTAAGTCCATTAATTTCTTCGGTTTCCTTACCTCCTCGGATAATGATGTACTAACTTAAATTCTTTGTAGCTATGACTGGAGTTTCAAAAACATACGCAGACTACGTAGAGAGTGCCACCACCATCTTCACCAAACTCAGCCAGTGGGCTAAAGAAAATTGGGATAACAAATTCCGCCTGTGCTTCATGAATAACAACTTGGCCAAAAGTCGACTCTGGAGGTTGAATCCCCTTGACCTCTTGACTATGAAAGAATTGATGACCCCTCTCTCTCAACAAGAAATTCTGGATCGAGTGACCAAGAAGGATATAGTCATCTATCTTCCGAAACACTCTCGTGCCAAAAGTCACGTTGGTGACTCCGATGAGGAAGTGTCCACAAAAGACCTCCAGTCAGACTTTAAAGGGTTAATTGCTAATCAGGAGCCATCCTCTTCGGCAAACACTATTGCACTCATTTCGATTTCCCCTCTAAATAAATCTGTCCACCGTAGCAAGAAAAAAGATACCAAGACAAAAGAAGGCAAGAAAATGATGTTTTAGAAACCATCCAAGAATTATCCGAGGACGCTAAAACACAGGATGATGTCCAGGAAATTTCTCAAGGCACTGAGACCCAAGATGTATCAAGTGAGCCTGAAAAATGAAGCTAGAGAAAATTTAAGTCATACACCCAATTCTCCTCTTACCCAGGCTTCAAGTCCCTCTCCAATTGAAAATTCTCCTACATTAGCACCGCTCCCAGTTCCCTGAAGTGATCCTCCTCAAAATGTGGATCTCAATATTTTAGTGATGAGAATTGAAGATTTTCCTAAACAAGTTCAGGAGGAGAAAGAAAAAGCTGTGAATGTATATGCGGCCAAGTATGCGGACAATCTCAACACTCGAGATGCTACAACCCGAGCAGGGATGATCACCCAAATTCATGCAGAATACCCCGAGTACAACTTAGGCAGTTTTTGGAAGCTCATCACCCACGAACTTCGTCCTCCTAACATTGTGGTTAGTGATATTCCGAGGAGAGCGACTCCTCGGAAAATTCTGACTAGATAAATCTTGTAATACAAATGTTAGCATGTTTGGCAAACTTTGTGTATAAGTCCTTGTAAGGCAATTTTTGTAATCCACCTGACTTGCTCAGAAGAGCATCCTCCTCGAATTTTTAAGTATGCCACTTTTTGAAATGATAATTTTATAACTTGTTAATCTTCATATTTTATATATGAAAAAATACCTGTGTGCCAACTTGCGTTGAATGGTTGCTTTATGCCGATTATCATCGTAATATTCGTTGCATGTTGCGCTAAGGCAAGATTATGAAGAATAATTCGAGGCAAAAATATTGTCTCAGAAAGAATGATTTGAGGCAAAAAATGAAATTGTATTGATCAGCTCATAATGGCACCTCGTTAAAACCTTCCTGTGCCTAACAGGGTATGAAAGAGTATGCCCTCGCTGTTTTTGGAAACCTGAAAATACACAAAAGATAATCATTACACGTTAACTTCTTCCTCATTCCGGATATAATTTTAAGTGTTCGATATTCCATGGATGTCGAAGATATCGCCCTTCTTTGTCCTTTAATCTATACGTTCCCTGGTTTACTTTCTCCGTTACTTCATAAGGGCCCTCCCAATTTGGCCCCAATTTTCCAAGACTCTTCTCTTTTATGTGCAAATTTCGTAAAACTTTGTCCCCCACCTTGAAGTCTTTTTGCTTTACTTTGGAAGCATACCTACTCCTCATCAACGTTTGATAATGCAAGGATTTTAACTGTGCGCGTCGTCTTTTCTCTTCCAACAATCCAATTCCAAGGCTCTGTTTTGATCATTCAAATTTTCTGTGTAAGCTGCCACAAGGTACGATGAGAAGACAATTTCCGAAGGGACAACAGCATCCATACCGTACACTAAGGAAAATGGAGATATAGCCAGTTGCTGTTTGAGGCGTCGTCCGATAAGCCCACAATACTTCTTGTAAATAATCAGGCCATTTTGCAGTCTTTCCTTCCAAATTCTTTTTCACTCCATCCAAAATTGTTTGACTGGTCACTTGCACCTGACCATTAGCTCGGGGATGGAACGGGGCGGAAAAACATTGTCGTATGCCCCTAGAAAGGCAAAAACTCTTAAACTCCTTATTATCGAATTAAAGCCCATTATCCGTTGTGATTTTTATCGGCACCCCAAAACGACAACAAATATTCGAGACAATGAACTTGATTACATCTTTTGCTTTTGTTCCTTCTAGAGGTTCTGCTTCCACCCACTTGGAAAAATAATCCACTGCTATTATTATGGTCTGCCTTCCACCAGATGCCATTTGTAGGGGCCTAACTAAGTCAATGCCCCACCTATCAAACGGTACTGCTTCTGAAATACTCTCCAAGAGAACCCCCGGCTTGTGTATTATGTTAGCATATCGCTGACACATATCACACCGTTTTACCAAATATTTCGTATCAGAAGAGATGGTCGGCCAATAATAACCAGCCAAAAACACCCGTCGAATTAACGCTTTATACCCACAATGGCCGATCATTCCCCGTCGTGCAATTCTGACAGGACAAACTGCGACTCGTCCGTAGCTAGATACCTAAGTAATGGTCTGCTCAAGGATTTCTTATATAAGACTCCTCCTAACAGGATGTAACCATGAGACTTAAACCTGACCCTCATAGCCTCAGACTTTTCTATGAGTAAACTTTCTTTTTCCAAGAAGTCTACGATTTATGACCTCCAATCATTTGTGGTCACATTACTGACTTCCTCCAAATTCATTGAGTGCTCTGTACCGCCTGTAACCGAAGGATGCTCTTGAATTAGGACCCATGGATAACCTTGCGATCACGAAGCCGTTTCTAATGAATCAGGGATGACATTTGCCTCCCTTCGGACATGCTCATACTGAACCTCATCAAACTCGGAAGCCAAGTCTTTCAACACTTTCAAGTAGTTGACCAACTTATCTTTTCTCGCCTCCGACTCTCCCAAAGCTTGATTTATCACCAACTGCGAATCACTGATCAATTTAACCTTTCTGGCTCCAAATGTCTGAGCCAATCGTAGTCCTGCCAATGCTGCCTCATATTCTGCCTCATTATTAGTTGCCTTAAAACCGAATCGAATAGCCTGAAACATGGCTATTCCCTCCGAGGAAATTAATTGGACCCGTGCACCGCTTCCAGAATTATTCGACCCCCCATCTGTTCGAACCAACCACTCGGTCTTTTCTGAGTGGTTAATAACCTCCATGTCGTCCCTCTCTGAGTCGAATTTGACCAGGAAATCAGCCAAAACCTGAGCTTTTATTGTCGTCTGAGGCTCGAATGTTATGTCGAAATCTCCCAGCTCAACTGACCATTTTGTCATCCTTCCAGATATATATGGTCGTTATAATAAACCTTTTAAGGGGAATGCTGTTCGAACCACAATATGGTGGGCTTGGAAATATAGCCTCATTTTTCGTGCAGCTGCTACCAATGCCAAGGCTAACTTTTCCAACTTAAGATATTGTTTCTCAGCATCTAACAAAATTTTGCTGACATAATAAATTGGTTTCAACATATCGACCTCTTCCCGGAGTAAAACAGAACTGATTGCACAATCTGATGCCGCTACATAGATGATTAACTTCTCTCCCACCAAAGGTTTAGAAAGTATCTTCGGGGACACCAAATATTCTTGAATCTGGTGAAAAGCGGGTGAACATTCCTCGATCCAATTAAACTGTCTCGTGTTTCTTAATACCTTAAAGAAAGGCGCACATTTATCCGATGAACGAGAAATAAACCTATTCAAGGCTGCCAATCTCCCTATCTGAATATGGACTTCTTTGATATTCCGAGGTGGCGTCATAGTTATCAAAGCGTTTATCTGTTCTGGATCAGCTTCTATGCCCCTTTCACTTATCATGTAACCAAGGAACTTCCCCGATCGTACCCTAAAAATGAACTTTTCTGGATTTAATTTCAAATTAACTTTACTCAGATTGTTAAAAGTTTCCTCCAAGTCGGAGAAATGATCTTCGTCCTGCAAACTTTTTACCAACTTATCATTGATGTAAGCTTCTACATTTCTGCCAATTTTCCCCTCAAAGGTTTTGTTGACCAAGCGCTGATAAGTTGCCCCTGCATTTTTAGGCCAAATTGCATTACCTTATAACAATATAATCCTCTCCCGGTAATAAACGATGTGTTTTTTTCATCTCTTGCATCTAATCTGATCTGATTATATCATGAATAAGCATCCATGAAGGATAATAACCGTTTACCCGATGTAGAATTCACTAACTGATCAATTTGGGGTACTGGAAAATGATCCTTGGGACAAGCCCTATTCAGGTCCATGAAATCCACGCACATCCTCCACTTTCCATTCTTTTTCCTCACCAAGATTGGATTCGACGCCCATACAGGGTACTGCGACTCTCGAATGTGGCCTATGCTTAGTAACCGTTCCACTTCCGAGAGAACGGCTGCAAACTTTTCCTGAGAAACCGGTTTTCTTTTCTGAATAATAGTTCGAACATCATATCGTACTGCAAGTTTATGACATATTATTTCGGGCGGTACTCCCGTAACATCATGTGCACACCAAGCAAACATATTTAAGTTCGTTGATAAAAACGCAATCAATCGTTCTCTGAACTCAAAAGAAAGTTTTACTCCAATCTTCAAAAAAAATTCCCCTTTCAAACTTATACTCCTCGTGATCCTCCTCCGGAACCAGAAACCCGGGGGCCTCCCTCGGATCATCACAGGGAATGATTTCTGAGGAAGTCCCCTTTAATTGCTATGCCTTTTCTGATACTTCTCCCTGAACTTCTTTCGAGGATAGAGCTATCTGATAACACTCTCGAGCCATCTTCTGGATGCTCCTGATCGTCCCTATATTATTTCCTATCACATATTTCAGATATTGATGTACCGTAGAGATAACACCATGTATTCTGGACAGCCAAGAGCGACCCAGAATTGCATTGTACGACATTGGAGCGTCCACCACTATGAACAATACTTCCACTTCTTTCTTAAACGGCCCACGACCTAACTCTACCACACACTGAAACTCTCCAACGACTATTGTTGTTTCTCGTGTATAGCCCACTATAGTTCTGTCGGATCGTCGTATAACAGACGGGTCAGAAATTCTCCTGTAGGTACTCATAAACACAATATTCGCGAAACTTCCCATTTCAATAAGTATCTTCTGAACTTGGTCTCCGGTTATACCCGCAACGATGACCACCGCATCTTCATGTGGCCCCCCTACATTCCTCATATCATCATCGTCAAAACATATGATGGGAGAAGGCAAGTGATGCATCTATGCTGAAACCCCTGCTTCAATCTGTGTGGTCAAGTTTACCATATGTTTTTTCCGCAAATTATTAGAATTCCCTGCAATGGTATCTCCTCCGAAAATAGCCAACGACTCAAAAAAAGCACACAGGTCATTAACTTTCCCTTTTGGAATAATCTCCTCTACCATGTTCACGTTATTTCTCCCTTTCTTGGGATCCAAATACTCTTGTTCAATATCAAAAACATCAACCTCTTCGGAAATCACCATTTCTGTATCAGCAATATTCGGGACAGCCTTTACCGCAACGTTTTTCTGGGAGTGTTTTTTCATAAACTCTAATAACATTCCATTCAATCAAAGCTTGCACTTCTTTTTTCAAGGCAATGAATGCATTCTTTAGTGTCATGTCCAATGTCCTCATGGTACTTACAGAACCTGCTAGCACTTCTACTTTCCCTCGGAGTTTAAATCGGAAAAGGTTTTCTGAACTGCACCGTTGATCTTGCCTTATCAAATATCGTAGCCACATTTTTCGTTAACTCCGCAAAATAGTCTGGACGAATCCATTTGTTCGAAATTGGCCTCGTCCCTTGGTTATAGTTTTGCTAGCTACTATAGTTCATTCTCGGCCTCGGCGGATACTGACCCGCACTCTTAACTGGAACACTAGCACGCGGCCCTTGATTATTAGAGTCAGTCCTTTGAAATTGGTTCTGCTCCAACTGATCGCTTGATCCTTTCTCGAATGCCTAAGTCTCCTCAACTAAAATCCTCTTCTCAACTTGATCCAATAGTGCCCCAAAAGTCATTGCCTGACTTTCTGCTACGTATCCTTTAATAATCCGGGGAGAAGCCCAATCATGAATGCTGCGAGTGCCACAGAATCTTTACAATACTCCATGTACGTTTTTGTTTTGACGAATCGATTGGTGTAATGCTTCAAGCTCTCTCCCACTTTTTGCCTACAATAGATTATTGTGTCTCCATTAGATCGAAACTTCTTGCTCCCCACAAAATGTTGTCTAAAGATATTCCAGAACATGTCAAAATTCTTTATCGAGCCCTGCGGAAGCCGGTTATACCACTTGGAAGCCACCCCTTTGAAAGTTTAAGAAAACTCCCTATACAGCAATTTATCATCGTTATCGAAATTAATCATGAAATTCTTGAACTGCTCGATGTGATTGTCAGGATCCTGCGTCCCATCAAACTTTTCTAGCTTTGAAATATCAAAGTATTTTGGGAGGTTGCCAGCCAGAATTTCCGAGGACAAAGGAGAAGCTCTCCAATTATGACATGTCCTATAAACATTTGCTCTCAAATGTTCATAGCTCGGAAAATAGAGTCCTTCTTCGGACGTCAAAGTATAATGATGCTGCCATTCCGAATTTCGCTGGTCGACATGCTGGTTCCCGGAGGGGAAATTCATCGGGTCATAGCCTTTTTCATTAGCACGAGCGTGATAGGTCTTTTCCCTCGGAGATTTTCTCTCCGAACTTCTTCCCCTCCGGTCCTCCCCATGCATTCGACCATATCTTTTCTTTCTGTTATTCCTCCTAGGAGACGATTCTGGTGAATTGTAACGAGAATAATCGCTTGAATTGTAAGATCCCAGGTGGTGTTTTTCTTTCCTCCTCAAAGAACGTCGCTCATGACCTCTATATCTGTCGTCTCTGTTTCTAGGATGAAAGTCGGTTGCACGCTCCTCTTTTCCACTGTCAGGCTCCCTCCTCACCTCAAAGCGAAGATTTTCCTGAATGGTTTCTTTTTGTGCCCTCAATCTTTCAATCTCCAGCAATAACTCATTCCTTTGAGCCGGCAAATCCGAGTCATCAATTTCTCCGATGCGCTGGACACCATGCGCCTCGTATTCCATGTCATTCCGATAAGTATTCCCCACAAGATTCTCCTCACAGTCGTTAACAAAATCATCCCCTTGCTGTTCCATGATTCGGCTCGGAGCAGGAATAATTCCCAGAAAGACATTGTCGTCAGAACAATCTTCGTTTCCCACAAACGGCGCCACTGATGAATTAAGAGATAGCTCTAGGGTGATTTTGTGTTATGTGATTATTCGTGGGTCCAAATAGTAAATAATAAATACTACGTGAAAGCACCTTTTTAGAGAGAGAAAGTGAGAGTTAGACTAAGTAGAGAGAGAAAGTAATATTATATTAATCAATCAGATTATGAGCTCGTGTGTGGTCATTTTATAGTATAATAACGAGCCTCACACACTTTAATTCTTACCTATAACACATTTAGCCCCTATATTTTCATATTTATTCATAATAACTATTTCTATTGTACTTTTTACAATACTTCCCCAATAAGAATATTTCCTTACACTTTTCCCATACATCTTTTATTCCCCCCCATCACACATAACTAGTAAGTACGAATAGTTTATAATGAATCGTTAGGTTCATGGTTTTGAGACGATACGATTTGTATAACTACCTCATGAAATGATTATTATAATTGGAGGTTTATTTTTGGATTTGGCTAAATCCGGTCCCTTTTCGATTAGCAGTCCCAATTTTAATAATTCCCCTACCAATTTTAAGTAGCCCCAGTTTTATATCCAAAACACCCCGATTACTTTTACTAAGTTCTAACTCTAAACACTAATCATTCCCAAAATAAAATCAGCCCCAAAACAAAAGCTTTTCCCTCTCTTCTTCTTCTTCACACCTCTAACTACGCACAATGTTGAAATTTTCTTTCAAGCATATATCTTTCTACAAGTAATCCAGGAGACTCAAACTCATTCAACAACAATAATGGGAAATGGGAAAGAGTGAGTTACTAAATTTATATCTTGTTTTTGCTATATATAATTTTTTTTCTAGATTTAGGCTTCATAGGGTGTTAGAATAGGCAAATGCATGTTTAATTATGTGTTTTAAGTTTCATATTGATGTTAGAAGGTTAGATTTACGGTTGAATTGGTGTTTTTGGGCTAGATTTGATTTGGGGTCGAGGTATTTTAATGTCTGGGTTCACCCGACGGGGCATATATGCATCAGAGAAAAGCTTTTTTTTTCCCCGCTGGTTAAACTCAGCCTCACCCGACGGGGACCTAGTTGTTTTGTTAGGTTTTAGTTATTTATTTTTAACTACGTATTTTTTTGCAGGCTCAAGGTATCTAGACCCGTCGAAGAGAGAGTGTAGAAGGTTGCTATGCGCGATCGAGAAGAAGTTCGGCGTACGAAAAAAGGTGACGGTGGTAGTCGGATGGAGGACGATTGGACCGAACGTGGGGACCGTACGGTGCACACGGAACGATCGGCGAGGCACAAAAAATACGACGCCACAAGGGAGCGTGGAGTTCGTCAACGATGTGTTCTCATAGAATAGGAGGAAGACGAGGAGACGGGGGTCCCCAAACCATTACCTCCAACTACTGTCCGCCCAAGGCTGTCCAACCGATCTAGAGCGATGGAAGAACCTTTTCCTCGAACAGAACAACATCATTCTCTTCGCGCATTACATGCAGCACGAGGCGTACTTCACGTTCATGGACGATGTAATTTTTAAAAAATTTGAATTAAATATTTACGATTAACTCTTAATATGTTATTTACCGTTTTTCCATGTTTATTTTTTTTTTCAGTCGTGATCTGGCATCACAGTCCAATTCAAGTATGGGCTCCTCGGTCAATAAGACCTTACCAAAACGTTGGGGGTCAGGGCTCTATTAGAAGAAAACATATTTTGGCCACTGATACGTCATCTGCCGAGGTACAACTCGCACCCACAGTTGGACGAGGTTTTCATTGAGAGGTGGCATCAACAGACGAACACCTTTCAGTTCTCGTTCAGCGAGATGACCATCATGTTGGACGACGTGCACATGATCACCGACCTCCAGCTCGAGGTAAGAATTATAGACGCCTTTCGGACGGAGTAGATAGATGAGACATATGAACGATATGAATATCTATTGGGAGTTTTGGCGGAAGTCGTGCAGCAGGATATGAAGGCGCATGAAGGGAGTGGTTTCCGCCTCCGATGGCTAAGAGAGAATTTATCTGGGCCCGCATATTTGGACACCAACGCCGCCATCACTACAGATATAAAGAAACAAGCCGCTTGGGCTTACATCATGTTTTTCCTTGCGTGTACCATCTTCACCAACACTAGCCAAAAGAACATCCAATGCAATTTTCTTCATCATTTTGATAACTTTGAGAAGCTCGACGAGTACGCATAGGATACGTGCGCATTAGTATGGCTATACAAGTACTTGGGGGCATTTCAAAACACTCTTTGAAGAGCTTAGTCAGTTTTTTGCGCTAGTAAAGAGTTGGGTGTACGACCACTTCCCAGTTTTTTAGGCAGCGGTGAATCTCGGTTATAGCCCGACCGATCAAAATATGCTAGTTGGGCGCCGAGAAAGCTGACCGGAGCCCTTATTCGCAGGAAGTCGTAGTACCGTGACATTCTCTCGGGGCTAATGGAGACGAATGTAAGTTTGTTTCTTTTCATTAAATTAAATTAAATTTGTGTTTATTGATACAATATTAACATGTTTAAATGTTTATTGTAGGTTATTTTCCGACCTTACAAACACGTTCGTGCAGAGAGACGAGCAAGAAATAGGGTTGTATCGCAACCCTATCCGCCTAATATTGGTGAGCGAGGCGTACCACCCAAACCGAGTGATGCATCAATTCGGTTGGATACAAGAGAAACCGATAGCTCCCCTTGTTCCTAGAACCGATCTATCAAGAGGAGACAATCTCTGTTACATGGTACAGGGTCGACACTGGACCAACTAGAGGGAGCATATATACGTCATCGATGAGTACTCACGACCCTTGGAAGGGAGTAGGCGAACGTCATCCCCCCAGTACGAACTGTACGTCAAGAAACACAGTTGTTTCAACATCACCCCTCGTATCCTTAGCCAGTGCTCGGTGGTGGATGTGGTGAACATGATAAATCGTGTTCGGCCGTTAGACGAGACACCCGAAGAGCTAGTGTCCTTCGCAAGGAAGGTGCTAGAACTCACATATAATTTGTAATCTTAACTTTAGCGGTTGACAAATAGTCAACCGCTAGTTACAATCTCTAACACATGAACTCACATATAATTTGTAATCTTAACTTTAAACCGGTGGTTGAACGTTTTTCAACCGTCGGTTGACTACCTCCCCGCTGGTTGACAATTGTTCAACCGACGGTTAGACACTAAGGGAATATATAATATATTTTTATTGCTTCCCGCCAAAACATATTAGCCCACAAAAGGAATGTTTTTTTCCCGCTAAGCTTTTGGGGATGTACCCTCCAACTAACTTATTATAATTAGTATCACCGAGATGTATCATTACACTTCAAAGGAATAAGAATGAGTGATTACCTGGAACGACCACGAAGATGCGAACCTCTTGAATGCATTTGAGTTCGTGAAAGGAACGCTTCGAGAGGAGAGTCCATGAATTGTTGATGCTGTTTTATGCAGAATGTTCTTCAACCACGGTATGGAGACCTTGTGTCCTGGATGTGTAATGCCCCGACCGCGAGGACGCGAAGAAGTGGCCGATAGGTTAGCGTATCTAAAAAACGTGGCAATACCGATTGAGTCACTTACTTACAAAGTGCGGACTGAATTCCACAATATATTCAGTATGGCATTTCAAAGTACTATTACTGAAGAGGTGGTGGAACATGCTTTGCAACAAATTCAAAAGAGAGATGACGCGATAGAGATTGTCGTTAGACTGAACCCAACTCTTGAAGAATCTAGCAAGGATGGACTGCTCGTCTGAGAAACGCTTCGAGTATTGGTGGAACTATCCTTCATCATGAAACTAAGTCTTTGTCTTCTATGTCAACTATGGGCTATTATCTTCCTTAATGTATTTTTAGTTATGTATTTTTAATTATTTATTTTTAATTATCTATTTTGAATTGTGTAATGTTTTAAATTAATGAAAACTTAGTTTTAAGAAGAAAAAGTCACAATGTTTTTAAGTTAAACGTCATAATAAATTACAATGATACAATGTAGTTCTGAAGTAGAAATCGTACAGCTAATGATATCGTGCTTAAACAAATGCGGATAAATCGATTACTTCGGGGGTGCAACTTGTAAGCTCTTCATATCTCCTGCAACGAGAGAAAATCGGCAAAGCCCAACCTTTCGCTTCTGGTGAGTACAACTTTAGGAAACAAGGATGTATCCTTGCGCATTGAGCCCTCGACTTAATCCCAAGCTGCAAAATGAAAACACGGTTAAATGAATTTCTTAATAATTTTTAAACTAACCGTCAACGGAATTAAATACTTACGTCCACAAAGTCGTTGTAGTTCACCCAACCCAATCTGATTTCCATTCTGTTTGGCATTTGAGGAGGTGCACCTCTTAACGTAATAAAAGTAAACCCAACATCTGAAGTTCAGTAATGTTCTACGAAATGAAGAATGCAGTTAAATGCAGAAGTGATTGAAACTCCCATCTCAGGCATGGACATCCAATGGTCTTTAGTACCCACGTTATTAGAGCACTTCACATGCTCCACAAAATCAATCAACTCCTCCATGCTTGTAAATATTTTAACATACACTGATGCATAATCTATCAACTCGTTGTAAAGGGCATCCCTTATCAACCTCCACCCATCTAGTTGCTCGTTCAATGCAAACGCTATCGAGCGGTACCCGCAATGGCCATCTGATTTAACATCGCTAATGGAATCTACGAAAGGTCTAACGTAGATAGAGAATTGGTTTAAGTATCCTTTGGGGTCTACCAAAGTTGCATTAGCCGGCATCGTAGAGCTTGACCTACAACCGACCGTTTCACTACAAAGCATCATCCCACTTGCTTGTGTTAGAATAACCGTATGTGCCTACCAAAATGCACCCACTTGTTAGTTTTCCACGTGACAAACTTATCACCGTATGGACCTAACCAACTTTCGGTATATTCAATTGCTTTCGGATACTCTTTGAAGTCATGGTGCAATTCATACTGATAGTCGTTGAAGGCTACTTCCGTTTCCACCAACATCATTTGATTCCACGCTTTCAAGAAGGTGTTGGACACTTTCTTCTCCTTTATATTTTTTTTGTTTTGCCCAAGATGTTCATGTTGATGTGCCATGGACACAACATGTGCGTTGCATTGGGGAACACTTCATCCACCTCTTTCAAAAGCACTAAATCTTTATCTGTAAAAAAAATGGACGGTGGTTCGATGGAGTGATTTACCATCAATGAATGTAAGCATTCTAACACCCATTTGTAGCTCTCAAATTTTTCTGCAGACATAAACCCAAAACCGATGTAGAAAGTGTTCCCGGTACTAGTGGCTCTAACGACCTCGTACAACATCATCCCGTATTTGATTACCTTGTACGTGTTATCCATTTCAATGACGTTTGGTAATGTCCGTAAAAAATCCAAACTAACCGGGTGCGCGAAGAAAAGCTCGTATATGACATCGCTTCCGTCTTCCGAATTTCTATGGAATTCGTAGTATTTCAACCTCTTTAGTTCACCCAACAAGTATTGTAATTGCGACCGACCGCCTTTCTCGATCTTGCGGTGTTTTACTTAAGCGTTGTACACGGTGCGCATTGAAGAAAAATTCTTAGGGTTCAATTTCTTCACCCCACCAAGAATGTCGCGGGGACGGGATCCCATTTTCATAGAAATAACTACAAAATCCATCTCTTCTTTGTTGAATCATCCCAAGTACGAATGACCTTCTTTGTTGGATGTAGTATCATGATTGTGAATGCCGCATTCGACCTCTAATCCCCAAAAATCATCATCCATCTTCTTTCCTTTAAGGGTGAATGGGCATCCGCATTTTTTCGTGTCGGTAGACTTCCTCTTTAGATGTTTCAGATCTACCAATTTTGTGTAAACTCCAAATCTTTCGCACACAAAAACTAATCTCAGATTTTTTCGAGCAAGTCTATCGCATCGATGTAATATAACCACAAACCCGTTGTCTAATGCGGTTTGCTTAACCCATTCAATCAACTCGTATTGAGTGTAGTGAGATTTGGTGTCGAACAAGTGGTTATAATCGACGGAGCAAGGCTCCGCCATTTCATCCTCATTCACCATGCTCAAATCATAAAAATCTCCCTTTAACTCTTCCTCCTCCTCGTACATAAAACAAACGTTAAATATTTCAATGCAGCACAAAAACAAAATGCTCGACTCGCACCGATGGTTGACAATTGTTCCACCGCCGGGAACGTTTTCAACCGCCGGTTAATAATAGCCCACCCTGCGGGGTGAACCAAAAAAATCTATTACATGTGAAAATAAACTAAGCTATGTCAACCAGCGGTTGACAATCACTATACCGACAGTCTAGATACTCCAAACCGGTGGTTGATGTTTGTAACAACTTCGGGGACCTAGTCCAAAAAAATTCTTCACACCTAACAAATTATCTTGGTTCAAAACCGGCTGGGCTAATCCTCAACCCCGGCGGTTAAAATCTAACTCCATCGGCGGTTAGGCATCGATTGCACCAGCGGGTGAGATGGCCTTCCCCGGTGGGGAAGGTCCATCTTAAGAATTGTTAGTTCTCCATCTCCGCCGGTTGAATAGGCCTCCACCGGTTGGGAAAGCCGGGTCCAAAATCCACTAAAAACCAAAATAAAATATTCTTGGTTAAAGAGGAAAAATGTAAAAGACTATTTATTTAAAAAGATTCTTTCAAATTTGGAAATTGTTAACAAAATTGGACTCTAATTTAACAAAAACCTTTATTTTCCGTTGTGAGGAACGATGATTCTATATTCTTATTATACTACAACCAACATTTTACTCATTATATGCAGAAAACATAACCTCATTCAAACACTTTAAATAAATGTTTAAACTTTTTTACTCCAGATTTTTAGCACCAAATAGATATCGTTCATGAAAAATGGTCGATTTCCACAAAATATTATTGTTTTAAAAAACTAATAAAATCATTTGTTTACTAATAAAGTTAGATGACAAACGTAACAAAGGATATGAAGGTGAATCACGCACAAGACCAGTAGGATCAAGTGCAGCCGTTACAACTACATTTGGAGTATAGCATAAAAGTTTGGAAAGTTGTGAGCCATCTGTATAGGAGGGTAAATGAGTTTGCAAATTCTCGGTACTAGCCGTGCCTTTATTATACGGGCAACCGGCTCTGCTCTATTACTAACTATATGGATAAAAAAGTATATTATATATAGCAGTTCTCTTTTTTATAAAGGCAAAATTTTGATACATGTTATATTTGTGCCACTAAGCTTCATTCGTCTTCAAAACGAGTTATTTCAAATTGTTGCATTAAAAACACACCTTTTTACTTCAACTTTTTACTTTAACTCTAATTTTTTACTCGATCAGATTTACTTTCTTTAATTTTTTACCCTAAATCTTTTATTTACCCACTCATAAACCAAACTCTTAACCATGTACCCCACTGCCCAAATACCAAACTGCTTCTTCTTCTTCTCATCTTTCTCTCAGATCTGAAACCCATAACCCATAAATCAGCTTAGAGAAAAGGGAGTTTTCATTAGTTTTTATCTTGGTTTTATAACACATATATGTATATATTAATCTTATAGTTTTTAACAATATACCTTTTTCAATCTAGAATTCAAATCTCTTTTGAATTCGATAATTTAGCTTTCTAAGTCAGGGATAATTATAGTAATAATATGATATTAATGCTTGTTTATATCAAATTAATTACCAGAGCGCACACACAACAGCACAGAACCTCGAAACCTCGACTTCTTCTCATGTGTCACCGGCAATCCAATCGACGACTGCTGGTGTTGCGACCGCAAATGGTACCTCCACCGTAAACGCCTGGTCAACTGTGGTATCGGCTTCGGCCGAAACGCCTTAAGTGGTCGCGACGCAAATATTAGGTCGTTTCAGATCCAAACGACTACGATGCCGTAAACCCACGACACAACGCACTACACCGTGCTGTTATCCAAGACGAGCCACTATGGATCGTCTTTAAACGAGATACGATAATTACATTTAAACAAGAACTTATTATGAACAGCTTCAAAACCATTGACGGACGTGGGTCTAACGTACACATAGCTAATGGAGCTTGTATCACGATAACAAGATGAACTCGTCCTCACACTATTACTGAACTTCGCCATAGAACCGTCATTGTCACTCTTCTGTTTTGTAACAGACATTGTTTTCGACCTTGACATTGTGACCGTCTTTCCCATCATCATCTTCCTCATCGTTGAATCCAAGATCCAATGACTCCAAACCGTCGTCTTGAACACATACCTTAGGATGATACTACGAATGTGTTTCAATCTCTAGATGTTAAACTTTACATATTGAGTTCAACAACTAATGTCATATTAGATAGGAATTAGGTATCTTAACATGAGAGATTTCAGATGACTTTAATTCCATCCCAAAAGTTGATTTATGCACAAGATCTTTACTTAACGATTTGATTAAATGATCGGCTAAATTATTTTGAGTCCTCACAAACTCTACTTAAATAACATCATGCGCGATGTGCTCACGAATCATACTTTTTCTAACACCTAAGTGTCTAGACTTGCCTTTGTATGCTTGTCTATATACATGGGCTAAATCGGCTTCACTATCACATTTGATAGATACCGGTGATATCTGTTTGGGCCAAAACGGAATTTCATACATTAAATTTCTTCGCCCTTCAGCTTCTTTACTAGTTGTTGTTAATGCCATAAACTCGTATTCCATTGTTGAATCGGTAATACAAGTTTGTTTCTTCAATTCCCAAGAGATAACACCTCCCCCAATTAAAAGTACCCATCCACTTGTGGAAAAGTGGTCTTCCATATGAACATCCCTCAAGTGTAGAAGGAAATCCAATATAAGTCAAACCATAATTCTTGGTTCCTTTCAAATACTTGAATACTTGATTTAAAGCTTGCAAATGAAGTGAACTAGGATTTCTAATATACATACTTAGCTTTCAAACAGAAAAGGTAATATCCGGCCTAGCGCTAGTCATGACATATATAAGACACCCGATGGCTCTTGAGTATTCAAGTTGAGATACACGAGTACCTTTATTAGGTAGAAGGTTAAAACTATGATCTATAGTTGTACTTATCGGAGAAAAATCTTTAAAATTAAACTTAGTCAATATCTTATCAATATAATGAGATTGCGAAATTGATATACTATTGTTATTTCGCTTGATTGTTATACCAAGAATCATTTCAGCTTCCCCCAAATATTTTATTTAAAAATTAGATGATAAGAATTTATTCGTTTCATCAACCTAATTTTGATCAGTACCAAAAATCAACATATCATCAACATATAAACAAATCATAACTCTTTTAACAAGATTATCAAATTTGTTATATACACACTTGTCCGCTTGATTAAAAATAAATCAATTAGAAAATATCACATTATCAATTTTTTATGGCAATCTTTTGGTGTTTGTTTCAAGCCATACAAAGATTTTTTCAACTTGCACACTTTGTTTTCACAACCATGCATGATGCATGATAAACCCTTCCGGTTGTTTCATATAAATATCCACATCCAAATCATCATTCAAGAATGCAGTTTTCACATTCATTCGATGAATTACAAGATTATATACAGATGCAAGTGCAATTAACAATCTAATAGTAGAAATTCTAGCAACCATAGCATAAGTATCAAAGAATTCAATTCATTATATTTGTCTAAAACTGTGGATAACCAATCTAGCTTTATACCTTTCAATTGTACCGTCTACTTTCATTTTTCGTTTAAAAATCCATCTATTTCCCAATGATTTGCATGTATTATTATGCATGATAAACTCTATCTCGTCTTAAATAGCTTCTTTCCATAATGTAGCATCCCTTGATTTCATAGCATCACTAAAAGCTCTTGGATCAGCCTCAATAAAAAAATAGTATTAATATAGACATAAAGTTGAAAATCATATCTGAACGACTTAGATTTTCTAGCTCTACTACTTTTCTTTAGTTCAGATGATTCAGGTTTATAGAAAATACCACCCAATATTTTCACTATGCAATAGTGAAAATATTTTGGAAACTCGGTTAACATTATCCAAAGGTTTTCTAGTTATTTTAGTTAGCATGCAAGTCTTACATTTTTCATTGTTTGCATCAAGGAGGAATAAGGCTCATTTTCGACATGTCCTTAATTCTTTCAAAATGAACATGTCCTAATCTAGCAGGGTATAACTCTGTTTTATTCAATTTTTTACACATACTAGTGGAAGCCCTGCAAACAGAAACATTTTGGAACGAAACATTAATATGTAACATAAACATATCATTACATAAATATCTGAATCTCATAAATATACCATATTTTGACAATACATACTTGTCATTTGTGTACACTTGTTAGAAACCATAATTATTTAAAACAACACTAGACAAAAGATTTTTTTCAAATCACATGAACATACAAGACATTGTTTAATAATATTTATTTTTAGAAGTAAATAATAACTTAACATTTCCTACATATTTAATTGGTTTGGTCATAATATTTCTCATCTTAAGTGAAGATCCATCTTCAATTGGGTAAAAATTACTGAGCCACCAAAGATCCTGACATACATGACTTGTTGCTCCCGAATCAACCCACCGTGCAACATCGTCCTCCTGCACATTAAATTCCTCAGATATTAAAGATATATAATTTTTAACATAATTAAAATTCTAAAATAAAATATGACCTTGTTGCTTTCCATGATCCTTCAATCCACTTGAACCAATATTGTTTCCACTTTAACCAGCATTGTTCCCACTTGGACCAACATTTTTTTTGCCTTTTCTAACTTGAAAATCCCTCATAAACTCACCAGGTTTTCCATATTTCCAACATGTCATTTTAGGATTTTTATTGAAATAATTGTTGTTTTTGTCGTTGCCTTTAAACTTTTGTTTATTCCCCTTATCTGTATTTACATTCTTGAAGAATCCACTGTTTTCAG
Source organism: Limnanthes douglasii subsp. nivea (assembly GCA_036936605.1). NCBI lineage: Eukaryota > Viridiplantae > Streptophyta > Magnoliopsida > Brassicales > Limnanthaceae > Limnanthes > Limnanthes douglasii. Next base: position 195,266,828 of record JAUPFV010000004.1, on the reverse strand, counting down.
CCATAATTACATGTAGGTTTCCTACTTGGTTTTTACCCTTAAGATTACAGATTTCATCTTGATCCCTTAGAGACTTCAATCACAAAATGATTACCAAGTTCTACTAAAGTTATTTTTTCCTTGTTGTGTTTGAAAGTATGTTTAAAATCCTTCCACGAAAGAGGAAATTTATCAAAAACATAAGACACTAAAATACATTCATCCATTTTCATATTATGTTGAATGAATTGACCCATAATTCTTAGCAATTCACTGTGTTGTTCTATCATAGGTCGAGAATCAACCATTTTGTAATTAGTGAAATTATTGACCGTGAAGTTTCTACATGAAGCATCTTTTGTGATATGTTTTGATTCAATGGAATTATGTAATTATTTTACACATTCTACATTTTGATATACATCAAAAAGATTATTAGACATATCATTTAATATGTGGTGGAGACAAATGTAATCATCATTCTCCCACTTGTTGCGCCTCTTTTTTGTACTGGCGTTTTATTCTTAATGATCTACGCGCAGCGGGTACTCCGGACATAAACAAGCTTTAGGGTAGTCAAGATAAAATGTACATTTTCTGCCAACGTCTGAAATCATGTCCTTCGAACTTATCTAGTTTAACGAAGTTGCTTGTCAAATCCTTCGTTGATTCTCCTTAGTTTGTCATCTCTATCTTCTTAAACAAGAACAAATAATTTCAATATTTTGTTGGGAATAATGTTTGGTTTCTGGATAAATCTCTGAAGTCTGGTTTATCAATTTCAGATTGAAATTGTTTTTGAGGTTTTCCAAAAACTCAATTAGATAAAATCGGAGAGAATTCTATCAAAGAGTGAGTATGGATAATATTGCGTGATATATTCTTTTTCAATAGAACCCTGAATATATTCTATTTTGACCCTGAATATATTTGGAAAAACAATCAACTTTTCAAATTCAAATTTCTGTTGGCGTGCAACAATAGCATATTCATCGAACATCTACGATTTGACCTCGTTAATTATAATATAATCTAACAAGCATGCACTTCGCACTCAACGAGTTGTTCAATAATGTATCATGATTACATTGTTCGACTAGTCAATCCAATTACACTAAAATATCTATGAGATTTAAATTTTTTATTATTTTTTATACGTAAAATTTATTACAAGAATATACGTTAAATATACAACTAATCGTGGAAACCTTAATTTATTATTATAATATTTATCATCTACATTATTTAGTAAGTGATATACCTCGTGAAGAGTTTTCTATTTGGACTTGACATTATTTAGGGAAAGGTTTAGGTCTAAAGCTTTGACATAATCTATGATTTGAGCCCAAAGCTTTGGACCGACCCGGTTCAGATCTTAAACAACTAATCATGTAATAGTTGGGTGAGTTGTATTCGAAAAACTATTCTTGAACTTTTTAGCGACTATCTCTATTTATGTTTTTCCTTTCTTCTCACTTTTAACAGTTTTTTCTTCATCATACAATTTCTCATCTTTTTTTTTCTATTATGTGATCTTCATTTAAATTGAACAGATGGATTTTGAGTCCAACCTTGTTTCTCAATAACCTAAATTGAGCGCAAGTTAGAGATTTCATGAGAGAATCGACAGTTTGATCATATGACGGAATGAATCGCATTTCCAGAAACGTCTGATTATTTTGTCATGAACAGCATGGACGTTGACCTCTTTTCTTTTTTGCACGTCGAATACAAGATTATATGCCAAAGAACCAGCACATATGTTATCACACCGCACAAATGGAGGCCAGTCTAAAGGAATTTGAAGCTCATGCATAATGGATTGGAGCCAGATAAGTTCATAGAGAAAATTGGCTAACGCTTTGTACTCGAACAAGAAACAAATTTTTACTTTTTGAAGGACCGTGAGATTAAAGAAGGAGTAAGAAATACACAATATCCTCTGATAGATCAATGATCATTAATAGAACACGGCTAGTCAGCATGAGATAATGTACTGGCAAGAAGTTGAAACGAGGGTTTCAAATGAATTCCAAGACCCTTAGTTCCAAATAAGTAGCATAATATTCATTTTACATCTTGTAGATATACATCTGTGAGTCCTTTGAGAAATTGGGATAACTTGTTTACAAAAAATGATATGTGAGGTCGTGGGTATTACAAGTACTAAAACGAACCTAAAAAGTTGTTATATATTGCAGGGTCAGGAATAAGATCATTGTCTTGAAGAGACATCGACTTCTTAGAAACCATTAAAGTATCGTAGGATTTAGAGTTTCTCATGTTAGTAGATTCAAGTAAGTTTCACATATACTGTTTTTTAGTTGTCCATTGTTCTCCCTAAAATCCCTCATACCTAGGCATTGGTTAAGGTTTCCCATATATTTCAGAGAAGACATAAAGTTAAGGCGTGTAATAAAACCTTGTAGATCTTGGGATATTTTCCAAGTGACAATTATATCATAAAGATAAATACAGATGATTAATGCTACTTGTCTTGTGATATTGAAGAACATTTGTAATGATACATAAATTTTTGAAAACCCTAACTTATTAGGATGTCGTTAAGCCTTGAAAATCAGGATCTTAGGGTTATTTTTAACCCATAATTTTATTTTATAAAACCTGCATACATGTTTTGTTTTTAAGGGGTGCTCATAACAATTGGTTGTAACATCTAGATTGTTTCTTGTAAATGATCATTAAGAAACTCATTGTTGATTTCAAATTGGCGGATACCCTAGTTTTCGGGCACAGCAATGCATAATATCAGCATGATAGTATATGCTAATGACTCGGCTGAAAGTTTCATCAAAGTTAACCCTGGAGATTTATAGAAATATTTAATCACCAAACATACTTTACATCTTTGCAAGGAACCATCAGATCTATATTTAGTTCTATAAACCCATTTTCTTCGTACTACATTCATGTTATAAACTCACGGTGTCAAAGATCATATCTGATTTTATTGTAGGGCCTAAAAATAAACATGCATTTCCTTAAGCCAGTTGGCATCAGAAAATACATGTTTAAAACTATTCAGTTCCTTAGGTAGATTCAAAATTGTGTTGGTAAGACCATTCTAAATATTTTTAGGCTTCGAAATACCAACCTTGGACCTGTTATACATGGAATGTGTGTTAGTTGAAATGGATGGATTGTTGGTAGCATCTAATAAGGTAATATTAGAGGAGTAAAAACGTTTTTAGATAACTTTGCTAGGTAGAAAATGGTATGTCTGCAACTTGAGAGATGTATGATTGTTTTCTTATGTAGAAAGTAATTGGTTTTCTAATCTCAAGTGTCTGTTTGAGTAAGGTATTTGTGAGATACACTATGTTCTACACCCATAGACTAAATCATTTTTATCCGACCGTAAATGTTTTGTTGTGTTTTGTGTAGGTTTAGCTGGGAAAGGGGCACTATGAGGATGATATTGATCTGTAGCAGCATAAACAACGAGTAAAATCTCTTCTTCAGTAGAATTATAGGAATTACGATTGTATTACATTGGACTGTCAATGGAATGAGACACATGAACCTTACAAAAAAGTAATGAATCAATTAGAATAAGAAATATGAACTAAAGACTCAGGTTTCCTAGTGTTTAAAAACTGACAAGAACATGAAAATTCATCCTCATTGAAAATTACATGTCTAGATATGATGATTTTCCGAGTACAATTAACACATTGATACCCCTTGTGTGTTGCAAGGTATCCTAAGAAAACACATTTCAGGGAGTGGAAGGTGAATTTATGTTGTTGATAGGGCGTAATACAAGGGTAACAGGAAAAACGAAATACTGTAAGAAAAGAGTTATCGGGTTTCATATGGTATACCAACTCATATGGTTTTTATTTTCTAGGATAGGAGTGGAAAGTCTATTTATTAAGTATGTAGTTGTGCTAAAAGCAACTGAATAATAGGAGAAAGGTAGTTGAGACTAAGCCAATAAAGTTAGGTTAGTTTCAACAATATGTATGTGCTTGTTCTTTGTCCTAGCATTTGGAGAAGAGGTATGGGGACATGACATCATTAGGTTAATCCCACTGCTCTTAGTGAAAGCTAGAGAGGGCTTGTATTCTCCACCTCCATCAGTTTGTAAGACTTTAATTTGTCATTCAAACTAGTTTTTCACTAGTTTCTTTAACTCTAGAAAAATTGGAACCGCGTGACTCGTTTGTTTAAAAAGATACACCTATGAGAATCTATTGTAGTCATCCAAAAAGAGGATATAGTATTTGAAACCATTTCTTGTTTGTGTGGGAACTGCCCTCACAAATCTGTATGAACAGGATCCAAAATGTTAGATACATGAGATTTAGCTATAAGAAATGGTTGTCTGTGAGAGTTTCCAAACTGATAGTAATCATAGAAATTCAACTATTTTTGATTGATTAAAACATTAAATTGACTAAGAACCTTAGATTACACCTTAGAAGGTGGATGTCTTAATCTCATGTGCTTATTATAAAGTAAAACAAAACAGACTTAGATTATTGTGATAACTTAGAACTAAAGACTCTAAGACTCTCATTCATTGTCTTGTCAATAAAATACAAGCCCTTCTTAACCTTCCCTATTAGAAGAACCTTCCTTAACAAATTAATATCTTCAAAAACACTCAACAAACATTTGATTTTGATAGGTTTTTTTATAAACACAAAGTAAATTCTTAAAATTTGTAGGGATATGAAGTATATTATTTTGGTTAACTTGTTTATTTTCTCAATCACGCAACCTAGAGTTACCAACATATCTAATCGAGCATTTTTTTACCATTACCAATGTGAACTGAGACATTACTTCCTTAGTCCACCCTTTTGCTCAAAATAATCGGGTTGTGAGGTACATGATGAGGTCCCCCTGTGGTGTCATTGTTTTGATCTTGTGTCACAAGATAAGCATCTGAATGTTATCTTTTTTGTTGTTATGTAGGTATAGAACCCATATCAAGATAAGCATCTGAATGTTATCTTTTTTGTTGTTATGTAGGTATAGAACCCATATCATTTAGGTCATCACTAAAGTAGCATGTGGTAGCAACATGGCCAAACTTGCTATAGAGCTGGCAGGTTTACCTGATTGGAGAGTACATTCCTCCCTTACCCCCTCTCTAAGTTTAGTTACTTATCCTTCGTAATTATTTTGATACTTTCTTCTATAAACACGACCGTGACCTGTAGTATAGCTGTATAATCTGGAATGGATTAAATCTGGTTCTATAGAGAGATAAAGAGTGAGGTTAATTTTTAGAGAGAGAAAGTAAAACAGAAGAAGATAGTTTGCTAGTGAAAAGTCTCATCATCATTAGGTTTAGCCTTGCCCATTATATCTAGGGGTCAATACTTATGCGTAACTGAATTAGTTTCACAAAAGGTCTAATTACAGCTAGTCTTTTATCTTCATATAAGACTCTAAATATATCCCATAACTATACAACTTTTCATATAAGAGTTTATTTATTACATTATGGTCCTCAATATTTTATATCATTATTAGGAGCCTCCCTAGTTCATATGAAAGTCAATGAATGAGAACTAGTTGCCATCAGAAATCTTCATCAGTAGAAAAAATCCATATTGCCATAGTCTAATCTGCTTTGAGTTAGTTGATCCATTTTTCTTGACAACACATCTTATCCTCGAATCAATGCAACCTTTCGTTAATGCTTAGAATATTTTCATTTGGAAATATGAACTAATTTTCTCTCAATGGTCATAAACGTTCGAAGCAAAAATCGAAAGTGTGACGATTCCCAAAGGATTAGGTCTCCCACTAGGCTTGTCATGTAGCATGTTTCAAGCTTTCCTTTTCACATAACTGTTTGGTATACCACCCAATGGTTCCTTCCACCTCTTCCACTTCTCTGCAATTTTTTTTCTTTCACCTCTATAAATATTCTCGTGAGCCACTTTTTGTTTCACAAATGCATTTTAGAGAGAGAAAGTCTATTCACACCATAAATTTCTTGCTACCTTCATCTGGATAACTACCGGAAAACTCAAATTCACCCATCCTTCAAGTCAGTATATGAGAATGCATCCAAAAAACAAAAAAGCAAAAAGCAAAAAAGAAAAATCCAAAAAATCCAGAACACTAATCTACCAAAAAAACCCATTTTGGTTCTTACGATTACTTCTGCATTAGTAAACGGGCTAAAAAATATATAGCAACTAGATTGATAAGCAACACTCCTCGTTTCTCCACTAAAACAATACATTACTGTAATTTTGATCGAAATCTAAATTTTCCTGTGTTTCCAAATTCATCCATCTCAGAAAAAACCAAATTAACAAAAACCCAATCACTAAATTCGCCTTGAACTTCATCATTACTACCTAAGTCACCGCCTCGAATCTCTTCTACAACACTCACTCCTCGAATTCATCATAAAATAACCCAAACAAGATTCACTTCAAGGAGATCAGAAGAAACTCCATCTTCTCTCAGTTCAGAATCTCCTCAAAAACTGTGCAAAGAGACTCCTGAAGTCCAGCTAAAAACTTACCTCTCCCAAAGCATTCCCAGAAAGACAACATTTATAGTTGAAAGACGATGCTGACAACACTTCAGCTTCTGCTACCCAAAACATTGCAACCAACCTTTCAGCATCTTCTCCTCCCCTGAGGGAAGTTGTTGAGATAATTACTGAATCTCAACAAAATTCCCCAAATAAAGAGAAAAAGGAACCAGTCTCAACTTCCAACCCACCTCAACTTATAGATGACACTTTCGAGGATGAAGGTGATTTCGAAGCTATTCATTCAAATTTTGAGGCTGACACTGAAGATGATGCTTTGAAAGACACTGAAGCTGAAATAGAGGATGAAGCTTTGAAAGAAACTAACAGTGAAATGGTTAAGGGTGCTTCGAAAACAAGAGCCCTGAGGATAAGAGGAAAGAAAAAAGATCATATTGAACTTCCCGATGTGCTTGTTGCTTCAGTAATTGTAAATTTAAAGCCATATTTCCCATAATACATTGTGGCACTAAACAATATGCCATACATGTATTATCCAGAGTCTTAAGCTGCTTCTCTGAAAAAACAATGGGGAATGTTAGATAATATATCTCTTCGATTTCCAAAAGAGAGAGAGACTCAACATAACTATGGAAAATATGAGTTGGTTGCTTATCCTGAGATCATCAATTAAGGGATTTGATTTCCGTTGGATCCAATGATAGAGGAGTACTTCGAGCTCATAGACCTTTACCCTACACAAGCTACACCCAACCAGTGGTTCACCATTTTATCAGTGATTATAGCCTCCAGACTTGCCCAAATTCCTCTTTCTATTCAAGACTTCATCGCCTTAACAAAAATTTCGAAGGGACCTCCTCTGCTTTTCTATTATCTCAGTCATGATGATGACCTTAATATTATCGATGACTTGCTTGAGGCTACCTAGTTTTGAAAACAAAACTTTGTCTTCGTATCTAGGGCATAAGAAAACGGAAAGGAGATGCTTGACGAGAACCCATCACGTCTTAACCTCGTCTACAGGAGTAATAGTAAGCTTTTGCTCTTCCATGTTCTGTTGTTTCCTTAACTAATTTGGTTTTAGGTTATATTTATTTTTGTGTTGTATCTAGAAATTTCGAGGAGATATAAACTTCGTCAAAATGACGCAAAAGATATTCTCAGCAAATTGGCTCATTCGGTAGAAAATACGTGAGGAAATGGATTACACTCAGTTTTTCTGCATATAAACTTTCTCAACAGTTATTTGTGGAGGATCAATATGGTGGTTGATCTCCCCAAAAATTTGATCGAGCCACCAAATCCTATCATGGTTGTCAAAAGACTCGTAACACATGATTGCAAAGTATTTTGTCAGGTTCCAAATAGATTGGACAACTACTTTTCCGTAAAGAAGAAAGACAAAATGAATGAAAAACTAGCTAGCACATCTGGTGCTAGCCCTTCAGCGAACCCGATTCCACAGACAAAGGCAAAAAAAAACAGCAGAATAAAACCTTCCTACTATTGAAAAGGAAGTGGAGGTCAGTCTTCTCCGAAGAGGAAGAAAAATTATGCTTCGAAGAAAAAGAATAGTACCTCCAAAACACCACCTTATAGTAAAGCAAAAACGAATCGTGCAGAAAACCCCCATGAAATGATTCCTTCTGAGGCTAATGATGATGAGTTCATCGTAGTGGAAGATCAGCAAAGAGAAGCTCCAACGGAATATTCCCAAAGAAACGATCATATTAATCTTGATGATTCGATCAATACAGAAGGGCCTCAAGATATTGATAGAGACATGGGTTCATGGGTCCAATAGATTCAAGACCAACTACAATAATTTGGTCAGGTGATTTCCTTCTTCTTCCTAAACTGACTAGGTCAGAAATTTCTTTTCCAACATCAACCTCTACTCTTATTCCCTACATTAATCCAAGATTCATACCTACTGAAGAACCATCTGAAGAGGTCACACTTGCTCTGCAACCGTTTACCGACCTTGGAGCTACAACACAAAAGTTGTGTAAATAAGTGAACTATGCTCGGAGCCATTTGGAAACAATGGCTAAGGATATGACACCTCATTAAAGACGTTTATTGATAGCTTCGAATATTTACATAACACCTCATTAAAACATACATGGGCCAACAAGGTTGTAAAGAGTATGTCAGTTATTTCAAAAAAAAACAAAAAACAAAATCATTCCCAGTATAATTTTAGATGTTCTATATTCCATGGATGTTGAAGCATCCTCCCCTACTCCTCACAAAGGAGATAAGAACCCGGTTTTATTGTTTCCATGACCAAATAAGGACCTTCCCAATTCATGGTCACCTTTCTGAGGCGCTTATCCTTTGTATGAAGATATACTTTCCTTAAAACCTCATCCACAACTTTGAAATCCCTCCTTTTTACCTTCAAATTATACCGTTCAAATCGATCAGGTCGAAATCTGTTCGTTTTCATTTATCATTCAGGTCCTCGAAAAATTGAAGTACTTTGTAAGAAGGTAATGTAGATTCTCCAAGACTAGAAACATACATACCATACACCAAGGAAAAAAGAGTTTTTTGAGTGGCCTCTCTATGAGTCCTTCGATAAGCCAATAACACGTCTTAAAAATAGTTAGGATTTTTCCTACAGCCTCTGTCAAATTCTTCTTTAGGCCTTCTAAAATGGATCTATTTGTTACCTCCACCTGACCATTTTTCTTGGGGATGAAAAAGGTGTACCAAAACATTGTATAATACCCCTCAAAGCACAAAAAGAAGCCATTTCTCTGTTGTTAAATTGAGGACCATTATCTATGGTAATTTTTCGAGGAACCCCAAACCGGTAACAAAATTATTCACAATGAACTTAATAACATCATTGGCTTTTGTTCCAGAATACGGTCTAGCCTCTGCCCACTTCGAAAAATAGTTCACTGTTACAATAATCATTTGGCGTCCTTCAGAAGCCATAGGCAATGGTCCTACCAAATTTGTTCCTCATCTGTCAAAAGGGATGGCCTCAGTAATAGACATGAGTAGAACTGCAGGTTTATGAATAGAATTTTCAAATCGTTGTCAAGTATCGCAGCCTCGAACCAAACTTTTAGCATCGTTCGTAATTGAAGGCCGATAATAGCCTGCCAACAAAACTTGACGTGTCAAAGCCTTGAACTCACAATGTGATGAACCGTCACCATCATGTAACTCACAAGAGTCTTGTTTATTCAAACAACGTAACAATGGCCTACTAAAATATTTCTTGTATAACACCTCATCCAATACAACATAGTCATGAGCTTTATACTTCAATTTTGTAGCCAATTGCACATCTTGAGGAAAAGTTCCTCTTATTTCAGGATATCAGTCCTCCAATCACTCTGAACTAACCGTGTTAAAATCGAAGGACTTGTCTATAACAAAATCCAATGATACTCTTATGTGCAAGAAGTAGTTTGCAAAGAATCAGCAATTGTATTGTCTCCTCGACCAATATATTCTAAAATAACATAGTCAAACTAAATAGTCAAATTTTGAAGCGAAGGCTTTATTCATTAACCACTGATACATTGCTCCAGCAGTCCTCAATCCAAAAGGTATAACCCTATAACAATGCAAACCTTGATCAATGATGAATGTGGTAATCTCTTGATCTTTTGGATCCATCTGAATCTGGTTATATCCTGCAAAAGCATCCATCAAAGACAAAAATTTATTTCCTGAAGTGGAGGAGTCAATCAGCTGATCTATTCGAGGAACGTGAAATGGATCTTTAGGGCAAGCTCAAATAATATATGTGAAGTCAACACATATTCTCCATTTCCTGTTCTTTTTTTTACCCACCACTAGGTTTGTTGTTCATAAAGGATATTGTGGCTCCCTTATATGTCTGACCCTTGAGAGACGATTCACCTCAGTCACAATAGCCTCTGATTTTTCAAAAGAAAAGGCACATCGTTTTTGGATAACAAGTTCGATCTTCAGATTTATAGCTAAGTTGTGACATATCACCTCGATTGGGACCCCTAACACATCTTTTGTTTCCCAAGTGAAAACATCCAAATTATGAAACAAAAATTGTACCAACTGCTGACGTAAAGCTGGGGTCAATAATATTCCTATTCGAAGATATTTCCCTACTCTTTTATGCTTTCACTTACCATTAAAGATTCTGGGGTTTCCCTTGGATCAGCAACCCTCTCTTTTGTTTCTGAGGTCAACCCCCCTAATTATTATTCAGCCATTCGATCTTCACTGCCTGAACCTCGAATTTGAAGAGTTGTTGCATAACATTCTCTAGCTACCTTTTTAACACTTCGGAGAACCCCAACGCGATCTTCGATAACATACTTCTAACATTAGCGGGGTGGATACAACTGCATACATCCTCGAAAGCCAATATCTCCCAAAAATTGTATTATAATTGGTTGGACAATCCACCACCATGAATAAAACTTGAACCTGATTTCTAAAAGGCCCATTTCCCAAACACACTTCACCCTCGAATTCTCCAATCACCTAGGCTGTGACACCTGTAAACTCAATTATAGTACTATCTAATTGAAAAATTCAAGGAGGATTCCGCATCCTATCCTATGCTGACTTGAACATACATTTGCAGAGCTTCTTGTAAATATCGGAACGCGTCGGATTTCAATAACAACTACTTCTGCTCCAATAACTACTGCATCTTTGGGAGAACCTGTAGTGCCTCTCAAATCATCCTCATCGAAAAGAATAAGGGAACATCTCTCTTACCATACAAATGAGTAGACATCTCTCCTTCTATTTGAGTAGCGAGACTCACTACATGCCTCTTTCTAGATCTATTAGTGTTACCAGTCATAGTATCTTCTCCAAAAATTTCCAAGGACTCCAAGTATTCACATAAACTTCGAACTCACCCTTGTTTCAATGGCTCATTCACTCCCATCAAAATAATCGCTCTGGATCTGTGTCTAAATGCTCCGAAGAAATATCGAAATCATCGAACTTAGAATCCAGAATAATTAGATTTTCTTCCTATGAATTGGGATTTGATGCTTGCGAAGTTGATGCAACGGGAACCTTTGATCTACTGTTAAGCCCTTTAACATAAGTTGTTAGTTTTCAATTTTTAATTAAAGTTTGTACTTCATTTTTCAAAGTTATACAATATGCAGTATAATGCCATATGTCATTGTCCTATTTACATAACCTGTTATTACTCTCTTCCTTAGGTCTATTTATTGGAGTAGGATTTTTAAAACTCACATATCTATTTTCCTTTTCATAAATTGCAGTAACATTTTCAGTTAAATCAGCATAGTATTATAGCCCTATCCACTTATTTGGCCTTGGTCTTTGATATCGATACCTTGTAGCCTGAGTTGAGTACCCTCTTGTTCGAGGAGGAAAACTAGTGTTGTTCCTTAGGCGCGATGGTTGGGTCAAGTTCGAAGAGTGCCCCTGACTATTTGGCACTTGTCCTGAACATTTCTGACAAGGTCCAACCACTCTTCGAACTCTAGTCGATTCTTTATACGTTCCTCCACCAGTCTTCAATCGAAAATGCATAACCTTATAACAATGCAAACCTCGATCAGTGATGTGGTACTCTCTTGATCTTTTGGATCCATTTGAATCTGGTTATACCTTGCAAAAGCATCCATCAAAGACAAAAATTTATTTCATGAAGTGGATTCAATCAGCTGATCTATTCGAGGAACATGAAATAAATCTTTAGGGCAAGTTCAATTAAAATATATGAAGTCAACACATATTCTCCATTTCTTATTCTTCTTTTTAAACACCACTGGGTTTGTTCTCCATAAGGAATATTGTGCCTCCCTTATATGTCCGACCCTTGAGAGACGATTCACCTCAGTCACAATAGCCTCTGATTTTTCAAAACAAAAGGCAGGTCGTTTTTGGATAACAGGTTCGATCTTCAGATTTATAGCTAAGTTGTGACATATCATCTCGATTGGGACCCCTAACACATCTTCTGTTTTCCAAGCGAAAACATCCAAATTATGAAAACAAAATTGTAGTACCTGCTCACGTAAAGCTATGGTAAGTAATATTCCTATTCGAAGTACTTTCCCTACTCTTATATGCTTTCCCTTACCGTTAAAGAACCTGGGGTTTATCTCGGATCATCAACCCCCTCTTTTGTTTCTTAGGTCAACCCCCTTATTGTTATTCAGCTATTCGTCTTTACTGCATAAACCTCAAATTTGAAGAGTTTTTGCATAACATTCTCTATCTACCTTTTTATCACTTCGTAGAACCCCAACACAATCTATGATGACATACTTCAATCATTGGTGGGGTGGATAAAACTGCATACATCATTGAAAGCCAATATCTCCCAAAAATCGTAATACAATTGGTTGGACAATCCACCATCATGAATAAAACTTGAACCTTATTTCTAAAAGGCTCATTTCCCAAACACACTTCACCCTCGCATTCCCCAATCACCTGGGATGTCACACCTATAAACTTAATTATAGTACTATCTAATTGAAAAATTAAATGAGGATTACGCATCCTATCCTATGTTGACTTGAATAGAACATTTGCAAAGCTTTTTGTATCTATCGGAACGCGTCGGATTTCAATAACAGCTACTTCTGCTCCAATAGCTACTGCATCTTTGGGAGAACCTGTAGTGCCTCTCAAATCATTCTCATCGAAAATAATAAAGGGAACATCTTTCTTACAATACAAATGAATAGACTTCTCTCCTTCTATTTTAGTAGCCAGACCCACCACATGCCTCTTTCTAGAGATATTAATGTTACCAGTCATAGTATCTTCTCCAAAAATTTCCAATGACTCTAAGTATTCATATAAACTTTGAACTCATCCTTGTTTTATTGGCTTATCCACTCCCATCAAAATCAATCGGTATGCATCTGTGTCTAAATATTATGAAGTAGTATCAAAATCATCGAACTTAGAATCCAAAGTAATTAGATTGTCTTCCTATGAATTTGGATTTTCTGCTTGCGAAGTTGATGCAACGGGAACCTTTGATCCACTGTTAAGCCCTTTAACATAAGCTGTTAATTTGTTATTTTCAATTAAAGTTTGCACTTCATTTTTCAAAGTTATACATTATGCAGTATCATGCCATACGTCATTATGATATTTACAGAACCTGTTATTACGCTCTTCCTTAGGTCTATTTATTGGAGTAGGATTTTTAAAACTCACATATCCGTTTGCCTTTTCATAAATCGCAACAACATTTTCAATTAAATCAACATAATATTCTAGCCTTATCCAATTATTTGACCTTGGTCTTTGATATCGATACCTTATAGAGTGAGTTGGGTACCCTCCAGTTCGAGGAGGAAAACTATTGTTGTTCCTTAGACGCGATGGTTGGGTCACGTTCGAAAAGTTCCCCTGACTATTTGGCACTTGTCCTGAACGTTTCTGACAAGGTCCAACCACTCTTCGAACTCTAGTCGATTCTTCCACTTTAATCTGATCCTCGACTTGAACTATCAGCGCTCCAAAATTCAAAGCTCTTCTTTTTTTTGTTTCATTTGCTAAATCATCTTGTAATAAACCTTGTCGAAATGCATCCATGACTACTAACTCTTCACAATTATCTAAACCAGCTTTTGTTGACACAAAACGCTTAGTATAATCCTTCAATATTTCTCCCACAACTTGCTTACAATGTATTATTGTGTCTTCATTTGCTCGCATCTCTTTAGTTCTTACAAATTATTGTCGGAAAGCTTTATAAAAATCTCTGAAATTGAAAATGGATCCTTTCGAATCCTGTTGTACCATTTCAAAGTTGTACCCTTAAAATTTTGTGAGAACTCTTTGGATACTAGCCAACCATCATCTTCAAAGTTTATCATGTAGTTTTTAAATTGTTCAATGTGGTCATTGGGGTTTTGCATCCTATCAAAATGTTCGACCTTAAAAATATTGAACCGCTTCGGAAGAGTGGTAGACCTTATCTCAGTTGTCAAGGGAGAATTTATCAAGTCAACTCCTTGCACATACTGATTATCATTTCTTGTTCCCATGATATCATACAAGTTTCTGATCATCTACTCTTGTATACTGATTCGACGTATTCCCTTCACACCACTCTGCTTCCCTTAAAAAATGAGGTACATTATCTTTTTTTTATATTTTTTTCATGACTTTCAAGGCCGCTCTTTTTCTTCTTTGGAAAACCTCTAGTACCTCTTATACTCAGATGCTGAATTGTTCAACTCATCGTCACTAGACGTAATATGCCTTTACTTGTTTTTTTTTCTCTTTTCGTGAATTATGACACTCTGCATTAGATTCAAAATGTGTTTTCCTCTGCTCACCTCGAACCTGGTAAGTTGTACAAGATCGATCAGATTAGATGTCCACATCATTCTTCTCATTCATTTATCTTACCTCAGATTTCAGCCTGGCTGATTGAATACTTGTTGTCTTTGATCTACTTCTCATTTAGAGCCGTGATTTTATCTAGTAACCGGTTCATCTGTGTTTCAATGTCTGATTGAGTCTGAAAAACTGGAATTGACTCATCTTCCTTACCTTCTCCTCCTTGCAAATCATATTTTAACATCCCAACTGCCTTTCAAACCAAAGGTTTGTTTTCATTCCTTGGTTCCATTATCGATCTAAAACAGCTTCAAAGAATCGATCAAGAATAATTAAAGCGAATCAAGAAATCAATTGCTTCCGGTTTTGTATCACGAAATCAATGTACCAATCAATCAACTCCCATTGTGGTCGCCAACTTGGTGTGGATTAAATCTGGTTCTAGAGAGAGATAAAAAGTGAGGTTGATTTTTAGAGAGATAAAGTAAAAGAGAAGAAGATAGTTTGCAAGTGAAAAGTCTTATCATCATTAATTCAGCATTTGCCATTATATATAAGCGTCAAGACTTAGGTGTAACTGAATTAGTTACACAAAAAGTTTAATTACATGCTAGTCCTTCATCTTCATATAAGATCTAAATCTATCCATAAATATACAACTTTTCATATAAGAGTTTATATATTAAATTGTGGTGCTCAATATTTTATTTGCTTATTACTATCTACTTAAATTATTGTTGTTGTTTTGTGACTCTTTGTCATTATTCTTAGTGTTGATGTTGGTAAATGGTAGATTTAGGCCAACAATAACATTATATAGGCTTGAAATTTTCTCCAATCTGCTCTCAAAAGTTAAGAAAGACGTTTGGAGATCCACCCAAGTTGGAATCTACTTGTCAGTTAGACTCACGACTGTACGAGTCTAGTTTGAGTCTAAACTATGAAGGACCTATAACATTAGGTCATCAATAGTTACTAGAAAGTCAGCTAGAGCCAAGTCATTTAAAAATAAACTTCGTTTTGGCTAAATTCTTCATTGTTATACCCTTATTTTCATAGTTCATTAGAAACCGACCTTGCAATAAAAGATTTTGGGTCTAATTTGTGAAACATATAGCTTTGTTACAACATGTCAGAGTCCATTTGAGGACTCATGCTCCAATTGTTATGCAACTATTTTCGGGGTAATAGTTGTAAATAACCACGCAAGCACGAGTTGGTCTATGGAGTGCCAAACTTCATAGGCTGGATTTTCAAAAAAATATACTAGCAGAGTGAGAAAGTACCTTGGTGGGTATAGTGTATCCCTTGAAATGTGACCAAAAAGACGATTTTCTTTGATGATAAGGACAATTATTAGCTTCGATAATAGGAAGTTGATGTGGTTTAGCTTAAAATTGTTGATAGTATTAATTTGCGTTTTGTTGCTTATGTTTGATTCAAAAAAAAATACGTCCTGAGGCTTTTTGAAGGGGGAGCTGGCGATAATCGTAAAAGGTTTCATACCAAATTAGATTTTAGAAAGAAAAAAAAGAAATATTTTTAAAAGAGTTTTAAAGTCTTTTTTTATTACTTTATGTATAACATTTGTTACAATAATGTATTTAAATATACAATTAATTGTGTACTGTAATACTAGAAAAATATTCTTCAAATTTTTTATATATTGGTATCCTAATATTTAACATTTGAAATTGTTGAGTACGTGTTACTCCTCATAAACATTTTTCTTGGTGGACTTGACATTGTACCAGCCTCTCGATACAGAGGCTAGCGATTGGTTAGCCAAGTGGATTCTAAAATCTAAGAAAAAATAGGATATCAATGCATTAAACACCCCTTCTGACTTACAAGCGATCATTTTACTCGAAGGACTAGGTTGGGATACATATAAATTGTTTCGATTAGGAATTTGGTAATACCTTTCTGCGTCTACTCGTTCTTGTTTTTGTCTCAGGTGCTCAATGCAAGAAAAGGACTTCACCACTTCTTAAGCTGCTGATTCACTGCTTTTGATGTCGAGATTCTTCATTTATATCTCTCGGTTTTGACTCAATTGTTGCTGCTCGTCATTTGTCTCGATCAGCTCATGCATGTTCGTAGCTGGAAGATGGTTGAGTCGCGTTCATCCAGTATCGTGAAAGACGATTGCATGTTCCTTGATTTCTTCATTTAGGATTGCAGAGAATCTTCATTGCATGTTGATTTTCTTCTCTTGTTTGACGGTATTTCTTCATTGCTTTCACTCAATTTCACAATCATTACGATTCTTCTCTCAAAAGTGTTCTGTATGTCTCTCGACTTTTGAAGTTGAAGAGTTCATTGGAGATAATTTGATTTATGAAGTTGAAGAGTTCATTGAAGATAATTATGGAGTCGAGAAGCTGAATTGGGAGAGATGAACTTGTTTTTTTAAGGGGGAATTAATCCTGTGTAATTGTTATTTCACTTATCCTTAGGACAATGTTGGAGATCCTCTAAGCTTGTGCCATGTTTCTTTCTCCTAATATAATTTTCTGACTAAAAAAAAAAGACTTAGAGCTCAAATATTTGGCCTTATCCGGTTTAGCTATTGAACAACTGACCCTCTAATAGTATGAAACGCTCTTCAACTCTCTAAGCAGCTGCCTTCAGTTTCTTCGCTATTCTCACCATACCAATAGCTTCTTCTTCATGACAAATTTTCTCCTCTCTTGCATTTCTTTTCTCTATTATCTCAAACACAACTATCTTAGTTTACCTGACCCTTTTGAATTAGTGGATTGAAAAAGTAGGCAATATTCCCGTGGAACAAGAAAATAAGAGAAATCATATATCGTTGAGTTGAATGAAAGTGAAAGGACAGTCGAAAGAACAAAGTGTTGTCATTAAGCTGCATGTAAGGATTTTGCCATTAAATTCTACGATATGGACACCATTCAAACTTTGGCAACTGTTGATTGGCGATAAAGATCTACAATTAAGTTCTCTCTTTCCAATGTAGTTTAATTTAGAGGTTTAATTAGTTGAATTCAAACGACTTTGCAACCTAGAACTTTGTAACTTTGCAGAAGAGTCTTGATGGAATAATGAAGCATAATGGAAATTTAGAAGAGACCCTTAAGGCCTGATGTTCTGAACATGATCTGTTAAAAGAGAGTGTGAGAACGTGCATGCAAAATGTTGTTGACAAGGTAATGGATGCGGCTGCGAAGAAATCAGTGCTTGCAATTCGTGAATGGTTTCCAAACATTGACTTGTACTTGTTATAATCTTATTTTTTAGTTGGTGAAATACCATAGTATGGTTTATATGAAAGTCCCTTCAAGGAATAGATATAATTTGTTGATTCTCAGAAATAGGGTTATAAAATTTCCACTTGTCTGCTTTGATGTTGAGAACCAAAATGGCGCTTTTGAATCAGGTACTGCTAACTCTCCTGCTCTTCCTTTAGATTTAGGTATTCCTTCTTGTGTTATTGAAAATCAGACATCTATTTCTCTTTCTCTAAGGCTGATGTTGAACAATCTAAGGTTATTGTGTCTGTTGGATAATATGTTTTCCTCTATAATTTTAGCTTTTTTAGTTTTTGAATGATATATTTTTTATAGCACGAGGTTATTTGTTTGAAATAAATTCTCTAATCAAATTGGATATTTGTTATAAAATGATTTGTATTTTTTGTTTTATGTTTTTTCTTGAGGTACTTTGACTCCTCTAAGATAGTGAGAATTACATTAAATTTTTTCTACATAATTAGCCTTTTGTAGTGGTGTTAAGACTGGATTTAGTGTTTGGTGGAATAAATTCTTTAGGAGTAGTAATGAAAATGGAATTGTTTTTTATTAATGACGAAAACTTCACTAAAACCTTCATGTAGTATTAGAGTAGGAAAAAATATACTCTAAATTCAAATTTTATAACTAAGTAGTTAAATCTATCTTGTGCATTGTAAGTTATAGAGCTTTAAATTATCTATGTTCAAACATGTTATAGATGTCGTGGTAATATATTGCATGCGCTTAATCTTTAGTGTGGAGGAACATTCTTTTGTGGAATTTGTTCAACTCTGAAACGGACTGTGAATTGTGTACGTTTCTCATGATATTTGTATAATGTTTTGATCTTAAATGAGCTTTTTTTTCAATGATATCTAGTTGTGCACTTCTTGCTTCAGAGTTGCTTCATTTTTTTGTATGTATATATCCGGTGTGAAGACAAACCAGTTTCCGGTGAGACAATTTCCTCAATCGCATATGATGAGTAAAAGAATAACCAAAAAGGGAGAATCTTGGATCTAGTGTTTGCTGTGACTAGAGTAAGGAATGTAGAAAGAGAAAGTAGAAAGAGAAAGTATTAAAGAATGTTTTCCTACCCACGAATGAATAAAGGAGCTCCCTTATATAGTGGGAAAAATGGTCCCTATTTATGTCCCAAATAGTACTTGTATATTTATTTTTTAGTCCCTTACATTTAATCTCTTTAACATATTGTCCTCTAATAAATAATAAAAACACTGATGGGTTTATTTCACTTATTCCTTTTTACAATTAATATTTTTGTCGATGGACCCGACGGATTATTTCCTTACATGAGTAAGCGAGAAAACGACCACTGTCGAAAATTATCTCGGACTCATGTCTTCAAGGGCATCTCGACTAAATGCCTCGGGATCTTGCCTCCTAATGCTTCGGAAAAGATTACCTCGTGGTTACGGCCCAACCTATTCCAAAAACAGAGACCAATTTGCTTTTTGTGTCTTAACACCTTGGGTAGGTTAATATTATCCCCAATGGTCCGACCTAGAGTGATGGGCTTATTAGGCTCTAGCTGGTAGATCTGTCTTGGGCTTAACCGGGTTGTCAGGCCCGCTCGAGAAGTTATCCGCTTTTGTTCTTCGCATTAGTGGACACGTGGAGCTCGCTTGCTCAACACGCGATTTCTGACGTCGGCACACGCCTATGAGGCTAGCTTGATGATTACCTATTTTTCGCATAGCCGGTTTCGACTTACACATGTCGTTCCTTTATTCGAAGCGTGTCCGATTGGATACCTCTCTAGGAGACTCTTCAACTTCCCGCGGTTCCTTTTCGTTTAGACTTCCACATGCGCGAAGCGGTTAAGGAACATAGTTGCCTATAAATACGTCTTCCCTTATCATAACTTGCTCCTTCATAGAAATCCTAGAGAGAGAGTCCCCCTTAGTCATTCTAGAGAGAGAAACCAATGTTTATGAATAAGAAAAAACCACAGCATACTCAGAAGCCTAAAGAGAAGCTGAAGCCAGTGTTTGGATTCATCAACTGGACTAGTATTAGCGACCGAGTTGACAAATACCGAGCCACAAGATTGATTTGAGATTCCAGCAAAAAACCCTTCACACCCGTTCCTCTTCCCCAGGATCATGTCCAGTCAACGCCCGTGCCCGCGGAATCGTTCATTACGCCAGAGCCAGCTGTCGCTCAAAAACCCGCAGCGGTCCTCATTCCTTCTAGCAGTTCTTCCCCAAATTCCCCCGTCAATCTATCTAATCAACCGATGCTCTTACCGGTAAACGTAACTGGTAACTCAGTCTCTCCTCTTTTTTCGGAACGCATCGGCAAACCCAGATTCCTTACGATGGGTGACTCGAGCGCATCTTCCTCACCAGTGGGCGCCATCTCACCCGAACTGGTGCAATTAACCCCACTATTGTCGGGTTTCGGACCGGTATTAATACCGCTGCTACTTATTTTGGCGTTGCTCGAAGGGATAGCAAGCATCAGAACTCGGAAATGGAACTTGCACAAAAGTTGCGGGAAAGTGGATCGAAACATAACCGCACCGGTAGCAGTTCTAGTTTCGTAAAAGCTTCCTCCCATAAAAAAGCAAAGGCAGCTGGTTCCTAAATTCCAGAGGAAGCTGAGTTTAAAAGCGCCGAGGGTGCATAGACTATCGCTGACAATGAGCCAGATGCGACCAACTTAGTGGGCTCGAGGGATGGTCCCGTAGAGGGAAACAAAGCTGAAAAGGGTGTTGTCGCTCCACCTGAACGGCCTCTTCCTCCGGAGGTAGACGCTGTAATGACAACCACTTACCACAGATCTATGTGTCCTGATAATGTCATCACCCTATTTGAGGGAAAGTATATATATATTTCACTGCTACAGAGCAGTCCGAACTTCTGATCCGGTGGGGAATCCTGGAATGCGTAAAAGTACAATTTCACGTTCCTGGGGAAACGCCACTTCATATCAAATCTCGGGAGATTGTGGTCTTCACTGAGCTCTTCAATTGGGTTCTCAGATTTCCTCTGAATCTAAATATCGCTAGATATTTCGAGGTTCTCGCTATCTACCCCTCTCAGCTGACCCCCAACGCGTGGTACACGTGTATACCTTGTATAATGGCTTCTCGGTTGTCAGGTCGTGTTATGTCGATGAAGGAGTACGTTGCTATGTCCGGGATTTCCAAGTTTCCAAGAGTACCTTTCTTCTACTCCTCTTTAGGGAACACTTGGAAGATTGTGAATGACTTTCTTGAGGGTGACAAATCGTGGAAGCATCGGTTCGTCTTTATTAGTGGCTGCTGGGAAAATGGTCGTCCCTATACCAAAGACAACCCGAGGAGGTTGTTGCGGATGTGGGTTCCTCATGGTAATAATTTTTTTTTTACCGATCTTTTCTTTAGTTTCCAATGAGTATATCCAGGGGTTGAAGAAGGACTGTTTTGAAGCTGCCAAAAATACCTTCTAAATTTTAAAGGACTTTGCCCAGAGGAATTGGGGTCGGGCATTCCACCGGTGTTTTAAGAACACCAACCTTATAATGAGAAACCTTTGGCGTTGCTCTAATGAACCACTTACTCTGCAACAGCTGCGCCAGCCACCTAGTTTGGTGGATTTGGTTGCCGAAACTGATGCGCTCGACGCACATCTGTTTCTTCCAAAGCGTAACAAAGCACCTAGCAAACGCTTAAAACCTGATGAAGGTGCAGAGCAGGAAAATACAAAAAAGGTTAAGGCCGACGTTGCTGGAAAAGAACCAGCAGTTGCTGTGGAGGCTGAAAAAGGTCAATTTCCCCGAGCAGGTGAAGAAGAAGCGAAAGAAATCTGCAGCTGACGGCAACGAGGCCAAAAACCCGAAACGTGTGAAGAAGAAATGAGAGGTTGGAGTTGTTGATAATGTTCTGACGCTTGCGCAGAACGCGACTATTCTGGAACGTTTTGAGCAATATGAGGAAGGAGCTTAATGTGGGGACATCGTTGCTTCCGCACCTGTGTCGGTAGCGAATGCCACAGTCGTCGTGATTCTTGATGATGATGAGGTCGGGGAGCTTTCACCAAAGGAGAAGAAGGTCGGCCCTTCTGAAACAAGAAAATCTCATGGTGCCTTGTCAAGTGGCACAAAACTACCTGTACTTTCGGTTCCTGGGAGTCCGCACACCTTTGCCTTACGAGCCAATGATGTGCTATCCTTGTCATTGTACAGCATGACTGTACCGCTGGCTATGAAAGAGAGGCGGGTGGGGCAGCAGCCAAAACTTAACTTATACTAGGGTGAAAATAGCTGAGCTGGAGAACGCTCTTAAAGGGAGAGACGTGGGAAGAACGCTCCTCGAGGAAGGGGTTAAAAAGGTGGAGGAGAAAGCGTCGAAAGTTGAAAAAGCTCTAGTTGTGCTTCAAGGAAAGTACGAATCCCTGAGAACCTCTCTTTCACAGGCCAAAAAACACTGTGACGACCAAGCTAGGCAGTTGGTGGCATCGAGGTTCCAGAACCGTTTTTTTCGTCACTCTATGGAAAAGAAGTCAAGAGAAATTGCTGACCTCCGAGCCGCAAATGACATTTTTGCTGTGAAGTGTAAAAAGTGGATGGAGAAAGAAGTCAGTGACGCCAAAGCTACTTACGTTTTAAGCCTGCATAACTGATTCCCAAACCTCTCACTTGGCTCAATGTGGCTAGATGTTCGCGAGGGAGATCACCTGATTGGAGTAGTCTCTGAAGATGAAGATCAAGATGAATCGGATGCCTCAGAGACCGATCCTGACAATGAAGATGTTTAAATTTTTTGCCTTTTTCATGTGTTTATTATCCATTTTCTCGAGCTTTGATGTTGTTTTATAGCTGTGTTTTGTAGCCGGTTGGGAGAATGAATCCTTCGTTTGCTTTGTAATTGTTCTGTCCTTGGATGACTTTCATTAAAAAATATTTATGTTACATTGGGAGAAGTCCCCTTGCCAAACATATTAGGCTTTGTAGATCAAAAAAATTCTTAAAAGATTTCTTTTAAGTTCGGGAAAAATCGTGGATCAGTTAAAAACTGAAAAACCAATCAAGGTTGTGTAGATCAATGTTCAATTGAAACTTTCCCTTTACGGTCGGGAATAAACATGGATCAGTTAAAACTGAAAACCCAATTAAGGTTCTCTAGATCAATATTCAATTGAAAATTTCCCTTTAGGGTCGGGAATAAACTTGGATCAGTTAAAAACTGAAAAAAAATTCAGGTTATGTAGATCAATATTCAATTGAAAATTTCCATTTAGGGTCGGGAATAAACGTGGATCAGTTAAAAACTGAAAAGCCAGTTAAAATTTCCCTTCTGTGCATTAAAAACCAGTTAAAATCGTCAAAGGTTGTGTCTACCAGCTCATCAGCTGATGGACTTTTCCTTGACGCTATCTTCCAAATTTTTGAAGGCAAAAAGAGTAGATTAAAAAGATCGGTTGCCATGGATGCCTCATTAAAACCTCATCGCGCCACCATGGTAGGAAAGAGTGCATCTCGACCAAGAAGTTTTACATAAGTGAGAATAATTACAAGGAAATTAAAAGAAATTAATCCAAATAAATCTTCGGTCCAGGAGAGCCTTAGCAAACGTACGTGCTTGTCTTGTAATCGATACGTCCCGCTCTTGATTTTTTCCACTACCTAATACGGGCCCTCCCAATTTGGGGCAAGTTTGCCGAGGCTTTTGTCCTTAGTGTGCAGGAAAACCCTTCTCAAAACTTTCTCTCCGACTTTAAACTTTCGTCGACACACTTTTGACGCATATCGGCTCTTTATTAAGGTCTGATAATGTAATGAATACAACTGAGCTCGGCTCCGCTTTTCCTCTACTAAATCAAGAGCCAATCGCCTATCATCCCATTTATGTTTTCATTATAGCTCCCGACCTTGAAGGATGGGAAAATTGATTTCGCAGGGGTTACCGCATCTATCCCATAGACTAAAGTGTAGGATTATTCTTGAGTCGTCGTTCGGGGAGTGGTGTTGTAGCCCCATAGAACTTCTTGTAGATAATGTGGCCACTTTCTGGATTTTCCTTCCAAGTTTTTCTTGAGTCCGTATATGATAGTCCAGTTTGTGTCCTCAACTTGCCCGTTCGCCTGTGGGTGGAAAGGAGCTGAAAAACATTGCATAATCCTGTGGGTCGAACAAAAAGATTTCATCTCGTTGCTATCAGACTGTGGTCTGTTGTCCATTGTGAGTCTTTGGGGGACCCCATATCTGCAGCAGATGTTCGACCAAATGAACTTAATGATATATTTAGTCTTTGTTCCCGACAGTGGCTCAACTTCTAACCATTTAGAAAAGTAATCCACTGCCACCACAATCATTTGCCTTGCACCGGATGCCATGGGTAATGCTCCTACTAGGTCGATTCCCCATTGGTAAAAAAATAGGCCTTCCGATATTGATTCCAACGAGGTCGCGGGCATATGGATTGCGTTTGCGAACCTTTGGCAAGTGTCACATGTTTTTACTATGTCATTCACGTCGGCAGTTATTGTTGGATAATAAAAACCCGCAAGGAGAACTCTCCTTATTAAATCCTTGTTACCGAAATGAGTAGTCCCCTCACCATCATGCAGTGCAGACACGATTATCTGTGATTTGTTCGTCCCCAAACATCTCAGCAGAGGCATGCTAAAAGATTTCTTGTACAACACCTCTTCCAAGAGAACGTACTCCCGTTTAGGGATGGCAATAGGTCGTCCGCGGGCCGGGTTCGGGCCGGCCCGCTTGAGCCCGCTTTTTTTACACTTGAGCCCGAACCTGGCCCGACACGCTCCCGGGCTCATAGTTTGAAACCCGAGCCCGTCCGCTAATGTCAGCCGGTCAACCCGACCCGACCCGCGGACATTAATTTTACTATTTTTAAATATTTTTTAATTTATTTTAAATATATTAATTTATATTTTAAATATATTATTTTTATTACATATAGAAAGATTATTTTTATATATTTTTTATGATTTTCGGGCCGGAACGGGCCGGACAAATTTGAAACCTGAACCCGGCCCGACCCGGTTGCGGGTTACAATTTCTGAACCCGAACCCGGCCCGTTCTAAGTTCGGGCCGGACGAAACCCGGTCGGGCCGGACAACACCCGAATCGCCACCCCTACCCTCGTGCCTTGTTTCACACTTTCTAAGCCGACGCACTATTTTTCGGTAACGATCCTTTCGGTCAAAAAACTTATAATGTCACTCATATAGTCTGAAAAGTCTACTGAAGATATGTGGCAGGCGATCTCTGGTCGATTTCCAAGTTCTGTCCTTTTGATAATCGAAGGATTTTCTTGAATTATTACCCAACGGTAATTGCTTGAGCAGGATGCCGATGCAATGGAATCTGCAATCGTGTTTTCGGCCCTGAGGACATGATCATACGTTACTTTGGTAAACAACGCAGCTAGCACACGCAACGCCGCTAGGTATTGAACCAGATGCTCTTTCCTTGCTTCCGATGCTCCCGAGGCTTGTTTTATCAGCAGCTGAGAATCACTAATGAGACGTATATGTCTGGCTCCACACACATGTGCTAGCCTCAAACCAGCTAAAACAGCCTCGTACTCAGCCTCATTGTTGGATGTGGAAAAACCAAATCGGATTGCTTGGTGCATCATTATGCCCGTATGGGTGGTTATCTGTACGCGCGCTCCGCAACCGCTGACGTTCAATCCTCCATCAGTTCTGATAGTCCATTCATCTTACTTAACTCCCTTGGGTGGTTCCACTTCTTCTAGTCTGATGGAATGAAATTCAACCAAAACATGAGCCATGCTTGGCCTTTAATGGCCATTCTTGGCTCAAAATCGATATCAAAGTCTCCGAGTTCGACCTACCATTTGGACATTCGTCCCGACATATCCGTGTGTTGTAGCACATATTTAAATGGAAATAATGTTCAGACGACAATCGAGTGAGCCTAGAATTATCGCCGCATTTTTCATGTCGCGGTTACCAAAGCCAATGCCATATTTTCTAGCTTCAAGTATCTTGTTTCTGCATCTAACAAGCTTTTGCTCACAAAATATACTACTTTCGGGATTGCTCCTGACTCGCTAACCAAAGCCGCACTCACTGCAAAATTAGAAACCGCCACACAGAGAAAAAGAATTTCCCCTTTCAGAGGCTTTGTTAAGAGATCCGGGGATGACAAGTAATTTTTTATTCCTAAAAAAGCCTCATCACAAGCCGACGTCCAAACGAAAGATTTAGCATTTCTCAGAATCTGATAAAAGGGAGCACACTTGTCAGATGAGCGAAATATAAACCGGTTCATAGCCGCTAGGCGTCCGGTTAATATCTGAACTTTCTTGATATTCCTTGGAGGGGCCATGCTTTCCAGAGCTTGCAGCTGGATTGGGTCTGCTTCGATTCCTCTCTCGCTAACTAGGAGTCCTAAAAACTTTCCAGACCGCACTCGAAAAGAACATTTCTCCAAGTTCAACTCAAGTTTTATATCTCTTAAACTATCGAACGTTTCTCTCAAATCAGCAAGGTGGTCATCATCAGTTTTTTTTTTACGAGCATGTCGTCGATGTAGACTTCCAAGTTCCTCCCGATTTGTTTCTCGAATGCCTTGTTCACCAGCCTTTGATAGGTTGCTCCTGCATTTTTTAATCTGAAGGGCATCACCTTGTAACAAATATAGCCCCCGTCCGGTGATGAACGTCGTGCTTTCTTGGTCAGCCTGGTTCAACGTAATCTGGTTATATCCCGCATACGCATCCATAAAAGAGAGTAGTTTGTTCCCCGACGTTGAATCGACCAATTGGTCGATTCTTAGCATCGGGAAGGGGTCCTTGGGGCATGCTCGGTTGAGGTCAGTGAAATCTACACACATCCTCCACTTTCCATTTTTCTTTTTTACCAGAACGGGATTGGATGTCCATAGTGGGTACCTTGACTCTTTGATATGACCGACGCTAAGCATTCTTTCAACTTCTCGTAGAATGATTTCCGCTTTTTCTGGAGAGAACGCCTGACGCTTCTGCGAGATTGGTCAGAAATTTTGGTTAATAGCCAAATTGTGAATTATCAGGTCTTATGGGACTCCAGTAACGTCCTCCGATCACCAAGCGAACAAATGCAATCTCTCTTGTAGCAGTAAAATTAATTTCGCCCTAAAATACGACGACAAATTTGTTCTGATCTGCAGGATTTTCCTTCGGTGAACTGATATTTCTCGCAATCTTCATCGGTAGTCAAAAAGCTGGTAGCTTCCCTAGGATCGTCCACAGCCAACGACACTAGTGGAAGTCCCCTTAACTGCTAGTCTCATACTTGCTCCATTTCTTGATCGCCCTTTGGTTCTAACGTTGCGCGGTAGCATTCCCAGACCGCTTTCTGGCTGCTTCTTACTACCCCTACGTTGTTAGCAACCACATACTTTAAACATTGATGAACAGTAGATGTCACCGCATGTATCCGTGATAACCACGATTTGCCAAAAATCACGTTATGAGAAGCTGGTGCATCTACTACTACAAACAGAATAGTGACCTCTTTCTTGAACGGCCCGCAAACAAGCTGTACAATGCCCTCGAACTCCCCTATCACCACTGCTGTGGGAAAATGTAGACGCAACGATTATGTTTATCGAACTCCCGGTGTCAACGATTATGCGACGGACTTCCTCTCCAGCAATAGCTGCTCCAGTTACGACTGCGTCTTCATGGGGGGGCAGCTATGTCCCTCATCACATCGTCATCGAAATACAAAAAGTTTGATGGGTTTCCTCGCACATGGGGAGA
The DNA here is from genome assembly GCA_036936605.1 of Limnanthes douglasii subsp. nivea. NCBI lineage: Eukaryota > Viridiplantae > Streptophyta > Magnoliopsida > Brassicales > Limnanthaceae > Limnanthes > Limnanthes douglasii. The sequence continues at coordinate 195,239,043 of JAUPFV010000004.1, read as the reverse complement.
CGTCCTAGCCTCCAACCGAGTCGTCAGATTTACAATTTGTCGTTTCCGGGAAGAATGGGTGATCCCTGCCATAGAGTCACCTCCAAAGATTGTCAAAGATTCAAAGTATTGACAGACGCTGCTTACCTCTTTTCAACCTTCTATAACTTCTTCTTTTATGACCTCGATGATATTACGACTGATATCGGGATCGAGATATTCGATAGATACATCAAAAAGATCTGTCACTTCGGTAATTCCCATTGTTGTCTCCCATTTTTGTACCGCCACTATTTCTTTCGAAACCGCACCTTGTTGTGCCTTCTTCTTTACATACTCAAGTAGTTTTCCATTCTCTATTAGCATCTGTATTTCCTTTTTGAGAGAAATACATTCCTTGGTATCGTGCCCCACATCCTCATGGTATCTGCAGTATCGATTATTCCTACTTTCCCGGGGTGTCGGGATAGGAAATGGCCTCCGGTAAATTCCGCTCTTTTTAGTCTTTTTGTAGATAGTAGATACGCATTAAGTTAAGTCAGCAAAGTAGGCAGGTCAGATCCACCTGTTGGAAATGGGTCGCGTGGCCACCTGATTACTCTGTTTAGCCCTCTGAGCTTGAGGTGTCGGAGCCTTGGCCGGGGTGGATTGAGCTGCTGGTGGTATCGTGCTAATTGGTTGAGCTTGCGGGACATAGCAAGACTGAGTGCCCTGCTCTGTGACAACCGATGCTAGTGCCCTGCTAGATCTATGCTGCTAGCTCAGACGCTTTGGTTTCCGTAATTAATATCTGCTTTTCCACCTGAACTAAAAGGGCCGAAAAGGTAAAAGCCTGCTATTTGGTGACCGCTTATTTCATCGGTCCCGGGAGCAGCCCTAAACGATATCCTGTCAAAGCTACATTTTCCTCGCAATTGTCAAGGTCGGTCTTCGCATCAATAAAAGGTATATTATAATCCCTGAGGCTTTCTCCAGCCTTTGTTTACAGTTGACGATTGTATCTCCATTAGCTCGGAAGCTCTTGCTTCCCATGAATTGTTGTCGGAACATCATCCAAAACAACCTGAGTTTTTTTATGCGACCCTACGGTAACCGGTTCTACCACTTAGATGTCTGATCCTTGACGGTCATTGAAAAAGCTTGGCACAACAACTTGTCGTCGTTATCAAAACTTAACATGAAATTCTTGAAAGCCTCCAGATGGTTATCCAGATCCTTTTTGCCATCATACTTTTCTAGTTTGGATATGTCAAATATCTTCGGGAGATGTCTCGACAGTATCTCGTCTAACAATGGCGATGCTCTCTAATTCATCCCAAAACCAAAAGCGCCGCCACCGAGTCCCTCGATGGGAATTCCGTATAATCCTTCGTTGCTTGGGTTGATGAACTGGCTGCTAACGTTGTACACGTGTGTTTGGCTAACCGATGGTTGCCATTGGACTTGCTATCAGTATTTCTTCTTTAACGTGAGAATTTAGCGTTCTTTTCTCGGTGCTATCTTTCTTGAGATTTGGTGAGTCAGAATGCCTTGCCCTATGGCATCGGGATTTGCTTTTTTTTATGAGCTTATTTTGTCTTATACTGCGTCGGTATTCTCTACCCAAGGAGTCATCCGAAGAGAAATCAATGGAGTTGTCTCGATTATCTTTCGAATATCGCTTTTCCTTTCTTCCAGTTCCCGATCCGGTTGGGCTTCCCGATATCAGTGTCCACGGCGGGCGTCATTGTTACGACCCTCCCCCGAGGAGTCTTCTTTGCAGTCGTCGATCATTGGTTCTTTACCTTTTCCTTCACAGGTCCTTTTTTCGTTTAGGGCCCTCTCCTTCTCAGCGTTTAGTTTTTCAATATCCTCCATCAATTATCTTCTTCTCACGATAAGAGTCGATCGCTTGTCCCGACCAAGTGCGTAGTAATCATAGTCGGGAACTTTTTCACCCTCGGATAACGAAACAGTTCGGGTGGTAACTCTCCCGACCCCTTCACCAGTCACCTCATTGTTCATTATTGAATTAAAATCGTGATTTCGAAGAAAAAGATGCCCTTCATGTATCACGTGTTCCCACAGACGGCGCCAATGATGAGTAAAAGAATAACAAAAAATGGAGAATCTTGGATCTAGTGTTTGATGTAACTAGATTAAGGAATGTAGAGAGAGAAAGTAGAAAGAGAAAGTATTAAAGAATGTCCACCTACCCAGGACTAAAGGGGCTCTCTCATATAGTGGGAAACGTGGTCCCCATTTATGTCCCAAATAGTCCTTTTATATTTATTTTTTAGTCCCTTACATTTAACCTCTTTAACATGTTGTCCTCTAATAAATAATAAATACACTAATGGGTTTATTTCACTTATTCCTTTTTACAAAAAATATTTTTGCCGATGGACCCGACGGATTATTTCCTTATCAGCATACACCATAACAAATGGTGTTTTTTAGTTGTTAATTTCGGGTCGGTTCTGTATGACCACAAAAATTCACGCAAAAAATAGGTCTTTTTCATGTTACGTTTTCAAACATCTTCTTTATACCGTTTTATGTTGAATGGTTTATAACCTATGTTTGAACGATTATATGTGGATGGAAATGATAAGAGAGATTTTGTTTTATACATTTTGTTATATATAATAATAATAGTTGTTAGTTTTAGAATTGGGTTCCATTTTCTAATGTAATGACTCTTGTAATCTCATATCTATAACATACCTTTAATTTTAGAAACTTGATAACCCTTTTTATTGTGATCTTCACTGTGGTTGTTCTTCTACCAATTTATTGAAAAATAGTCTACAACCACCAATCATAAGTTCCTCCCGCCTGAAGACTTTGAAAGGGGCTATACAATATCAAGACCATATATATTAAAGGTAATTACTTCTACATATTTTTCAAATAAAGCGGGTGTGACTTGTATTATATTGGAAAATCACTCGTGAGTACCTTTGTAATAAAATTCTTTAATGTCTTATAACGACATATGGCACTTCATTATCCATCGTATAATTCTTCTACTACGAAGGTCATTTACTTGGACATGAGATATCAAATCAAATTTTTAATAAGTTCATGCATGTATAAGGTATCGACTATACACAAATCTTGTAGATTTTATTTTGACACGCCTAACTTGGGCCTTATCCTATAGGATTTTTCCTCCTACAAGATATTATCTGGTATTAGTACTTCAATATTCCTCCTCCTCACCTCATTCGATGATCATATATCCTGAATATTAAATTGTATCTAGGAATTTGTTTAGAAATTTAATGTAGGGTTCCTATTGGTTCCCAATGTTGAATTCGCACATGGCAATGTTTTTAAAACATTAGCAGCTACAATTTTCACCATTAGAACTTGTTCAAAAGTTAGTTTCTCAAATAAAGTTTCCTGATGTCGAAGTTCTTTAGGATACTTGAGCAAATTATCTTTTTCATCCTATGTATGGTCTAGAGCTTGTAAAAAGCCAGAGTATTTTAGCCCCATAAATATTGGCTAGTCGAATACAAACTATCATAACCTTATATTATTCTTTATTGTTCGAGGCATATAAGCCAAATATTATGGCGTGGTTTAGTGTCTCTCATTTGTGGGATATCAACTGAACTTTTTCCCTAAAGTCCATGTTATTTTCTCCATTCTTTGTTTTGACATGCCAAAAGTGAGCCTTTATTGTTATTCTCGGCTCAAATTTTATGTCATAATCACCTAAATATACTAACCATCTAGTTAGTGTATCGGCTACATTAGGTTCCTGTAGTACACCTCTTAGAGGGGATACAGTTCATATTATAATTGTACGACCTTAAAATGAAGACCTTATATTCATGCCATAATTGCCAAGGTTAATGCTAGTTTTTATAACTATAAGTAACAAGTCTCGGTGTCTAATGAGAACTTACTAACATAATATATTTCCCTAAATGTACTTTATTTGTCTCTTACTAAAACCACACTAGCATTTTAATATAGAAACATAAACTCACTCATCTTTGCCTTTGTTAGAACATCTGGAAGGCCATAAATGCTTTGATTTTATTAAAGACTTCTTCAAAAGCTTGTATCTAATTGAATCTCCCTACTCATTTTAGTATTTGAAAGAAAGGTTAACACTTGTGTGCAAATCTTAAAATAAAATTGTTTAATGCAACCAATCTTCTTAGTAGTATTTATACTTTTTGTGTATTTTGGGGATGATCCATTGGAGTTGGGTTTGAGAGTTGTGTTAGGTCTATTTCCATGCCTTTTTGCTGACCATGTAGCTTAGAAAATCTCCAGACCTTACACCAAGTGTACATTTCTCTTGATTGAGCTTCAAGATTACTCTTTTAAGATTGCTCCCGGGTAAATCTGTGAAGTAATCTTCATCTTACATGTTGGTGATCAACATATCATCAATATATGCTTATAATTTTCAACCAAATTAAGTGGTAAAAGTTTTGTGTACAAGCTTCTTATATGTAGCTTCATCATTCTTCAGACCAAAAGATATAGATTCTCAGTGATAAAAATGGTTTACTCTTGATCATATTTGTGCATTATAATTCTGTTGTATCATGAATAAGAATCCATGACGAATAATATCTTATTCCCTAAAGTCGCATCCACTAGATGATAAATTCTTGGAAAAGGAAATAAATCTTGTAGACATTCTTTGTTCAAATACGTGATTCAAATCGTATTTCAGCCCTTGTCATTCTCCATTTTTACATACACTTGATTATTTTTCCATATTGGGTAGTACACTTGTTAGAGATGGCCAACTGCACTAAGTCTGTTGATATCTATTGTTATTTCTTCATTATTGTTTTAAGAGCATTATCTTTTTTTATTGGTTGAAACTTGCTATCTATGGAAATCTCGTGGCACATTACTTTGGTCGAGACTTGTTACATCATGGGTCCAAGAAAATATATTAAAATTATGTGTTTAGAAACCTAATAATTTATATACGATTTCCATTTATATGTCTCGACCAAGGTAAATGATTATACTTTCCTCTATTTTGATGCATACACCTCTCCTATTGGCATGATTAAGTGAAGGTCCTCTCTATGTTCATCACTGTCATCACCACCCTTCTTCTAGTACACGTGATGGATAAAATATAATTTTTAGACCAGTTCTTTGGTCCACTAGCCAATAGTTACGAGAAAATAACGGAGGAACATCATCAAAACTTTAGGCTTGAGTATGGCATCTTGACTCGGTCGTAACTCAAGTTACTCATGCGGGAGAATCGCCCCACCAAAGTAAGGAAAGCAAGACTTGCTTCTATACCGTTGTTTTTTTTACAGAAATTGAATCATTCCCATCTTAAATCCTATGAAAACAAACTATTTATTTCTAGATTTTTTTCAAATAAAATACTTAGCTTCTGACATCTTTTATGTAAATAACAAAATTGGGGGTTTCCTTAGTATACTCGACAACCTCCACCCTATTATAAAACCTTAGAAACTACTATTATTCTTTCTTTTCTTATTTACTATGTGCCAAATATGCTAAGGGACATTCTTTAAAAAATTATGTTTTACTTCGGCCTACTCCCACCTTTTATCCCCAAGAATGTTGACGATGACACTTGCCCCAATAAACCGAACAATTGTTTTCTTTAAACATAGAATAATAAGAGGATTATTTATCTAATCATTGGTCACATTTATAGTTTTTTTATTTAACTCCCAATATCAATCAATCCCCTTATGATCTTCTCACTTTTCACAATATTGGATATCAAAACTACAACCTCATACGGGCTAACAATGTCATAAACGTCATCATCATCGAAAATAATAGCGGAGTAAGAAGTGGGGTTATGTTCTTCCCTAGAATTGAGCTTCATTATTCCTAACATGTCTTTTTCTTGAAGTATTGGTGGTTCCGATACATAATATCCTTCAAAAACGGTAAGACTCCCAAAAGATAAACTCAAATCATCCTCACATGAAATAGTACACACGACATGGTGGTTCAGAATAGGTTTGAGATACTCACTCAAAAAATCAAACATCTTAACCTATTGGTCAACTATTATCATGTTGGTAGATCTTGAACCATTCCTCGTGCTCCTCTAAAAACAGTTTTTTGTGTTTTTTATAAACTGTAACAACCTTATATTATCGATCAAACTCTGGATATCCTCCCTCAAGGAGGTGCAATCATCGGTCTAATGACCAACATAATTGTGGTACTTACAAAATCTTGTATTTGCGTCTTTTTGATGTCTCGTTATAGAGAAATGTATCTTTTAAATTCTGATATCCAAAATCTTAGATGCTAAATATAACTTTTTAAAAATAAATAAAGCAAATAATACATCAACCATATAATTTTAAATATGGAACAACACATCCTAGTTTTATATATATAACTAAAAATAACATTTATCTTATTAAAATTTTAAAAAATAGCTTTGGAATATTCTTAATATTTATCAAATATATTATTAATAATTATAATTCTTTATAAAAGTATTTATATTTAAATTAAAAATTAAAAATATACATATATTGGCAAAATCATATATTAAAGTATGTTAAGTACCTTTTTCGTATAAAAATTATAAATTAGCAAAAAAACAAATTGTTATATTTATTTTGAAATACATATTGAAATTACATATCCATTGGGATTTCCCGATAAAATGAGTGGTTCAATTTCTAACATAAAAAGCATCACAAAATAATAAAAAATAGAACAAATGGGTAAAAGAAGTATCATCGTCCATAGCTGAGATTCTAGAAAGGATGATACCATATCCGAATACAAAAACTGCAAAAGAGAGATAACCGTTAAAATTTTTGAAACTGGTTAGGTAATCTTTAAGCCATATAATTCGTAGTGAACGTCGGAGATGATGCAATGAGAATTTTTCGATGCGAGAAAAAAGGTATCTGTGAAGATTCTCACGTTTCTATGGGGTTTAGGAACTGGCAGTTTGTAGACAAAAGGGTGAATCAGAGGTTGGGAGTAAGAACATAAGCTTGGCCATTGAGGCCTCTAATATAATTTGAGAAAATAGGCACTCAACTAAGAGGTTATTAATAGATTTAGTGGACCTATTGTATAGGCATAGTCTGTGACTATGTTATAACCCCACAAAATTAAATTATCTCTAGTAGTGAGTTTCTTTTGAATTGTTAACCAAACAATGAAAGAGTTTTAAAGATAGTGAACTTGTTCCAAATAAGGTTGGTTTAGTAGGTCAGAGAGGCTGAAAAAGGAATAACATGATAGATTTTGTTAATGGTGAATTTAATTTTCTGGTAAGGAAGCCAGATTTTTACATCCTCTATGTCTAAATGAGCAGAGAGTAGACTAATATTGTTACCAATTTCTTGAAGATCCAGATAGTGAGGTCTGCTACCAGAGCGAATCTAAGCGGACTAGTTCGAAGCATCGTTGGAGATGATATACACAACTTTAATGTCGTTGTTGATTCTAAAAAACATATAAGACGATGCTAAATTTGATAACGGAAGATCCTTCTCCAGTAAAATGTCAAGGTAATATATTTTTGTATTTAAGAATAACATCCCTTTATATTGAGGGGTTTACCCTTATTAATAATCATCACTATCACTCTCACTAAACTTATTTCACAACCGTTACTATGTTGAATGTGTCAACGTGTTTTAAATACCGATGTTTTCTAATAAATATATAAACGCATTTCTAAATAACGTATGGTATTATGGCACGTATCATTTTTTAATAACTCTTCAGACGTTAAGTTTATACACTTGGTTCACGCTCATGTAGGGTAGAACGTTAACTTCTCATATGTCAAGTTTATGTGTTTGGTTTCTGCTTCCGTCGGATATAACTTTTCCCTCGTCTTGGCTACTTTCGGTCATCTCGCATTATCCTTATTCTATTCATCTCATCCATGTTTACCTATTCTTTTGATTCAGTTTGTGCTCTTGTCGGGTATAACGATTCCCTCTTCTTGTAGACTTTGGGTCATCTTAGATTATCCTTATTCTACTCATCTGGTCAATGTATACATCTTCCTTTGGTTACTTATTTAAGCTCGAATACCTCATCTCGACATCCTTCATCTAAGAGTTTGCTCGTCTTGTATTACATGTAACTTACCCTCTTATCAGTCTTTAGTGTAAATTTTACTCGTCAATATAAGCAATATACTCTATTTTTAAGGTAAAGACTTATCACGACTTCAACTAGTTTTTAAAGTATATGTTGTTAAAATATTTCCTTAAAATGACTATTAAAAACATTTAACGCGGTATGAAAAAAAAGGAAACATTGGCATGCACTTTAATTTTGTTACGGAATACTTTTGTTGACACATACAGGGAGTAGCACTACGAATAGCTTTCTTTCATCTGAAGTGTATGGTAAATTTTTCATCTGTCCACATAAGGTCGTTTTGTTTTGTTAACCAATTTGTAATAAAATAAAACAATAATTACTTGGACCGTGAATATAATTTTAATTCAGCAGCTAAAATGAGTTGGGGGTAACCTATGGATAAAATGTCATATATTCCTTATTCGTTACATCCTTTAAAAGTAGTCGCGTTGATAAATGATAATGTTTCTGCAACATCACCATTGAAGCTCTCAACTTAATTCTATAACACCAATCTGTTTGCATCCGTGTCATTATATATAAGTACATTACTTATCAAATTCTCGCAATTATGGTTGTAGGATAAGTAATTAATTGATTAGTTGATCATGTGAGTCTAATAGCTTCGTTTAATCTGAGTGGGGTTATAGTAACGAAATTTAATAAACTGGAACCCCCTACCATTGCTAAAATTCAGAATTCCTAATGAATCAGTATATTTTGTACAATGTGTTGATAATATATATTCTTTGAACCCAAAAATGGCTCCGAAGAAAAAGACGAAAGTCCTCATCACCACCCTTCTTCTTGTAGATGTGGTGGATAAAATAGAATTTTCTCACCAATTATTTGGTCCACTAGCTAATAGTTGAGAGAAAATAACATATGAAGAGCATCAAGACTTTAATCTTGAGTATGACATCCCTGACTCGTTTGTAACTCGCATTCCTAATGTGAGAGAACCGCCCCATCAAGGTAAGGAATGCGAAATTTTATTCTATTACACTATTTTTTATAGAAACTGAATCATTCTTATCTTAAATACTCTAATAAAAAAACTTTTGATTTCAATATTTTCCTTTTCATAATATAGTTAGCTTCGACATCTTCTATGGGAATAATAAGAGTTAAGGCCTCCATAGTATAGTCGACAACCTCCAACCCATTGTAAAGCCTTTGAAACTGCTATTATTCTTTCTTTTCTTCTTTGTTATGTGCCAAATATGCTAAAGGACATTCCCAGAACATTTTTGTTTTACTTTGGCATACCCTCACCTTGTATCCTAACAACTTTAACATTGATAGTTGCTTCGGTAAACCCAACAACTATTTTGTCAAAACATTGAATAATAAGAGGATTGTTATCCGATCAGAGGATACCTTTAAAGTTTGTTTATACCACTCCCAATATCAATCAAGGAACTTTTAATCTCCTCAACCTCCACAATATCAGATATCAAAACTATAACCTCACAAGGGCCAACAACGCTTTAAAGTTTATCATCATCGAAACTAATAGCGGAGTAAGAGGTTTGGTTGAAGTTGGGTTATATTCTTCTTTTAAATTGAGCTTTATTATTCATAACATGTCTCTTCCTTGAAGTATTGATGGTTCCTAAAACATAATGTCCTTCAAAAATAGTAAGAAGCCCAAAAGATAAACTCAAATCATCCTCGCATGAAATGGTACACACGACATTGTGGTTCTGAACAGGTTTGAGATACACACTCAAAAAATCAAACATCTTGACCTTTTAGTTAACTATTATCATGTTAGAATTTTCATGCTTATGAACGGTTGTTTGGTCCCTTGATCCTATAGCTTCGGTAGATCTCAATCCATTCATCGTGCTCCTCTAAAACAAATCACAGACTGTAAAACCTCCAATTATTGAGCAGACTCAAGATATCCTCCCTTAAGGTGATTAAATCTTTGATCTAGTGACCAATATAATTGTGGTACTTGCTAAATTTTGTATTTGCGTCTTCTTGATGTATTGTTATAGAAACATAATACATATATTGTAAGAAGTTCTTGGTTAGAGCATGAGGTTGATAATCCTATCGAGGATTGTTGTTTGGTACCAACAAAAGATGAATGATATCCTAAACTTTAATATGTGACTATCCCTAATCCAACAATGTTATGAATTAAAATCTATTTTTTCATCAAATCCTCAGCCAGAATTCCTAGGAAGAGTCCTGGCCTGGACGACCAGCAAGAAACATCCTCATTACAATACTTGAGGATTTTCTTCGTTTGAACAAAGCACCAAGTATAGTCCTTTAGATTTTCCCTATTTCTGGTCTCTTTTCTCCTCTAAAAACTAAAGTATGAAAAACGTCCAAAAAGTGTCATAGTTGGTAATCAATGTTTCACCCAACTAATTCAACCAAGTCAAGGCATTATCTTTTAAACTCACTGAAACATCTCGGAAAATAAGCCGATCATCATCTTTCAAAATCAGTATGAGATTTCTAAACTGGTTAATATGGTGTTCGGGATCACCTCTCTCATTGTACTTCTTTATCTTGAAAATGTCAAACTTTCTCGACAACTCTCTAGAAAAACTATTTGGGTTTAAAGAGAAACCCTCGTCCTGTAGCCCTAGCTGTAAAAAATATTATTTACATACAGTATGGAGCTGAATATGGGATAACATGATATTGTAGCCCTCTATGTTAGTTCAGCATCATGTAACCATAACACAGCATGTACCTAGGGTCATTTGTTGAAAACAATTAGGTTGAAACACTAGGGTTGGTTCCCAATATATGGATCTGTATTGGAAGGCAATGTTTGATGTTGAAGGCAGGTGTAAGAACAATTGGAGGGGCATGTGCTAGCTGTTGGGTCCCGATTCTAGTCTCCGTCCATTCTGTTCATGCTTCTACAACCTAATAAACGTTTTATAGTCATTTCATGCTCATAGTGATGGTGTGTGCATGACTTCATCCTCAAGTGTCTTCATCTATAAGATCGGGAGTGACATTTGTATTTAATACGCTTGCCACTCTTTAATGGCGTCCTTTTCTAGTTGAAGATTGATGTTTCTCATTTTTTAGCACGTTTCTCAATAGTGGATGTGGGTGAAAGTTAATGACTCTCACCTGATACTCCCGCCTCATGAAGTTGCAACTCATATTCGGACCATAGGGTCCCATGGACTCTGTATCATCCGCTTTGGTTGTCTTTGTTCCTATTTCGTAACTGGTTTCAAATCATAAATCTCTAAGTTTTTCAACTAATACATTCCTCTTAACCCGAGGAGACCCCATTTAGGTTAATATTTCATTCTCAACTCTAAATATTATCACTTCCGCATTAGCTATCGTTTGTTTTCTTCCAACTCAGACTATCAAAATACTGAGTCAAGAGGATTTTTTTACCCAACTTAGTGACCTCACCCCCAGGGTGATAGACGTGTATCATGCCTCTCCGGCAACCATACTGGAGGATCACGTTGGGTGCTGACCTCCCAGAAAATATGATGGAACCACCAAATTCAAAATTGGTTGTGAAGAGACTAGCAGCACATGATGGTAAAGTGACTTTTCCTGTGATGAACATATATGACAGCCATCTTCCCCCGAAAAAGAAAGGAAAAAAAAACAGCTAGTACATTTGGTGCTAGCCCTTCTGAAACTCCGAGCCCTCTAAAGAAGACAAAAAAGAAGACAACTCACACCAATCTTCCTACAATTGCAGAAGGAATCGAGGCTGAACCTCCTTCACATAGAAACAAAACTACTTCCTTGATGAAGAAAAAGATCACTTCAAAAACCTCACTTGCTAAGATAGCATAAAAGCATTCTGAAGAAGTTGTGTATGACGTTCCTCTTACTAAATCTGAAGAAACTATAATAGAAGATCAAAGAGGTGTAGCTATAATAGAAGATAATCAATGTGAAATGATAATGGATCACTATCGAAGAGATACTTACCTCGTTCCTGATGATTCCATTAGTGAAGAGGAGCTTCAAGCTCGTGTATGGATCTAAGGGTTCAAAAAATCTAGGACTAGCTTCAAAAAATTGGTTATCAGGTTATTGTTCCTATCTTACATAAAATAATAAATTCAAATACTCTCTTGGCTTCCTCATCGGCTCTCATGCCCTTCAATAAGAAAAGGTTCATCCATGTTCAAGAGCCACCTAAGGATGTTTTACTTGTACTGCAACATTTCTCCAACCTTGAACCAATAGCAAAATCATTATGCAGATAAGTAAATTCTTCTTGAATCCATTTGGAAAACATGGCTAAAGAGATGGTTTGATATAAAAACGATACTGATGCAGAGAAAAAATTGAGAGAAATATTTGGCCGACAAATCCAACATCAATTTCAAGTATTCAAGGTTGAGAGATCACAATATATTCATAGATCCATCCAACTCAAACGTTATTTATGCTCTGTCTATTATCAAAAAATAGAATTACTCAAGACTTCTCATCAAGTTGTGGTAGATGATCTTAAGGCCAAGCATGCCAAGAAATTATCTAATGAGCAATAAAAATATTCAACTCTTCAAGAATCTTTAAATAATAGTGAGGAAGAGGAGGAGAAGCTGACAAGTGATATAGTTTCTCTCAAGACGGGACCTGAAAAAGAAAAACAAGTTGATGTGGAAGCTTCCAAGACTGAGTGTGGAAAAGACATACTAGTTGCAATAAAAATGTTGAGGAGTAGCAAATAATTAATTTGCTTCATGAAATCCATGTAATGTTCCCAAAGGTAAGGTTGTCAAGCTTTTGGTAATTACTCCTCATAGATAACCTTCCCAACAAGTCATTCGATCATATCTTCACTGATATTTCCGAAGAGATGGATTGAGAAGAAAATGCTACTAAACAAGGAGATTCTTCGGAAGAGAATTCTGAAGAAAATTAATTGTATCCCTTTTTTTCCAATTTAGAAAGGCATGTTATGTTTTGTGGTGACTTTCTTTTATACGGTATTTGACATATATTTCGTGAGATCAAACTTGAATCTTCAATGAACAAGTACCCTTTCTCTTTTCACATTCATTTACCTTATCAAAAATATTTTTTATTTTATTACTAAGTTATTATTTGAGAGAGCGTAACACTTCGAATATAAACAGTGGATTTAGATAGCGTAGTACTTTAAATATGTTTGGTTATTCAAAAAGTGTTGATAATAAACGTATAACACTTCAGATTAAGTACTCTTGGTCAAGAACTACAAAGATGATCAGTCTCTTACTAGTTACAAAAATTATATAAATACTTGTGTTTAAAACAACCATTGGCCAAAACTATTTTTATTAATATCTTCGAATATTTACATGACACGTTATTAAAACCTCCTGGGTGAACAGGGTAGGAAAGAGTATGTCAATTATTTAAAAAGATTCAAAACAATAAAATCATTCTAAGTATAGCTTCATGTGTTCTATATTCCACGGATGTTGAAGCATCCTCCCCTTCTCATCAAAAAGGCGATACGTACCCGGCTTTATTCTCTCCATCACTATATAAGGACCCTCCCAATTAGGGCCATCTTTCCAAGTCGTTTCTCCTTTGTATGGAGGAATACATTCCTTAAGACTTTGTTACCCACTTTAAAATCTCTTCTTCTCACCTTCGAATTATATCGACTCTTTATCAAAGTTTGATAATGAGTCATATTCAAATGAGCTCTAACTATGTTTTTTTCTTATATCAAGTATAGTTCTTTTCTTTTTGCCTCTTCATTCACTTCTTTGGAATATTTAAGTACTCTATAAGAAGGTAAAATAGACTCTATAGGACTAACAGCATCCATACCATACACCAAGGCAAAAGGTGTTTCTTGAGTAGCTTCTTTAGGAGTTGTACGATAAGCCCACAACACCTCTTGCAAATAGTTAGGCCATTTCCCTGCAGCACTTGTTAAATTCTTAATCAAACCCTCCAAAATAGATCTATAGGTCACTTCTACTTGACCATTCTCTTGAGGATGAAAAGGTGTAAAAATACACTGTGTTATTCCCTTCGAAGCGCAAAAAAAAGTCATTTATCTGTTGTTAAATTTAGGATCATTATTCGTAGTGATTTTTCGAGGCACTCCAAAGCGACAACAGATATTATCTATAATAAACTTAATAACATCATTTGCTTTTGTCCTAAATAGTGGTTCAGCTTCATCCCAATTCAAAAAATAATTAACTGCTACTTTAATCATCTGATGCACTCCATAAGCCATAGGTAATGGTCATACCAAATATATTCTCTATCTATCAAAATGAATAGTTTTGGATATACAAATAAGTGGTACTGTTGGTCTGTGAATAGAATTGGCAAAGTGTTGACAAGTATCACAGCCTCAAACTAAAAGTTTAGCATCATTCATAATTGACTGCCAATAATACTCTGCCAACAAAACTCGATGTGCCAAAGATTTGAAACCATAGTATGGTGAACCCTTACCATCATGCAACTCAAATAAAATCTATTGAAATTCTTGTTTACCCAAACAACGCAAAAGTGGCCTACTCAAATATGTATTGTATAACACTTCATTCAATACAACATAACCATAAGCCTTATACCTTAATTTCTTCGCCAATTTTACATCTTGAGGTAATGTTCCTCTTTGTAAGAAATTAAGGATATCAGTTCTCCAATCACCTAAATTTATGTCTGGGGTGACAAATACCTCCTCATCATATTTACATTGCTCAGACCGTGTTAAAATTGAAGGACACTTCTATAATAATATCCAATTATACTATTCTGTATAAGAAATTGTTGCCAAAGAATCATCAACTGTATTATCTCCTCGATTAATATGCTTTACAATCACTTTGTCAAACATGAGATCGAAATTTCGAAGCTCACAAAGATACAAAATTAAATGATCATTCTTAGCCTCAGAAACACCTACCCTATGATTTGCCACTAATTGTGAATATATTCCCAAGGTAACTGTGGTTTCCCCACAAATATTCGCAAGCCTTAAGCCAGCCAACGCAGCTTCATACTCACACTCATTATTCGATACATGAAAACAAAATTTAATGTCTTGAAATATTGCCTCCCCATGAGGAGCAACCAGCTGCACTTTTGCAACCACCATCAGTTCGAACCACCCACATCAAATTTTCTAAGAAGACCTCTTTATCTGTCTCCACATCTAATACACTTGAATGAAATTAGACAAGAAAATCAGTTAAAGCTTGAGCTTTAATAGCCGTTCGAGGAGAAAAACTGATAACAAAATCCCCCAACTCTACTGACCAGTTGGCCGTCCTACCAAAAATGTTTGGGCATTATAGCACATTCTTTAATGGAAAAGAAGTTCGAACCATAATAGTGTGAGCTTGAAAATAAGGGTGCATTTTCCTAGCAGCCACCACTAAAGCCAAAGACAATTTTTAAAGTCTCAAATACTTTTTTCTGATGCCAACAAACTTTTACTAACATAGTAATTTGGCTTCGAAACTTCTTTATCCTCACTTATAAAAATAGCACTCATAGCGAAGTTAGAAATTGCTATGTATAAAAACAACTGCTCTACAATTCGAGGCTTAGACAATATCCTTGGTGATAAACAATTTTATTCATCATTGAAAATGTACTTCCCAATCCGATGCGCATTCATACTTATTTGGTCTTCGGATCACTTGGTAAAAAGCTAAACACTTGTTAGAAAACCTCAAAATAAATCGATTAAGGATAACTAACCTTCTTGTCCAAATTTGTACCTCCTTAATAGTTTCAGGTGATGCATTGAGACTAAAGCGTTTAACTTCTCTGGATCAGCCTCTATCCTTTTTTCACTAATAATATACCCCAAGAATTTCCCTGATCGAACTCCAAAGGTACATTTCTCAGGATTTAGCTCCAAACGAATATCCCTTTAGAAAAGATTCCTCTTAATCCTCCAAGTGTCTATCATCGGCTGGACTTTTAACCAACATATGATCAATATATACCTTCATATTTCTCTCAATCTAAAAAGCAACAGCTTTATTCACCAACCTTTGATATGTTGCTCTAGCATTCTTCAACCCAAATGACATAAACCTCTAGCAATGTAAGCCTTGATCATTAATGAATGTAATATTTTCTTCGTCTTTTTGATCCATCTAGATCTGGTTATACCCTGCAAAAGTATCCATAAAAGACAAAATTTTATTTCCCGAAGTAGAACCAACCAGTTTATCTATTCGAGGAATAGGAAATGGATCTTTAGGGCAAGCTTGATTCAAATCTGTGAAGTCAACACACATTCTTTATTTCCTATTCTTAAGTAACACTCGATTTTCTGTCCATAAAGGATATTGCACCTTCCTAATATGTCCGACCATAGACAAATGATCCACTTAACCACAATAGCCTCTGATGTTTTAATTAGAAAAAACCTTTTTTGTTTGAATAACCGGCTTGATCCTCGGATTTATATCCAAGCTATGACATATCACATCATATGGGACCCTCACTACATCCTATATTTTCCAAGAAAAAACATCCAAATTAGCAAACAGAAATTATAACAATAGAAAAATATTGGTGACAACAATATTCTTATTCGAAGAATATTTCCATTGAGAAATGAATACTCCTATATACTTTCAGTTACTGTTAAAGAACTCGGGGTATCTCCCTCAGGTTATCAATTCCATCTTCTTCTTCCGATGTCGACCCCCTAATTGTTATTCAACCATTCGATCTTCACAATTAGGACCTCAGATACGAAAAGATGTTACATAACTTAGTCTGACTACCTCTATATCACTTCGGACCATCCCAACATGGTTTCCGATGACATACTTCAAACACTGATGAACAATGGATACAAATGCATACATGATCGAAAGCAAAGATCTCCCAGAAATAGGAATATAGCTTGTCAAAATAATCCACCACCATGAATAAAACTTGATACTTCTTTTTAAAAGGCCTTTTTCCCAAACACACTCCACCCTCGAATTCTTCAATCACCTGAGATGTGACACCTGTAAACCCAATTATAGTACGGTCTGATTGAAAATTTTGAGGTGTATTACGCATCATATTATATGTTGACCTGAACAAAACATTCGCGGAGCTTCTTGTAGTTATCAAAACAAGTCGGATTTCGCAAAGCTTCTTGTAGCTTGAGTTGGATACCCTCCAGTTCGATGATGCAAATTATTGTTATTTCTTGGATGAGATGTCTGATAATTCGAAGAGTGTGCTTGATTATTTGACACATGTCCTGAATTATTTTGACTAGGTCCAACCATTCCTCCAACCCTAGTTGATTTCTTCATTTTAATTTAATCCTCACCTTGAGCCAGTAGTGCTCCAAAAGTCAAGGCTCTCCTCTTTGTTGTTTCACTTGCTAAAACACATGGTAATAAACCTTGTCGAAACACAGCCTTAACCACCAACACGTCACAAAACATTTTGTATAATTATTTAACTTCTCTCCCACAACTTACACTGTATTATAGTGTCTCTATTTTTTCGTATTTCTTTACTTCCCACAAATTGTCGTCGAAAAGTTGTATAGAAATCTCTAAAGTTGTAAATAGATCCACTCGGAATCATATTGTACCATTTCAATGTTGTGCCCTTAAATGTTTAAGCAAAATCTTTGCATACCAGCCAATCATCATCTTCAAAGTTCATTAGATAGTTCTTGAATTGTTCGATGTAATCATCGGGATCTTGCATCGCATCGAATCTCTCTACCTTAGAAATGTCAAAACTCTTCGGAAGAGTAATAGACTTCATCTCAGCTATTAAAGGTGAATTTATCCAGTCTACTCCTTGTACATATTGATCGTTTTCTCATGTTCCCATAACAATGTATAAATTCTGATCACGTATACCTGTGTACTGATTCGATGTATTTCGTTTGCACTATTCTGTTTCCCTCAACCGATGAGGTACATTGTCTCTTTTTTATCTATATTTTACGTGATTTTTGAGGTCGGCCTCCTTCTTCTTTTGAAGATCCGATACCTCTTTTGCTCGGATGTCGAACTGCCAAATTCATCATCATTGTACATAACGTACCTATGTTTATCTTTTCTCTTTTTTGTGAGGTACGATGCTCTTTATCAGACTCAAACTATGTTTTCCGTCGATACTTCAAACATATGCGCTGTATAAGATTGATCAGATTGACTTTCCAGGGCGTACTTCTCCTCCACTTGTCGCACCTCAGATTTCAACCTACTTAATTGAATATTCTTTTATTTTTTAACATACTTCTAATTAGAGTTGTGATTTTATCTAACGATTGATTCATTCGAGATTCGATGTCAGAATGAGTCTGGTGAATCGGAATTTGATCATATTCCTTACTTTCTCCTCTTTGCAAATCAGATCTCAACATCTCAATTTCCTTTCGTACCAAAGGATCATTTTCATTTCATAGTTCTATTATCGATCAAGAACAGTGGTAACATATCAAAAATTCAATTTTGTTTATTATGAAATCAATGTACCGATCGACTGTCTCTTCTATTGTGGTTGCCAATTTGATGAGTGTAAATCTAGTTCTTGAGAGAGAAAGAGAGACTTTGATTATAGAGAGAGAAAATAATAGTGAAAGAAAGATTGACCTAATGAAAATGTCGTCATTTTTATTCACATACTTAGCCATTATTTATGGACTTTCAGACTTTGTATAACAAAATTAGTTATACAAATGGGTTAACTGCATTTGATCCCCCCATATTTATAAATAGTTTAAAATTTATCTTTCAACTATACGATCTGTCATATATGACTTTAGGTTATTATGTTTAAGTCTAATATTCTATATCCTTATCATCTATCACCTCTGCATCTAAAATAAATATTTTGTTTGCAACTATTTTGTTTATGCCAACAAATATATTTACATGACATAAGTTACATTGTTAATTTTTTTTGTTTCTCCTTAAAATAATTTATAAGTGAGTGCAGGAATTTGGAACAATGTGTGTAGGCTTGTGCAGTTGCGGTTTTAGGACCATTTGAGGTCACTTGTCTCTCAATATAGGTTACATTGCTAAATTTATTATATTGTTTCTCTTTCAATATTTTAGAAGTGAATGGAAGCTTTGGAATACATTTTACCTATATTGAGTGACATGCCACTAGGACTTCGTCTGCTAAGTCTATAATTTCATCGATTGTGACTGAGTTCGGTGATTTTGAAGTCTCGTAGTCTTCAAAGGTAGATCTTTCAAAATGATAGAATACGTGATCATCGGATACAGTAACAATCTATGTATATTGACTTGTTTTGAAGACAATATATTGTTTCTTTTTACGTACAAATCATCTCGTGGATTAATATCTACAGTCTTTCTTTTTTATGTCCATAGTTGTGTTCTTTTGTTTGTTTAGCCTTGAGAGTAATATTTCTCAAAGTGATTTGAAATAATAACTTTCCTTGTTTTGTTCATGTAATCTTGTCACTCAAAAACTATTGTGTCATTTAATATCATATGGTTATTGACTTATCTTGGTTGGATCATTGTTGGATATACTAATGAGGTACATCTTATTTCATTTTAGTATGTAATTGTTTACATGACATAGGGTTCAGTTTTCATGTTGTGCAGTTGCTATTTTAAAAATGAAGGGATAAGAGAGGTAACCTGAAAACTGAAAGTATCCTCTAAAGACTGAATTGGCATATTTTGTACAGATATCACTCAAGACTGGAAGAGAGAAGAAAGAACAAATGTGTGGAAATCCATAAAGTTGAAGTCATCAAGTTATAGTATTAGGAAATTATTAGGAAAGTTTTGTTTTAATGTCAATTTTATTTTTGAATCATAATATGTATTTTTGAATCATATATGGTAAATTATATTATATTTTTTTTTATTTCAAATCATGAAATATAATTGCATAGCTATGCAGCCCCATGTATAGCTACGTATGCTTTTTTAATATAATCATTAGCTTCAGCAACAGGCTTATAAAGAAACTGCAATGAAAACTACAATAGGTCCGCAACAGATATGCAACAGTAAGAACTCCACTGGAAATTAAATTGAGATTCGTTTCCAAAAACATTGCAAAAATGTTAGCGAAAACACTAGAGTTAGTTAGTGTGCAGCCGGATTGTAAAGAGTTTTATAATGAATGATATGCCAACAGACTTAATCATTTGGCTGAAATTGTGCAACGATGTTATAACAAATCTTGCAACGGCTTGACCCGGTTACATCCGAGTCAAATGATGCAACGTCTTATCGTTGATACCCGGTTGCAAAATCCTTCTGGTGACAATTGAGCTTGGTTAGTTACCACAATTAACACAACTAGAAGTTCTAGTTGCATCCCTATTGCAAAAGTATTTTTGCAATGGCGTTATAACGATTTTCTTTGTTTATAGGTCATTATAAAAGTACTTTATCCAGAAGTGTAATAATGGGAGTGTTAAGGATATTATAATATAAAAACCAAGTTCGATTAATATGAATTTCAAGATGGTGTCCTTAATATGTTATTATAATTATTGAGCTTTACGAGCCCAATAAGGATAGAGGTCCTCATTGGTATGAGCTCATTAGATTGTAAATATTTAACTCAGTGAATAAGTTTAACATAAATAAAAAATATATAGGTTCTTTTTTATGCACATATGTTTAACCTTATCTTTATATCCATTAGTCGTATTCTAATGAGGATTATATGCATAGATATATGTAACTTTTTCTATTCTCTTTAATATCTTTTCACTAAAAGATTTTTCGTTTCATCCGTCAAGATTTTTTGGCAATTTATCCTTAAGGATCTCATCGAATTTTTTATCAACAATTTCTAGTCTATTATAATTATTATTATTTGATCTCCATTATATAAAGTTGGTATCATAGCCAACCTTTTTTGTTAAAAATATTTTTTAACATTTTTGGTTTTTCTAAATAATATTGCAGTAAAGAATAATTGTGTGAAACACGATTTTATAGTCGATCATCGTAAGTAACTCTAATTTAAAAACAAAAAAAAATATTCTGAAATTTGGCAAGTCCTAATGAGACTGATGTAGCTCATTTCGTATGTGAGCCTACAATATTGAGCTGCTCTAATACAATATCGTGTCAATCTTATATTAAAATGTTTCATTACTAGATAAGACTGTGTCATTTTAGGGGTAAAGTTTATCATTTGAAATTATAAAATGGTAATAAATAATTCATATTTTTTACACAATTGTCCATAAAATTTTATGTTTATTTCGCGATAAATCATAAGTTATTGAAAAATTAAAATATTTTAAGATTGGAATTGAAAAACATTTTCATAAAATAATTAAGTGTATCAAATTTCACCATAGTGTTCACACCGTACACGGTATGACGTTTTAGCGAACAACATGTTTTATTTGTTTAAATGTAAATAGAATATATTTATTATACAATATCCACTGAGATGGTTTTAAAAAGTTGTCATCAACTATAAATTTGATAAAACAAAATATTAAAATACATATACAATTCAATGCTCATATAATTTTATAAATTTAAGTTTTATAATTATAGACTTAGAATTATATTTAATATATATATATATATTTACAAAAATATTATATTTAAGATAAAATATTTTTAAATTAATATTGATTAGGAAAATAAAAAGAATCAAATTCAAAATAAAAATATAGTTAATTATATTATAATTATTGGAAGATTTATAAATTTAATTTATCAATAAGCACCCAATTTCAAACTTATTTATCAATAACCATCAACGGTTTGATAAAGTATAGATAACCACATGTTTTTTAATCAAAAATACTGATAATCATTTGGTAGTTCAAAATACTCTTTAACCATTTTAGTATGTCTTTTGAAAAAAAAAATTCAAACCATAGCTCCAAAAAAAATGTGAAACTACCATTTGTCTTATTCTTTTAAGACAAACAAAACTAGATCCACGAAAGATATATTTTTATATCGTTTTTAGTTGTGTAATTATGTGTAGTTGGATTGCAAAGTAAGTCTCGAAAAGTAATTGTGTGCGAGTTGTGAAATTATGTATAATTGGGTTGCAAAATCAATTATGTTTCAGGTGTGGTATTACGTGTAATTAGATTGCAAAAAAAAATATGTTTCAGTTGTGAAATTATATGTAAATGAGTTGCGTAAATAAGAAAAAATAGTTACGTTAATAGGATTTTGGTGGCGGAAAAATAACTGTGTCTAGTTGCAAAAAAAACAATTGTTTCGAGTTGCGAAATTACGTTTAAAATGAGTTGCATGAATCATAATAAAAAATAGTTGCGTAACTAGGAGGGTTGTGAAATAAGTTTGGAAAAAATTGTGATTACGTGTAATTTGGTTGCTAAAAAACAATTGTGTTCTGGTTGCGTAATTACATGTAATTTGATTGCGAAAATAACTAGAACAAAAAAGTAATTCTCCAAAATATCACTCATAGATTTCATTTTGTTCGTCTCTGAAAAATATAAATACATATGTTCTTAAAATATAATTTTTTAGCTAAAATTTTAAAAAATAAAAATAACTAATTATTAAAATTGTGTGTGTTCATAGATTACGTGGAAAGTATTTATTATGCAAGTGTTTTTTGATAAACTTTTAAATAATCTTAACTTTTTTTAGTAGTTAGAAATTATTTTATTTTTTCTAAATACTCTTGAATGACTAAACCCAGCCTTTACATTTCAAATCATTAAATGCATCCCTGTAAAGGGTAGCGAGTTGGTGGAGTAGATGAGCTCGTGACCAAAATTTCATGTGTTCGACTTCCCTTACAAACGCTTTCCTGAGTTTGAGCATGTCACCTTGTATTGTGTGGTTTAACTTCTGGCTATTACCTGAGTTCACTCGTTGAATAGCGGCTGCGGGTTTTCTCCAAAAAAAACAAAAAAAATTATTAAATACAATTATGTACCCAATATATACCATACATATCAATGCAAAATATTTTCTCCGTAAATCCATTATTTTGAAAATTGTTACATAGCAATCTACACGAGAGGTTTTGATCGTAGTACACCTCTTTTTTATAAAAAGAAAAGACTTTTTCAAAAAACTTGTATTATTTAATAATAAAATTTGTACAAAATGGTGGGACTATCCCATTACATCATCATTCAAATTGAAAAGAAAGCGCCACCTAACAATTAGAACAAAATCTTGCCGCCAAAACTATTTCATCTTCAACCTTTGGCCATGAAGTAATTGAGAGATATGTTGAAAAATTATAGATGAACCCACAATTTTTTATTGAAACCCAGCAATAAAAGAGTTAGAATCGACCAAGGAAAAGGATTGCAAAAGAAAAACATCACCCTGTTTCATCTATTCTTATGTAGCCGACTCTAATACTTTCTAGAAATATTATTGCACTAAGGCGATTGGGAATACAGTTTGGAGTTAAATCAATGTCTGAACTTATTTTAATAGCGTGCTTTGTTATCCAATCGGAAGCTGAGTTCTATTCCCGGAAGATATGAGTCAGATTCATCGAATATGATATTAAACACATGCAACATTTGATGATTTGCTTCAGGTACCAAGGTGAGTTTCTTTTTAAAATCATTTCAGTGAGAAGTGTCGAATCCGTTTCAATATCAATCTTAGAGATTCCTTGCTTTTGACATAGAAGCAGACCATCCAACAACGCTCTACTTTCAGTGACTATAGCAGATTGTTTACCATATAGCCTCCCATACCCTGCTGCTAGCTTCCCTTAACTATCTCTAATCAGCCATCCTTCTCTTGCTTCTCCATTGAAACTACTAGCTCCATCTATATTTAGTTTTTATCTAGTTATTTTTAGTGTTTCCAGTGTAGAGATAGGTCTAATCTTGGTTTATCTAGATGATTTAGGCAACGCAGGATATGAGCTTTACCAGAATCATTTCCCTAGTGCTTTCGCTTGAGAAGATAACCATGATCGAGACCAGTAATCATGTTGATTACATTGTCAATTATAGAGTTAGATGACAAATTTTGATCTAACTGCTTCTTTCTGTTACTAGCAGCCCAAATATTTCACGAGATGATCACAGGGAGAATGGTCCTGATATGCACCTTCTTTGTAGCAGACCAAAACCAGGAACGCAGCAAATGTGGAAAAGTCATATTTCTCTTGATAGGATCATTGAACATGGATGCGAAGAAGACCCAAACATCCCAAGCCCTTGAGCAATTGATAAAGGTATGATAAGTAGTTTCAACATTTTCGCAATGTTGACACTTTGAAGCCAGATTAAAAACTTTCTTCTGCATATTTGTTTCAGTAGGAATCCAACCTTGAATAGTCTTCCAAACTAGGAACGAACATTTTACACGAGTAATATAATTCCATATATTTGTAAATAAGGAAGATTTGTTTGATTTTTTCCTTATATAACTCCATGTATCTTTGGTATCGAAGTTTCCTATCTTTGACAATGCCCACTTGATTGAATTTTTTGAAGAGGTTACAGAATTCTTCTTAATCAGTTTAATTTTTGAGTAGGAAAGAATACCTTGAAAATACCCCAAATCTCATTGTTCATTTCTACAGAATTCCTTCATTTTGTTTGGTTAATACCACGAGTCTCTATTATCAGACATATTAAAGTGAATAAAAGGCTTTTGGGAAGCCCATCTATGAAGCCAAAAGTCAATAGCTCCTTTCCCAATATACCAATAGATACATTCCTCAGCTTGATCTCTAATGTGATATAAATGTTTCCAAGTCTTTGAACATTTAGTCTGGTTAGGGATTATAATAGGATAATAGTTTGTGGAGTATATAGAGTCCATGAGCTTGGCCTATAAAGTATTCTTTTTCTGAATTGAAACCACAATGTAAAAGAGAAAACAAACTGAATATCTTCAAGTTTCTTTAGATTGAGTCCTCGTTCTTCGTATGGTATGCAAAGCTTAGTCCAAGATGCCCAGGAAATGGCTCTCTTGTTATCAGTGAATACTCACAAGAACTTATTTCATAGCGTGTTTATCATTTTCACAGTAGCTTTAGGTAAATTTGAATGTTGAAGGGTATATATAGGTATTGCATTTAGGACAAATTGAGCAAGAATAATCCTTCCACCGTAGGATAAATGAGAATTGTCTCAATCTTCAATCTTTCTCTTGATTTTAGTAATAATTCCCTCAAAGTTGCATACCTTGCTATTGTTGCTAATGATAGTCCGCAGGTAGCCAAATGGGAGAAAATAATGCTTGAACCCTAGCCTTTTCGCAATCTTTAGAATTCTGGAGTAGATCATTTGTTGAGGAACAATCAGTTTTGATTTTTCTTTGTTATTTCTTGACCCGAACAGAGCTGATAATGATCAAGAATTAGAGTGATTTTGTTGATTGCAGATGTTTTATCATTGCAGAAGATAATCAGGTCATTTGCAAACGCCAAGCAAGGTATGCTAATGGAACCTCTACTTTTGAATTTTATAGAAGGATTGTTGATATTCACTTGATGCTTTAAGGCTCATAGAAAATACTCCTCTGCAATTATGAATAAACTCGGAGATAACGAATCTTCTTGCCTCAATCCTTTTGAAGACTTGCAATATCCTTTAGATTCCATTTTAATGACAATAGAAGAATGAATGTTATTTATGTTATTTGGAACAAGATTCTGGAATTGAACACTAAAACCAAAAGAGCTCAAAACTTCCATGAGGAATTTGTGGGATAGCTTGTCAAATGCCTTTGATATATCGAGACTTATGAGCACATTATTACCCTTGGTCTTGTGATTCAAATCAAAGCAAAGCTCCTGATTGATAAGGATATTATCATCAATATTTTTGTTCTTGACAAAAGCTCCATGTTCTTGAGAAATTTTTTTTGGTAAAAGAACAGAGAGTCTTTTATTAATCACCTTAGAGTAGATTATGTTGATCATTGTGGCCAAGCTTATATGCATGAAATCTTTCCAACCAATTAGTGAATCAATTTTAGGTATAAGACAGATTAGTGTAGCATAAATACCATGGGAATAGAACTTCCTGATTGCCTCATATAGCTCTGTTTTCATAATATCCCAGCAAGTATGAAAAACAAATCCATTGAACCAGTCTGGTCCTGCAGCCCCATTAGGATTAAGAGACTTTATAGCATTTAGAATTTCATTATCCTCTGGAGTTTTAGTCAGCATTGTATTATCATTATGAGAGATCAAAGAGGGAATATATTAAGTAATATATAGTCTTCTCTGTGATTTGTAGTGTCAGTTAGTAATTCTTTAAAACAATTACTCTGCAGAAACACCAATATCATCCTTGTTATCCAACCAGTTCAGCCCATCTTTAATTCTGGAGATCTTGTTCCTTTTATGTTTCTTAACCAAAGAGTGAAACACGGTTGTGTTTCTATCATTATCTTTTAATCAGTTGGCATTAGCCTTCTGTTCCTAATAGATCTCTTCTCTTGCCAGTAATTCAAGATGATTAAGCTTTGCTTTTTCAAGAATATTTTTATCACATTCAGAGTTAGAAAGCTAATAATTAGCTTCATGAAAGTTAATAATGTCTTCAGTTTGTTTTAACCCTTCGAAGACATTACCAAAGACAAGTTTGTTCCAGAATGCCTGATCAACTTTAGGGTTCTTCATTTTTTACCAGAACACTTGGATAGGATTTCTAAAAGTTTCTTTCTTCAAAGATCTTTCAACAAGGTTAAGAAATTTATCATGTCTTGCCCATATATTCAAGAATTTAAAAGATAATTTGAACTGATCTGAATTGGAGTGAATTGTAATGATAATTGGACTGTGATCTGAGCAAGTCTTGGATGAGTGTTTAATGCTTGTGTTGTCAAAGAAATCCATCCATGTTGCATTGTATAGCGCCATATCTAATCTCTTCCATTTTCTCCCATTAGACCAGGCGTATTTTGATCCGGAATATCTAGCATCAATTAGATAGAAATCCATTATCATGTTACTAAACTCATCCATACTCTTTATGCAAGTAGTGATAGAGAAGAGTTGCTCATCAGCACTTGCGACAGTATTGAAGTCACCAAGAACCAGCCATTCCAGTGCATCAAATTCCAAAGAATATTTATATCATTTATATTACACTTCCGATAGACAATCGTTACTCTATAAATTTTGTTAAGATTACAATGCTGAATATTCAAATGAAGTAACTGGTCTTCATTTTGCAAAATGTAAATAGAGTAATCATCATTTGCTAAAACCCAAATTTTGTTATTTTTGTTGGTAGTATACTAAGTGAATCCCAGTCTGTTAGCAATAGAGCTCAATTGATCTTGAGAAATAAGCGGTTCTTGAATGGCCAGAATACTAGCTTTTTTAGAATTCTTAAGAGACTTCAGTCTTCTCATTGTTTTCATGTTCCCTATACCTCTTTCATTCCAATTGGTGATTGCAATGGTCATTTTGTAGAGTTACTGAAAGTTTTTAATGCACCTTTCATATGCATTAATTGGGATGACATTGGAGTTTTTGGCCTCTTCAATTTCTTTTTGGTTGCCTTTTTTAAATCTCACTTCTTTTCTGATTTACCCATTCTTAGAGAAGATTGTAAACTTCCTATAGCTTCTTTGTGTGGAGATAGATTTTCAACCGGATAAGAGTTGGATTCTCTAATAAAAGAAAACATATTTTATTTCTCAATCAACTCGATTGCACTAATGATTTATGTCTCATCAATGACTTTATATCTTCTTTCTCTTGTTGATCTTGCAAGCAAAATCTTGTAATCTTTCTTTTACTCTCTGTTTATTTATCTTTCTTTATTTGAAAATCCAAAGCATGGTCACCAGTAAAAGGTTTAACGATTATAGTTCTTATTTTCCCATATTATGTTTCTTGAAGGTAGGTCATTTTAGAAGTAGCTTCCATGTGATTATCTCTAGATGATCCTTTCATTTCCTTCATCCTTGTTTTCTTGCAATTGCTCATATTTTTCCCGATATGGTGACAATCTACACAATAATCAGGCTTAGATTGATGGTTTATTTACTGCCAGAACCCCAATTCATCTCCAACAGATTTCCATATTTTTTATTTTAACTCCTTAGACAAGTCCAGTTCGAGCCAAATTTTGCACCAATTAAATTTGGCTCTATTCTTTGGAGGTATCCATACTGGTGTGGATAATAATTGCCTGAGGGTAGGCTGGTAATTTCGAGTGGAGTTTTAAGGTGGTGTGTGGGTGTTTAATGGTGGTGTGTGGGTGTTTAACGTTTAGAGTAGAAAGTAGAGAGATGATTAAGCAGCTTGGTAGCAGTTAATTCTCATTACCCCTAGTTAATGCGGGTGGTTAGGTATTTATAGTATAATGTTTGGGCCCTTATGGGCTCTCGGGTCATGTTTAATGGACTCGGGTCATGTTTAAAGACCCATGAGCTCTAAGTAGGAGAGCAAGTAGCTTAGTCAAGAAGTGTTTAGGTTTTTTAGTACTTTTGTCATAGTTCGAATAGCCTTAAGTTCACAGTGTTCACAGAAATCTGTCCGGTCTAAATAACTTGTTCGATCTATGTCCATGTAACCTGTCCGGTATTCGGAGAGACTAGACCGATTTGCCCTGTCAGGGGAGCATGCTGAATTCGGACTCATCACATACTGTTAAAGGAGACCTTATAGCATTTCCAATGATTTTTATGGTGTCTTCATTGTACATATAATCAGGTATATTATGAAGCAAAATTCATACAGGAGTTACTGGATATTCAACATTAGGATTGAAGTGTGGCATCCACTTGAGTAATCTCATAGTTTTCGATCCAACAAACCAACTATTTCGTTTCCAAAACTTTTTCAAATCTTCCAGAGAGCTGAATTCCAAGAATATGTGCCTGAAATCCCATGTAGACACATTATATTCACCTGAGAAATTGAAAGATTGCAAAATCTTTCTTAGAGATTTAAGACTTGGCTTCTCTGAAGCAAATGTTCCAATTAAAGTTTTATTTGCAATAGAATTCAAATCGTCCTTAACTTTCTTGTTGAACTTGATCCCAAGCATTTCTTCAATTCTGATTATAGAATAATCTTCATGTTTGAAGTCAGCTGTTTTTGTTTTGAAAATATCCGCAAATGATCTAACATTTGAATTACTTGCAGGTTTAGCATCTTCTCATCGTAGAACAAAAGTTGGATTTGTTCTGATTGTAGTTCCATAAGAGGGAATGAGATGATTCTTGGATTTCTATCCTTGTATGGAGTCTCTGTTCCAACATCTCTATCAAGAACAAGGTTTAAAGGCGGGAAGCATGCATTGAAGTCTGTAATTTTAAGAAATGGGGTTGATTTCGAAGACATTAGAAAATAAATTTCTCCTTATCTATATCGAAATTTGTTAGTCCTAATTTAGACGAGAATTCCGGCGACAGCTAGAATCTGACTTATGTTTCTTGTTTCTTAAAGAGAACCCTATTTTACTAAAAAAATTATTAACTTTTGTTTTGTTTGCAAGATTAGCGGGATTCAGCTCTATACCAGGTTCTCTTGTCATCCAATGAAAAATTGGAATTTGTTGTAGGGTAATCATAATTATTTTCATTATTATAATACCATAATTATGAGACATTATAACTTCCGATTCGCTCCATATTTTTAGGGTTTTATTTAGTTTAGATTGCATAGTCCGATAAAAAAGAAATGACTTAAATCAAAATATACTACACCTTCCGTATTAGTTAGTGCATGTCAAATTTAATATTTGTTGATCTTATTCATTGATTGAATAAAGGAATAAAGCCATAAATCTAGATATAAAATAATTTATTAATTTATGAAATTATATATATATATATATATATATATATTATATATTTTATAAAATAAAAATGTGTTATCATCTTTTATGCATAAAGTTGTTAAACAAAGAAAATGCGGACGGCTAGTTGCAGACAAAACATAAAAAGAAAAGTATAATATCCACTTGATAGACTTTTTTATTGTTTTGAAGTCGTTGGTGGCCTAATAAACCTAAGAATTTGAATAAAAAAATGTGGGTATGGATCTGCTGTATTCAAAAGTCAAAAACGTTCATAAATACAAGCATTTCAAACTGAATTTGATAACTACAGGTCAATTATTTTTAAAGCTGACTGACCACCATAAAGATTAAGGAGTACGTTGTACGCTTAATCTCCGTGACCACCTTATAACGAGTGATGTTTAACTCGACGCGTCATGGCGTTTGGCGGGATTACGGGAGAACGGTTATTGTAGCTGCGGTAACAAGTCGCGATAGAACGCTATAACATTTAGTGTTATAGTTACGATTAAATATTAATGTATTTTATATAAATTATTATTGGTATTATTATTATAACATCAGTAATATAATTGTTGTTATATTAGTTTTTGTAACACATATATATTTAGTACCACGACGTTGATGTTATATAATATTATTTTAAATTAGTATATTTATTATTGTAGTTTTTATTATTATTTGATTATTATTTTTGATGAGGAGGTAATTATTAATTACGAGAATTAATAATATACGAACAAATGGAGATAAAAGAAAAGAAAGTCATGACGGATGAAGTATTTCACCAAATCGAACATATTAATAGGAAACCGAATAGTGCTCGATTTAGCGAAGGTCATCAATAAGCATATTAATAGGAAACCGAATAGTGCTCGATTTGTAATATGGGCAAATCCGACTGAGGTCTGCTTTCTAAAGAACAATTAAGGAAACGGCTTTAGCAACATTAATTAACCAGTTAAACCACTAAAGTAACCAGTTAAACCACTAAAGTAGCGACCATAAATTTAAGACTTATATCATAAATGTTAACCCACTTATTAATGGAGCGATGTATCAAGGAACGATTTGTAAACTACTAAAAATGTAACTACTCTTCTTTAATTAGTAGAATTATCTACTTGCCATTACCTTTGTTATAATTTCTCATAACAATTATGGTTTGATTATAATTTATAAGCATTACAAGTACTGTTATATTTTTATTGTAACACAGAGTATAAGTGTTGTTATTGTTTGTTAAACAAATTATTATATTGTTTGTAAAACATAATTTTAAATTAGTATAAAGTTATTATAGTTTTATTATTATACTTTTATCATCATTATAGTCCTCAACATATATCGAATTCTTGAAGTTGAATCTGGCATTTCGTTGCGAAATGAATCATCGATCTCAAAGTTGTGATGATTTTACAACTATCTGCTCTAATGAAAGTCAGTCATCATTTCATCAGCTATGAATTTTATTTGCAGCTCTCCTTCATCATCCTTACTATAGAACTCGTCATTCCTTCGAGCGGAATCATGCATTCCTTTGAGCATATCATATGTATCCCCTGCTGCATCTTTTCAGCTTCAAATCGAATTGAAGTCTCAACCCTTGTAGTCTTCTCTTGCCTCCTATTAAAGGTTATCTTATCGGCCCAGAAATAATGTCAATTTGGTCTCTCCCTACAGCTTGGCTTTACGACATACATTATGTTCCTTATATTTATCCATATGTATGGCAAGATTAGTAATTTTATAAAGAACTAATAATGTTATGAGTATATCGTGTAGAAAAAGTTTTAATTGCATCCTTAAACAACCTCAAAAAGCTTAACATTGAAGCACAATAAATCCATTTTGATACTATGATTATTTCTATTATAAAAAATAGTAATCTCATTTCTATACGCATAAGCACGTGAATGAAGATAATATGTAGAGTTTCGTCTAGTTTTGACATCTAATACTAGTTTTTAGAATGGTCTTCCATTATCCCAAGCAATTTGTTTATACTCTTTTTTAGGACCAAAGCTAAAGCATAATAGGACCCCAAGTTTAATATAAGTGATATAACTTTTAGCTATACTTATTCTATCTTTCGCAACCAATTGAAGTATATGACATAAATACTTAGTGTGAAAATTTTAGGAAATACATGGTTGTAATCATTTCTAAGATACTCAACAGTTGTCGTATTACGAGATGAATTATCGAAAGAAATAAACATAATTTTATTCTAACATGGGATACAAATTGACCGGCACAAAAGCCATCTCTATCAATCTACGCTCATTGATGAGACGGCGACATAGATAAGAAAGTATAACGTTTGTCACCCCCATTGTCACAACAAAGTAAATAAGAAATCAAAACTTTGGAATCCAATTTAGGTGGGATCGAGGATGGAATCGAATAGCGAGTTTTTTTCTCTAATTACAACGGTGATGTGTTTGTGATGTAGCCAGAAAATCCAAACAAAAGCCTTTTTAATTTGATTTGATTTTATTCAAATATCTTATGTATTTAAATCAATTCTAATTATATTAAGATTTTATTTTATTTTATTTTATTTTAAAATATTTATTTTATTTTCTTGTATTATAAGTTAGGGTTTTGAGAAGCTCTTATATAAAGCCTCATATGCCTTAAGTTATTTTAAGTTTTTGGAATAATATATTTTTATCTTTGAAAATTTCAACATTTGTTACCTTTAGATTAGGGTTTCATCATGTTACCCTTGAATTAGGGTTTCATCTATCGTTGTTTCTTCTTCTATTTCCGCTGCGTCATCAATTTGGTATCAGAGCCTCAGTTCCTGCTATGGGGAAGCATATTTCTAAAGCCTGACTATTCTGATTCAAGGTTTAAAGAAGAGAACAACATACATGGTCATGAAGATCGGAAAGATCGTTTGAGTATGAGGGGGCATACCAACCGTTTCAATGAAGATTGTATTGACCGGTTACTGAAGGAGTTTAAATTAGCTAACAATCATCGAATCAAGGTAAAAATTGCTTATCGAGATGCTGTCTCATGCTATGAAAAAAATCAAAACCATATTTTTCATCAACTGGACATGGGGATGTTGTCTTCAGGCTATGAAAAGGTTTTCGAATTTTTTTTTTTCATAAACCGGATGGCTTCAATGTGACTTCGAATAAGGAACATTCGAGAAGAATTTATCTTATTCCGATAAGGTCAACAATTATAATTCCCAATGTAACGATTGAATAAAATAAAATAAATAATTTGGGTTCTTGATGGTGATGGTGCTGTGAATTCGAGAACGAATTTTTGTCAACCAGGAGAGGACGATGTAGCCAGAAAGTCCAAACAAAAGCCTATTTAATTTGATTTTATTTTATTCAAATATCTTATGTATTTAAATCAAATCTAATTATATTAAGATTTTATTTTATTTTATTTTATTTTAAAATATTTATTTTATTTTATTTTAAAATATTTATTTTATTTCCTTGTATTATAAGTTAGGGTTTTGAAAAGCTCTTATATAAAGCCTCGTATGCCTTAAGTTATTTTAAGTTTTTGGAATAATATATTTTTTATCTCTGAAAATTTCAACCTTTGTTAACTTTAGATTAGGGTTTCATCATGTTACCCTTGAATTAGGGTTTCATCTATCGTTGTTTCTTCTTCTATTTCCGCCGCGTCATCAGTTTGCCAATAGATTGAAAATACACAATTCTTCTTTGGAGTATCCATTTAGGATCGATTTAATGTAAAATAACATATGTCATATTAAACTCTAGGAAAGTAGTTATATCACTAGTCAAAGAAATTTCTTATAACAAACCTAAAATGGTATCATGAATAATATTTTTAAGCTGCCTAATATTATTTTTAAAAAATTCTAATAGTGGTACGTGTTATACATGTAATTAACCCCACTACGCACCCAATTTAACATATTTTCAGTTGTCACCAAAACTAAACGGTTATGAAGTACCAAAAGCATATATCGTGGTTTCTTCTCTATATGTAGTTTGGTTTCAAAAAAAATCCATTACCGGTTTGAGGATCTATGAATGTATTCATTTCTTTATAAATTTTCAAAGGATGAAAAAAGGTTATGTGTGGCTAAGTGTCTCGATATACCCCTGGTGCCACAACTTGTTTTTCCAGACTTATAGGTATATATTTTCTCATAATAATTACACTTAGCACAGTTTTCATCAAGATTCTTAAAACGATATTTTCTTCCTACTCTTATTACTAATGCTAGTATGATCAAGTATATTGACGCTACTATACCAGGCACTAATATCAGTAATGGTCTTCATCTGCCAAGAAAACTTAATTGAGTTGATCGATTATGAAATATGATCGGAGATTAAAGAAAATAATATTTTATAATGGTCTGAGATGATATAATAGTAATTGTAGAATTGTGTTTTGAGAGATTTTAGAAGAAGATTATTGTTTGGGAGATGATTTGAGAGATGAATAAAACATGGATGAGTTTGTAATATATTTATAAAGAAGAGAATCCTGAACAGAAAATTAGATATCTAATTGGAAACGGTAAAAAAACAATAAATATCCTTATTTTTCTTCAATATTTTCATAACTATCATCATACTTCTCTAAAAAATCTGTAAACTTCAAAAACTCAATCAGAATTTGTAATGGCTCCTAAATTGGAAAAGTCTAAAAAAATCTCAAACCAATGTCAAAGAAGCATATGAATCGTTATGTAAAAGAAGATGAAGATCCAAGAGGGATTTATAAGAGTATGAACAAGTATCTGAAAGTAGTGAAGTTAGGAATGAAGGCGAGGTCCTCATTCAAAACTACCTAATGCCACATAAAACCATTATTTATGTTGGTATTTATTTTAAGTAAAAAGATATTATTTATTATATCTTGGTAACCAGAACTCAAAGTAAAGTGGAGGTAAATTAATTGAATCAACAACATTTCTATGATGAAGGAAAAATGGGGATCCGAGAAGTCAAAAAACCTTTCTTGATTCATAGGTCACTAAAATCAACCTGAATGATAAACCCTTAGCTTTTTCCCCTTCCTTTATCTCCCCTTCTCCCTTTCTGCCCCTTTCTAAACCCTAGAGCACTAATGGCGACTCGATCAGAAGTTCATAATCTCGAAGAACATTTAAAAGAATTCTCATCTCAGCAACAAGAAATCAGGCCTAATCAAGAATTAAATGTTTATCAACAAAATGTTCCTTTGATTCGAGACTATAAAGGTGACATGCAACTTGAAGAAAGAATCCAAGAGATTTTCAATAATCTGATGTATGGAGAGGCTCCAGAAATTTGTTAACCCAAAAACATAATGAGATCTTAAGCTGAAATGGTGAAAAGCACAAGGAAAGTGAATCCAGAGCGGAACGGAGAATCTAGAAAGGTTTTCTTGCATGCAAACATATCCAGTGGAGATGATGAGGACTATAAATATGTGAGATTCGAAGAATCAGATAAGTCTATCCTATCCTCTCTATCTAAAACTACTATGATTGTAAAACTTTCATATGGATACCCTTCAATGGACGATTTTAAGTCTTTTCTTGCATCCTTTAGATTCTTAGGTAGTTATAGTGCCTTTAAGTGGGATTACAGACATATATTTGTTTAATTTGATAGTCTAGATGATATCAAAATATTCTGGAAAATAATTGTCAGAACAATAGGATAATTTTCATTTAGAATCCTCAAAGGGTCTACTAACTTGCATCCCAAACGAGAGTCTCCATTCACTCCCGTTTGGGTTTCTTTCCGAAAAATTCATGAACTTATGTATAACCCTGACTCTATCAAGCACATTGCTAAAGCAATAGGATTGGCTTTGGCAGTGTGGATACCCATTAGGAACCGTGCAAGCTTTAACATGTGTAAAGCTTGGACAGTACTGGACACCTCAAGTCTTAAAGCTTGGACAATAGTGGACACCTCAAGTCTTTTTCCCCAAAGAATTTGGATAAGCTTTAGAGAAAGAGACCGTTTCTGGCAGGATGTCACTTACAATGACATTCCTGCTTATTGTAAAAAAAATGCAAGCAGATTGGACATAGTGACAGGTTATGTAAAATGATTGAAGACTGTAATCCACAGAACACGGATCCTAAATCGGAAGTTA
Source organism: Limnanthes douglasii subsp. nivea (assembly GCA_036936605.1). Classification (NCBI taxonomy): domain Eukaryota; kingdom Viridiplantae; phylum Streptophyta; class Magnoliopsida; order Brassicales; family Limnanthaceae; genus Limnanthes; species Limnanthes douglasii. The sequence goes on along the minus strand of JAUPFV010000004.1, from coordinate 195,203,183 downwards.
TCGCTGATACCCCTAGCATCGCTAAAATCATCACGGTTGCAACAGGATCAAGATCTGGACTAAACAAGATCAGAGCCGGAGTGGCCACAATTAGAGACATAACCGTCCCGGCTAACGTTAACAACGATAGAAACAAAGTTGAGACTCCAATCGTCACCGTCGTCAAGAATTTGACGGATTTTCGTTTAGAAGGGGCTGAATCGTGGAGTGTTTGGGACATCGGTCTTGATCGGTCGGACATCTTACGGAGACTGCGATTTGAGATGATCGGTGACTGAGATAGTTTCGTTTATTTTCCCCTTTGTTAGATTGGAGTATAAGGTTTAGAAAAGCTCCAAGATTGCTTCTCAAAGATTTCTTCTCTTTCATTGCAGCCATGTTTAAAGTTCATCATCCTCGATGAATTTCACATCTAAGGAAATCTTTTCGTTTCAAAATTATTATTGTGCTAATTGATAGTATTGCGGTTTGTTGCCAAGTTCTTCATCTCTCTGTTTGAGGAACAGAGTCCTCTGTTTTTTGGTTTTCATGGAAAACTCTGGTGATTTGCAGAGTGGCACAAATAAGAAAGCATTTTCTTATGCTGAGGTTATTAAAAGAAGTTTGGGATCAGAGGAGAAACTGGAATTTGAGCCAGAATATTCAGAAGTCAAATCGGACCATTTTTCGTTACAGTACAATGAAGATGTTCTTGCAAGATTGAAGGCTAAGACTAAGCATTTATTGGTAGGCAAATTTACCCACGGATTGCCCAAAAGGTCTACTTTGATTCAATTCTTTGAATCTTTTAAGTTTAATGCTCCCTATAGATATATGATATGGGATTCAAGACATATTGTTATTGAGTTTGATTCAAAACTGGATTATGGAAAGATTTGGCAGAGAGCGGTGTGGACTATAGGTCCCTCAGTCATGCGTTTTTTGAAATGGTCTGGGGATTTCTCGAAGGAGAGTTCGATAGCACCTGTCTGGATTAAATTTGAGATTCCTGAACATCTATATGATGTGAGTGTGGTGAAAGCAATAGCTTCGATGGTTGGTGAAACTCTGTTAGTAAAGGTTCCTGAAGAAAACAGACTGTTTAATTCTTGTTCTGCATTAGTTGAGGTTGATGTTAATGCTAAAATACAATCTGATGTCTGGATTGGTTTTGGGGACAATTATGGATATTGGGTTCGATTAAATTACACAAATCTTCCGGTTTATTGCAACCATTGTTATCACCTTGGTCATAGCAGTGATAAGTGCAAGAAAATCGTTAAAGAGCAGAAAGGGGAAGATATTGGAAAGATAAACAAGGTCAAATCGGTTATTGCTAGGCAAAAGGAAAGTGAAGTTCAAGAAGTTGTTCAAACTGAAGAAGTTATGGGTTTCACAACCCCTGCAGAAGCTGTTGCTCAAGGGGAAATAATTGAGGCTCTCCAAACACTAACACAAGGGATTACAGACAACAATGGTTATGTGAATATGAGTTCAGATGGTGATGATTCTCCTGTTCATATGGGGAGTTTGCAGCATTCTCCTGTTATTAAAAAGTGGAAAACAAGTTCGCCTGAGTTCTATAGAGACAATATTCAAGATGATCAGGATTTGCTTGCTCCAGATACCTTTGAAGTGCATGAGGAAAGGGTGCAAAAGGATATAGATGGGGAGGATAATATTCAGTTGGGAAAAGAACAGATGCAGAATGAGGAAAAAAAGGAGGAAGAACCAAGTTTTAAAGAGATTTTTGACAAGAAGTTGAAAACTGCCAAAGGAAAGACAAGAACGAAGAGCAAGATTATCAAGGCTCTTCAATTTAACAGTTCAAGTAAATCGAAATCTTCAACCTCTCTTAATGATTAGTATGATTAACTGGAATATTCGTGGTATTAAGGATAAGGCTTCGATTCGTAGGCTCAAGTATCTTGCTAATAAAAACAAAGTTAATCTCATTGCTGTGCAGGAGCCTTTGGTGAATGTTAGTGTCATTGGTGATATTGCTGTTAAGTTGGGTTATGATAATTTTGCTTATAATCTTACTAACAAGATTTGGATTTTTTGGAAATATGATGTTTCTGTTACGGTTATTAATGATTTGAGTCAATGTTTGAATTTGAAAGTTAGTCTTGTTAATGATAATAATTATGTTATGGTTTCGGTAGTATATGCTAAGTGTCAAAGAAGTAATAGGATTGAGCTTTGGAATTTTCTTAAGAGCATAGCTACTAATGATGTGTGTTGGTTGATTTGTGGAGATTTTAATGTGGTTAGTTCAATTGATGAGCAGATAGGTTGTAGTTCTTTTTGTGTTAACAGCACAAGTGACTTCAATGATATGATTTCTTGTTGTAACATTGAGGATGTGGGTTTCATTGGTTCTAAGTTTACATGGTCGAATGGTTCTAAGTGGAAACGATTGGATAGGGTCTTTGTGAATAATAAATGGTCTGAGTATTTTGCTAGTACTAAGGTTCATCATCTTGCTAGGACTTGTTCTGACCATATGCCTATGGTTATTTCTATTTCTAATGATGTTGTTCGAGTTAAGTCAAGTTTCAGGTTTCAAGATATGTGGACTTTGTAAGAGTCTTTTCTTCCTTTTGTGGAAGATAACTGGAATCAAAGTTTGGTTGGTGATCATTTGTTTGTTTTGTGGAACAAGCTTAGGCGTCTTAAGAAAGGATTGATTCTGTGGAATAGAAACATTGTTGGTAACATTTTCAATAAGATTCACTGCCTTGAGGATGAGGTTCTTGCGAAAGAGCTTAATCATCAGAATATCCAGTCTAATGTTACTAAGGGGGAGCTTGCAAAGGCTAATGCTTTGCTAATCAAAGCTCAAAGAATGGAGGAGATCTTTTGGAGGCAGCAATGTTATTCGAGCTGGATGATTGATGGGGATAAGAACACAAGGTTTTATCATAGCTTTGTAAAAAAGAAGAGAAGAAGGAACAACATTAAGGGTATTAAGGTTGGAAACAATTGGATTTCTGAGCCTAAGGAGATTGGTAGGTCTGCTGTTGAGTTCTTCAATCAGGCTCTTGCTGAATATCCTTATGCTAGTAGGAGTGAAGAAGCTAGATGTATGGAGGATGAGATGTTTAGTAACATTCCTAAGTTAGTTTCGGATGAAGACAATAAAAGTTTGATGAAGGATCCTGATGAGAATGAAGTTTGGAATGTTATTAAGGATATGAAGCCTTCTAGTGCTCCAAGTATGGATGGTTAGACGCATTGTTTCTTTAAGCATTGTTGGCATATTATTAAGCTGGACATGGTTAATGCTATGAAATATTTTTTAAGGGGTAAGAATATCCCTAGAGGGGTTTTTGCTACAGGCATTTGCCTTATCCCTAAGCTTTCTAATCCGATTGGTTGGAAGGATTACAGACCAGTTAGTCTGTGTTCTTTGCTTAACCGTATTATGTCTAAGATTATTGCTAACAGGTTATCTTTAGTTCTTCCTAAAATCATTTCTGCGAATCAAGGTGGCTTTGTGCCTGGTAAGAGGATTCATGATAATATTCTGATTTGTAAATAGTTATTGTTTGATATGAATAGAAAGGTAAAGGATAGCAATATTTTGATTCAGCTCGATATGTCAAAAGCTTTTGATAAGCTTGCTCATTCTTTTCTTTTAAATGTCTTAAAGAAGTTTGGCTTTTCTACTAGATTCATCTGTCTTATTAAGAAAATGATCAACGCTGTTCATGTGTCTATGCTTATCAATGGGGAGGTCTTTGGCTTCTTTAAAACCAGTAAAGGCTTGCATCAAGGTGATCCGATTTCTCCTTATTTGTTCATTATTGCTGAGGAGATGCTGATTAGAGGTATCAATAGTCTTTTTTCTGTTAATAGTTTCATGAAATATAAAGGTAGAAGTAATACTAATGTTAATAGTCTCGCCTTTGCTGATGACATATTGTTGTTTACTAATAGAAAAGAGAGTACTATTAGCATTCTTTGTAGTTTCTTAGATAAGTATCAAACCATTTCTGGTCAGTCTGTTAACAAAGAGAAAACTAAAATTCTGGTTACTAATGCTATGAGTTTAGCTAAAGTTGATATTATCTCTAATGTTTCTGGTTTCTCTTCTAGCCAATTGCCTACTGATTATTTAGGGATAACTCTTAATACCAACAATAGAATTAGTAACTATAACAATTTAATTTGCAAGATCAGTAGTAAGATTAATGATTGGAGCTCTACCTATCTTTCCTTTGCAGGTAAATTAACTTTGGTCTAGTCTGTTTTAATGAACATTATTCTTTATTGGATGCAATGTAATCTGCTGCCTAGAGGTGTTATTTCTAAGCTGGAAATCATTATGAATAGATTTATTTGGGGTTCTAGCTCTTCTGAAAAGAAGATTCATTGGTGTACCTGGGGTTCTTTGTGTAAAACTTATCAGGAAGGTGGGCTTAATATTAGAAAGTTAGATGATCTGCAGACTGCTATTTCTTATAACCTTTGGGCTGCTTTTAGAAAGAATTCTTCTTATTGGGCTAACATTATGCATAGTATCTATTGTCCTTCTCAGCATCCTTTGCAGATTAGTCCTCACAAAGCTGGATCAATGGTTTGGAATAGGATGCTCAAAGTTATGGAGTTAGCTGAAAGTCAAATCAGATGGAAGCTTGGCAAAGGTTTGGTTGATTTTTGGCTAGATAATTGGACCAATTCTTTACCTATTCTAACTTTCAATGATGATGATAATAACTTGTGGTTTAACACTGAGCCTGTTAATGCTTATTGGTCTAATGGTAGTTGGAATTTGGCTTCTGTCATTAATATTATTCAGCCTGATGTTGTGGATAAAATTTATGGTCTTTGTATTGATATTAATAAGGATGACTTGTTGATTTGGAATATGGCTAAGTCTGGTGAATATAATCTGAAAGAAACTTGGAATAGCATTAGAACTAAGTATGTTAGGCTTGATATTTATAAGTACATTTGGAACCATTTAACTCCTTTAAAAATTTCTTTTATGCATTGGAAGATAATTAATAGATATGTTGTTGTTGATTCTGTTATTCAGGCTAGAGGTATTTCTTTGGTATCTAAATGTCTCTTTTGTAACAATTAGGAATCTATTAACCATTTATTCATTAGTTGTAATTTTGCTTGGTCTATTTGGATTCATTATTCTGTTATCTTTAAAGTGTATATCTCTAAGCAGATGAGTATTATTCATATCTCTAGAATGTGGCATTGGCCAAAGGCTAAAAAGATTCAGGTAAAAAATATCATTCCTTCTCTTATTTTACACAACATTTGGAAGGCTAGAAATGTTGCTAAATCGAAAGGTATCAGTCCTTCTTCTGCTTCTGTTATTAATCAAATTAATGCTGTTTTACATACTCTGGATATGAAGGGTCTTTTTCATAAGTCTAATTGGATTAATGGTTACAAAGCTGCTAGGGAGTTAGGTTGCTTTAATCATTTGGTTGCTCCTAATAGGCCTAGGTACATTAAATGGATTCTGCCTCCTATTGGTAGGCTTAAAATGAACTCTGATGCCTCTTGTCTGAATAATGGTGAGGCTAGTGGTGCTGTTATTTTCAGGGATAGTTTTGGTAATCTTATTAGTGCTCGTAGTTATCTTTATGGTAAAGCTACTCCTCTTTTGGCTGAAATAAGAGCTTTCCTAGATGGTCTCATTATTTGTGAAGCTAATAAGTGGTGTATGGTGGATTTGGAAACTGATTCTATCAGTATTGTTAATATGCTGAATAATCGATATAGTTCTGTTCATTGGTATATTAAACCTGTTATGGATTGCATTAGGAGGCTGGTTAAAAGGAATATGAACATTTCTCATGTTTTTCGCGAGCAAAACCAGGATGCTGACTGGTTAGCTCGCATCACGTTAAAAACTAAGCAGAAGTGTATCATTGTGCCTTCCAATGTGCCTAATGAGCTTAAATCTATTGTTATTCTTGAAGCCTTAAGCTTGGGTTACATTTCTAGTTAATCTTTTATGTATTGTTAAGCATTCTTACTTTCGATGTACCTGTTTTTGTATGATTGATGTTGTCTTCATAAACGCTTTGAGGATTCTGTTGATGATGTGTTGGAGTTTGGTGTGGATTGTGGAAATGAAGGAAGGATGCTTTCTTAGGTTCTGATGTTTGATTGAGGCTGTTGTTTATCTTTGTTGGAGTATGGTGTTGCTTTATATGAAGATGTTGTGCTCGTTTTATTTTGATGGAAGCCTTTGCGTCATATTTGGGCATGAAATCTGTCTGGTTGTCTCGGTGGTTGAGGTCTTGGATTGGTGCTGATGAAGTTTTGGTAGATGGATGAGCTTTTCTAGGTTGTTGAATTAGGAGCTTGTTGCTGCTCATTTTTAAGTTCAAATTGGTGTATCAATTGGTGTATCCCGCCTTGTAGAACTTTTGTTTATCAATTAAATATTTCATCTTAAAAAAAAAGTTATGTAAAATGTAAGAACTTAAACTAAAAGATTCAAAGGAATTATATAAAAATAACAAACTGAAAACTAATTAACTCTGGATCCCAAAATTAAAGTCAGTAATAGTTGAATATAACAAACAAAAGTTCTCTAAACATGATAAATCAAACAACTAAACAGAACCTGAAAAGAATGAGCCTAGAGAAACATTTCTATATAAAATGATGCAAATCAGGAACATCATTATAATAATAGCTTAAGACAAGTCTTTAGCATATCTGAACAGAGAACATATGAAAAGAACAACCTTTTTTCAACCAAAAAGACATTCTACCTGATATTAATAAAGGTGGTGTAATTGAATCAATTCAATCCATCAACTTAAGTAATTCTTTCAACATATTTAATGAAAAGAACTCTTCTGGAAATGAATCCTCTGACCTTTCTCTAAATGTAAGACCATACCTAAGTCTACCTAAGTCTCCAGTCACCAAACAAATGGAAAAAAAGATATTAAAACTTTTAGGAAAACCAGCAGGACTAAGATCAAAATACTTAAAAATAATCTAATAACCAAGCCATTAAACTTCAAAGGATCTGTTAGATCCTCTAAATCGTTAAAATGACTATTAATTTCCTTAATTGGAATGCTAGATGAGTAAGGAACCCAGTTACTTTAAGAAGAATCAAACATATTGTCAAAAAATATTCAATAGATCGCATAGTGCTGCAAGAGCCTATGGTATCTATTGAAAAATTAGAAAAAACAACTAAAAAACTTGGTTTTGAAAATTCCTTTGGTAATATAAATAATAAAATACGGTTGTTATGGAGAAAAAACTACAACATTCAAATATTTATCGACTCTGACCAACTAGTCCACACTATGGTACACCACACTACTTCCTGAAAAGAAGTTCTGGTTACCATAGTGTATGCAAAATATAATCGTACCCAAAGACTGTCTCTTTGGGACCAATTAAGAAGTTTGTCTGAAAATAATGAACCTTGTCTTGTTGTTGGAGATTTTAACACAATCTCCAACGCAAGAGAACAGCTGAACTATGCAAATTTGTGTATTAGGGGGATGGATGAATTCAATAATATGATATTGGACTGCAATTTTGAGGACCTTTGATTTACAGAATCAAACTTTACTTGGTCCAATAATCATAAGTGAAAAAATTTGGATAGGGTTTAACATAATGATTATTGGAGAGAATATTTCGATATCACTAGGGAGCATCTGGCCAAAATTGGGTCAGATCATTCACCCTTAGTGATATCAGTCTCAATAATGTCCACAAATCTTAAACCATCATTTAGATTCCAAAATATGTGGTTAAATCATCAGGATTTTGAAAACAGAGTGAAAAATAATTGGAATCTTCAAATAGATACAACGTTTTTTATTAACTCTCAAATTCATTCATTTCGGTACAAACTTAAGAGGTTTAAAAATCACTTAAAATTTAAGAATTAAGAAGTTTTCGGTAACATATTTGATTGTATTGAAATAATTGCAGAGGAAGTTAAGACAGCTTAATGTATACTAGAACATTCTAACTTCATAGATAATAAAATGAAATTGTCTGAGTTAAAGGCTAATCACTTAAATTTGCTTGCCAAAGAAGAAACTTTATGACAGCAAAAAAGTGTTGCAACATGGCTAAAAGATGGAGATAATAATACTAAAACTTTTCACAATTTTGCTAAAAGAAGAAAAAATAGGAACATAATTAATGAGATTCTAGATAATAATATACTCTTAGAAGACCAAAGTTTAATAGAAGAATCTGTAGTCAAGTTCTTTAAAGAGTTATTAAATTATCAATCAAGTTATTTAGTCCCTCGATTTCTATCAGATATAATACCTAAACTGATAACTGACCAAGATAATAGTTCAATACTAGAAAATCCAACAATTGATGAAATACAACTAGTTATTAAGAGCCCAAATAATAATAATAATAATGTATCTGTAGTGGATGGATTCAACTCCAGCTTCTATCAAGAATGTTGGTCTATCATTAAAGATGATTTAGCTAAGGCCATAATTTCATAATTTAAAATTTCTATATTTCCAAAATGTATGTTTGCAACCTCAATTTGCTTAATTCCTAAGACCAAGTTACCTAAAACTTGGTCAGACTTTAGACCAATAAGATTGTGCTCTGTTTTTAACTGAATTATTTCAAAACTAATCAATAATTGTTTGTCAATATTACTGCCTAAAATAATATCAAAGGAACAAGGAGCTTATGTACCTAATAAGAATATTAATGACAACATCTTAATCACACAAGAATTGGACATGATCTTAATAAAAATATAGATGTAGTAATATAATTATCAATCTAGATATGAAAAGGGTGTTTGACAAATTAAGCTTTAAGTTCATATATCAAGTAATGCAGGCTTTTGGTTTTAATAACCAAGTTATTAACTTAATCAAAAAGGGATTTGAAAATATTTTCTACTCTGTTATTATAAATGGGATTGCTTATTGCTTCTTTAAATCAAGTAATGATATCAGACACGGGGATACTTTATCCCCCTCTCTTTTAATTATAGCTGAAGAATTTTTAATAAGATCCTCAACTCATATACAGAAGTAGAGGTTCATTCAACATTAACTGCTTGGCCTTTGCAGAAGATGTTGTGTTGTTCCTAAATAGCTCTGTTAAAAATGTTTAAAAACTCTGTAGTTTCATGGATATGTATCAGATATTATATGGTCAACAAATTAATATACAAAAAACTACTTGTAGATCTCCATATTCATTGACTAAACAACGTATTAGCACTCTGGAAAACATTCTAGGATTCAGACACAGCTATCTCCCTTTCAAACATTTAGGAAAACCTATCTTTTTATCTAATAATCAATGTTATTATGATAAACTGATTTATAAAATGATATCAAATATTAATAACTTGAACTCAAAATCCTTATCTTTTGGTGGAAGGCTGATTTTGATTAAATCACTCACTCTGGATTTTCCTCTTTACTATATGCAAAGTATGTTATTACCAAAGAATATTATTAACAGAATAAACAAGCTACTTAATAAATTTCTTTGGGGTTATAGTGGAAGTAATAGGACTATAATTTGGACTAACTCGACAAAAAATTGTAAAACCTATAGTTAAAAATGGTCTTAATGTTAGAGATCTCTCAGATACTCAATCTGCTTTCTCATTTAAACTATTGTTGAACTTTAGGGAAAATAAATCTTTGTCAGTAAATCGAATGCATGACATTTATTGTTCAAAGCTTCATCCACTACAAGTTTTGGTAAAACAATAAGACTCATAAGTATGGAAGAGAATGATTAAAGTTAGGTTTCAAGGTGAGAAAAATATATTCTGGATCATTGGTAAAGGGAATATAGACTTTTACTTAGATAAATGACATCATTCTAACTCATTAATAAAACTAGTTCCTAATGTAAGAAACAACTAGTATAAACAAACTAAGGTTCATGAATTTTGGACCAATTTCACATGGAATATCCCTAAACTAAGCACTGAAGTAATATTTCTAACCGAAATTAACAGAATCTCAAACATACCAATCAATCCAACCTGTGAGGATTCTATCATCTAGAAACCTTCTCCATGTGGTAAATTTAATCTAAAATTAACCTTGAATGAAATCAGACCTAAACATATACAATCTAACTTCAAAAGTAAATTATGGAATTACATTTCACCTAAGAAATGTTCAATAGCCCTCTGGAGAGTACTAAACAACTTGATATCAGTAGATTCTAACTTTCAACTAAGAGGATTCCTTTTAGCATCTAAGTGCCAGTTTTGTCCTGAATGTGAGACTTTAAATCATATATTTGTAACCTGCCCAATCTCTTGGGAAGTATGGAAATATTTTTCTGGAATATTTGATATCATTATAGGTCAACATATCACTATTAATCACATTATTAATAAATGGCTCTTATCACAAACAAAAAAACACATGTTAGAACGATACTACTTTCTTTAATAGTATGGTATACATTTTGCTAAATCTATTATTGACCATGTTATATATCTTATCACTACATTAGATAGAGCTCTTCTGATTAAATCAAAATATTGGATTAAATATTCTCATAAAACTAGACATATACAATGCTTTAACTAAATGCCAAATACAAAAAACTGCATGTATATTAAATAGCATCCACCTCCTATTAACATACTTAAACTTAACTGTGATGGCTCCTCATTAAAGAATGGTGAGTCTAGCAATGGGTTTATTATAAAGAACACAAATAGTGAACTAATCATTGCTCAAGGCACATTGTTAGGTAAATGTTCACCCTTAATAACTGAAACTCTAGCTTTGTTAAAAAGGTTTTGGTGTTTTGTAATCCAAATGACATGAAAGTTGTAGATGTAAAAATAGATTCACTAATATTTTTTAACATACTAGAATTTGGTAAAGTTCTTTGGTTTATGTCTAAAGTTTTGAGCTTCTGTAGAAGTTTATTTCACCCGCAAATGGTTTTAAAGCATATAAATAAATAAGATAATTCAGCGACAGATTGGATTACCAAATTTACATTGAAAGAAAATGAAGATTCTTCTTTTCAGGGTCTTAATTCTTCTGCCCCTCTCAATGCTATTCTTTTGCTAGAAAGCTTGAATATGGGGTATATTAGGATCATAACTTGAAAGGCTAACTAACTTGTGGCAGGTTTTGTACCAAATCAATTATTTTTTCATCTTGCATGTAAAATAACAAACCACTCTCAATCAAGTAAGGAGACATTCAACTAACAAAATGTTGTAAAGAAGATGGGGTAGAAATTAAAGAAGTAAGAAGAGGAGACTGTTTGTAGAAGGGGAGAAAAAAATCTGTAGCTATAGGAACAAAAGATTGTTGCTTGAAATCAGAATTCGAATCCAACAAGAAGAGACAACTTGTACTTATATTTTCATTCTCATCATGTGTAAATATGAGATCAACAGTAAATTTTGAATGTAATACAATTTTTATTAATAAAAGTTATATTTCTGTGGAATAAAAATAATATGTCGGGTATGAGAGTGTTTTTAGATAATCTTAGTGAGGAGTGAGGACTGACGAGTGCGGACTAGATTAATTATTTTTTTTATAAAATTTAGTTGTCTTTGGTATATATAATTAGTACAATAGTTTTATGAAACACGATGTCTAATTACAAATGATCCAGGAAGTTTGGGAACATGGTGCACAATAAATTGTACCGGACATAGTTTTTTAAACCGACTTTGTAGAGGAATCTCATTTTCCAATATATTCATTAATTGGTACTCATGTATCATCTGTAGCTTATGCTCATATGAGATAGTCTCAAGCTTGGACTATGATGTTGGATGAACCAATAGACTTACTGATTTTTAATAGAGAGTAACCAACCATTAACGATAGACATAAAGCTTGTAGAAATAATCTTGATGGGTAAAATAAATTAGGTTTAAAATAAGTTAATCATTGTTTTATTTAAATAATAGCAATGATACAAACTTTCTGTTTCTTTAAACATGTGTAATTGATGTTACAATGAAACCAATTTTGTTTACCTAGTGTGTTAATTAGGCATATAAATTCGAAAGTTCATAGTAAGAGCGTAGTTTTTAATGGTGTGAGACAAATTATGACGATAAACGGTCTGAGTACCGCGACAATATGGTGAGGGTCTTTGCACTCGTCTTTCCGTTTATGAAAAATATTACTTATATATAAAAACAATTGTGTATAAAGGTATAAACTAGTGAATATAAGGTCATACACTAGTGAAGATAATTGTAGTAATATATGAGTTAAAGTGTATAAAAACAATAAATAGACTTTTGTAAATAGAATTACATACATTCAATAGTTATGGTTAGTTTTTTGAAAATTTATGAGGAGATAAAAAATATTTTGGAAAATTCAAATTTAAAATTAATAGAAACAGGTGTGACAATTACTACTAAAAATTATGATGAAATATTTTGCTTTTGAGCTCTTTTTAAATTTAATAGAAATTCAATAGTTATGATTATAAATATTTAAAATATAATGGAAAAGAGTGTGGCATAAACTATTTTAAAATTTAAATTTATAATAGAAAAGGAAAAACTCGAGAATGGAAAATATGAGATACTGAAAATAAAAAGATTTTTAAGAGATGAACGTATTCTAGTATCTTTTTGGTTTGTTTAGGTTTGATTGATAAGGTGCCTCCTTAACAAGGCCTTATGTCACCTCGTGATAGGGTTGAGGCACCTTCGCGGTGAGCGCCTTATCTATCAAGGGTCCTCGCCTTTACATGAGGCGTTGCAGCCTTGTATTGTAGCGCCTCACGTCACGACACTACTGCAGTGTCGCCTTAAAAAACTATGGGTAAATGGTTACCTTATGCGATGTTACTAAGTCGGTTCCTTATTAGCAAGTGGATGAATGTTACTGGATGAAATCTGCACCTTGTTCTGAAAATTTATGGTATAAGAAAGATCTCATTGAGAGCTCAGGAGATATATTCATGGGAAGGAATGAGCTATGCAAAATTGCAGGTCTATGACAGATTTACATATGTGTTCAATGGTTACCTTATGGGATGGTACTAAGTCGGTTCCTTATTAGCAAGTGGATGGATGTTACTGGATGGACTCTGTACCTTGTTCTAATAAGTTTGGTATAAGAAAGATCTCATTAAGAGCTCAAGAGATATATTCATGGGAAGGTATGAGCTATGCAAAATTGCAGGTCTATGACGGATTTACAGATGTGTTCCCATAAATTTGAAGATCTAATTAAGTTATCTATAATGAAGTTACCAACCCAATTACTTCGTAAAATAGTTTTCAGAGGCTCGTCACGCGCACTATGATGCAACCTCAACTGACCACTTCCAATACGCGTAGTTCTTCTCATCAACAACAAAAGATGTCCAGTCGAAAATATGTATAATAGATGAATTCTAGAATTGAGCAGCGCTGGGAGGACGTCAATACTCGAATGAGTGAATTACACACCACCCAAATGGAAAACATATGTGATATATGACTAATGCTAACTATGATGGATTTGCAACCGTGCGTAAAGCCCCTCATCCACCATCTTATGATGAAAATCCTTCTCAAACATAATTGATTTGTTTTATTTGATTTTATTAAACAATTATATGCTTTTGTTATGTTTTTATTTTATTATATCAAACATCATTATTATTTTTGAATTTAATATATTGTTATGTTTCTATTTATCTAACCATATTAAACTATTTAAAAATATCTAAATATATTAGTTAAAAAATATAATAAACTATTTAAATTATCTAAAATTTTAAAAATATAAATATCTAAATATTCCAACAATTTTAAGGACTTTTTTTTACCTCATCTCAATATAAAGACAAACTCCAAGATTCAGTTTCAGTTTCTTGAATCCTAAGCCTTCATCTGGATTTCTTCCTTCTTTGGCTGATTTCTAGGTCGTCTGATTAGCTTGGCTCCTTGCCAATCCTTATCAGAAACCATGCTCAAGCCACCAGAACTGCAACATGATGGTTTTCCAAAGTTTCAAACATCCAAACCTCATCAGAATCTACTCGAAAATAACAACATAGTTAGCATCAACAACAAAGAAATATTTCAAGAAAACAACAAAATGATACATAGTAGATCTTATACTGATATCATTAGGCCAACAACTCAAAGTTAATCCATTAATCCTATAGCAGTTTATCAAAAGATGGATCATATCTCTCTACAATTCCTCAAAAGTGAGATATGAAAACTCATAGCCTCAACCAAATACACTCTTATTGGGAAGTTCTCACAGGGCCTGCCAAAGAAAATCCTTTTCAACCAGTTTTTTGAAGCTAAAATATTTACTGGGAATTCAGTGTATCAAATTAGAATACAAGGCACATTTCGATAGAATTCTCTTCTAAATCAGACATGTGTAAACTATGGTCTAGAAACGTATGATTTGTGATAATCTTTAAATAAACTCATACGTTCAATCTAAAATATGAATGATCTATATCTCCCATTTGGATTCGAATAAAAAATATCCATGAATATCTATATGATGAAACCTTCATACATTACATATCTTCTTTTATAGGTCAGCCTCTACAGGTATATGTTCTAGGAAAAAATTGAGCCATGTATAACGCTTGTTATGCATGGATTGAATTTGATATTACTAAAACGATTCAGCATTATGTATGGTCTGGGTTTGGAGACAATGATGGATGTTTGCTTCATATCAGCTACAAAGAAATCCCTAAATGCTGCAATTTTTGCTACCATACATGACACAACCATGAAACTTATAAGAAAGACCTTTTTTATCATAAAAACAAGCAATATAGCAAACTTAACAAGAATGATGACTCTTAGATTAAAATTGACTTTGCAAATATCATGGAAAGAGCACTTAAACTAAAACATATCATAGTCAAGCCAAATAGTCAAATAAACTTGGAATGCATGCGAAATATTGAAAGCAAACTAACAGATAGTCAGAAAATTAGCGAGAGAAATGATTACTACATCAACAGAAACTACACTCATTAGAATATCAGTAAAACTCCATGTGAAGAACAGATCATTGAAGTTATCCATAACCTGGAAGAAGGTTATGCATTATCTTCTAATCTTGATTATTAAAATATTAAGATTCCAGGAATAAGAGAAATGAATAAGAGCTTCCAGGAATTACTCAACAAAAGAATAAAAAAGCTAAGAATAAAAAAAAGTAAGCATCGTCATCAAGTCTCTATTTGGGGTAAACAACTCTCCAAATTAGAATAATAATCATGAGTAAGTTCCTCTGCTGGAATATTTACGGTATATGTAAGAAAGCCTCCATGAGGAGGTTGAAGTCTATTATCAATGAAGAAATAATCAATATCCTTGCTATTTAGGAACCCTTCATCAAAGTTGACAACCTTAACTCTATTTATGTCATGCTTGGCTTCAACTACTATAGTTATAATTGTACCAATAAAATTTGGCTTCTATGGAAGGATGATTTCAACATTATCACTACCTTGGATCATCCTTAACTGCTTCACACTGAAGTAACTTATAAAACCCTGGAAAAAGTTTTATTTCTAACCACTATTTATGCTAAATGCCAAAGACTTAACAGAAAAGAGCTCTAGAACACTCTAAAACATATTTCTACATCAGTTAAAGAATGGCTTGTCATTCGGGATTTCAACACAATTTTATCCTCTGACGAGCAGCTTGGTTGTTCTTCACTTTACATAAAAAATTATTTATACTTTAATAAAACTGTGAGAGATTACCTTTTGGAAGATGCTGACTATGCTGGTACTAATTTCACTTGGTCTAACAACACCTTGTCTTGCTTTTGCTGATGATATTCTCACATTTACTAATAGCCTCAATTCTTTTATCTCTGTCTTACGTATTTTTCTACAAGATTACCAGGAAATATCTGGCCAAACAATCAATAAGGAGAAGACCAAAAATCATCACTACAAATAACTTCTATATTACCAGAGCAACTACTTTAAATATTATCACTGGTTTCAATACTAGCAGTCTACCTACAACCTACTTGGGTGTTAGTCTCAGTACTAACAACAAGGCTAGAAAATTTGATCCTGGACGAAATTAGGAAAAATAACAGCGAGTGGGAACGCAAGAGCATGTCCTATGGGGGAAGAATCAACCTTATTACACTGTCTTGATGGTCATCCCTATGTATTGGCTCAAAAGTTGCACATTTCTGAAAATCCCTATATACAGAATTGAGATTATGTATAATAAATTTATTTATGGATCCAACCAAGAAACGAACAAAGTTTATTGGATTAAATGGTCAAATGTCTGCAAGCCTTTTAGAGAAGGAGGTTTGATTGTTAAAAACCTAATGTAAATACATGACACTTTCTCAAGCAAGATATGGTTGAGATTTAAACAAAATAAGTATTTTTGGGCCAACTATATTCATAATATCTACTGAAGAAAAATCACTCATTGTTGTCTAATCATATCTCTAAAGCTTGATCTTAGGTCTGGAAAATACTTTTTATGATAAAGAACACTGTTTCAACTTACATTAAATAGAATATATGTCATTGTGAGATATAAATTTTGTATAGAAAACTGGTTCAGACACTCCTCATAATCAAGCTAGATGATAACTCCGATCATACGTGGTACAATCATGACAAAGTAAAGAACTAATGGGACAACAACTCTTGGAACAAGGACAAGCTCACCAACATTTTAACTTCTACTGATATTCAGACTATGGAAAAACTATCGATAAAAACAATAAAGAGGAATCTATCAAATTGTTGTGTTGTAGATATGAAAGTTTTAACACAAAATATACATAAAATATTATCAGAAATCATCACAACAACTCTGGCATTTTCAATAAAGTATGGAATACAATAACTCCTACGAAATGTTGCTTTACTACTTGGAGGCTCCTCAACAGTTGGATCCTTAATGACACAACTATGTAAAACATACATGTGGATATGGCTTGTAAATGTCAATTTTGTGAAACTACAGAGACTGCAAATCACTTGTTTGTGGCTTATAATTCCTCATAGGAAATCCAATCTTACTTTGCTAGTAGTTTCAAGATCAAAATGAGAAGATTTATAATCATTGCTTATATGATTAGGACCTGGTTCTGGTCATCAGACAAGGAAATTCACTTAACCACTATCTTACCTCTTATCACCTTCTGGGTTATCCGGCAGTCGAGGAACAAATAAAAATTGAGGGTATCTCTTATTCTGCTAATACCTCTATCAACTACACAAAGCAAATTATTACTCATTTAGATCAAGTTTTCCTAATAAAAAAGAATCAATAGTATCCTAACTCTTCTACTGTTATAGAGATGGGTTGTTATAATCATCTTCTAGTCAACAAAAATCCTATCTATCTAAATTAGATTCCTCCCCATCCTAAGATAATCAAGTTCAATATTGTTGGTGCATACTAAGCTAACCAAAAAACTAATTGAGGTTTATTAATAAGAAACCATAAATTTGACATAATTCTTGGTCAAGGTAACCTATATGGTAAACTTACCCCAATCATGGTTGAGGCTAGAGCTCTCCTAGATGGACTTCAAATCTGCAAGAACAGAGGATGTATTAATGTTGATGTTGAAACTGATTCTCAAATCCTTCTTCATCTTTTATCAATCGATAAATTTACATGGCCTCTTAAACCTATCCTAAACTATCGTAAAAGTCTATTTTCTTCCTCAATAGTAATCTCTCACATATTAAGAGATCAAAACAAAAATGTTGATTGGCTAACTAAATGGACATTAAAATGCAAAATAAAATTAGAATTCAATAATCTACATACCTCTTATCAATTGAATGCAATAACCTTTCTTGACAGTCTATGTCTAACTAGCTATATTTAGGAAGCTCTTAGTTATTCTAACAAGCATATACCAACTTTGTTCTCTCAATTGCATCTCAGATTATAGGGTATTCCAGATTCTCAGAAAGCCATCATCAGTTCGCTACTCTATCATTATGAAGTCAACTGGAAATCTAAACGAGTCTTATTTAGTATCTTGATGATTCCTATGATTATAATCTCATAATCAGCCTTCCAACATCTATCGTCTTCTCTTAAACTGAGTTTAAGTTTGTCTTTGATGGAGCTGGAATTATAAACTCATCACTGTAATCCTCCGCACATAGCAAATTCCTCAAGCGGAACCTAACCTTTCATTGCAAAATCAGTTATAGACCCTAAAGTTATATTGATTTTGAATCTCTATGCTTCCTGAAAGATAATTATCATCCCATGAGCAAAGTATTCTCTGCTGCTCCTTCTCGGGCATCAATCATTCCTTCGAGCAGTTTCAGTCATTCCTCCAAGTTGAATCTGTCATTTCTTCGAGCATATCATATGCATCTTATACGGTTCCTCTTAGCTTCAAGTCATATTGGAGACTCATCCTTTGTAGTTTTCTCTTCCCTATTATTAAGGTTTTCCTCTAAGTTTTTAAATAAAATCGCTTTGATCTCTCCTTCCAGCTTGGATTCTTCTCCAACATTTCTTTGTATATGCATGTTAACTAAAAAAATTCAATTTTCATTTCCCGTTTTGTTTGTTTATGACGCCTTTGTAATTTATTTCTAGTGCTAGCTCTGTACATACACTCTCATTCAATAAAATATTGTCTTAAAAAAAAATTAAATATATCCAAAAATGTAATATAGTTGAAAAACCTAATTAATTATTTAAAATATCTAATAATTGAAAACAACTTTAAAGATATAGTTTAACGTTCGAATAAATTATTAATTGATAAATATAATAAACAATTAAAAATGAATAAATATAATATAATATAATATCAAATAATAATTTCAAATATTTTGTTTATAATATATTATATTAATTTATTTTTTAGATTAAATTAATATATATATATATATATATATATATTAATTTTTAATAAATAAAAAATTATAAATTATTAAATATGACACGGGAAAACACTCACACGACGAACACGGCATTATAAATTATAACTATCAAGTATTATAGCTAATCACTTATTGGTGTTCTTTTACCAAGTCACTTTTATTATTTTTTAGTTATTTTTGTTGGTTTATTTTATATTTGTATTACTGTAATTGGTCACGAATGTAAAAAAATAATAAAGGTCATCGTTTTGATATAAATATGGTATTAGTATACATGTCTAATTGCTATAACTAATCCTGATTTTAGTATACTTTGGATAATAATATAAAGTTAATAAACTTTATTACTTCCTCAACTTTATATACAAAATTATGTTGCGATGTGTATTTAGAATGTTTGATATTGATAATAAGTATATAACTAACTTTTTAACTATCAACAGATATTAATATATGTAGATTAGCTAGTACGCATTAGCTAGCGATATATGATTAAAATTCCAATTCCAATAATGGGATTTGAGTGGATGCTCACTCAACTCAACTCAACCCAACCGGGAATCATACTTTGTTGACGTTAGCTTTTAAATACAACAAAGCGATATCTGAGTTATTGCATGCAAGCTTGATTATTCCGCGATATCGTTGCCGCTTAATTGCATCTGATTCTACGCTCACTATCTTTAATGCGGAACGGCTCTAAAACAAGTTGAGCCTTCCATAAAGTCGAAAGATATATAGGTCGGCCTGTATTTCTTATGGTTAATTTGCATACGTGACCTAGTTTAATCAAAATTGTGAGTAAATCGAATCTAACTATAATCCCAAAACAATATTTTTTTTATTAGGATAGAATTTAGTTGATTAGGATAGATTTCTGTTGAAATTAAGTTAACCAATATTTCAGAATCAGTTTCAGTGTCTACTTCTCTTATTCCTTTTATTATGCATAGTTGGAGACCGTCATAGATAGCTCTAGCTTCAGCCTTTACAGTTAAAAGTTTTCCATAGCTGTTGTCATATCTAAGTATAAAGTTTCCTTCGCTATCTCTGATTATGACAGCTCAAGTTGCCTCACCATTGAAAGAACAACTAGCCTTTGTTTTAATTTGATATTTTGAGACCATAGTTACATGTTTAGACTGCATTATAGACTCTACTGGAAGTTTGTTTTTCAAAAGTCTCCATGATAGGAATAAACATTTCCAAGGAGATATCTGATTTCATATCCTATCATATAAAGATGAGCAATTTCCAGTATTTCTTATGGATTTTATGGTGTCTTTAATAGTGAAAGAACCATCAGTTAATAGCTTCCATGTAATAACATCAGGCACTCTATCATTGATCCAAAGTTTTATAATAAGTCTGATGTTATAGTGAGTTAACAGTTGAGTCATTTTAGCTATGTTCCATGAATCATTTCTCCACAATAAGTTGACCATCAAGCCTTTGAACCATGTGTCATCACAGTTTGAATTAAGAGAGATTAACGGGGGTCTGCCATACCAGTTGTCCAGCCAGATGTCAACATTGCCTTTACCTATTTTCCATATGACATTTTCTTCAGTAAATTCTTTGATCTTAGCTAGTCTTTTCCAGGTTTGTGAACCCTGTTTAGAGTAGTCTAGTTGTAATGGATGTCCTACTTTGTAGTAGATGCTATGTAACAACTTTGACCAAAGTTACATATTCTCCCTAAATCTTATCCATAACTTACACGAGAAAGCTTTATGGATATCATGAAGGTTATTTACATTGAGACCGCCCATCTTGAATGACTTACATAGAGATAACCATGAAGACCAGATCATTTTACTCTTTTAATTGCTTGAGCTCTATAAGAATTTGTTCATTAACTTCTCTATTTTGTTGATGATAGATGTGGGCAACCAACATCTTTGTAACCAATACATTGGGATAGGCATTAGTACATTATTGATCAATATATGTCTTCCTGCATACGAAAGCTTTTTCCCTTCCCAGCTTGTGATCTTTTCTTTAATATTTTCTATGAGATAAATTTTACTGATTTGTTGTGAGGGATAAGTGTTCTGCCCAGGTAAGTTGTAGGTAGATGAACTGTCTTGAAGTTTTTTTAAATTGTTAGAGATTTTCTTCTTATATCAGGCATTTTCTTTGCTATGATAATATCTGTTTTATCTTTATTTATTTCTTAACCAAAGGCATCTTGGTATTCCTGCAAGAATTCTTCAATTTTCTTCAAAGAAGAGGTTAGTCCATTACTGAAAATTAACATTCAAAGAAGAGGTTAGTCCATTATTGAAAATTAACAAATCATCTGCAAATACTATAATATGTATAGTGTTGTTTCCTCTGCAAGAATATCTTAGAGTTTTATCTGAATCAAACATGTTTTGCAAACTTCTAAGTAAGATTTCTTCGGTTAAGATAAACAAACTAGGGGACAAAGGTTCCTATTGTCTCATACCTCTTCTAGACTTAAAAAATCTTATAGTTTGACCATCGATTAGTATTGATATAAACACTTATTTGATAATGCTACTCATTAGGTTGATGAACTTAATATTAAAGCCAAAGCATTTTAAGACTTTTAACATAAAGTTGTACAAGATGTTATCGAATTCTTTTGACATATCTACTTTAATAACTATGTTATTGGCCTTAGTTTTTCTATTCAAGTCATGTATAAGCTCTTCAGCCACCAAGATGTTATCTTGGATAACTCTGCCTTTAACGTATGCGCCCTAACATTCAGTGATCATTTTAGGTAATACTAATGTTAGTCTGTTGTTTAACATCTTGGACATTATTTTGTTCATTATATGCATAGACTAATTGGTCAATACTAATTCTAAAAAGTAGGACTTATAACTTTGGAAATTAGGCAGATTCTTGTGGCTAGTATGCCCTTAGGTATGTCCTAACAATTTATGAAAGATGATAGTGCATTCATTAGGTCAGATTTTATAATTTTCCAACAAATGATATAAAAATACTTATTGAAACCATCAATGCCAGTAGCTCCAGATGGATTTAGCTGTTAGGTGATGGTCCAAATTTCTAGCTCTGAAGAGGTTGCTAAGAGGTTATTATTGTCTGATTCAGTAATTACTCTAGGGATGACATTGAATATACTACTTTACATGTAACTTAGTTCTTGATTTAAGTTATTATAAGAGTGGGATGTGAGCTTATCTTTAAAGTATGATTTAGCTGATGAGTTGATCTTCCCTTCTTCAGTGCACCATTTGTTGTTGATTTTCACTTCACTTATTCTTCCTTTTTTCATTTTCTTCATAGCATAATTTTGGTATATTCTTGTATTCATGTCTCCATCTTTTATCTGTTCTGCATGGCACTTCTGTTTCCAGAAATCTTCCTCCATAGTGAGAGCTAATAAGTGGTCAGCAATGGCTTTGGCAAATACTTGTGTTGGTCACTTCATGAGTTTCCATAATGTTCTTCACTGATAGTTACTTTCTCTTCAGCTTGCTTCACTTTGTCAAACAGATTACCAAAATAATTGGCATTCCATTATTTGAGATCTTTCTTCAATCTTTTCATTTTGTTCCAATATATAAACATAGGATATCTGTTCATTTCTACAATCCAGCTTGATTCTACAAAGTTAAGAAAGTCTTTGTCCATAGTCCATATATTGAGAAATCTTGAAAGATTTCTTATGTTTCTCTCAGATTTTAATGATAGTTATAAGTAAAGGATTATGGTCTGAACACGTTCTTGGTAGATGTAAGACTTTTGTCTCATTGAAATAGTCAGCCCACTCATGGTTGAATAACACCCTGTCCAAGGGTCTCCATTTAGTTTTGTTTGTCTAAGTGAATTTAGTACCTGCAAAGCCAGCATCTTCCAAGTGACAGTCATTAATCATGTTAGTAAAACCAATAGAACTTTGAGAGCAGAAATTTGAGCAACCAGCTTGTTCTGATGTAGATATAATTCAGTTGAAGTCACCAAGTAAGAGTCATTCTTTAACTAAATTGGATAAGATTTTCAGATCATCCCAAAGTTATATTCTTCATCCTCTTTGGAATTTAGTATAAACACAAGTTATAGTTATGGATTTATCAAGCAATACATATTTTACAATAGTGTGTATATACTGGTATTTATCAACAATAACGTTAAACTCCAGATTAGCATCCCAAAACACCTAGATCTTATTAGATGAATTTGCAAAGAATTTTTGCAGCTTGATTCTTTCAGCAAGTGAGCCAATATAATATTTATTGATCATTGGTTCTTGAATAAAGACAACCTTAATGTTTTCTTTCTTTATTATTGATTTCAATCTCCTAACTGAAGGATTGTTTCCAACACCTCTTATATTCCAACTTAGGACCTTAATCATTTAGGCATGTGTTGTTGTTGTTGCTAATCTTATCAACTTGAAGAGATTTGATCACCAAAGTTTTCCTTCTTTTATTGTCTTTTGCGTGTTTAGTTTCCGATCTAAAACTTTCTGAAAGCTTGGATCCACTTTCTTCTTTTTCAGTGTTGGAGTTAGAGGTAAGCTTCCTGAGTTGTTCTTGTTAGGAGATCCATATAAGGTGGATTCAAATTCCAGTGTTTGAAACGAATTGTAGCTATCATCAAGAGATTTGATTGCATCAATTATATCATCTTCGTTGTTATTTTCTTGTTGTTATTTTTTGGTTGTCACCACTTTCTTTTGGATCTGCATTAGAACTTGTTACATTAACTATATGCTTGCTGGTATTCTTTGTTGTTGTGTTCTTTTTGGCATGTCTTTCACTATTATTCTCAGTATGTTTCACAAAGATAGATTTAAGAGTAGCTTCTTGCTTAGGTTCATGTGGTTGTTGTTGTGGTGCTCTAGGTGTTGTCTTATCTTCCTTATCATCTTGCTGTGTATTCTATAGGTTTGGTGCTTCAGAGTCTTGGTTAAGTTTTTTGCATGAAGATTTGTCATGACCTACATGAAAACAATGCATACAGTATTTTGGAACTTGTTTGTAGCTTATCTAGATCCAACCGCCTCTGTTATCACCAAATCCCAACCAAATCTGATGTTGCAGTTTCTTTGTGATATCGATTTCTACCCAGGCATAATAGGCGTTATGCATAGCTTTGCTTTTAGTTGGGATCCATGTTTTGACGGGGCTACCTATTGGGGCTGCTATAGAGGTAACAATGTCTAGATTATACAGATGCCCTGGTAATTTTTCTATTCTTATCTAGATTGTGATTAGTGGATATTTCTTCTTAATATTGAAAGAGGGAAGTCATTTCAAGATACACATTGAGTATTCATCAATTTTCCAAACAAACTCGACCATATTTTGTTGATGTCTTCCTTAAATGAAAACTACATAAACAGGTGCCTAGAGTCCCAATTAGTGTAAGAGAAGTCCCTTTCAAACTTCCTTGCTTCAAAGAATTTGTCAAGAACTTTTTTTTTGTGTTTTGGCAGATATTTAGTGAATTTACTAACTAACGTGTCGGTTGTTGTCGGCATCAAGGAATTCTCTAATTGTTCGTCAAATTGCAGTGAGATGTGGTCATTTTTATGTTATGTGTAAGATGGTTTGTAGGTGAATTCTCGTTGTTGATTTTAAACAATGACTCAATAAGATTTGTGGTTGTTAATGTTTGTAGATTGTGATTGAGTAACTAACGTTGATCTTTGTGCATTTGAGGTTGGATGCTGAGGCAGAGCTGGAAATTCATATAGTTGTTAAGTAGTAAGGACTGGTCTACATCGTTGCTTCATTGTGTTGCTTATATATCACCAACTATAACAAAAATCCATGAAAATCAAATCGAACATAACAATTTCTTGTATTCCTGAATGTATGGTAATGTTTTATTTAAAATGCTTAACCATAAACATCTTTCTATCTACGAATAAAAAGGTTATATACAAAATATGAATATTTTTATTCCGTAAGCATTACTATATTAGTATTGTTTTAACTTGTGTTATAAATATCTTTCTATCTACGAATAAAAAGGTTATATACAAAATATGAATATTTTTATTCCGTAAGCATTACTATATTAGTATTGTTTTAACTTGGTATGAACATGATAATTGAGAGACAGCGAAGAGCGCTCCCGCGCTCCAAGATTTGAATTTCTTTAGATCTTTCTGTTCTTCTTCTCCGACTTTCTTCTCCGTTCATCTGTCCCTCTCTGGTGTTCTCTGATCTTATTCATCTCCCTTCCTTCGATAGATTCATTTCTATCTCTGTCATCGTATCTGATCCTCTCTGGTGTTCTCTGTTTTCTATGTTTTATTTCTTGTATCTGATGGTGATGTCTGGCTTTAACTCTCTTAAATCTAGCCTTATGATTAATCCCCGAAGGTCTGCTCTAGGTTACTGATTTGTGGAGTATGGAGGCTTTCCCATCTGTTCAAGAAGCTTATGGGTCTTCTTCTATTAAAGACTTCCAAGAATCTGTTGAAAGACTAAACAAGAACAGAGGAATTTCGTATGCTAATGCTGTGACTGCTTGTCACAAGGATGATGATTTGGTGCAAGAAAATGTTTCTTATAAGGATGATCATGTGTCCTTACAGTATAACGATAAATCTTTGCAATATTTAAAGTCAAAATCAAAGCATACAATTGTGTGTAAATGTTCTGCAGGTCTGCCGAAAAGAGCTGTGTTACTGGATTTTCTTAACAAGTTCCATTTTGTTCATGAGTATAACTACTCTATCAAAGATTCAAGACACATCCTAATAGAGTTCGAATCTTTTGAAGATTACAGCAAATTCTGGAAGAAAAGTGTTTGGACCCTTGGTTCCACGAGATTCAGATTGTTGAAATGGTATGAAGGTTTCAATGCCAAGTTTGAAAGTTCGATAACCCCAGTATGGATAAGGATCGAAGGCCTTCCAGAGCACATGTATAACAAGGAAATCATTACTGATATTGCTTCTTCTCTGGGTTCTCCTATGGAGGTTAAGGTCCCTTTGAAGAACAAGGCTCATTATAATCATTGTTTGGCCAGAATTGAATTGGACATTGCTGGAAAAATATACAATGATGTTTGGGTTGGTTTTGGTAGTAATAGTGGCTGCTGGGTGAGAATCATTTATCTTAACATGCCCAAATACTGTAATTCGTGTTTCCACATTGGACATGATGTTGATCAATGTAAAAGGTTGAATGCTGCTGATGCTGTCAAGACAACTCAAAAAGAACCAACAGAAACCAAGAAAGATGATCTTCTAAAGGTTCGTGCTGCAGATGCTGTTAATAAAACTCAAAGTGAAACTAAGAAAGGTGATCTTTCAAAGGATTGTGTCGATGTTGTTTGTAACAATAAAGGTGATAGGATGGTGTCTTTACAAGAAATAAATGGGGTTGTTCAAGCTCTGGAGTTTGGTTTCAGTATTGCGGAGAATAGCTCTAGAAATAAATGTGCTTCCCCAAAGGGTTCACAGTATGGGAGTCTGCCAACAACTCCTCTGTGTGTTACTTTTGATAATAAAGATGATGCTCGTTCTGATCCGGGTCTGCATAACTAAGAATATAGAAATGTTGATGTTATTATTTTAGGTGTGAAAGACAGTAATGCTGTTATGAATCTTCAAAGTGTTGAAGACATTAATATGGAAATGATTCATCAAGCTATTAGACAGGATTCTGTCAGTAAAAATGATGAAATTATTGGAGCGCTTCAAAGCCCTGAAGATGCTAACATCAACCAGGATTATGAAAACTTAGCTTCTGAGTTTTCTTCACCTAAAGCTGATAAGACTAGCCCTTTGATCTCTGTTAAAAGCCTACCTAAGGCTGCAAGGGAAAAAAGGATCGTACCTGGGAAAAGGTTAACAAGAAGCCAACTAAGGAAAGATATACCGGAGGATGAAGAGGAATTCAGCTTGATAATTAGTAAGCAAGTTAGGCAAGCAAGGAAGAAAGGGCTGGTCAAAAATTCTCGACAGCTTTCGGTTCCAAGTAATTCTAAACGATCTCTTACTTATGATTAATATCCTTAATTGGAATATTCGTGGTGTTAAGGATAAATCTTCTTTTCGAAGACTCAAGTATCTTTCTAATAAAAATAAGGCTTGTATTGTGGCTATCCAAGAGCCTTTAATTGGTTGTGAAAATCTTAGTGTTTATGCTGTTAAGCTTGGTTTCAGTCATTTTGCTAGTAATATCACCAATAAAATATGGATTTTTTGGAATGATAGTATCTTGGTTAACATTTTGGTTGATCATGCTCAGTGTTTACACTTTGAGGCCAGCCATACTCATCTTAATTCTACTTCTTTGTTCACGATTGTTTATGCTAAATGCCAGAGGCTGAACAGGGTTAGTCTTTGGGAAACTTTAAACAACATTGCTGATACTGATAAAGCTTGGTTAGTCTGTGGCGATTTTAATGCTATCAGATCCATAGATGATCAGGTGGGATGTACTACTTTCTGTCAAAACAGCACTGATGATTTCAACAGAATGATTCGTGACTGTAGGCTGCAGGAGGTTGGGTTTGCTGGCTCTCGTTTCACGTGGTCTAACAAGACTAAATGGCGTCGTCTGGATTGGGTTTTTATTAATGATGCTTGGCTCTCCTTATTCAATAATACTTATGTTTTGCATAAGGCTAGAACTGGGTCTGATCATGTAGCTATACTTATTAGTGCTTCTAATCTATCTCATGCTTATAATAAGAGTTTCAGGTTCCAGAATATGTGGCTTCTGGATGAAGATTTTATGTCTTTGTTTCTAATAACTGGGCTATGGCTATGGAAGGTGATCCTCTGTCCATTTTTTGGCATAAGTTAAGACGATTGAAAGTCTGTCTTTGTGTTTGGAACAGGGAGCATTTTGGTAATATATTTTGTAAGATTAAAACTCTTGAAGATGAGGTTCTTAGAGCTGAAATTATTCATCAACAAGCTAATGACATTGTTTCTAAGACAGAACTCAATAAAGCCAATGCATTACTTTTAAATGCTTACAAGGTTGAAGAGGAATATTGGTTACAGAAATGTAATGTCGAATGGATAAAGGATGGAGATAACAACTCCAAATTTTTTCATAGTTATGTTACAACTAAAAGGAAAAAAAATGCTATTAATGGTGTCAAGGTTGACAATTCCTGGATTCTGGATCAAGATGCTATAGGTGCCTCTGCTGTAGATTTCTTCACCAATGTTTTGGCCACCAGTCCCTACAAAGACAAGCAAACAGAGTTAGATAGCTTAAATCATAGTATGTTTGATACTATTCCTAAAGTGATCACTGAGGATGATAATAAAAGCCTTTTGAAGCTCCCTAATGAAGATGAAGTTCACAAAACAATCAGTAGTCTTAAGGCTTCTAGCGTGGCAGGTTTGGATGGTTTCAATCAAACCTTTTATAAGCATTGTTGGATGGTTATTAAGCATGATCTGGTTGCTGTTTTGCATCATTTTATTAGAGGATTTAATATACCTAAAGGGGTTCTGGCTACTGGGATATGCCTAATTCCCAAGTCTACTAATCCTATTGGTTGGTCTGATTATCGTCCTATTAGCCTCTGTACTTTGCTTAACAGAATCATGGTTAGGCTTATTAATGATAGACTTGTCATTCTTTTGCCTAAAATTATATCTAAAACTCAGGGGGGGTTTGTTCCAGGCAATTCCATTCATTCTAATATTCTAACTGCTAAGGAGCTTCTTTTTTATCTAAATAGAAAGCTTAAGCATAATAATATAATTGTTCAACTAGATATGTGTAAAGCATTTGATAAACTTAGTCATTCTTTTATTCTGAAAGTTCTTAAAAAGTTTGGTTTCTCTAATAGATTTACAAATCTTATTGATAGTATGATCTCTAATATTAGTGTTTCCATTCTTATTAATGGTGCTTCCTATGGGTATTTTAAGACTGTGAAAGGGCTTAGGCAGGGAGACCCTCTCTCTCCTAGCCTATTTATCATTGCTGAGGAAGTTTTTCTAAGAGGTATCTCTCTTCTTTTTCTCAATAACAAGGGTATGAGGTATAAAAGTCGTAGTAAGCTATGTATTAGCAACTTGGCATTTGCTGATGATATTCTATTATTTACTAACTGCAAGGAGGCTACTCTTGTTTCTCTTAGTAATTTTTTACAGGATTATCAAGCAGTCTATGGTCAAGTTATTAACAAGCAAAAGACTAAGGTTTTAATTGCTAATGGCACTTGTGTGGCTAGAATCAGGTCTATAGCTAATATTATTGGCTTTAATAATACATCTCTTCCTACTGTTTACCTTGGTATTACTATAAGTACTAACAATAATTCTTCTATATATATTAACTTGCTTAAGAAAATTAATGATCGAATATCTACTTGGGAATCTAAACATTTATCTTTTGCTGGTCGATTAACGCTTATTAATTCTGTTTTAATGAATATTGTTATCTATTGGATGCACACTAATATTATTCCTAGCAATGTCATTTCCAATATTGAAAAGGCTTTCAACAGTTTCCTATGGGGCTCTACCAGAACTGATAACATGATACATTGGTGTGCTTGGAAGAATGTTTGCAAATGTTTTAATGAAGGAGGTTTAAACATCAGGAACTTGTCTGATGTTCAAACTTCTATCTCTTGTAAGCTCTGGTTGCAGTTCAGAGATAACAAAATGTTATGGGCCAATTTGCTTCATGATATTCATTGTGGTAAGAATCATCCTTTGCAACTTAATATTAACTCTAAAGGTTCTATGGTCTGGAACAGATTAATGAGGATAAGGCATGTAGCTGAGCAATACATTTGTTGGTCTCTTAGGGAAGGTAATGTCAGCTTTTGGCTGGACAGATGGTCTAATTCTGAGCCCCTTTTGATTCTAGATAATTCTACTAATAACTCTTGGTTTCACAATGAAAAGGTTAATCTTTACTGGACTGATAATCACTGGAATCTAGCTACTATTAAGAATCTTATCAGTCATGAGGATATAGTTCGTATTAGCAATTGCAATTTTAATCATAACTGTCATGATAGAATTATTTGGAGTCTATCTACTAATGGCTACTTCAATCTTAAAAGTACTTGGGATAACATTAGAAATCACTACAGTAAATATAAAATGTATTCTAAGATGTGGAATGACTTAACTCCTAAAAAACATGCTTTCATTCATTGGAAAATCATCAAAAACTATATTTCTACGGATTATGTTCTTAGGAGTAGACATATGATTATAACATCTAAATGTCAGTTCTGTCCTAACTTTGAAACTACTGAGCATCTGTTTATTGCCTGTAATACTATATGGGGTGTATGGCTTCATTTTGCTCACATCTTTAACATCATTATTTTTAGATATATGACTCCTATTCATATGACCAAAACCTGGTATAGATTCACTAATAAAGCTAATCATATTCGTAATGTTATTCCTTCTATTATTTTCAGTCTTACCTGGAAATATAGAAACCTTGCTAAGTTCAACAATGCTACTATTTCTACTACTTTAATAATAAAGAAGGTCTATGACACTATCTTTTATATGAACTCTGCTGGTATTTTCAAGCCTATTCATTGGGCTAATGATAGAACTATTGCTGCTAGTTTTGGTCTGTTTAACCTAGTCTACAGGCATGCTAATAGACCCTTAATATCTAAATGGATGGCACCTAATCCTGGTAGACTTAAGCTTAATACGGATGCATCTGTTGCTTACAATGGGTAAGCTTCTGGTGGTGTTATTCTAAGGGATCGCGAAGGTACACTCATTCAGGCTTATGGTAAGCTCTATCCTCTATTGGCTGAAGCTAGGGCTCTTCTAGATGGATTGCTTCTCTGTAAATCTAAGAACTTAAACTACATTGACATAGAATCTGATTCATTCCTGTTAGTTGATTACATTAAGAATGGAAATGTTAAAACTACTCCCTGGTCTCTATCTTCCCTATTCAATTGTTGTAGAATCCTAATGACTTCTAACATGACTATTAACCATGTTTATAGAGGCTCTAATCGAGCAGCTGATTGGCTGGCTCGTTGGACAGTAAAATGTAAAATGAAACAAGAGTATGAATTTAATTCATCTCCTGTTGAATTAAAATCTATTCTAATCCTAGAAAGTTTAGGAATACCTTATGTAAATTCTGGATAGCTGCTTCTTTGTCTCTCGTTTCAGGCTCCTTGATGATGTGCTGGCTCTGTGGTCGATTGAATCTGATGAGTCCGAATTCGAAGAGCTCCCCGGAAGGGTAGTCCAAAGTAAAACTCCCCGAAAATCGGACAGACTCCAAGACTATAATCCGAACAGGACTGTTTGATCCGGACAGGTGATTTTGGACACAGCAAACATAAGACGATTCGAACTATGACTAAAGTACTTTTAAACCTAATCACTATCTGACTAAGCTACCTGTGCATTTGCTTAAACTTCATGGGTCTTTAAACATGACCCGGGTCCATGAAACTTGACCCGAAAGCCCATAAGGGCCCAAATTACACACTATAAATACCCAACCACCAGCATTAACTATGGGTAAGAAAAATTAACTGCTGCCAGGCTGCTCAATTCCCTCACCACCCTTAAAACACCTTGAAATACCCTTACGCCGCCTTAAAACTCCACTTAAAATTACCAGCCTACCCTCAGGCTACTTTTATCCACACCAGAATCTACTGTCCAATGCAGAAGTCTGTTCAATGCAGTGATGGTTCCCTGTTGCTGATCACCAATGCTCCGATTTCGCATCTTTCGTATGAGTCTGGATATGGTGGATGTTTTCTGGACACAGGAGCACCGTCTCAGTTCCGACCTCTTTGGTGAAAGGCGTACTGGGAGAGAGCTTTACTATGGCGTAGAAATTGTTCCTGATCTGATTCTGTTGGAGTCGAATGCCTTCTGTCTGATGATGCTCATAATCGAGTAGCTGATTTCGATCTCCTGATTCTGATTGAGCAGTGATCTGATTATGGATTTTCTATTGTGTTTCGATGGTTGCTCGTCTTTTCTTCTCTCAGGTGCACCGTCCCCGTTCGGGCCTCTTCGGCGAGAGGTGTACTGGGGGAGAGCATCACTAAGATAGAAAAGTTAAGCTCAGATTTAAGGTTTTGAGATGAAGTCTGGAGAGCGGGTCTTGGAATGCCTGGATCTTATGGCTCGAGGAGAAGGTAGTGATGGTATTGATTTAGGGTTTCGAGATGGAGCTCTGATTTAGGGTTTCGTTTGAGAGGAAGATGGGGCTAATTGTTTGAGAGAAGTTGATGGAAAGGTTGTAAATCTAGGGTTTTCTTAATTTTGGGCTATTCTGATGGGCTTTCTCTTTGGCCCTTCAGTTTTAATAGTCTTTCAACCTGTTTGTTGTTGGAATATATTTATTTAATATATTTATAGACTAATAATAATTTGGACCGATATGCTAAATAAACATATTCGGTTATTGTCTTAAGGAAGTCCAAATTAAAAGTAGTCGAGTTAATTATTTAATTAACTAAATTGGACTTATGGGTAAAAAGGCGTTATGGGCTCAAGTGTGGTAACCGGGTTGAATTTGGGCACTGTGATGAAGAGGGCCCAAATCTCAACACTTAAGCCTGAATTAATAAATCAGGGATATAAATTGAATTATCAATTTATTGGGTTATAGTCCCGGACACAAGGAAGTAACATAGGATGGGCTTTACAATGTTGGGCTTCACATTGTAAAATCTATAAATAATGGGCTAGGTTTAAGTATTTCATCACTCTAAACCCTAATCAGAAATACGGCCGCTTCCTTAGTGTCTGGAAACCTTTTTCCCTCTTATCTAATCTGATTCCGCAGGTCTCTTAGTTTCATAAACGGAATCGCCGGAGAACGTGGAATCGCTAAAGAACGCTAGAGAATACTAGATGGATAGCAGTAGGCAAACCCGTAAGTATTTTTAATTTTCTGTTTCTTCTATTGATGAATCTAGCAAAAGGGTTTAACTTTTTCCGCGATTTGTTATATATTATTTGATGCGATTTCGGATAATATATAACAATTGGTATCAGAGCCAAATAAACCCTTTTTGGATTCAGTAGAATAATCAAATTGAGTATTGATAGACAAAGATGCATATTTTTCTTAATCGTAAAGAATCCATGTCATTGGGATTATGTGTTAATTGAATTGGTAGGGCATGGATTTAGGGATTGTATGAAAAACATGTTATGTGATTTATTGAAATTGCAATTTTTATAGTTTGGGGATTTTTTTTTATTTCGGGTAAAATTAGGGTTTATTGATGTCTTGAATTTTTCTCCCAAAATTAGCATCAAATCAACCCTAAAATAACGAATAAAATCAAAATTATTGAGACAGTGACTCATCGACGGCTTAACCCCTGATGTTAACGCTGACCGAAGGCTGTCCGGCGATAAACACAGTAACCGCCAAAAGAATAGGGACAACAAAAAATACCCAAACGATAATAACAGCATGATGAATACAGGCTGGACCCACCCAAAACAATTGGTGGGCCCGTTTTAAGACCTGCAGCCTACTGCAAATTGCAGCAGGCAGGTAAGCTGCTGCAATTTGCAGCAGCGGTAGCTGCGATAGCCTGCTGCAAATTGCAGCAGGGCTTAATATTTGCAGCAGCCTGCTGCACGTGCAGGCTGCTGCAAATATTAAGTTAAATAATAGAAATATATATATATTTTTTTTTTATTTTTTTTTCGAAAAAAAAGAAGAAGAAGAAGTTATTAATTTGAAAATACTTGAACAATATATTTCACAAAAATGATACTTTGATATTTTTTTTGTATGTTTATTTGTGAATTAAATTGTAAGTGTGTGAATGATTAAATGACGATGCATGACTAAGGTTTCGTAGACCGGTAGGTGAAATTAAGAAATTAATTTAATCGGCCCTCCGGAAGGTTAAAATTAATTTTCTTAAGGATCCTAGGCTTCGAAAAGTTCGGGGATTAATTTAAATTCAAATATTATCGGCCCTCCGGAAGGTTCACGTTTGGGTTTAAATTAATCATGAACGGGAGAAAATTATTGAAAATGGTCTTTGTGCTGATTTAAATTTTAATTAGATGAAATCGGCCCTCCGGAAGGTTTCATCGGTATTTAAGGATAAATTAAATTCAGCCTTACGATTTTTTGATTTTAAGTAGGTGAAATCGGCCCTCCGGAAGGTTTCACCGGTACTTAAGAAAATCAAATTATGGTTATTTTAATATATGTAAATGACATCGGCCCTCCGGAAGGTCTCATTGGCAATTAGAAAATTAAAATAATGATCATAGTATTTTTCTCAAACTCATAAAATTTCATGTTAATATTATTTGCCCTCCGGTATCTATTATCAATGAATTTTATGTTTTACATGTATTTGTCATATTCATGCATATGTTTTCAGTTATATGTCAAGATGCTAGATGTGCTTTGTGTTGTTTGTTCTTATTATAGTATCCATGGGCTACAATTTTTTGGGGAATCATCCACCGACGTTGGATTGTTCGGATTTCCAATTGTGGAAGGAAGAAATGTTGCTCTTTTTATCTGTACATGATTACGACTATGCACTGATAACTCCCAGAACATCTCCCCATAGTCCGGAAAGTACACCGGATGAAACTAAGGCTGATGAAAAGTGGAAAGGTCAAATAAGTTATGCATGGCGCTATTGTTACAGGGAATAGCAGTAGCATTGAGTGGGGCTGTCCCTAAAGGTGTTACCACTGCCTCGGTCTTTCTCACGGAGATTGAGAAAGCCTTTGCCAAAAAATGAAAAGGTAGAGATGCAGCGTTTGCTCATCGAGCTAGATACCAAAAAGTATAATGGCAAAGGTAAAATCCGGGAGCACATTCTGGGAATGTCGATGATTGGCCAAAAGTTAAAAGGCAATCGGTTTAGACTTACTTGAGGAATGCATAGGGGGATTCATATTTTATTCGCTGCCAGATCGGTTTAAGTATTTCCAATCCACCTATAACTGCATGCGAGAAAAGTGGAATATCAATGAGTTGATTTCCCACACTGCACAGGAGGAGGAAAGACTTAAAGGCACAGCGCTTGAGGCTAATGTGATTACATCACCAAATAAGGCAGGACCTAAGCGGAAGGCATATGGCAAAGGACCGGGTCAAGGTTTGGTCAACAAGAAAGGTATAAGGCCCTGGATAAGTTCATAACAATTAAGACCAAGGTTGAGAAACAACTTGGTAAAAGCATTAAGACCGTTAGATCTGACCGTGGTGGTGAATACTATGGTAGATATGACGGATCGGGTGAACAACGTCCAGGTTCCTTTGCACAGTACCTAGAGAAGTGTGGAATAGTCCCTCAATACACTATGCCTGGTTCACCTCGCATGAACGGTGTATCTGAGAGACGGAACCGAACACTAAAAGATATGGTTAGAAGCATGATAAGTCACTCATCTCTACCATTATCTCTCTGGGGGGAAGCCATCAAATGTGCCGCTTATATACTCAATCGAGTACCCACAAAGGCTACTGTTAGGACTCCATATGAGCTTTGGAACGGGCGTAAACCTAATTTAAAGCATCTGCATGTGTGGGGTTGTCCAGCTGAGGCGAGGCCTTACAAACCTCAAGAAAAGAAACTGGACCCAAAAACAGTTAGTTGTTTCTTCATAGGTTATTCCGAACATTCTAGAGGGTTTAAGTTTTATGATTCTCTCACTGGTACAATATTTGAGACAGGAACGGCCAAGTTTCTAGAGGATGTTGAGTTTGGGGGGAAGAATAAGGGAACATATGTTGATTTTGAGGAAGAATCCATAAAGATTCATGAAGGTTTTAATAGGGATACTGAGATATCTGAAGATTGGGCGGTAATGCCAATCATTTCGATCCCATTAGAACAAGGTAATCCTCAGATTAACACTGATGCTCCACTTGAGGGTTCTAACCAGGATACAGAGATTCAGGTAGAACAAGAGTAACCTCAAGATAATCTTCCACAAGGGAATCAAAATGACATCGTTCATAATGATCAAACTCTACCTCCTCAAGAAGTGCAACAGGAGGAAATAGTGCCATTAAGAAGGTCCACTAGAGAAAGGAAGACTACTATAGGTCCAGAATTTATCGTATATCTTCAGGAGCATGATGAGTTATGTGTTGGAACTGTAGATGATCCCTCATCCTACAAACAGGCCATGGCAAGCTCTGAATCTCAAAAGTGGATTGACGCTATGAAAGAAGAGTATAAATCAATGCAGGATAATGCGGTATGGGATCTTGTCCCATTACCTGAAGGAAAAAAAAAGGCAATTGGTTGTAAATGGGTTTACAAAACCAAACGCGATTCCCTGGGTAATGTGGAAAGACATAAAGCACATCTTGTAGCGAAAGGTTATACTCAGCGTGAAGGGATTGATTTTAAAGAAACTTTCGCTCCAGTATCGACGAAGGATTCCTTTAGAACAATCATGGCATTAGTTGCACATTTTGACCTTCAGCTTCATTAGATGGATGTTAAGACCGCTTTTCTCAATGGTAATATTGAGGAAACGATCTACATGATGCAACCAGAAAACTTTGTAGAAAGTAACTCAAAAGATCTGGTTTGCAGACTTAAGAAATCCATTTATGGGCTTAAACAAGCTTCTCGTCAATGGTATCACAAATTCTTTGAGGTGATAGTCGGTTATGACTTTGAGATCAACTCGGTTGAGGATTGTGTTTATCACAATTTCAGTGGGAGTAATTTCATATTTCTTATATTATATGTGGATGACATATTGCTTGCCTCGAACAATAAGGAATTGTTACACACTACAAAAAGATTTCTATCAGACAAGTTTGATATGAAGGATCTTGGTGATGCCAGTTTTGTGTTAGGAATCCAGATACATCGAGATCATTCTCGTGGTATTCTTGGATTATCACAAAAAGCATACATTAAAAGTGTGTTACAACGTTACGGATTGGCAGATTGCAAACCCCTAAGTACCCCTATAGCAAAGGGTGACAGACTTAGTCCGAGTCAATGTCCTAAGACAAAACTTGAGATTGAGGAAATGAAAACGGTCCCTTATGCTTCTGCAGTTGGGAGTTTAATGTATGCTCAAGTTTGTACTAGGCCGGACATTGTCTTTGCTGTAAACATGTTGGGGAGATATGTTAGTAACCCATGAATGGATTACTGGAAAGCAGTTAAAAGAGTACTCCGATATCTGCAAGGAACAAAGGGGCACATGTTGACATATAGGAAGTCGGATAAACTGGAGATCATCGGGTATTCCGACTCAGATTTTGGTGGATGCGCAGACACATTAAAAGTATGTCAGGCAACATATTCTTATTGGCTGGAGGTGCAATATCCTGGAAAAGTGTAAAGCAAACACTTATTGCATCGTCCACCATGGCAGCAGAATTTGTTGCATGCTTTAAGGCATCAAACCAGGCACTATGGCTGCGGAATTTTGTTACTGGATTACGCATTGTATAAGGGATAGAAATCCCTATGAGGTTATATTGCGATAACAATTCCGCAGTGCAGTACTCTAACATCAACAGGAGCGCATCTAAATCCAAACACATAGACATAAAGTTTCTGTCTGTTAAAGAAAGAGTACAGATGGGTCAGATAAGTATAGAGCACATCAGAACAAACTCCATGATAGCAGATCCTCTAACAAAGGCGGTTTTGCCTAAGGTTTTCCAGGGACACACCATCAGTATGGGTGTAGTTGATTTAGAGGATTTTTAGTTTCAGTGGGAGAGTTTGTAATAGGATCTGATGTTGTATTTTGCAGTATTGTGCACATTAAAGTTTATTGCAATATATATGCTTGGAAATATTTATTGATATCTGTACTGTATTGGATCTCCAAAAGTAGGAACCATTTAAGAGTAGATATGTACGATTACAAGCCATATTACTCTTAGACCACCCTCCATAATTGGCCCAAGTAATTGATTGATTATGGTAATGTGATTACTGTTGCATCCTATTGTTCACATTACGAGAAAGAGGTCTTTAGTCCTTTATTATTATCAATCATGTACGGGGTTGTACCGTTTGCCCATTGACAATGAATATAGGGATCCCATTAAAGTTGAATATGTATTCTTGAGTAGCATATGACGGTCCAAGTGGGAGATTGTTGGAATATATTTATTTAATATATTTATAGACTAATAATAATTTGGACCGATATGCTAAATAAACATATTCGGTTGTTGTCTTAAGGAAGTCCAAATTAAAAGTAGTCGAGTTAATTATTTAATTAACTAAATTGGACTTATGGGTAAAAAGGCGTTATGGGCTCAAGTGTGGTAACCGGGTTGAATTTGGGCACTGTGATGAAGAGGGCCCAAATCTCAACACTTAAGCCTGAATTAATAAATCAGGGATATAAATTGAATTATCAATTTATTGGGTTATGGTCCCGGACACAAGGAAGTAACATAGGATGGGCTTTACAATGTTGGGCTTCACATTGTAAAATCTATAAATAAGGGGCCTAATGAGAAATACGGCCGCTTCCTTAGTGTCTGGAAACCTTTTTCCCTCTTATCTAATCTGATTCCGCAGGTCTCTTAGTTTCATAAACGGAATCGCCGGAGAACGTGGAATCGCTAAAGAACGCTAGAGAATACTAGATGGATAGCAGTAGGAAAACCCGTAAGTATTCTTAATTTTCTGTTTCTTCTATTGATGAATCTAGCAAAAGGGTTTAACTTTTTCCGCGATTTGTTATATATTATTTGATGCGATTTCGGAATATAACATTTGTAACTTTTGAATTTGTTATTAATAAGGATCGGTTTAACTTAAAAAAAAAATAGTATTTTTTAACTTGTGTTGCAATCTTTCGTCATGATATACTCATCAAGAAAGTTCTAACCGTCGACGTGGAACACTTTGTTTGACCAAAACCCAAAATTTCAAAGGCTCTACTTTCACCTCTCACTACCAAGTGGACCCTTACTATTCCGCCATTGTCGTCCTTTCTACGAAACTTCATTTAACACACCTCTCTCTTTTATAAGCTTTTCTTCTCCTCTATCTCATTCTTACTAATTACTAAACGAAACTTATTTCCATGGCTTTAATTCTCCCTCCACCCTTCTCCCGTAACCACGGAATCGCCTCTCTACTGCTATTTGCTCTGTTTATCAGTACGACATGGGGCCAGACGTTGAATCCACCAGGACCAGGACCAGTCGACGAGTACCCGTACCCTCGACTCAACTCGTCGATGGCGGTTATAGTCGTCATTTTAATCGCAGCTGTATTCTTTATGGGATTTTTCTCGATCTACATCCGGCACTGTTCTCGGCTTGGACCCGACGGCAGTATTCGTCCTCAAACTTTACAGGCTAGACGCACTGCGGCGAGGACACGTGGAGTGGAAGCCGATGTTATAAATACGTTTCCGGTTTTTGTTTACTCTGACGTTAAGGATTTGAAGATCGGAAAAGGCGCGTTGGAGTGCGCGGTCTGCTTGTGTGAGTTCGAAGGGGACGAAACGCTGCGATTGATACCGAAATGCGATCACGTGTTTCACACGGATTGTATAGACGCCTGGCTAGCTGCTCATATCACCTGCCCGGTCTGCCGCGCGGATCTTGGTCCGGAAAAGCCCGAGACCGTTAATCGGAGCGGAGTCGAAATCGACATCGAATCACAGCACGACGTAGTTCAGTCAGGTTCCGAGAGTTACGGAACTGAAAACGCCGTATCGGGGTTGCACGAAATCGACGGTGGTGGTAGCGTAAATCGGACGCGTAGATCGTTATCCGGTCCTGCACGTGTCAAATTTATACGGTCTCACACTACCGGGCATTCGCTGGTTCAACCGGGTGAAAACATGGAGCGGTTCACTTTACGTTTACCGGTCGACGTGAGGAAGCAGATAGTTATGAACAGTGATTTGAACCGGGTTCCGGTTGGGGAAGGAAGTTCGAGGAGAGGTTATCGAACTGGTAGCGATGGGAGTAGTAGAGGGAAAAGAAGTATCGAGCGGTTCGATAGAGTGAAATCGGACCGATGGGTGTTTCTTAAAACGCCTTCTTTCCTTTGGAGAGCCTCGACGATTAGTAGTGTAAAGTCGCCGAAGGTGTCAGGTAAAGACGGCGAGAGGATGTCCGGTCCACTTTTTGGGTCGGGGATGGGATCGTCGAGTCGGTTACCGG
The DNA here is from genome assembly GCA_036936605.1 of Limnanthes douglasii subsp. nivea. Classification (NCBI taxonomy): domain Eukaryota; kingdom Viridiplantae; phylum Streptophyta; class Magnoliopsida; order Brassicales; family Limnanthaceae; genus Limnanthes; species Limnanthes douglasii. The sequence continues at coordinate 195,163,269 of JAUPFV010000004.1, read as the reverse complement.
TTTAATTGTAAAGAAAGTAGATACATTTTATTTATTTTTTAATAAACATTATCTAGTGATATTGGTTTGTTTCTCTCACTGGCTCTTGTCTTATATTGTAAGTAATACTATATATTAGTGGGGGTACTATTTTGTTTGTAAGACTAAGACTAAATGTGGTTCATGATTTGACAAAATGCGGTGATGTTATCTGTTCTTGTTTTATTTGGTCTTTTTATGTGTACAAACAACTCACGATATTCCATTTTCTTTTATTGGCGAAACACGAGATTCTATTACTAATATGAGTAATAACTATTCTGTTTTTCAAAATTATCATTTTGCTAGCTTTTGTAATTTACTATCTTTTAATTATTGTTTTGAAAATAGTGGAAATTGTCCAGTTTATAAAATACGAATAACTAAAAATTTAAAACCCATTCAGTAGAATCATCATAAGTAAGGAGGAGCAATCCAGGACAACATCAATTTTTTTAAAACCCAATCAGCTAAACAATCATAAACGAAAACATTCAATCAAAACAAGATTAAAAAATACATGAACGGCCATAAAAATATTGCATTCGGCCAGAGACAAAAGTTAAAAAAAAAAATATAAGCAGCTGTAAAGATGTATTTCTTCAAAAACAAACTTATAAAAATATAAACAACAATAAAATATTAATATTATTCGGATAGCTGAGAAGCTATTTTGACATTATAAATGATTATCATTCCATATATTAAAGGTAGTTAGTTTAGCTTTTAGTTAATAAACTAATATATATATTCTAGATAACAAGGGTATAACTCTTTTATGTAAAAATGAAAAATATAACTCCATTCCATCTTTTAGCAAATCAAATTTAGATGTCCATATTTGAGACGAAAGACTAATAAAAAAATTTAAATTTAAAAAAAGATCGATATCTCAATTTAGAAAAAAAAAATTATAATATGCAAAGATATTATGTGTTCTAAAACTATGAAAATTAACACAAATTATATAATTTATTATAAACAATGGTCTAATAAAAAATTGCGAGCATACACATAACGATTTTTAAAAACCAATAACGATTTTTTAGATTGTCCAGACAACATAGCATGTCTTACCTCGAAAGAGATATTATCAGGATCCTTGTAAAAAAACCATAAAGATATCTATCTTTTTAAAAGCGTATTTGCGCAAATAGAACGTCACATCAAGGTTGACGAAATAGAAAGAGAAATATGGGAAGGAATATGACTACCTCACCATGTTATTCGAAATCATGCAGAGATGAACCACTCTTTGTGGCGCGTATTAATTCCAAACCTTCATATGGCACCACAAAAATAAATCATTACAATGAACCATCCAAGTCGAAGTACTATAAACAAGTAAAATGGTATGGATGAAGGTTTAGAAAAAAAAACGATAACAACAAGTGCAACAACCATAATAGCAACCAAAGGTCCAAACGGCCCCCGCGAGATCGATTCATGGAATTAACTGAGAACCTCAGAGTAGTCTATAAAATTAATAAGGATGTGTTCAGATATCGAAAACCAAGAATATTTTACATCCCTAGAGGAAATATAGGCAAATATAAGTATTGCGAATTTCATAGAAATGTGGAACATTATACAAGGGATTATCAAGAGTTGTAAGACAAATTTTAAAAATATGATTGACGAGGGAAAACTATCAAGTTTGTAAAGAAGAAGAAGAGCACAAATGAGCACTGATGTGCCAAAACCGATCGAGATCCACCGGCAAGACAAGTTAGACAAGTGCGAGAATGAATCGAGGAGCCAAGGGCGCTTCATACCCACATAATATTTGAAATAAGGTCAAAATAATGGGGAAGGTACTACATATTGTGATTACAAAACTTTTCATAAAAGATTCATGATCGAAGGCTAATATTGACCAATGATGATAGATGATGTAGAAAAGAAAGTGAAGTGTTGTGACATTTGCGAGCGTTTCTCAAATTAAATTCAAGTCCCAACAGTGTTATTGGAAACAATATCTTAAGCAATATCATTTGATAGATGGGCATACACACTCTACGATATTTTCTTCTCAATTTGGGAAGAATGAAATATATGATGGTAGTAGTTAACTACTTCTCCAAATGCAGAGGAAAAACCATTGGCAGAGATCATATCTAAATAAATAATTAGCTTTTTGGTCTCACACATATGTTATTGTTACGGAATACCCCAAGTTATAACAGCTTACAATGATACTCATTTCCATAATCAGATGATAACCTAGTATTTCCAAAATAAATGTATCAAATGGATCGTATTGGTGTGGGTATTTATCGTCTGGGGGTGAATTGGTAATTTGTTTAGAGTTTGTGGAGGTTTGTAGGTGTTTAATGTTTAAGTAGAGAGTAGAGGGAGAATTAAGCAGTCTGGTTGTATTTAATTTTCATTACCCACATTTAATGCAGGTGGTTGGGTATTTATATCCTTACATTTGGGCTTTATGGGTTTTCGGGTCATATTTAATGGACCCGGTTATGTTTAAAGACCCATGAGCTCTTAGTAGGGGAGCAAGTAGCTTAGTCAAGAAGTGTTTAGGTTTTTTAGTAGTTTTGTCATAGTTCGAACAACTCAATGGGCTGAGTGTTCGAAGTGTCATGTCCGGTCCGGTGAGTTTGGTTTGATTTGTCCTTATCCAGAGAGGAGGCAGAATTCGGACTCATCAGGATCCCCTTTTTTAGGTGTTTGTTCAAATACCTTTGTCAAAAACCTGAAAAACAGTCCGATGTCAGGAGTGGTTTTAATCCGGACAGGTCTGTTTGTCTTATGGTTTTATCCGGACTGATAAAGCTTCATGAATCCAAACGATTTTGTGCCAGAGTTCATGGGACACGTGTCGCTTTCTGGTTGGTTGCTTCAGCCGTTTTTTCACCTTGAATTTCGAACCCACCTTCTTAGAAAAGCAACCTCTTAATTAAAGGTGGTGACATCAGCGCCGTCTTTAATCATTACCAATCTTTTCGAATTCTCCTAGGAATCAAACTCCTTTTTTAGATTTACTATAAATTAACACTTTCTACTGTTTCACCATCACTCTCATATTTACTCTGCAACTTCTTAAAGCTTTTTCTCTCCAAAGCAAAAATTTACCCAGATAGTTTATGTTTACAGCGAGGAACGCTCTGATCAAAGGTGGGTGGCTCAACCTCTCTGAACTTGAAAAGGCGCAAAAGGTTGAAAGGGAAAGACGTATTGCAGCAGGATTACCCGTTTCACCCATCGACAAGCCAGTGACTTCAGCCACAGAATCAGATCAAGGTTCTTCTTCCTCAAAAGGCATCAAGCCGAAAAAGTTGTTTCAAACTAATCTCTCCCCTATTATCTCTCGTTCTTTGGTTCAAGAATCGGAACCTGTTATTGAGCCAGGGGTAACTGTTACCAGCTTCAAAAATCCCTCCCCCTTTTTAGAAATGGGGTCAGACACTGAAACCTCCCCTCAAAAGTTAGTTGACCGGAGAAAAGGCCGGCTGGTCAAGGGTCAGGCCTCTAAGAGCACTCCTTCAAAATCGGGTGCCAAAGACAGTAGTGTTGGGTCAGAAGTGCCCATCAGAGCTCCTAAGGACAGACTATCTGGTCCGGAGGGTAGTAGCCCTGGTCTTCGAAGAGAAAACTCTGCATCAGAGCCCCAATCGGAGACCAGAAACCAAAGGAACACTGAAGCCCAGCAGTCCGGAGACCAGGCTGAGCTAGATCTGAACCCCCCCTTGCTACTGCTACTGAAAACCCTTCATCTATTATGGAGGAAGTAATGGAGGACTCTATCGAAGAGGCTCCATTTGAGTCTGAGCCCTCCGGTCAGACCAGTAGTGTTGTTGTTGCCAAAAACGACAAAGGCAAAGAAAAGTTGTGCTAGAGGCATCCGGATCTGCCGGAGAGTCTCAAAGGAAGGGTGGGGCCTTGTTTTCACACGGTTAATGTCAAGTACCTCCTCGCCCTGCAAAAGATTAACTACACATTCATCCACACAGCTGAACTGGGCCGGATGCGTACGAAGTGGGGAATACCGGAGAACGTGAAGATCAAGATCCCGATACACCCAGAGACTCCTATGGACTGCAAATTAAGCAAAATTGTCATATTCACAGAGCTATTCAATTGGGGGCTCAGATTTCCCTTGGACCCAGAAATTGTCAGATACTTCCATCTGATAAAGCTCTGTCCGAGCCAGCTGAGCCCCAATGCCTGGTACACCCTCATGGCCAACATTATGGCTTCAAGGCTCTCTGGGATTTCTCTACCAATGGAGGAGTTTGCTGCTGTGGCCAGTCTCTGCAGAAACCACCACATCCCCTTCTACCATTTCAATATGGGAGATAACTTCAAAGCTGTGGATGACTTACTAGAGTCGAAGAGGAATTGGAAGACCCAGTTCCTGTTTGTTAGTGGCGCTTGGGAGAATGGGAAGAAGATCAAGTCTGGAGTTAACCCAAGCCTTCTCACAAGCAGATGGAGGAGCGATCGTAAGTCTTCTACTTTACATTCTTGTCTTTTTTTTTTAAAGTTAGTTTAAACTAATTGGTCTTACTTTTTCCTTAGCAGAACTGCCCAAGGACTTTATTGATCATTTGAAAACCGGGCAAACCACTTGCACCAAGATCAACGCTTGGGCCGCTGAGAAGTGGGGGAACCGGTTCCATGCTGCCTTCACAGGGGGCAACCTAGCAAGGTCTCACCTTTGGAACACCACAGGTCGGAGAGACCTAACCTGGGAAGAGCTCACCACCCAGCCTCCTCCGGACGTCATGCTCAAAAGAACGCATGACCCAGATGAGACACTCTACTTGCCAGGCCGGGCCAAGGCCCCGAGCAAGATGAAAGGTAAAAAGAAAGGCAAGAAGGCGGTGGGTGGAGCTAACCTTGCTGAGGTGGAGGAGGATGCTTCAATACATCCGTAGGGGCCAGTCCCCAGTCAAATTGATGCTGCTCTCTTGGAAGTGGTGGAGCAGGAGACTGAAAGGCAAGAGGTGCACTCCCCAAACCCTCCAAGGGCTTCCAAAAGAGATCGTAAACGGGGAGGTGAAAGCAAAGACAGGGAGGTCAAGAAGAAAAAGACCTCTAAGGGTGACGAGCTTTCTCTCTGGACTTCGGAGCCTCCTCCCCAAGCTGACCCCTTTGACCCAACACAAGCAGAAGAGATACCTGGTGACTTCCAAACCGATGAGGTCGAAGGGGGAGATCTTAGCATTGACGATGTGGACATCACTGGTCTTGGTGGGCTTGGTGAGTACTTCATGAATCTCCCCAGAGATGATTTTGCCGAGCCTTATCTTCCTCCGAGCACCTCAAACTCAGTCACTTTCAATGGTAAGACCTTTACTGTTTCAAGTGAAAAGGATGTTATAACTCACTCTTTGTTAAGCAATGTTCAACCGGTGCTTGCGTTGGAGAAGCAAGTTCGAAATCAGGCAGACATTATCAAAGACCTCAAGTCTAGCAAAGAGAGGCTGTCCGACGATCTTCTTACTGCCACTTCGAATGCTGCCACTCTAAAGGAAGAAAACGAGGAGTTGAAGAGAAACCAAGAGGTGAGCACCACAAAAGTCACCACATTAGAGAACACTATCACAGAGCTCCGGGAGAAGCTGTCCGGACTGGAGAAAGATCTTGCTACCTCAAAAGGGGAAACCAAGGCCAAGGACCAAATTATCACCAACTTAACCAACGACAAAATTGCACTTGAGAATGCAGTATCCAAAGCTGCTGAGGAGAAAGCTGGTTTGCTAAGGGAGCAGGAGGCCAAAATCCAAGCCAAGATTGATGCTTATGCCAACAACGTGATCGGCACTCAGGAGCAAATATACGCCAAGGTGAAATCAGACATGGTCCTGCTCTTCCATGAGAAGTTCCCGAAGAGGAACCTGGGTGTTTTGTGGCTTCACGTAGAGCCTGAAGACCTCCCATATCACACAATGGCCGAAGGTGACAAGTTTGGTTCTCCAGTGCCTCCTCATCTGATGACGAAGAACACATCGGGGAGAGCCCAGACGAAGAGAAAGATGATCCCAAGGGGAAGAAGAAGACAGACGAAGCTGAGCCATCTTCAAAGGCTCAGCCTTAATTTACGAATTACTTTTTTTCTTTTCATGTTATCTAAACTAAAGTCCTTGGAAGGCCAAGGCACTCTTTTTTGCTAATGTGTCCGGTATTTGACCGGATAGGTCCTTCACTCTGATTTGAAAGTCCTTGGAAGGCCAAGGCACTTAAGTTGTTTTAATGAATATCATTGTTTTGCACAATTCTCACATTTTTCATAGTCTGTTCCAATTTTGATGGCTAGAGTTTAAATAGCCCTTAGTTATTTCATAGTGAGAGTGTTTAAATTCTCCGATGACGAATGTTTAAGTGGTCATCACTCTTTTATTTCAATCCGGATGGTGTGACAAAAGACAAAACTAAAACACCTCAGAATTTTTTTTAAGAAGACATCAAATTTTATTTAAAAAGCCGGACACCTCATTAAACCCCCCCCCCCCCGGTGCCACCAGGGAGGAAAGAGTATGCCCCCAAATATTTACATGGATGTTTAAACAAGTAAATATTTACACAAATGCTACTCCAAGTACATCCGAAGATGTTCGATATTCCAATGGTGGGTCAAAACTCTTCCATCCTTGTCCTCTAGCCAATATATTCCAGGTTTAAGCCTTTCAACAACCATGTAAGGTCCTTCCCAAGTTGGGGCCAATTTGCCGAGCAGCTTCTCTTTAGTGTGTAAGAAGACTTTCCTCAATACTTTGTCTCCCGGTTGGAAATCTCTTCTTTTAACTCTAGAGGCAAATGTGTTTCTCATCAAACCTTGATAGTGCGCAACTTTAAGGTGAGCTTTAACTCGTCTCTCCTCTACCAGATCGAGCTCACCTCTGATTGCTACTTCGTTTGCACATTCGGAGAAGTTGTGAATACGAAATGATGGGAGGGTTGCTTCTATGGGAGCTACTGCATCCATCCCATAGACCAAAGCAAACGGTGACTCCTGTGTTGCAGCCCCAGGTGTTGTCCGGTAGGCCCACAAGACCTCTTGTAAATAACTAGGCCACTTCCTAGTAGCCCCTTCCAAATTCTTCTTTAAACCGGACAGAATTGTTCTGTTAGCCACTTCAACCTGATCATTCGCTTGTGGGTGGAAAGGTGAAGAGAAACAATGTTGTATACCCCTTAAGGCACATAAACTCTCCATTTCCCTATTGTCGAACTGTGGCCCATTGTCTGTTGTTATCTTTTGTGGGACACCAAATCTGCAACAAATATTGGATATAATGAATTTTATGACAGCTTTTGATGTTGTTCCTGCCAAAGGGGCTGCTTCAATCCACTTTGAAAAGTAATCTATAACAACAATTATAGTCCTACGCCCTCCGGATGCCATAGGGAGAGGCCCTACTAAATCCAACCCCCATCGAGCAAAAGGTATAGGCTCAGAAATTGACTCTAAAGGAATGGATGGGACATGAATTTCATTGCTGTATCTTTGGCATGGGTCACACCTTCTTACCAGCTCCTTATCATTTTTCATGATAGATGGCCAATAGTAGCCGGCCAGTAAAACTCTTCTTGTCGAAGCCCTGAATCCACAATGAGCTTATCCCTCACCATCATGTAATTCGGAGAGGACTATCTAAGACTCATCATCCCCCAAACAGCGCAGAAGAGGTTTACTGTAAGACTTTTTATACAGAATGTCTCTCAGTATGATAAAACCACGGGCCTTGTGTTTTAGCTTTCTTGCTAGTGACTTATCCAAAGGCACGCTGTTGTCGGAGAGGTATTACAGGAGAGGAAATCTCCAATCCTGAGGTTGTTTCATCTGTACTTCAAAAATTTCTTCTTCTTTACTCATATTAAGTTGAATGGAGGGGCTCTCCAGCACATGGATCCATGGATACGACTCCGTGTATGCTATGGTTGCCAATGAATTTGCCAACTCATTTTCTGTCCGGGGTATATGTTCATAAACAACGCTTTTAAACTTGAGTGCTTCATTTTTAAGAAGAAGTAAATATTTCACTAGCTGCTCCTTTTTAACTTCAGATTGACCTTGGGCATGGTAAATAAGAAGCTGGGAGCCACTCCGTAGCTTGACCTTCTTAGCCCCACAAATATAGGCTAACTTTAAACCAGCTATAGCTGCTTCGTACTCAGACTCATTATTGGAAGCCCTGAAAGCGAAACATATAGCTTGGTACATTTTGTCACCATACAGAGAAGTCAAACACACCCCTGCACCACAGCCAATAGTGCTGGATCCACCATCTGTCCGGACGACCCAGAACTTTTTGTCTTTCATGTTAGTAGCCTGCTCTGAATCTTTGTCGAGGTGAAATTCAACCAAGAAATCAGCCACATCTTGGGCCTTGACTGCCGTTCGAGGAGCAAAATCTATGTCGAAATCCCCCAATTCTACTGACCACTTTGTCATCCTACTTGAAACGTCTGCCTTTTGGAGGACATTCTTCAAGGGAAAAGATGTCCGGACGATGATAGGATGAGCCTGGAAATAAGGCCTCATTTTTCTTGCAGCTATTACCAGGGCTAATGCTAACTTCTCAAGTTTCAGATAACGCCTTTCTGTATCTATCAAACTCTTGCTGATGTAGTATACTGGATGGGGGTAATTATCCACTTCTCTCACCAACACAGCACTGATGGCACAACTTGAAACTGCCAGATATACGAAGAGTGTCTCCCCATCAATTGGTTTAAACAAGGTTTTAGGGGAGGACAGATGCTTCTTGATCTCATCGAAGGCCTCATCACACTGTGAGGTCCAATTAAATCCCTTTGCACCCTTCAAGGTTTGAAAAAATGAGGCGCACCTGTCCGCAGACCTTGAGATGAATCTGTTTAAAGCAGCTAACCTCCCCGTTAGCCGTTGTACCTCTTTAATATTTCGAGGAGGCTCCATGTGGAATAGAGCATTAAGCTGGTCCGGATCGGGCTGTATCCCATGCTCACTTATAATATAGCCTAGAAACTTCCCGGATTGAACTCCGAACACACATTTTTCTGGATTTAACTTTAAATTCACTTTCACTAAGTTAGTAAAAGTTTCTTGGAGATCAGCCAAGTGCAATTGCTCATCCACACTCTTTACCATCATATCATCGATGTATACTTCCATATTCCTTCCAATCTGATCAGCAAAAGCTTTGTTTACCAATCTCTGATAAGTAGCCCCAGCATTTTTCAACCCAAATGGCATTACCTTGTAGCAATGAAGACCCATGTCAGTGACAAATGTGGTATGCTCTTGATACTTCGGATGTACTTGGATTTGATTGTATCCGGAGAAAGTATCCATAAAGGATAGTAGCTTGTTCCCAGAGGTGGAGTCTACTAGTTGGTCAATCCGGGGAACTGGATACAAATCTTTTGGGCAAGCTCTATTGAGATCTGTGAAGTCAATGCACATGCGCCACTTGCCATTTTTCTTTTTCACCAGGACCGGATTGGTAGTCCACAAAGGATATTGAGACTCCTTGATATGCCCCATCTTTGTGAGCCCGTCAACCTCTTGTACAATAACATCAGCCTTTCCCTTGGAAAAAAACCCTTCTCTTTTGAACTATTGGTGCAATGTCTTTCCGGACGGATAGGTGATGTGATATCACATCTGGTGGAACCCCAGTAACATCAGCATTGCACCAAGCAAAAACGTGCTGATGACTCTTCAAAAACTTTAGCATCTCATTTTTCAAACCGGGTGGCATCTTAGACCCTATCTTGACATTTTTTCCTTCTTCTAAACAATGTGTCTCTACCTCTTCGACTGGTATTAAAACTCCAGGGGTCTCTCTGGGGTCATCAATTTCACCCTCACCCCCAGAAAGCCCCTCAAATTGCTATTGCTTGTTGATACGAACTGCCCCCAACGTCCGGGGAGCCAGAGATGTAGCATAACATTCCCTTGCAACCTTTTGACTGCTCCGGACAACTCCCACTTGTCCCTGAACAGCATATTTCAAACATTGGTGGATTGTTGAAGCCATTGCATGCATCCTAGAGAGCCAAGACTTCCCTAAAATAGAATTATAGCAAGTGGGACAATCCACCACAATAAAAAGTATCATGACCATCTTCTTGAAAGGGCCCTTGCCCAACAAAACTTCTTCTTCGAACTCCCCGATCATATCTGCTGAGCTGCTAGTAAAGCCCACAATTGATCTGTCCAAACTCTGAATTACAGCTGGATTTTTCATTCTCTTGTATGTGGTTAAGAAAATGATATTGGGTGAGCTTCCAGTATCCACCAAAATTCGTCTTATGTCATTGCCCCCAATGGATGCTCCTATAACAACAGCATCTTCGTGAGGGCCAGCTATATCTCTCAAATCATCTTCATAAAAAACAATGAAGGGGAAAGGAATTTGCGACTGATAGGAAGTCATGCCTCCCTCTAGCTGGGTGGCCAAAGTATGAACGTGCCTCCTCCTCGAAGAAGCAGTAGGAGCTGTCATAGTATCCCCTCCGAAAATTGTTAGGGACTCAAAAAACTTAATGAGGCCGGAGACTGTCCTAGAACACTCCTCAATTGCACCCACTCTATTTCGAGTTGGATCAGGATCCAAGTATTCAGATTCCACATCAAACCTCTCGATTATAACCATGGCTCCCTCCGGAGCAGCATTACTTGGACCAACCCGGTGAGTATTGTCAGGCCTGTTACCTCCTCTTCTTTTGACATAAGCCCCCAGCTTTCCCCTTTCGATCAAGTTCTGAACCTCTTGTTTCAAGCTATACAATCATCGATGGTATGGCCAATATCATTGTGATATTGGCAAAAAGCGTTATTGCGATGCTCTCTAGGAGATTGCAGTGTGGCTGGTCTTCTATAGTGCACATATTCATTTGTTTTATCATAAATGGTGGACACACTTTCTTTCAATTATGCGAACCACTCCGGTTGGACCCATGGCCCTCTCTTGTTTCTGGATTGCTGACTCTGAGCAGGAGCAGCTGGCTGAGACTGAGATTTGGCCCTACCATGCCCCTGTCCGGTCTCCTTTGCCTTGTTCCCGGACTGATTCTGGTTGGGATTCGGTGCCACCGGGGTAGAACTCACCTGCATGTGCACCCTGGTTTTCTTCGTTTCATCAACGTTAATCTGTTTTCCAACCTGATTCAGCAACCCTCCCCAGGTCATGGCCTTCTTTCTGGTCACTGAATCAGCCAAATTGCCAGGGTTCAAGCCCTGTCTTAAGGATGCTATTGTCACTTGCTCGAAGCAATAAGCCAACCCATTCTTGGTGTTCACAAAACGACTTATATATTCTTTTAAGGATTCATTTGGTTCCTGGGCACAATGGATTATTGTGTCTCTATTGCCCTTTAGCTCTTTACTCTCTACGAACTGTCTTCGAAAGGCCACCCAAAAAGTATCGAAATTCTTGATACAACCCTGTGGTAGGCTGTTATACCATTTTAGAGCACTCCCCGTAAATGACTGGGAGAATGCTCTGTAAAGTAGCTTATCATCGTCGTCAAAGTTCATCATGAAGTTTTTAAATTGTTCCAAATGGTTGTCCGGATCAGTACTGTCATCGTACTTTTCCATTTTGGTGTTGTCAAACCTCTTAGGGAGGTTTCCGGACAGAATTTTGGAAGATAATGGAGATTGCCTCCAATTTCTGCCACGACTGAACACAGTATCCTCATTGGGAGTTGCAAAGATACCTGGTTCATCGTGAAAAGTGAAAGGATCCATCAGCATCCAGTCCACATGCCTCCGGCTATGAGATGACCCTTTACCAATATTCTTCTTCATCTTTCCATGTCTATCTCTTTTTCTTGTATATTTTTTAATCTGCTTTTGCTTCTTTTTAGTTCGACCCTCATCGCTGCTAGAGGATAAGGATTCTTCAACTCCCTCATCGTTCGAAGAGCTATCAGAAGATTCTGAGCCTGAGTCAGAACTCTCCACTGGCTTAGACCGGTGAGACTTTTTGGAACTGGCATGAGTCTTTTTGGTACTTACATGAGTCTTTGAAATCTCATGCTCTCTGGGGTTATCGGTGTGATGAGCCACTGACGCTTTTGACTTTTCTTTCATACCCATCTTAGCCTTTTCTGCCTCCAGAGCTTCTATCTCACCCTTTAATCTATCACGCTCTTCGATAGTGTACTCATCATTTTCTCCCACCACTTCGAGAAAAGCTGGTGGTACTTCCGGGGCGTCCGGATTCATTCGGACTGATTTTTCTTGCTGGTTTTGAATGCTTGATTCAGGCACCTTCTTCTCCCATTGTGGTCTCCAATTTGGTGTGGGTATTTATCGTCTGGGGGTGAATTGGTAATTTGTTTAGAGTTTGTGGAGGTTTGTAGGTGTTTAATGTTTAAGTAGAGAGTAAAAGGAGAATTAAGCAGCCTGGTTGTATTTAATTTTCATTACCCACATTTAATGCAGGTGGTTGGGTATTTATATCCTTACATTTGGGCTTTATGGGTTTTCGGGTCATATTTAATGGACCCGGGTCATGTTTAAAGACCCATGAGCTCTTAGTAAGGGAGCAAGTAGCTTAGTCAAGAAGTGTTTAGGTTTTTAGTACTTTTGTCATAGTTCGAACAGCTCAATGGGCTGAGTGTTCGAAGTAACCTGTCCGGTCCGGTGAGTTTGGTCTGATTTGTCCTTGTCCGGAGAGGAGGCAGAATTCGGACTCATCACGTATCATCTTATTTTCGTTCATAGGCTAATGGTCAAGTAGCAGTAACAAACTGAACCATATCTAAAGGTATTAAAAAGATGTTTGAATGAGCAACGAGAACTTGGACATAGTTTTTATCAGAATTTTTATCGTCATATAGAACCACTCCATGCACAACAAAAAATAAAATACCTTTATCTCTAGTGTATGGAATGACACGGTCGTCTCATCCGAAACAATTATATATTCTTACATAATCTCCTCATGTGAAGAAGAAATGAATAATGAAGCCAGACGTGCTAAACTTGATGTTATAGAAAATAAGAGAGTCAAAACTCATATTCGATGTGAAAATTACAAGACCTTTATGATCGTATATATATACAATTCAAAGGTTTGGTTTCGTAGCTTTAAACTAGGAGATAAAGTTTTGAGAATAGTATTTCTCCACATAAAAGTAAGTGCCTAGAAAAACTTTCCTAAAATTAGGGAAATACCATTCAATGTGAATCAATTATAAAGCAAGTAACTTATCATTTTATAGATGAAAATGGAAAATAGCTTTGGCATACCTAGAATGTGAAGCACTTGACAATATATCATCATCCGTAAGTCATAATATTTATGTAAGTGTTTTATCGTAATAATATTATTTGTGTATTATTTTTTTATTTGGTGGCACTTAAACATTAATATGGTAGCACTTTACATGATTTTTTATGATGAAAAAACAAGCCTCTGAATCCTACATAAGACGATAATATTTATTAAGCATAATCTTACAACGTGAAGTCTGCAGCTCTAACATTAATGCTACAAAATTATATTTTTTTATAATATATTTGCAAAAATCTATAAAATCAACTACAATGATGCATAAATTTGACGTCAACTAAAATAGATGATAAATTTAAATACAACATATGTTACAATATTCATTCAACAAAGAAGTTAAGATAAACCTAAAATTTGAAAATCTCTTTAGAACTGCTAATGCATAAAAAACAAACAAGGATAAATTCTGATGTTTTAAAATATTCTTAGAATCTCTAATCCTACAACGTTAGAAAAAAAACAAGGATAAGTCTGTATCAGCAACACTGTTAAGGATCAAATCTTTGATGTAAAAAAAAAACTAAAGTGATTTTAGAGACAGAAAAAATCAAGATTTTATAGAGAGAAACATATTAATAGATGTTGTTAATAAAATGTGTGAATCAGTCTTTTTTGTCTCCATCCCGTCTATTTATATGAAAAATGGGAGGAATAACAGAATTAGTTACAAGTTATAATGAATTCCACTTTTAGTCCTTAACTTATATATATATCATTTTAAATCTTTCCTCTAAGTATAAAAGACTCAAATAAAGACAATTTTTAATAATTATTTTTACTCATTGATTATTCACATATTTATGAGTAGCCCTAGTCCTTATGAAGATTTTTGAAGAATGAATAGCTTGAGTATAGCCTCAGTTCTTACTAATTACTCAAACAACTTTAAGTATTTTTCCTCAAAAATCCATTTGTCACTTTTTCATCCACTTTGGAAACTTTCCATGATCACCTCAAAAGTTTACCTCGAAGATTCGCGTGACATTTTCTCATTATATAACCTTTCTGCCATCACCTCAGAAATTGTCATAGCCATATTAAGTATTCATCTAGAATAGAATAAAACCTCATAGAATCTTCTTTGTACGCGTGCTATCCAATCCTGACACTCTACACGTGTCAGTTTACTTTAGACTAGGTAACCATTGCATGTCGATCCGTATTTCGACCTATGGATGCATGTCAACTTTTTGAATTCCTTCTCTGTAAAAACCCAAATCCTTTTCCACCATTTATTCTATAAATAGTCTCTCAACTACCACTTTTCCTATCCCACATAAATTCTAGAGTTAGAGAGAGATAATTGCATTAAATTTTTTTATTCCACCGTTATCTTTACTGCCTGAAAAGGTTAATTTCCATGATTTTCATTTATTTTGTTCATGTTTGATTTGAAGAACTACCACCACATCAGTTTATGAAAAAACCAAAACCCATTTTTGTATCTACGATTACTTTAACATCACTGAAAGGGCTGCCAAATATCAAGCAACAAGTGTGATTGATATTTCCCCAAAATTATCCACTCTTACCACCTTATACGGGGACTTCAACCCTATATGAAGCCATCTTGGAAATCAAAATCCTTCCGACATAACCCCCAAAGCATGCGCACAATAATCCCCTCAACAAACATAGAGAAATATCCTCGAAAATCAATAGAAACATCTTCTGCCAACACTCCAACTTCTTCTCTAATCAATCGTAAACAAATGCCTCAGCAAAAAAATCTCCTTGGAACCCAAAAGAAGTATCTTATACCAATACTCCAACTCTTTCTCGAATAAATCATAAACAAACGCCTCGAATACATTCAGAAGCCTCTTCTCAAAAAATCCAATCTCCTTGAAAAAAATGCATTTGTAGCAATGAGAGATTTCAAAGATATCAACACTTCACAAAAACCTACACCATTTTATCCACCCTCGAAGGTAAAGGTTGTGACAAACAAAAAGTCACAGGAAATTCTTTTGGAAATCAACCAACAAAACACTACAATTACCCGTGATAATTCATAAACTGTTGCTACCAACACTGCCCCTACTCACTTCGAGATGAATCTTCTAAGGAGGTTGTAGATTCAGAATCTTGGACAGAGACTGACTCAAATGTTCAAAATGCAGAGATCACTCCTCTCTCAGACTCCGAGGATAATATCTTAAAGAAGCGACCTCCAAAGAAAAAATCAAAAATCACTCTACATGATGGCATCACTCCAAACTAAAGCGTGAATCTTAAAGATGTCCTCTCTGAATACCTTATTAGACTAAAAAATATGTAAAATGAGTAATATAACCAATGTGAGGCTGAGAATCTCAAGAAGCAATGAGGTATCCCAGATAACGTCACTCTCTGGCTACCAGTGGTAGGAGAGACTCCAATCTCTTATGAAGAAAATTAACTCGTGGTCTATCTTGAGATTATAAACGGGGGCCTCCCGTTTTTGTTGGACCCAAGCATAGTAGAATATTTCGAGATTATCGACTTGTGTCCAACGCAAGCAAGCCTGAACCTGTATTTCACATTTCTATCCAGCATAATACCTTCAAGACTTGGTCAAATACCTCTTCTAATCAAACAATTCATCGTCCAGACTGGCCTCTCCGTTGGAAAAATCTGATGCTACCCTTCGATTATCTCACGCTCGGAAACTTCTTCAACTTGATTGATGATATATTCAAAGCTATCAAATATTGGAAACAAAGATTTTTCTTTATCTCCGGTGCTTGGGAGAATGGGAAAGAGATTTCCGATGAGAATCCTTTGAGGTTGAACCTCAAATGGAAAAGTACCAGTATGTAATACAACTTTTTTTTATTCGAACTATAATTGTTTCAAATCTGTTATTTTATTATTGTTCCTTGTAGAAATATCGAGGCGGTACAAAATACACCAAACTTCTACCGAAGACACATTTGCAAAACTATATGAGTGGGCAGAAAAAAAAATGGTGTAATGAAGTTCACAAGGCCTTCCATCCTCAAATGGAAAAATTATGTATTTTTTCCAAATCCGACCTTAAATCCCGACGAGGTAGAAGAAAGAAATATATTTATTGAAAAAGACAATCAAGATTGCAATAACAATCAAGAAACAAACAATGTTGTTGGTGATGATGTTGGTTTGCCTCAAAGTCTAAATTTATCGTCTCCTCAAGTTTTTTCCTCAGCTCTCGCATTTTATATGACAACTTTCCTCTGCATCCAGGTGAACCCTCTGAGCAAGTGTTAGATATACTTTGACCTTTCTCTGGCCTCAAAAATACAGCCAAGCAGTTATGCGAAGACGTCACATCTGCACAAAAAAAATTGGAGAACCTTGCAAAAGATGTGATCTGGTGGAAAAAGAAGTCTGATTACAAACAAAAATTGAGAGATATTTGTAACCGGAATCGCATCGAACAATTTCAAGCCTTTAAAGCCAATAGATCGGAATTCCTCAAGAGAGCTATCCAAATCAAACGTCATTTAGTCGCGATTAATAACAAAAAAAAACTTAAGTCTAAGCATCAGACTGAACTAGACAACCTTAAGGCAAAACACGAAGTTGAGTTAAATGAAGAACATACAAAGTACTCATCCCTGAAAGTTTTGTTTGACAGCAGTGAAAAATGAAGAAATAAAGCTCTTCAGGATTTAGAATCGTACAAAACAAAGACTAAGGAAGAAAAATGCCCCATCAAAACCGCAATCGATAAAAGCAGAATGGATAGCCTTACTACCATAAAATTAACCGAAGAACAAACAAGAATCTCTTTGCTTTGCGAATTTCATCAGGCTTTTCCGAGGGAAAATTTAGCAGAATTCTAGAATTTAATTCCGGTAGAGCGACGACCTAGAGAGGCCTTTGTCATTGTCCCAAATGAATCATCCAAAGAATTAGAATATGAGGATAATGAAGATAGTACACCAGACGTTTCAGATAAAAACGGAAGTTCCTCAGAAGGGAGCTCGAATAATTCTCCTAATGATGGCGAAGGAAACTAGAAAGTGGTGTTGTATATGGTCATTTTTTGTGATCATTGTTGTTTATGGTCATCAGTGTTGTTTTGTTATTGTTTTGTGTTTTGTGGTGTCTATATTTACTTTGTTCGGTAAGTGTTTATGTTCATAGGTGCTAAAAATGTAGCAGCTTTTATCGCTACCATTTTTCCAGACCTCGTGAAATCGAAAAACACTTTCAATAGACGTTTAACACCTCGAATTTCATTACCATTCAATTTTACATTTCGAACCATGCTCTAAATAGATGTTAACACTTTGAATTTTATCACAACTTAAATTGGTACTTCGACAAATATTTTAAATAGACGTTAGCACTTCGAATTATATCGTCACTCAAATTGGAACTTTGAACAATAATTTTAATGGACGTTAGCACGTTGTATTATATCACCACTCAAATTGGAACTTTGAACAATGCTTTAAATCGACTTTAGCACTTCAAATTATATCATCAGTCAAATTGGCACTTCGAACAATTCTTTGAATAGACGTTAGTACTTCGAATTATATCGCCACTCAAATTGGTAATTCAAACAATGTTTTAAATGGATGTTAGCACTTCGAATTAGATCGTCACTCAAATTGTCACTTCGAATAATACTTTAAATGGACGTTAGCACTTCGAATTATATTTTCACTCAAATTGATACTTCAAACAATGCTTAAAATGGACGTTAGCACTTTGAATTTTAGCACTATATAAATTCACACCTCGAGCAATTATTTAATGAACGCTAGCAGCTCGAGTTTAACACCATATAAACTTGTACTTTGAGTAATGCTTTAATCAATGTTATCACCTCGAATTTTACTTTTTGTAAATTCCCCCAAAAATGATCAGTCCTTGTGTAATTTTCAAAACTACTCAAATACAACTTTAAATGCTCGATATTTCATGGATGCTGCAAAGTCTCCCCTCTCTGTCTTGGAGGTGATACATACCTAGTTTAATTATCTATATCAACGAATAAGGACCTTCCCAGTTTAGAACCATTTTTCCTAGTCTTTTATCCTTCGTATGCAAGAATAATTTCCTTAACACTTTGTCTCCCACCTTGAAATCCATTTTCCTTACCTTGGAATTATAGCGATTCCTCATCAAAATTTAATAATGGGTCGAATTCAAATGCGGCCTAATCCTCTTTTCTTCAATTAAATCAAGTCATGTTCTTCTCATCTCCTCATTAGTATCCTCAGAATAATGGAGTATCCTATAAGATGGTAAAGTTGATTCTGAAGGACTCACAACATTCATTCCATATACTAAGAGAAAATGAGTCTCTTGAGTTGCTCCTCTAAGTGTTGTTCTATAAGCCCACAACACTTCTTGTAAACAACTAGGCTATTTCCCAACAACACCTGTTAAATTTATCTTTAACCCTTCTAAAATAGACCTATTAATTACTTCTACCTTTCCATTTGCTTGATGATGAAAATGTGTTGAAAAACATTGTATAATTCCCCTCGAATTATAGAAAGAATTAATTTCTCTATTATTAAATTGAGGTTCGTTGTCCATAGTAATCTTCCGAGGAACTCCAAAACAACAACAATTATTAGTAATGAACTTAATAACATATTTAGCATTTGTCCCCGACAATGCTTTAGCCTCAGCCCCACTACCACAATAATCGTTCGCCGTCCTCCTGAAGCCATGGGCAATGGTCCCACTAGATATTCCTTACCTATCAAAGGGAACCGCTTCAGAAATTTAGATTAGTGGTACTGTTAGTTTATGAATAAAATTTGCAAATTGATGACAAGTGTCATAGTTTTATAGGTTAAAAATCTTGATTAGTCACCGGAGTTGGTCACTTGTTTCAAAACAGCCACTTATTTAATTTTCATATCAAAATAGTCACTTTGTTTCACCAGTAGTCACTAGTGTTGGTCTTTTTTCTTCATTTTTAGTCACCGCTAGTGACCATAAATGTAAAGAAAACAAACAAAAGTTGTAATTTTGAAACAAATATAACTTGAGTGGCAGTTCTGAAACAAGTGCCTAACTCTGGTGACTAACGAAGGTTCTTGGCCTAGTTTTATACCATATTTTTAGAATCATTGTTATTGAAGGCCAGTAGTATCATGTCAACAAAACCCTTCTTATTAAAGCCTTAAATCCGTAATGAGCAGAAGATTCTCCATCATGCAGTTCAAATAAAACTTCATGGGACTCATTCTTACCCAAACATCATAATAATGGCCTACTCAAAGATTTCTTATATAAAACTCCATCCAATACTGTATAGCCATAAGCTCTATATCTCAATCCCTTAACTAACTTGATATCTTTAGAAAATGTTCTTTTAAGTAAAATTTTTGTTATTTCAAATCTCCAATCACCTCGAACTTTATCTTCAGTGACAAACACCTCCTTAGAATACTTGTATTGTTTTAACTTTGACAAAATAGATGGACTTTCTTGTAATAATATCCAACGATACCCCTTTTTATATGCTATAGTTGACAAAGAATATGCAACTGGGTTTGTCCCTCGATTGATGTGTTCAACAACCACTTCATCAAACAAATGAGTTAATTTTTAAAGCTCCCGAAGATATAAAACAAGTTGGCATATCTTAGCCTCGTATACCCCCGTCACGTGACTCGATATTAATTGTGAATCTGTCTCCAAACGAACCATTTTTCCCCCACGAATACTTGCAATATTTGGCCAGCTAAAGAAACCTCATACTTAACTTTGTTATTCGACCCGTGAAATTCGAACCAGATAGCCTGATAAATAAGTTCTCTAGAATGAGCAATCAACTGTACTCCCGTGATTAATCTCAATATTTTAAAACCCCATATGTTCGAACCACCAATGTTGAGTTTACTGGTAACAATTCTCTAACAATTTCCTCCTCGGATCGGCTCGAATGAAATTCAACCAAAAAATCTATTAAATCTTGAGCCTTAATAATTGTATGAGGAGAAATATTTATATCAAAATTCCTTAACTCAACCGACCACTTTGTCATTCTACCAGAGATATCTGGTCGTTGTAATACATTCTTCAATAAAAATTATGTTCAAACAACAATTTTTTGAGCTTTAAAATAAGGACGTATTTTCCTTGCAGCTACCACCAAAGCCATAGCTAACTTATCAAGCCTCAAGTATCGCTTTTTCGACACCAGCAAACGTTTTCTCACATAATAAACTGTCCAAGAAGTTCCATTTTCTTCCCTTATCAACACAACACTGACAGCAAAATCTGATACAACTACTTACAGAAGTAGCTGTTCTCATATCCGAGGCTTGGATAAAATTTCAGTTAATAATAAATGCTCTTTAATCTTCGAAAACGCCAACTCACATTATGTTTTCCAAGTGAACTCATTTGGTCGACGCAAAACTTGGAAAAATGAGCACATTTTTCAGAAAATTGAGAGATGAATCTATTTAGAGCAACAAACCTCCTTGTCAAAATTTGAACTTCTTTGATTGTTCGAGGTGAAGTCATTGATACCAAAGCCTTTAATTGATTAAGATCAAGTTTTATTCCTTTTTCAATTATGATATGCCCTAAAATTTTCCATGATCTAACTCTTAAGGTGAATTATTCCGGATTCAACATCAAACGAATATATATGAGATTCAAGAAAGTTTCCTTCAAGTCTTCTAAGTGTTCGTTATCTGATGTGTTTTTTACCAACATATCATTAATGTAAACTTCTATATTCTCCCAATTTGAGAAGCACACACCTTATTTACTAATCTTTGATATGTTTCCCCAACATTTTTAAGACCAAATGATATGACTTGATAACAACGTAGTCCTCGATCAATGTTAAACATAGTACTTTCCTGATCCTTTGAAAGAGAGAATCTTGTTTCCCGATGTCGAATCTACAAGCTGATCAATCTGAGGCAGAGGAAATGGATCTTTAGGGTAGGACCTATTTAGATCAGTGAATTCAAAACACATTCTCCACTTTCCATTCTTTTTTTAACAAGAACTAGATTCACAGTCTATAATGGGTATTGTGTCTTCCTTATATATCCGACCTTAGAAATACAATCAACTTCTACTACAATCGCAGCTGACTTTTCTACTGAAAAGCTCTTTTTTATGATGGGTCTGACTTTGGGGTTTAAAGCTAAACTGTGACATATCACATTGGATGGGACCCTAACCATATCGTCGGTTCGCCAAACAAAACATCTAAATTTCAGACAAAAAATTCAACAACTAGTAACGCAAAGTAGGTGACAGCAACGTCCATATTCGCAGACTTTTCTCATTATAAAACATGTAAACATCTATATTTCCCCCTACCACCAAAGCTCCCGGGGTCTCCCTCGAATCGTCTACTCCTTCCTTATTTGAAGTCGACTCTCTCGACTGCTATTATGTCATCTTATCACTGGAATTCGTTCTTATAGCATGCAGTGTTGTTGCATAACATTCTCTCATCTATGATGGTCGCTTCGAACCACCTCAACTCGATTTCCGATGACATATTTCAAACACTGATGGATAGTTGAAACCACATCATGCATTCTTGATAACCAGAACCTTCCGAAGATAGCATTATAACTAGTTAGACATTCGACCACCATGAATAAGACTTGAACTTTCTTCTTAAAATGACCTTTTCCCAAGTAAACCTCCCCTCGAATTCCCCGATAACATGTGCTGTTAATCCTGTAAATTCAATAATAGTGCACTCAAATCAAAAAATCATGGGTGGGCTGGGCATTCTGCCTACATTACCACTTCATCCTCATGGGGCCCAGATATACCCTCAAATATATTGGTTCCGAGTCCCTACAAACCCCACTGGTTGGGCCTCGCCCAAGGAGGTTGATAACTAGTAGGTTGATGAGGCGCTCATCTTGTTCAAGAAGGAAGACTAGTATTTTCCCTCGGACGATATGATACCTGGAAATTCGAAGAGTGTTCCTGATATCCTTGTCCAGTATGTGCATGTCCTGAATTTTGTTGAATGAAACTCGACCCACTTTGAAATCTTGTCGAATCTTCCACCTTAATTTGTTCTTTAATTTGATCCATTAAAGCTCCAAATGTCAATGCCCTTCTTCTCGTAGTCTCGTTTTCTAAATCAAATGGAAGTAAACACTGCCTAAAGTCTGCCATGAAAACAAGCTCTTCATAATCTTCTAAATCTGTCTTTGTTAACACAAATCGTCTAATCTTTTAATTTCTTCCATACTGCATGTTCGCATTATATGATAGTATCACTATTATCTTGCATCTTTTTGATCCCAATGAATTGTCTTCATAATGCAGTGTAAAAAATCTTAAAGTTAGTTATAGATCCCCTCAGAATTCTAATATACCAATTTAGTGCAGTTCCCTTAAAATTTTGCTAGATGTTGTACGCATTAGCCTATCATTATCATCTTCGAAGTTCATCACATCATTTTTAAACTGCTCGATATAATCATCGGGATCATGTATTCCATCAAATTTTTCAACTTTCAAAATATCAAAGCGCTTAGAAAGCGGTATTGACCTAATCTCTGAAGATAAAAGAGAATTCTTCCAATCCACTCCTTGCATGTATTGATCATCTCCAGTTGTTCTCATAACTACATATAGGTTCTGGTATGTAGTATTAACATATTGGTTGGATGTATTACCCTCATACAATGGGTGGTCTCTCAAATTCTTAGGCTTACCATCCTTCTCTGATCTATGCTCTTTGTGTGATTTTTGACGTTGACTTCTCTCTCGATTCGAAAAATGCCAATGTCTCTCTTGTTAAAATGAATCACCATCAGAATTCGAACTAGAGAATTCACTATCACTGGTCAAAATATATCAATGTTTATATATCTTTTCCTTTCGTGAAGAATACTGTTCTATGTCTGACTGGAAATGTGCTATTTTACGACCACTTCAATTTGACGAGCCATGTAAGATTCATTGGACAAATTCTCGTCAACTTTTCATACCTCAGGTTTCAGCTTACCCAATTAGATTTATTGTTCTTTTCGATCAAATTCTTAGTTCAACACCATTATCCATTCTAATAACTAATTCATTTGATTCTTTATATCGTAGTGCTCACGTTGTTCATTTCCCTGACTACCAACTCGGTTTTCCTTTTTGAGCAAGTCTGATTCAAGCACTTCGTTTTCCATTAGAATGTGGGATCAACCTCGATTTTTGGTACTATTATAACCTCATTCGGTAATTTGAATCATAAATTTTATGATTTTAGATTTGCTATTTATGTACCTCATAATCTCTCATTGTGGTCGTCAATGTTAAGGATCAAATATCTGATATAAAGATAAAACAACTAAATTGATTTTAGAAAGATAAAATATAAAGATTTTAGAGAGAGAAACAGATTAATAGTTGTTGTTAATAAAATGTGTCAATCAGTCTTTTGTTTATCCTGTCTATTTATAGGTAAAATGGAGTGAATAACATAATCAGTTACAAGTTATAATGAATTGTTATTTTAGTCTTTAACATTTACATCTCATGTTAAATATGTCCTCTAACTATAAAAGACTCAAATAAATAGAATTTTGATAATTTCTTTTATTCCTTGATTATTTACAACATTATCAAACACCTTAAATTGTATAAAATTTACTTCAACTAGAACATCAAACTAAAGTATTTAAATCTATTCAATACATATATAGATGTTTTCATCCTTCCATAATACATAAATAATTGATGCATCATTGTATAATTCAATATAAATCTAACACTTCGTGAGTTATAAATATACCAATCATAAATAAATGAAAGGTAACCCTAGACAATACCCAATACCGAAGTAGTCCATGTGCTCCTTTATGGATTCTAAATATTCAAAAGATAATTAAATATTTGATGGTACATTAAATGTAAAGAGAAGTCACAACCATTTCCCAATACTGAAGGAAATCACGCATTCTTTTTTCTGTTAAAATAATAACCCAACAAGAAAATCACGTGGCTTTATGAATTTTTTCCTTTGAACCCAGTCACTTTATTTATACAAATAGAATCACAGAAAATAGTGAAACAAAGGATACTAAGCACTAGCCACAACAAAAATAAATTGAAGAGCATCTTTTCATAAGAAAAAATAGCCTTAATAAATATTTGGTTTAAAATAGTTTCCATTCAGCAAGCAAGTCAACAATATAATATGAAATAAGAGCACAAAAAGTATTCACTCTTTGGCACTACAGTCTTATCTTTTTTTAGGTGTGGGTGGCTAACTAAGCGGAGTACAAAAGTGGCTGAAATATATAGGAGTGGGTTTGATGCAACAACGTTACTGCTCTTACTAACATCGCCCGGAATTTTTTCTTATTCATCCCACAAGTTCATTTGAGAAATTTTTTTATGTTCATCATTTGTAAGAAGTTCGGTAACATTAAACCATCCCTTCATGGATCGTGAAATTGGAATTTCTTCAAAAAAACGACTACCACACACAAGTATCATACATATCTTTTCGAGGGATCACATTCCAGAAAGGAGTCCAAGTACTTATCGATACAAATTGTTAATTTTAAGTACCAAAGCAAATTCGGCTCTATAAATAGCATCATCAACATGATCCAACAAAGTGGCTTCAAAACTGGACCCAGTATCGACCCAATGAGACCTTTCGACATCTATTATAGTGGTCAACTCAAAATTCTCCTTAATAATAATATTTATACTCTATTTCATGGCATCCCTTTCAGCAATCAGATCAACTAATTCACTATTGAACTCAGATTAATATGTGGTTTGGTTAAGCCGCTCTGTCACCAATATCACCTCTATGTTTATGAACTTATTTTATAATTATTAAGTTACGTATTTAGGCTCACAATAGTTTTCTTCTCATGTAATTAAGTATAAGAGTGGTTAGGATGTTCATTTCTTTACTAAATGTTGGTTTTACGCTCCTTCACCGAATCTAAATCTAGTCATTTCTTGAAATCGGCTTCAGTTTCCTATTCATCCTCAATTCTCCTCTAAATAGAAACCTTGGCTTGCAACTCTCCTTTTAAATTTTCTCTTGATTTTACCTCTGCGTGTAGTTTGTAATTTATATTTGAAATTTCTTCGTATGAATCTATAACCTATTCCACCTTTATACAAATTTAGAACCAGATTGGCCAACTCAACAGGGTTTTGAGGGCGCAGGCCAAAAGAATTAAAAATTATATGTATAAATAAAATATCTCTAATATATTCAAGAATTTTATTCATGATACCAAATATGATACAAAAAACCATTTACTTTAAGTTTGAAGTTCATATTTCTTCTTGCCACGTCAAAGGTAGACATGTCAACATGAAACTTTCTCTTATTGGCTGCAAGATGAAAATATGAAGCAGTATAGACACCAGAATATGAGTTACTTGACTTACAAAATCCCCAATACTGTTTCACTTACTTCAAGTTCAAAGCTTATCTTGTTTCTTGCCACATCAAAGGTAAGTAGGTTAACATGGAACTTTCTCTTATTAGTTGCAACACGAAACTATGAAGCAA
Source organism: Limnanthes douglasii subsp. nivea (assembly GCA_036936605.1). Taxonomy (NCBI): domain Eukaryota; kingdom Viridiplantae; phylum Streptophyta; class Magnoliopsida; order Brassicales; family Limnanthaceae; genus Limnanthes; species Limnanthes douglasii. Next base: position 195,137,523 of record JAUPFV010000004.1, on the reverse strand, counting down.
TATAGACACTTGAATATTAGAAACTTGAGTTGTAAACTCCTCAACAACTGTTTTATATGCAACTATACTAGTTGAACCAACTTTACCACTAGACAACCAATGACTACTATAGTTAAATTAGACTCTCCACTAAAACTTGGGGCTTCGTTACCCTCACTATTTATTTTTCTCCACCTTTGGGTCTTTGGCATCCAAAGTGGCCTTGCTTGCCTCCTCCTTCTGTTGTGGTTGGTGGTATTTTACTTGACCTTCTTCCACCAACTTGGGGATTATTATCATAGAGACTTCAAAAAGTATATGTTTAATCACTACCATTGGTACAAATGGTGACGCTTCACCCTCGATAAAAGTGGTACAATTTTCCTCTCTTTTTTTGCCTCCTCACCTTCGGCCGAGCCAATCACATATATTTTTATTTTTATTTCTTGCTCATGACACTCATTCAATATGGCCTCAAATATAGCCGTAGTTAAGTTCTTCATAGACTTAAAATAAAACTTTGGGACAGACTGACCTACAAGACTACTCATGGCTGAAGAACGTCAATATATTCTTTTCTGATAGAAAACTGTACACCATTTTAATAGCTACCAACTTTCCTCCAGGAGTTACGATCAAGTTCCCATCATTATTTGGATGTGAACTTCATTCACCACTAACCCCAACATTCTGACCTTTCGGATTAATCGCAACATTCGACTAACAATGAACATTCTATTTATTTTTCGTTTTCAAGGCAACAAAAACAATCGCCTCTTCCATATCCTCAATCCATCGTGCCTCCCGTGGGGAATTAATTTCCTCATCACCATGGTCATGATTATAATTATCTCTCATTGTGTTGAATTCATTGGTGGGTTTAGGTTTAGCTTCAGCCAGTCAAAGTTTCTTTCATTTTAGAACTTCAGTGTTGTTATCATCAATACTAATAAGGGCAAAAATATTCGAAGGATAAATCAACTTTAGGCCAATATTTATTTTATCATTAAAGTGTAATTGTTTTACTATTTTTGGGCTTGATGGGTTTTGAACTATGGGCTTGACGCATGAGCTTGGTTTGGCCTATTAGGCAAATTTACCCTAATTTAGGCTTTAAAAGGATTTTAGGGAGCATTTATGACACATGGAGCATTTACTATTGAAACCATACTTTCTCACTCTAAAAATTTACTTAAACAACTTTTTTATCTCTTTACTCTCCGTGTAAAATTAACTTACATTTTCTATTTTACTAAATAGCCCCTCAAACAAAATTTATCCACATCGAAGACGACCCTTACTATATGAGCATGGTTTTCTCTGTATTGTTATATTTCTCGAGGGTTCAACTACACCAAATTGTTAGCATAATTTTGGAAGAAACCCTCTTACATGAGGATTGCCTTACCTTTCTATTTCCAAAATGAGATACCTTCTTTCTACATGTTCGTTTTTTTGGAGTCTTCAATCCGTCATTTTCCTCTACGACTGGGAAATTGCAAATATATGCTCGAATGGTTCATATGTCACAAAGATGAAGCATCTTCAACATTAAAATTATATTAAAGAACTTTTCAAGGGATTGAGCCCACTGCATCATGAACCTATATATCATCTCCACAACCTTAACATACCACATATGGTCCAACCCAAGTGGTGCAAAAAGAAAGTAATTGAATATGATGAGTGTTTCACCTACAAAGTAATACAAACAATAATCATTCAAAACTATTATTTTTTACATTTCAGGACTCCGAATACGTACACATGTCATCGACTATCGATCACGACCATTCTTCTAACAACTAGACACATAAACGGATTTATTCTTCCACACTTTTATAATCTAGAATATTGTCAAAAAACTAGCTAAATCCCTTTTACATAAATTAAGAGTGTGGATTTTCTTTCTTACAAGTTAGCTTGTTTACGACACAGATATTTGAGGTTGAAATTATGAAAACAGTCGAGAAGAAGAATAACGCTACGCATTAGAAGCCTCCAAGAATTAACCGAAGCTGTAGATTGTGTTACAACATATATGAGAAGACAATTTATTTTCCTTCGAAAACAAATGACGTCTGACCTTTGGTTGGAAACCGAACTGTCACATCAGATGAAATACAACAGTTTATCAGTTTCTTTGCATGGTTTAAAGGCTTTTCATATTTATATGTATTCCATAATACATGTCTGATTTCCGCTTCAACAAGTTTGTTATATATAAGTATCCTTAAGATTCAGAGAACCTTCAAAAAGAACCAATATTAGCGATATCTCCTCAAATATAAGTATTCTCAAGATTCACAGAAACTTGAACTAGGGGAACATCCAGTATCATGGCCGGTTTCTTGTCGCAACACAAATCTAAGCCTCCAACATCAACATACGACTTCAAACACTTAAATAATCATAGATTTACCTATTCTAACACTCTAACTAGCTTAAATCTACAAAAACTATTAAAACCTAAATTAGACAAAAAAAAAAACTAAGAAAATTAGGTACTTACTCTTCCCCTTTCCTATTTGATACAGTTCAATCGATAAGATTTAATTCTAAATTAATGAAGAACGGTATTTGGTAAGCCAAAATTATTAGCTTTTTTATTTTGGATTTTGATAGTTTGATGAGTTTTGTGAAAGAGAAAAAAGAAAATAGGTTTGAAAATTATAACAGGTTTTAAGACTCGTTAGAATTTTAAATTAGAACTTCATAAATAAACCTGTGGAATATATTTTGGATAAAATGTTGGAATCGCTTATAAAATACATTAAACTATTTAAAAATAGAGCTGATTATTTTTTTTACAAAATGTATCCAAAGCCGAAGATTAATTACTCTTCCATTCATTTCCTTCCTCCACGCATATTGTTTTAAGTTGTGGCACTAATCTTTGCACCACACATCTTGGCTTGACTAAAGTATTGCGTGTTTACAAAGTTTTTGTTCCCATCTTTTGTATAGTATATAATAATATTTGGGTTTTGTTCTGAGAAATTTCTGTCCACCATTTCGGTCTAACAGGAATGTGGAATTGAATCCCTGAAAACAATAATAGTGAAAACAAACATATATTTAAATAAAAGTCAGCCTTATATTATACAGTATATGAAGAGATAGAAAAAGTCAAGCCTCGTGGTTGATGTATTGAAGTGGTAAGAGTAACATAAGGTCATATCGATTAAAAAGCTGATAAAAAGTACAAATATTTTAATAAGAGAATGAGATGATTATCGATTTTATTTTCTTTATAATCACTGAATTTTTATATTATTTAATAAGTGCATAAAAGTATTATGCATATGAGAGAAACTCTCTTTAGAAACCACCGAAATTTTCAAAATCCTACAAAGAATTTCAATCTGATCTCCATTTTCAGGGTGTTTAATCCCCCATCACAAGCTAGTTGGCTTGTTGATGGGGAGACTTTTTCTTTTCTCCACAAAGTTTTGGGTTCTGGAGCATTAACAGCTCAACCCACATCTCCCCTCTCTCCATTAATGGAGTCTAAAAACTCTTTTTTAACGCAAAATGCGGCTCCATTAATGCCGACCTTCCCAAGCCATTTCGTAACTCAACAAGAAGTTAATGTTATCATCCTCCTAAGTGGATTTAGTTCTCCAGGCAAACATCCGATTTCCAAGACAGACGTAATGAAGGCAAATCCGTTTTGCCTGTACAACTCCCACCCGCAAATCCTGCGAGCAGCGCCGTTCATGGCATCCTCCCCGAGACGGCCCTCGCCTCCAATCACTACCTCGCCTCGAAGAAGTCACCATGAACCAACTGGTCCCTCTCCCTCTTGACCTAGTTCATTATTCATTTTGTTGGCCTGCATTCACTCCCCTCGTACCCAATCAAAAAAGCCGTGCATGCAGAGCTGCATTAATGGCTAATTTCTCTCTCCCTCAACCCTATTCTCTCTCCTCATTAATAACTTCACAAATCGTGCAAGTTATCCCCTACCTCCAACATTTCCCCTACCTCCCTCAAACCTCTCTCCTTTATAACCAGAACCACCACTCTCATCTCTCTCCACCACTCAAACAAAAGAAAATCACCCACTACCCTAAAAGCCAAAAAACCAGAAGCTCAGTTTCTCGGAAGTTACAACTGCATCACAAACCACAATCCATTTTCAGTGGGTCTTCCGCACCACTCTATCCCCCTCCACCTTACTGCTTTTCTTTCCCTCTCTTACTGCTCCCAAACCAAACAACCTTCTCAGCCCCGTTGCATCACCGCTCCCTCGTCGGACAATTCGAAAATGGTGGAAACAAGGCGAAGTTCATCATCCCGGCGCCCAAACCGGAAAATCACACCAAGATTCAACGAAAAGGTTGTCCCTCCCCCATCCGCCTCTTCTCCAAGACCGTCCAGTCCGAGCACTTCGCTTTCCTTGGAGACCAGATCCTCACCCTCCTCTTCCTCCCCATCGAATTCCTCCGGCATGCATGTACTGCCTCTATCGGTCCACGGATCTCCTCCTCCAATCTCCCCTAGACGTAAACCCATGACCGAGCAGCCCAACGACTCTGAAATGCAAGACAGAGAAGTCTCCCCGCTGTTGCTCTCCCCCCCGGGAACCAAAATCACCACCGTAGCATCTTCTGCTGAGGAAGACCCTTCCGAAATTGGTCCTTCCCCGCCTCCATCCAGAGACCAGCAGCTTCGCGCCATTTTCGAAAGCAATGAGCGTCTCCTCAAAGCCATTACAGCTTTAGAAGACCAACCACGGCCATCCACTGTCTCTTCTGAATCTCACTCCAAGCCCAGCCTCCACGGCAGTGAGACAGCTCCTATCCCGGGGTTGCTCCGGTCACTCTCAACCGCTCCCTCGAATCCGCCCCCCACCTCTCTCCAAAACACCTCAACCCCGATACATCTCTCCCCTCCCTCCAGCACCTCGGCCACATCATCCCTTTCCAACCCCTCCTCCCTAGCTTCTTGCATGCATGCAGCAAACCCCATGCATGCATGCCAAAACCCTAATAACATGCATTTGTTCGTCTCTGGCTAATCTCCTAACCCTAGCTCCCCCTTATTCGTTAGTTGAAACCACCCCCGTGACCAATAGATACCTATTCAATAACACTCTACCCTCAACCCTCCACCCATACACACCCCGCCAAACCAGTGTCATCTCAACTGCTGTCCTAACCCTACAACAAGTTATCCAAGCCAGCAAATCTATCCCCTGTAACCAAAACCAGACCTCCTCCATCATTCACACCTCTGCCCCTCCACCAACCCAAACACCTAAGCTAAACCCAATCCCGACACCAGTTTCGTATCCAGAATCCTTCCCTGGCCGTAACAGCAAGGGCCACGCTTTCTCAAGACCCTCCAAAGCCCACCGCCCCCTTGGAAAACACCCTGACCTTTCAGGTCCTTGGAAAAACAATAGTGCCTTCCGTCACGTTCGAGGAAACTCCAGCACCATCTCCCCGAACCTCGCCGCAGAATCAGCCTCAATGATTAACATCCACCACCCCGAAGCATCGACAAGATCTTGGGCCCACATAGTCGCACAGCCAGACCCCCGATCCCCAATGATGATCCAAAAAACCGAAGACATCCATGTAGACAATGGCACTTTAGTCTTCCCGGACGACGCTTTGACAGGGGACAAAGAAGAATGGGCAAAATGCCTGTCGGGCTACTTTCTTACAAAGAAAAGGGCTGTCTCTCACGTTCAAACCCTTGCCAACCAAGTTTGGAGTACCTATGGCCTTCAAGAATGTAAACCGACACCATCCGGTCACTATTACTTTAAGTTTTCCACTGCCGACAATGCAACGGAAGTCCTAGAAAAAGCCCCCTGGTTTTTCAGCAGCCACCCGGTTTTTTTAAAGCGATGGGAACCAATGGAAACGCTGACTAGAGAGGCCTTAAAATCTATCCCTCTCTGGGTCAAATTCCACGGAATGCCCCACGAGCTTTGGTCGGAAAAAGGGCTAGGCATTCTGGGGAGCTATTTGGGAACATCCATTTATGTTGACAGTGAGACAGCAGACAGAACAAGGCTGAATTACGCCCGAATCTGTATTATAATGCATGCCACCTCAGAATTTCCTTCCTCCATCACCATTCGTTGTCTCGGCAAAGATCATATCATCCAAGTTGAATTTCAAGGCCTCCCCACAATCTGCAATCGATGTTTCTCCTTTGGACATGCTGCCGCAGCCTGTCACCTACTCGCGGACCCTCCTTTCTCCACCAGCCTCCCTGCCCACCGACCCGGAAAAGAACCAATAGTCAACCCACCGCATATCACTCTCTCGGACTCAAGCAACAGCGAAGCCCCCACCCCTGACACTCTTAGACAAATGACCGTTCAGAATAGTTGGACCAAAAGTTTCATCATTGCTAGCAACACCCCTGCAGCAGCCCAGATAGGACATGAAGACGGAGACCCATCATCAACCGAGATCACCTCTCGAAGACCAAAAGCAGCCGGTAATGTTGCTTTCACAAGTATGTACGGGGAAAACCCCAAGATGTATTAGCTTTCCCTTATAATTTACTTGAATGAAAATCGCTTGTTGGAATGTTAGAGGGTTAAACGACCCTGTGCGTCAAAAAGACGTCCGTCATCTTGTTTTTTCAAATAGTGTAAATGTCATTTGCCTCTTGGAGACTAAGGTCAAAGCCCCTAACACTGAGGCCATAATGCGATCCATGCTGCCTTTTTGGCACTACCGCACTAACCACGACTTCCACCAATTAGGAAGAATTTGGATCGCTTGGAACCCTAGCGTCTACAACTTATCCATTCTAGATATAACTGCCCAGTCCATCCACTGCTCTCTAGTTTGGACTGCCAAAAACACTAACTTCAATCTAACTGCTATCTATGGCTTTAATGATCACCTTGACCGACTCCATCTTTGGAGAAATCTTAGGTACATAGCTTGCAATACCGCCAATTCCCCTTGGGTAGTTCTGGGGGATTTCAATGCCATTAGAAAGCCCCAGGAGAGAACCAGCCAAGACCCTCGCTGGAACAGTTCTATTGAAGCTTTCAATGACTGTTGCCACGCTTGTAACCTGGACGATCTCCGCTCCTCAGGCTTCCAGTTCTCTTAGTTCAACAAACAAGAGAATAACCCCATATCCTCTAGAATTGATCGAGCGTTGATAAACACCGACTGGGACGATTCTTTCCCCAACTCGTTTTCCCACTATGACCTCCCTCTCACCTCTGACCACACTCCAATCATTGTCCATCTTTCTACCCCTTACGTGACCTCCCCTAGCCCTTTCAAATATTTCAACATGTGGAAACTCCACCCGAGATTCCAGGACTTGGTCCTTAACAATTGGAGTATCCCTACTCATTAGAGCCCTATATGAAAAATTTAGCCTCTAAGCTCTCGAGACTTGTCCCCTCTCTAATTTCCCTAAACAAAAGTGCTTTTAGTGATATAAGTGACCGGGCTGAGAAGGCAAGGGCCTCCCTTGCCCAAGCCCAAGAGAATCTCCTAAACTCCCCCTCGAACCGTACGTTCATCGCCCTCGAAAAATCGGCTTCCGATTCCTACATTTTCTTTAGTCGTGCTGAGGAATCCTTCCTTAAGCAAAAATCCAGAGAAACCTGGCTCAAGCTAGGGGACAAGAACTCCAAGTTCTTTCATAACAGCATCCGAGCTCACAGAGCCAGGAATAAGATTCTCTCAATCCAGACGGAGGACGGGTCTTTAAGCTCTAACCCTCACATAATATCCTCCGCCTTCAACAATTACTTCTTAAACCAATTAGGTTCACCGAGCTCGAAAGACTACCCTGGACCTAGCCGAATCAGAACCCTTATTAACTCAGCTGTCCCCCAGAACCTAATCGCGGACATGATCAAGCCCATCTCAAATGACGAAATTAAACAAGCCCTTTTTGCGATTAACAGCGACAAGGCTCCGGGCCCTGACGGTTACAGTGCACACTTTTTCAAGTCCTGCTAGACAACAGTAGGCCCAGACGTCTATGCAGGGGTAAAGACGTTCTTCTCCAAAGGAAAAATGGACCCCAACTGGAACAAAACCTTAATAGCCCTCATACCTAAAATTGATACTCCCTCTCACCCGTCCGACTTCAGACCCATAGCATGCTGCAATGTAATTTATAAAACAATCTCTAAGATCATTGCAAACCGTATCAAGCCAGCTCTCCCATCCCTTATTGACCCCTCCCAATCCGCCTTCATACCGGGAAGATCAATTATGGACAATATCCTCCTCTCCCAAAACCTCCTCCATGGATATCACACTAACCGAGAAGGCCCCATATGTGCCCTCAAAATTGACCTTAAAAAGGCTTTTGATAATGTCAGATGGGAACTGGTTCTTGACATTTTACTTGCCATGAACTTCCCCATTATCGTGACAAATTGGATTATCCAATGCATCACCACCCTCTCTTATGCCGTTAGTATAAATGGCAAGCCATCGAACTTCTTCCCGGGTGCTAAAGGTCTTAGACAAGGCGACCCCCTCTCCCCGTATATCTTTGTCATTGTAATGCAGGTACTCTCCAACATCCTTCAGGAAAAAAGCAGGCATCCATCTTTCGGTTTCCACTGGAAATGTCAAAAACTCCGTATTATCAATCTGTGCTTTGTAGACGACCTCCTAATTCTTTGCAGGGCAAATCTCCCCTCAATCAAACTCATTCTCGAAGGCCTACAAGAATTTGCGACCTTATCTGGACTACAGCTCAACCCCTCCAAAAGCCTCATTTTCTTCTCGGGAACCTCCCCGGCACCAAACAGGAAATCCTCTCCCTCCTTAACTTCATCGAAAGATCCTTCCCCGTCCGATACCTTGGAGTTCCCCTCATCACCTCATGCCTAACATACAATGACTGCAGTCCCCTCTTCCACAAAATCACAAACTGAATCAACTCTTGGACCACAAAGCAGCTCTTGTACGCCGGACGACTTCAGCTCATCAACTTTGTTCTCTTCGCTAGCCAAGTCTATTGGTCCTCAATTTTCATTCTCCCAGTCAGAGTCCTCAAAGAGCTCTCCCAGCTCCTTCGTAGATTCCTCTGGTCAGGCCCAGAAATGAAGATCTCGGGATCAAAGATCGCTTGGGAAAGGGTAGTCGTGTCCAAAGAAGAGGGCGGCCTTGGGATCCCAGACCTAAAAACCTGGAATCAGGCGGCCGCCCTAAAACCCCTCTGGTCCATCCTCACAAAAAACAAGAACTCCCTTTGGACCCAATGGATACTGCAGGAAAAAATAAAAAACAAGTGCATCTGGACCATTCCCACCCCTCCCAATGATAGCTGGAGCTGGAGGAAAATACTCAACCTCAGGAATGTAGCAGCAAATCTTTACAAAGTCACTATTGGCAATGGAGCGGACATATCCATTTGGCATGACCCCTGGCTTTTCTCCACCTCCTTGATCAACCGCTATGGACCTTCAATCCAAAACCTCTCTCGGCTGCGGAATTTAAAATGGGTGAAAGAACGTGGCCCCCCCAAGCTAGAGCCCCCAGCCGAAATCTCCACCCTTTTCTCTCAGAAATAACATCTGCCATCCAAAACCTCCCCCTCCCCTGCCACTTCCTCCAAGGACTCATTCATCTGGCTCCCCAACAAACCTCGCCACACATTCACTATCAACAGCACTTACAAAACCCTCAAGCCCGCCAGGAATAAAATCACCTGGTCTTCGCTAGTCTGGCACAAATATGCTATCCCCAGACACTCCTTCATCACCTGGCTAGCAATCCATAACAAACTCACCACCAGAGACAAGCTCATCTCCTGGGGCCTTGACTCCCCCCCAACCTGTGTCCTATGTGAAACATCGTCTGAAACCCTCGAACACCTCCTAACCCAGTGCCATTTATCTACCGCAATATGGGAATCCCTTACCCAAAAATTGATGTTTCCTCCCCCTCCATCCCTCTTGGCCACAATGGCTGGAACAAGCAAGCACATGGAACACCTCGAACGACAACCGAAAGGCTCATTGGAAAACAGCCTTTTGTGCCATCATTTATTACATCTGGAAGGAAAGGAATGATAGAATCTACAACAACAAGCAATCCCCCTTCACCAGCATAGCACACCATGTGCTATCTGACCTCAGATACCGCTTCAAAGGAACCAAAGCCACCTTCACAGGATAACCTAGTTACTCACGCATTCCCTCTAACAAAGCATGTGTAATTTAGTAATTCTATAACTACCTTTTCCAATTAATTTCGGATTTTTCCACTATAAAAGAGGCACCAGCCTCCTGTAACCCATGTACAATTATTTATTATTAATTTAATCGCGTTTTTATACCCAAAAAAAAGTATTATGCGTCTTACTGTAGTTGGTTCGAATTTGATTAAATATGATAACCGAAAACTAAAATCTACGAATTGAATTAAATTTAAAGAAATAAGTACTGCAAGAGCGATATTGAAAACATTTCTTTTTATGATATTGACAACAATTTCGTACGAATTAGATTTACCGTATCAATTTAAGATTTTCAATCGGACTAGTAGATGTCTAAACGTAGTACATTATATAACAGAACTATAGCTGGCACGATATCTACGATTAACCGTCGATAACCGAATATGATAAAATAAGATATAAGACGGTTATAGATATTACGGTCAAGGTGTATTTATAATAACAATACAGTTACCATAAGTGGTAAGAGATCGAAAAGAGCGAAATATTTTTTTCGATTAACAATTTTGAAAAGGGTTTGAAAAAGACACATTTTGATAGATCTCTCACTCTATCTCTTTCTTTTTTTCAAACTGAAAGTTGAAATTCCAAAATTGTCTTTTCTCCTTCCAGATTTTTACATTCATGCCATTTACTCTTAAAATCAGCCGAAACTCTTAAATCTATCCGTTATTATCCTAAATCTATAAACTTTGTACGAACATCTACTAATCTAAACCCATTAAACCGAAAACGTTAGCTTTTTTTACCCAAACCCATCAAATCCACTTCGAAAAATATTGAATCAGAGTATCTATGGACAATGATGAGATGAGCGTCTCTCTCGAAGACTTACTAGACGAGGAGGAAGCTTACCGCATGGAGGTAAGAAGCGAAACCCTGTATTTTGGTTTTCGGTCGTGTCGCACGCAGTTCGTGCGACGAACAGCTTCGTCATCGCACGATCGTGCGACTTGGTAACCGTAGTCGTCGCATGAGACGAAGATATAAGTGTGTCTCATGCGACCGCACTGAAGACATGTTTCGTGTGACCGCACTGAAGACATGTCTCGTGCGACCGAACTGGTTATATAAACTCATAGTTTTCAATCATATTTTGTAGGAAGAACCTGACCAGCCTCCATTTATGGATGCCGACTACAGTAGAATATTCAATACAGATGGGTTATTTACTAAAGACAAATCGGATGCTTTTGTGGACATTGAATCGAAGAAGATCAAGTTTGTCACAATTAGAAAGCTCTACGATAGCGGGAAATGGAGAAGGACTCCTTGGTTAGAGTACGTTTGCGAGGGATACGGTGTATTCGTATCAAAAGCGAAACCGGAAACTTTGAGAAAGCGGAAGACATCGACAAAGAAATGTAATTGTCTGTTTGCGCTAAAAGGTCATTCAATCGACGTACTAGCCATGAAATGGCGTTTGGAGGTGATAAACGGTACTCATAATCATGAACCCTACGTTCGCCTAGACGGTCATTCCCGCGCTTGTAGGCTAAAACAGGATAAAGATGAACTAGTTCGTAGTTTTTCTCACCTCGGTTCGCGCCCTATGGAGATATATAGTGGTTTGAAGTACCAATATCCCGAGAACATTTCGAACATGCGTGAAATCTATAATTGCCACCAAAAACATCCGGATGTTGAGCACGGGGGACAAACGCAAATGCAATATTTGTTAACGAAGTTGAAGGAGAATGGATACTCGACGTGGGAGTGTTAGAAAGATGATTCAAAGGTGATCACTGACTTTTTCTTCGCACATCCTACTAGCGTAGACTTATTACGTAAATTACCGAACGTGCTATTCATGGATTGTACGTACAAGACGACTAGGTATAAGATGCCGTTATTAGATATTATCAGTTTAACGTCGACTTCCATTACATTTACCGTTGCGTACGTATTTATGAGCGGAGAGAAGATTGGAAACTACATATGGGCTTTGGAAACTCTTCGTGGTTTGATGATGGATAGCGTGTGCGCATTTCCATCCGTTATTGTTGCCGATCGAGAGTTAGCTCTCATACGTTATGGACTCGTGGATAACGAAATATGGTGACAAGTTCCTTGCGTACCGAACGAACACGATTAAGCATTATGGCCAAACAACTACAAATAGGTTAGTCCGTTTATCCTATTTTTCGTTTAGCTCTTTTATCTAATTTCAAATAATTTTATATTTTATTACTTGTACTATGTAGGGCGGAGGGTGCTCACTCGTCCCTTAAAAAATATCTTGGGACGAATCAATGTAACTTTGAGCTATTTTGGGAAAAAGTTCACAACTTATTAACGAAGCAGCATGCGGGCATCGTCGAATCATTCGAGCGAAGTAATTTAGAACAATTCTCGGTTTTGATGGTGTTTTGACCCAAAATCTAAAAGGTCATGTGTCACATGCGGGGCTAAAGATATTGATGGTTGCTATTGTACGTGTTAGAAATATAGGAGTAGATCGGGTAGCATGTAGAGGTTGTTTCCTTAGGAAAATGCATGGTTTACCTTGTGCATGTGAAATTGCGTTTATAGCTAGAGATGGTAGGTGCATCCCTTTAGAAGACGTGGATATCTTTTGGAAAAGATTAATATTGTGCATAGAGATCCTAGCTCTCGTGAAGAGGAATTGCAAAAAAACCTTTCCTTAATTGACAACTTCATTCGTAGTTTCTGACCCGACCAACAAGACCACATTATCAATAGGGTAATGCAAATATTGAGGCCCGAGACAAGTAATATTCAAGATCCTAAAAAAGCGGTTAGAGCTAAGGGTAGACCAAAGGGAGGCGTTGATAAATCGACTAAGCGAAACCTTAGTTCGTGGGAATATCCCATTGAACAAACCGTTAGTGCTAGTACTCCGGCTAACTCGGTAGGTAGTACACCCGTAACCACGTTAGGGAGCACGGCCGCATCCAACGTGGTTTCCATCGTACCACCCAAACCTCCATTAGCAAAAAAGAAAGTTGGACGACCTAAGAAAATTGTTAAGGATGGGAAGTTAACATTATATCCGGATTGCATCCCGACCTTTCTACACACTTACATTTTAAAGTTAGTTGACGTCTTCCGGACGGACAATGCGGATATCGTTTCGTAGTGCATTCAATATACAACAACGAAGATCGATGAGAGGATGTTAGACGCGAGTTGTTGAAGGAGTTGTGGGACAACCGTGCATGTTGGTTGGATGTATATGGTTCGCCGAAGGTGTTTGACGATTTGGTACATAGGTTAGATTACTTCAAGCCCAACCCTAGTAGCTACTATTGGATGACATTTCCGGACATTGGACTAGTTATCGTGACAAGGTATCAATGCATGGTATACCATGTATCGCAAGCAGCCTCGTTAACGTATCTACCAATCCGTGGAAGGCCACCCGTCAACAATTCAACGATCATAGAAGTTGGGATAGCTTTTGTACATGGATGTCACTTTGTTAACGTAAGTATATTTCGTTTCCAATCCAAATTTCTTACGCTATCATTACTAATACATTTTTTTTCTTGTAGACTACTACTCCACCCGATGGACCGTTGCCTCCATTATACCCTTGTTGGGCCGCATACGCAACCGAAGAGGCGAATTAATGGGCGCATCCCTACTACCGTCGGTTCACCAAATTTACACAAATAATGCCCGCTAGGAAAATCAGCTTGAACAAAAAACCACATGTAACGGGTTTGACTAGAGATGACGTTTGAAATGATTTTGTACAACATTTAAAGTTATTTTGCCTAACGTTTGATGTAATACAGTTGATGTAATTTTGATGTAATATTGTAGGAAAATCCCTACAACAGTTTGATGTATTATAGTTGATGAAATTTTTTATGATGTTGTTTTTAGTTTAAATAGAAGCCTTTCCTAGGAGTCATAAAATAAACCGGTTACAACAGGAATGTTGTGGAGAGTAGGAACAATCAAACGTGATAATAAAAATAGAGAGATAATATGATGGGAGCAAAACATCTTCTTGAAGAAGACAAAACTGTCATTGTTATGTTTCTTATGTTCGAACAATAAAACCAATGCTTTCTTTTTCTGTCTTTTTAGATGTTTATCTGTTAACATGATAATGTAATTTTGATCTGATTTGTGGGAGGTGGGGGTTAGGGCTAAGTGATATATAAAAGTAGATTTGAGTCTTTTCGGATTACTATTGAACAACAAAACCCGTGCTTTCTTTTTCTGTCTTTTTAGATGTTTATCTGTTAATATGATAATATAATTTTGATTTGATTTGTGGGAGGTGAGGGTTAGGGCTAAGTGATATATAAAAGTAGATTTGAGTCTTTTCGGATTACTATTGAACAACAAAACCAGTGCTTTCTTTTTCTGTCTTTTTAGATGTTTATCTGTTATATGATAATGTAATTTTGATTTGATTTGTGGGAGGTAGGGGTTAGGACTAAGTGATATATAAAAGTAGATTTGAGTCTTTTCCGTTCCATTCGGTTTAATTAATTGATTAATTAAAATACAATAAATAAAAACAGTCATAAAATAAACCGGTTACAAAATATAGTGCTAACGTCAAAAAACCTGACAAAGGTATGCTGCGAGTAATAATCAGTGACGTCTATACCTCTCAGCGATCCTGCATATATGAAGGGCGGTCTCTACAAGATCATCGTGCTCCAGAGTCGGTATCGATGGAGCAAACTGAGCAATCTGCTCGTATCCTGCAAAGTCAGCAGCACCGTGCGGCTCCAACCGAAGACCTCTAGCTGGTGCAGAGCAACTAACGATGTACCACAACCTCCTCTTCACTCAAATGTAGTACATCGGGTCAGCACTCTCTCCACTACCACGGTACAACGTGCCATCAGGAGTGTACACATGGAACTCCCAATCCCTCCACAAGTGCCCGTCCCATGGGTATCTGCATACCATCTTCTTCCCTGTTTTTTTTCGATTTAGGAGGATGTATATCCTTACGAATCAGCTTTACGAACCCCATCTGTCGAGTGACACGGTCAGGGTAGTACGGCACAATCACGTCGAACACCTTAAGCGTCAACTCAACCCAGGTCACCGCCTGGAACAGATAATGGTCCCCTAAGTGTATGAAGGGAAGGAACATGACCTGTAAATAAAAAATTGAACAACTTAGCCATTTATATTAATAAAAATACTTAGAAATAAAATGAACAAATATGACTTACATCTGCCTCCGTACACGTCGAAAGTGCATGTCTCATCTGCCTGCGCACATCATGAGAGACGCCAATCTTCTGGGGCGCATGTCGGCATATATGGGGCATAGATATGTCGTAATTCCAAAACAGTGGAGCTCGGAGCTAAACGAAGTTGGAAAATATCCACGACTCGAGCATCCCTATAAACCCGCAAATGCCTCTCGTACCATGCAGAGATCCCTGACTAAGGGAGTGGTACAGCTGTGCTAAAACCAACTGACCCCAGTTGAACCTATGCATACCCTGGTATTGGTTCACGAACTAGAGATAATCTAAAGGAATGTTGTTGTCGGTTTTGTTGGCACAGATGGTGGTACCTAACAAATACAGTATGTAGGCATGGGCGGCATGATCTACCCTATCATCTGTGATCCTACTATCACTATACCTAGCACCCGTAAATGTAGTGCGCAGCCACCCAAGGTTCACACTACTAGCATTCCTAAGATTTTTACTCAACTCAGTTGGTCGTACACCTAGCATGCCAGCATAAGTACTAATCCGCTCAACCTCCGAGTCAAAAGGTAAAGCATCAAGTGACCTACCTACAACCGGTAATTCAGTGATGATGAAGACATCGTCCAAGGTCACTGTCATCTCCCCGAACGAGAAATGGAATGAAGAAGTCTCCTCATGCCATCGCTATAAGAATGTCTCCACCAAATGGAGGCTGGTATGCCAGCGGGAGAGTGCATCGACGAGCGGACCAAAAATAGTCTCCATCACCCTTTCACGTACCCTGCTCTGCTGTGTCAGGTCCCATCTGTTGAGACTGTCGTACATAGCGAAGCATCGCAGGGTGACCCTATCCTGCAATATGTATCAAACACGTAAATTTGTGATAAAACAATAATTATAAACATATGTATCGAACACGTAAGAAAGTGATAAAACAATATAAAGGTAAAATACTTACAGCTCTGTGATAGACGTTGAACGCCTCGTGCTGGGTGTAATCGGGAAAGAGAGCCGGGACATGCGGCATCACTGACAAAAACTCGTGATCCTCACCCTCGGGTGCGTGGGATACCGCCGCGGGTGCGTGAGGTGCATCGTCCTCATACTGTGAATGTGAGGCCTCATGTGCCTCCTCCCGCTCCACCCCCTCCATATCCTCCGGTGCATCTGCATCGTCATCGTAAGAAAGGTCAGGTCGCTGCGAAGAAGAACCTGCCCCTGTGCTACCGGCAGTAGTAGGAATGTAATCGTCATTTCGATGACGATGGAGACGTCGTCTCGTACGCGTACCAGGAGCATGTCCCTCACTGGGACCTGCCTCTACATGCTCGGGCTCGAGCGAAACTCTAGCCTCTGATGCCTCTACCGCCTCTGTCGCCTGACGTTCGCGTTCCCTCGCTTTCTTAAACGGATTTTTTACTTTCTGCTTGATTCGCCCCATCCTGTAAAGACAACATAAAGAAATATGTATTAGTGAGATAACACAAAATAAGTATTCTGAAAAGGCATCTCGTCGCATGAGACAGCTTAAGTTGTCTGTCGCATGAGACAGCTTAAGATGTCTGTCGCATGAGACAGCTTAAGTTGTCTGTCGCATGAGACAGCAGAGCACATCCCGTCGCATGAGACGGCAAAGCACAACCCGTCTCATGCGACGAGATGCCTCCTTGGTCGCACGATCGTGCGACCAGATCCAAAATGGTAGCACGATCGTGCTACCAACAGCAACTAAACCCATTTTTAGAAATCCACCAAAGCAGCCTCATTTCACTAAAAATCAGACACATAAACATAGATCCTAGCAAAACTAACAACAATACAACACTAATCTAATAAAACAACACCAAAAATCAAGCAAAAATCAAACTTTTGAAATCGAAACCTAAAAACCTAATTTCAGCAGTTTATATCCAACGAAATCTAAAAAAAATTATAGCATGAGGTATGTATTACTTACCCTTATGTTTTGCTGACTTTAGATTGTTAAAAAATCGAACTTTTGAAATGGGTCGATTTGAGTGTTTGAGAGGTTTCTATAGAGAGAAAGAGAAGAAACAAATGGTGAGAGATTTATCAAACCCTTTTATACCTAGTTTTTCTGAAAAGGATAAATTTGTCCAAAATTAGGTGAGAGATATATCAAATGGGTATAAGAGGTATCGGTTTAAAATCTATCAAAATGTGTATTATTTCTAGCCTGACCCTTTTGAAAACTCATTCACACGTCACATCTACCATATTTTCCGTACCCATCAATCATTGTACCCATCAATCATTGCGTTATAAGAAACCAAATCATTTTCAAAAAATTCATCAAACACGAGTCATAGCATTATAAGAAACCAAATCTTTTTTCAAAAATTTCACCGAACACCAATCATAACATTATAAGAAACCAAATACCTATAACGTATTTCATGGAACATATACCCGCCAAATCAATCTTCTCTACCTTAACAACCTACTAATTACATATTTTCCAAAATTTCCCGATTAATGGTTTTACATCAATTAATCTCCATCTTTCCTATAAATGATGTCTTCTAAAACAATATTCACACATGTAATACTTTTAAATAAATAATACATATTTTATCATATTCTAATTTATCAAAATAAATTAAAAATATAAATTTTATCAAACTATAAACGGATCAAAATCTTTCTATATATATATATATATATATATATATATATATAATAAATAATTTTTAAGAGAAGAACCATAAAATAGTCTATGGTAATAAACTTGAAAGTATATCGACCAAAGTCAAAATATATCAAAGTATTGTTAAAAAAAATTATGAATAAAATCTAACTCAAATAGATTTTGGGCTAGGCTAAAATGAAACCCGTTTTCTTTATAGTGAGACCCGGTTATAGTGAGATCCGGGTTGGTTATAGTGAGACCCCCATTAATTACAAAAATGCCATCCATATAAATAGCAAAAAGTCAGAATTTTGTACTCTTTCTTCTCTCCGAAACCCTAGATCTCTCTACCTCCAAAAACTCATCTTTTTTTAGTCGATTTTTTTTTAAATCCAACTCCAGCAAGCTGTTAAGGTAACGATTCTATACTTCATGATGCAATTGTTTTTCATTTTCCATTGTTTTTTCTAGAGATATCTAGAGTTTAGCATTCCGGTAAAAAACTTGGATTTTTATGTAATTGGGGTTGATTTGTTGGATTTTAAGTGCATGTATGTTGTTAGTTAGGAGGTTAGGACCATTTAGGGTGTTGGGTTAGAGATTTAGGGTCGATTTTGGCAGATCTGGGGTAGAGGCAGTGGTTTCTGTCGAACAGGTATTTCCACGCACGAACATACGTGGAAATACCAAATCCTATCAATTTCCTTCGTGGATTTTCCAAATCCACGAATGAAATTGCGAATTTTCGCAGAATCCATGATTTTTATTTTTTTAAAACTTTCAATTCGTCTAATTGTTCGGTTTTGTCTTGTGCAGTATGCCTCCTCGCCCACGTCCTCTCGTTACCGATACAGACTATGAGACGGATCACGAGACAGAGGAGCTCGCTCGTGCTGAGACGTCTCGGAGCGTCCGGATCCGTGTGAGAGGGACCTTACAGGCCGCCGACCGCCCAGTCCATCGTCGCATATCTACGGAGCAGCGCTTCCGTAGATATAATTCTCACGTCGTAGACCTATATTCGACGTTCCATTCCTACAGAGAGCACGAGGCTTATAGCGTCTTCAAAGGAGATGTAAGTTTTTTAGTTTTAATTTACTTTTTAAAGTTATTATTATTATTGGTTTGTGTTAGAAATTTTATTAGTTTAGGTTAGAATCAATTTATATGTTACTGCATTGGATTTTTTATTGGTTTGTGTTATAAATTTTATTAGTTTAGTTTAGGTTAGGTTAGAATTAATTTATATGTTACAATGACTTTAGGTTTTAATTTTTAACACTGTCTACTGAAATGGTTTGTGTTTTAAATATAATTAGTTTAGGTTAGGTTAGAATTATTTTATATGTTAGAATGAAATTAGGTTTTAATTTTTAACACTGTCTATTGAAATGGTTTGTGTTTTAAATTTAATTAGTTTATGTTAGAATGAATTTATATGTTACTGCATTGGATTTGGTATTGGTTTGTGTTATAAATTTTATTAGTTTAGGTTACAATGAATTTATATGTTATAATGAATTTAGGTTTTAATTTTTAACACTCAGTATTGATCTTCCAACTCAGTCCATGGGCACATTTTTTGCAATTGATATATTTGTTATAATTGTTACTGCCTATAAAACGTCTTTTTGTACCTTGTATCAATTATAAACACTTGTAAGATAAGGATAGCGTAATCCATGTTGACGAATGATTGTGCGACACCTAATATGTAAAAAAGTACACAAATGCAGCAGTGCAGTAATAGGGGTCTCATTATAGCGTAACTTCCATTATTAGACGTCTCGTTATAACGAGACACGTGAAAAAATTGCCGCAAAAAACACTCGCGTTTAATGCACTTCCCGCCCAAACATCCACGAGCTTATAAGTGGATGCTTATCACTACTCAAACATAAACAGTGCAATAATGGAGTTTACCCCTCATGAAGACTACCATTTTCTTGAGGCAGTGAAACTTGCCCTGCGTGAGTTGGGTGAAGATAGTAGCGATGCGTTTTTCGAGCTAGTCTTGTGTAAGATGTACTATAACTACGGCCGCTTAGGAACGGAAGGTTTTGTTGTGCGTAACCGTGAACAAATTAAACGAAGGTACATTTATTGCAAATCAATGGATCGTTTGTTGTTTCTACCATTTAAAATTAAGCAGGAAGCGGCCGCCGTATGGAACATGACGGTGGTAGACTACATCACGAGGGACATGGTACTGTATCTTCAGAATAGGATTACTGAAAGGGAAGAGGGGACTGACTCTGACGATAACTTGGGATATGACTTCGACTAATCGGCATTACTTATGTTTTTAATTGTTTGCTTCTTGGAGTTTCTGTACTGTTTGGTTATGTTAATGTTTGAACTTTTTGTATTATACATTTACCATGTACTACTGTTTCTTATTTGACTGCCCATTTTATTTTGTGCCCATTTTTATGTATCCAATGTATCCAGTGTATCATTCTTAAAACAACCCAATGTTTACATTAATTCAATCACATTGCTGACGAATTATTGTGCTACACCTAATATTTAAAAAAGTACACAAATGCAGCAGTGCAATAATAGGGGTCTCAATATAGCGTAACTTCCATTATTAGACGTCTCGCTATAACGAGACACGTGAAAAAAAATTCCGCCAAACACACCCCCCTTCACGACTTTCCCGCCCAGACTTTCCCGCTAGTTAATTAACGCGGGAACAAAAAAAATGTTTCCCGCAAATTTTTTAAGAATTGGCAAATTTACTTCGAGTCTATAAATACTATAATCTGACTATGAAACAAAACATCTTAAGTTACAACAATGGGTGATTCAGAGTGGAACGTGCACGAAGATGCAAGCCTCCTGGTCGCATTTGACTTCGTCAGATGTACGATGCAAGAGGAGATTCCTGGTTTCATCGATGCGGTTTTGTGCAGGATGTTCTTCAACCATGGTAGGGAGGCATCGTGTCCAGGATGCTTAATGCCCCGACCACGCGGACGCGAAGAAGTGTTCGAGAGGCTAGCTTATCTTAAGCCAATGACTATACAGATTGAGTCACTGGCTTACGAGACTTGTTTACATGTCCAGTATGTATTCAACATGGGATCCCAAGGTACAATTACGCAGGAGATGGTGTCACATGCGATGCAGTAGAGGGAGCAAGAAATGGCCGACGCAATTGCCAGCGCCGTTGAAACGTATTCAACTCCCGAAGGAAGTAGTGATTCAGATGAGTATGGAATGAACTATCTGACTCCATAGAACTAAGTGTGCAATGCTAACTGAGGGTTAGCCCACCTATCATTTGTCTTCAGTTATTTGCTTATGTATTTCTAATTATGCAATGCTTTTGATTAAATTGTAATGTGCTATTGTTTTAGTTCTATTGTTTTCAAGATGAACATCCAAACATAAAACATCGAATGTTTACATTCATTCGATCACAACTTAAAATAACAACAACTAACGGAATAAAACCTTCAAACAAATACTGGAATGAAACATCACAAGTTCAAATAACAACAACTAACGAAATAAAAACTTCAAACAAAAACTGGAAAGAAAAATCACAAGTTCAAATAACAACCGATACGAAAATAACAAGTTGAAATAACATCAGTGGAATGGTTATTTGTATCGAAGTTTGTATTCAACATCATAAATTCCCCCCCTTGCAATAATCTTATCCTCCAGAAATGCTACCATATCCCTGGTGATGTAGTCTATTGAGCTCAGGTTCCAGACGGTAGCAGCTTCTTGCTTAATTAACGATGGCAAGAAGCGCAAATGCTGTATTGGCTGACAAAAAATATATATATGTTTGATCTGGTCACGAGTACGCACACCGATACCTCTTGTACCCAAACGGCCGTAGCCCATGTACATCGTACATAGGACACGCTCGAAAAACGCATTGCTGGTATCTTCCCCCAGTATCTGGCGGGCAATCTTCACGGCTTGAAGCATGTGGTAGTCTTCGTCCGCCGTAAACTCCATATGTAAACGTTAACGAGTTTTATATTTATGTTGAATGCTCAATGGTTGGGAAGTGTATTATGATTTCTTGATTTTATGTCATATTTATAGGGGACGAGTGAATTTTGGTGGGCGGGCAATAGTAGGGGTTTCATTATAGCCTAACTTCTATTATTAGAGGTCTCGCTATAACGAGACCTCTAAAATATCTCCCGCTTTTATTCCTTGGCAGTATATGTTTGGCAGTACATGATATCTCGATTCCATGTTTTTTTTTTGCACAGGCTAATGTTGAGCTTGTTGTTTTTTTTGTTTAAACTAATGCTCGTAATAGTTGTTTTAGTTTTTGAATGATTGGCCCTTAAGGCTTGAGTTTCTGTAGACTTTGTTTTTCAAAATTTAGTCCTTAATAGGTACCTTTTGCCATGATTTTTGGCAAAAGGCCAAAAATTAATATATATTTTTTTTGGATTTTCGACCTCAAATGTTGTTAAAACTATGTTTTAAAACCATTGGCAACCATGAATGTTCAAAAAAAATCATAAATGCCCCAAAATTATAAATGCCCCAAAAGTACTCGGGAAAACAACTCCCGTAGGCGCTCAATCCTTTTCCTTTATTCGATTTTCTAGATTGAGTCGCTTTCTCCTTTTTCGGTGGTGCTTTATCTTTGGACTTGGATTTGCGTACTATAAATGCCTTAACCGCCGACGCGGCCGTGCTACCTATCGTGGCGGGAGTACTAGCGCCTATCGTGGCGGGAGTACTAACGCCTACACTACCGTATTCAAACCCAGATGGGTTCCGCTTAGTTGACTTGTCGACACCGGCTTTTTTCCGGCCTTTCGTGACAACCGGTTCCTTAGGTTCCAACACATGGCTTGTAGCGGGATCTAGGATTTGCATCATCCTATTTATTATGTGATCTTGCACACCGTAACCGCGTATGGTACTATCAATTAAGGATAGCTTTATTGTAAGCTCATCTTCGGTACCAACGTTTTCCCTAGGCTTGATCGCTAAAGTACTCCAATAAACATCACATTCACTCGTTTGAATCGACCTACCTTCTTTCGCGATCACATCACACTCACGCACACAAGGAAAATTGTGTGTTGTCCTAATTACACGACCACACTTTGCGGGAGTGAACCACAAATCCCCGGCCTTTCTAATAGTTTCTTCTAATATTTGAATGACCGTACATGAAAGTTTACCTTTGATATCGCGAAAGATAGCTCTCCTAGATGCTTGTCTAGGAAGAAACAAACTCCGTTCGAACGTTTCGAAGATGGTAGAGTGTTGAATGCGAAGCAACACATGAACTTTATCCCAAAATTGCTCAAAAGTGCATAGGCTTGTGCCGATTGCCCGTTTTAGACTAGAGTGAGCACTCTCCGCCCTAAACCATAAACTTAGATTAGTTACAAGTCTAACAACTAATTAAATATAGTAATGTATACATATGACAATATAACTCACCGGTTGCTAGTGTGGTTGCCCAAATGTTTAATCTTGTTAGTGTAGACATTAAGGGATTTGTGTCTGTAAGGGTCTATCCATTGTTTCATCAAGTACTCGAGAACCTTAGGACAATATGCATAGGCTTTGTGAAGGTCGGAGAGGTTTTTGTTATACTCTTCGATGGTCGCCGAATGTTGAACCGCGACATAAAACTCTAAGAACTCCTCCCCCATGTCCGCTTTGGGCAACACTTTCTTAGAGTATGAGCTAATGTTCCTGTTTATATGCCAAGTGCATAACATATGAGTTGCATCCGGGAATACCTCATCGATAGCGTTCATTAAAGCCAACTCCCTATCCGTGACGATAATATTTGGTAATGCGCACATGTTGTTCACCATCACTCTCCTTAGAACGCTCATTGCCCACGTGTAGTTCTCTTCTTTCTCCGAGCTCATAAAAACAAAAGCTATACAAAAGGTCTTTTTCGTCGAAGTTTGGCCAACTATTTCTAGCAAAGGCAGTTTATACCTTGTAGTCTTGTACGTGCTATCCATTATAAGCACTTGAGGAAAAGTGCGCAACAAATCGATGCTCGTGGGATGTGCGAAAAACAATTCTAGGATTTTATCGGTTTCTTTGTTTGTGCGCTCCCAAACATAGTACTCGTGCTCCTTTAACTTACCAAACAAGTATTGCATTTGGGATTTGCCCGCTTTATCAACTAATTGGTGCTTGTGCCGCATGTTGTAGATGGTACGCATACTATATACATTTTCCGGATCTCTTAACTTCAATCCACGGTATATATCTCTTGGCCGAGAACCGATTGTTGTGAGTTTACGAACATACTCCTCCTCTTCCGCCTTTAACCTCGCGGCCCGTGAATGACCATCCAAATGCAAGAAGGGTTGGTGGTTGTGTTTTCCAATTATAACTACCAATTTCAAATAGCCGGGTGCTTCTAACACCGGATTGCCCCTAAGCATGAACGGACATCCGCATTTTTTGGATGAACAATCTCGTCGTTTCTTCACAATCCCCGGTTTAGGCCTCGGCTTGTAAACACCGTGCCTCTCGCACTTAAAATATAACCGCGGTGTTTTACCGTTTTTACTACCATCGTCATCTTTATCTACCACGACAATAAATCCTATACTCTTGCTCTCTTTGTCAACCCATTCGATCAATTCCGCCTTGGTTAAGAATTTATCCGTCGTAAATATTTGACTATAATCTGCCATGTGACATGGTGCTTTGGCCGCTTCCTACACAAACACAAACATGTATTTACAAGTCAAATAATAAAGACAAACCCAATATTCAACCAAAAAGGCATGTAAAACCAAGACAAACCCAATATTCAACCAAAAGGCATGTAAAACCAAGACAACCCCAATATTCGCATTAAAATGCATAGATTTTGCCAAATCTTGGCATGAAAATGCGAAGATTTGTCATCTTCCACGCGTGTTCTTGCGTGGAAGTGTACATCTGAGGGCACGAAAACGCAAATATTTGTTCTGTGCATAAAAAAAACTAATTTTTACCTCATGTACACTCTCCATGTGATCAGTAAGCGGCTCCTCCTCCTCCGAAAGGAAATCATCAACGTTGCAGCTCCAATTGTCATTATAGTCGCTTAAATCCATGCTCGGAGTAATTGGGTTTAACTTTTGATAATTAATGTTTATTAAATGTTGGGTGGGAGTTTGCAAAATTTAAAGTTTGTGTTTTTTTTTTTAATTTTGGAGAAAGAAGTGGTAAGAAAGAGAGGAGGAAAAGAAGAGAGAATGAGTTGGTGGAAAATTATGGTTTTTATATATGGGGGCAATTTGGTAATTTCACATTTTCAGAAAAAATTTGGATATGGGATCTCACTATAAAGAGATTAGGTCTCATTTAAGCCTAGCCCATAGATTTTTCTTTAATATTGAATAAATTATTCAAAATATTCGAATAGAGTCTTTTCAACAGAATGATTGATAAAATAAATAATATTTAATTAATTAAAAAAATATAAATTTCCAACATTATTGGGAATTCATTTCTCTTCCTTTTATCTCATCTTTCTTTCTTCTTCTCTCTCTCTCCTTTACCTGCTCTTTCTTTCTTTTCCACCTCGCTCTCTTTATTTTAGTTTCAACGTTTTGCGAATAAAATATAAAACTAATCAAGTGGTGGAAGGTTGATGTAGGGAGCGGTCTCCCTGCCCCTACATAAATCCACCATGGTTATATTATTTACATAATTATTATCAATTTTATGCCGTTTTATGTTATTTTTATAAATATATAGTATTAATGTTGTTATTGGTCGATAAATAAATTATTAAAAATAAAAAATATATGATAGAATTTATATAATCGTCATCAATTTTTATGTTATTTTTATAAATATATATTATTAATGTTTTTATCATTTGATAAATAAAATATTAAGAAAAATTCTTATAAATACTAACTCAACTATCTCATTACGCCTATTACTTAAAAATTGCATACGACCAATAGATATATTTTTACCGTGGTAAAAAATCACAAGTAATTTTTTTATTCTAACCAAATTTCTATTTTTTACTTTTTCTTTTTAATTTTTATTTTAAATTTTTTGTATTTTTCAAAAGATAACTCGAAAGAAAAATCAGAAAGTACCAATGGTTTATTAAGATGAACACAAGTAGATCCATTAATGAATTATATTTTTGCGGTTAAAAATATACAAAAGTTTTCATGGTTAAAAATGTACATAACTCTCATGGTTAAAAATTTACAGAACTCTAATGGTTAAAATGTACAAAACTCGCACGATTAAACTATAATAAAGAACTCTGATGTTTTGTATTCAATAAAGTCGCATGGTTAAAAATGTACATAACTCTCATTGTTGGAAACATAATGTACAGAACTCTCATGGTTAAAAATATACAGAACTCTCATAGTTAAATATGTAAGAACTCTAATGGTTAAAAATGTACAGAACTCTCATGGTTGAAAACATAATATACAGAACTCTCATGGTTAAAAATGTACAGAACTCTCATAGTTAAAAATGTACAGAACTCGCACGATTCGATTATAATGAAAAACTCTCATGTTTAATATTCAATAAACTCGGATGGTTAAAAATTTACATAACTCTCATGGTTGGAAACATAATATATAGAATTCTCATGGTTAAATATATACAGAACTCTTATGATTAAAAATGTACAATACTCTCATGGTTAAAAAAAGTACAGAACTCGCATGGTTAAAAATATATAAAAATTTCATTTTTAAAAATGTACAAAACTCTCATGCTTAAAAATGTACAGAACTTTGATGGTTAAACTCACATGTTACCGTCGATTTGTTTTTTAAAAAAATCAAAACATATCATCAATGGTTATAGTTTTGTTTGTCTTAAAACAACAAAGTCAATGGTACTTTAAGATTTTTTTTCAAGCTCCGGTTTGAAAGATATGGACTTTAAAAAAAATTAAAAGTAAGAAAAAGAAACTATGGTTTAATAATTAGAAATGGTTACGTTGCTCGTGATGAAGCACGAGTATTTGAGGTATTATTAAAGAATTGAGTATTGAATGTGAATTACTTAGTTGAGATGAGTCTTAAGTAATCATAAATAATATTTTGTATTAGATGACAATATAGTTTGTGAGTAGGTACCTTTGGTGTCCTTTTCCTAAATTATTATGTAATATGTATATTATAATTTAAAGGTTTAAATCATCGAATAATCCATCGTATATCCATTTTTTTCATTTAGTCCACCGACTTCAAAACCACCGGTGAGGGTCCCTCGACTTGGCAATATCTATAAATTTACTCACTAACTTGCAAAATCTATAAATTTAGTCACCGACTTGCAAAATTTATAAATTTAGTCACTCGGCTTGGCAAAATCTATAAATTGAGTCTATGGCGAGTGATTTTTTTCGTGGCGAAAAAGACTAAATTTATAGATTTTGTAAGTCATGGACTAAACTTATAGAGTTTACAAGTCAAAGATTAAATTTATAGATTTTGCGAAGTCCATAGATCCTCACTCGTGATTTTGAAGTTGAGGTACTAAATAAAAGATAACGAGATATTCGAGGCACTATTCTCTTATTTAACTCTAATTTAAAATTATTATAAGATTATTA
Organism: Limnanthes douglasii subsp. nivea; assembly: GCA_036936605.1. NCBI lineage: Eukaryota > Viridiplantae > Streptophyta > Magnoliopsida > Brassicales > Limnanthaceae > Limnanthes > Limnanthes douglasii. The sequence continues at coordinate 195,109,961 of JAUPFV010000004.1, read as the reverse complement.
TATTTTTCTTATTATATTTTTATTATTATTACGATTTAATTATTATAGTTCGATACAAATACTACAAGTGTGGTTATATTTTGATCATTACTTACTAGTGATAAATAATTATTATAGAGATATACCTTGATTATACTATAACTTGTTACATTATGAATTGAAAGATAAAAATAGGTTTTATTGATTTAGTCTTTCACAGTTTGTACAATCTAGGAGTTGTAGAAATGTTCTCATATTGAACTACATTATTGCAAACTCTATTAAAAATGTAATTCATCTAGCCAAGTTTCGACATCTTCATCAAGATCTTCATCATTACATCCCACAGCAGCAACTTCATCGATAAGTTCTTGTTCAAGATCTTCTTCAGGATCTTATAGAAATTCATCGAAGATTTCTATTGTATTTTATTCTATTTTATACTCTTTGTCTTGCATCTTATGATTCACCCAGTCTAGTATTTGATTGCAACAAGCACTCAAAGTGCCCCGCTTGACAATCTTGTTTGTTTAGTTGTGTGTTACAACATTACCTGACTAAACACACATTATTTTGCCATTATAGACATAGGTATTGAAAAACTATCCCTCGCTAACCTGCAAAGAATATGAAACTCGTCTTTTTCCGAATTTCACCACCTTAAGATATCAAGTAGATTGTTCTCGTCATACTGATGTGACTCAAATAGAGTGTTAAAATAACTGGCCATTTCATTATCAGCTTGAATAGTCTCTTTTGTCACCCCTACTATTTAGCATTTCCATTTCCACATAGTTAAAGCGACTTTGCCTTCTCTTATTACTACTATTAATACCCACTACATTTGAAGATCTAAATTTTAATTTTCTCGCGTATTTGATAATGTTATATTCCACTGAGGTAATATATTCCTTATTGAGAGGTGTAAGTCAATTAAAATTATGACGGAGCCACGTACTAATAAAGTTGGACGAGGTTTACAATCAAAATGATCACGCGGATTATTGTCAAGATGATGACGAGGGTACATATTCAAAATTATGAAAATGGTATGAATCAAAGTTATGATGAAGTTTGTCTCCAAGAGGATGAGGAATGTCAAATTAGAGTTATGAAAATGGTACAATTTAGAGATACGACGAGGGGATAATATAGAGTTATGACGAGGGGAATTTTAGAGTTACAACGAGAGGATAAATCAGAGCTGCGACAATGGTACAATTAAGAATTTAAATGTGGATTACTTTCAAAATTGTGACGAAATTTATTTTTAAGCCACACCAAACATGTATATTTATACATGTGTCATTCCATAAAAGGTTATAACAGAATACCATATGTATATTAGTGATTGGAAACACATGTAATTAATTGATTGGTAAAATATTAAGTGTAAATCCTATAAATAGGGATTAAAGTCTTTTTTGAATGGCTGATCATATTTTTCTAATACAAAGATTTTACACCATTTTAATTTTCTTTCTTGACTTCAGTTTATCATTTTGGCTAAGTTTTTGGAGAGAATTCCCTTAATAAATTTTGGCACCGTATGTAGGAACTGTTTTCTTTTCAAAGTTTGTTATTTTGTTTACCAATGGGGATGACACAATCATAAATAAAAAGAGCGTATATGAGAGTTAATTTATTTCAAGGTCATCAACTAGCGATTCCAGGAATGGTGTTGAATTCATATGTCGATGAAGAAATGTCAGGGTTAAAGAATCACACTTTAGGTACAAATGGTTTGGAACAAAGAATTCTTAAAGTGACGGTAGCAGATCAAAATCAATCGGTTAGTATGGTTTATGGAGTAGATCGTATGCATGATCGATATGGTAACAGAATGATTCATGTTTAGGGAGTTGTTTCTCATATTGTTCAAAATGTAAAGCTCACAAGTCAAGTATGCCTACAAATATTTCTAATGTCCAACTGTTGGAAGCTTAGATTATAGAAGTGAAACGAAAGTAAATTAAAGTAAATCAAAATAGGTTTGAGAAGTTAGCAGATGCGTTGCAATTATTGACGGAAAAATTAACATAAAAAAGTAAAAAATCAACATAATGGGAATAATGAAGGATCTGATGTGACTTGCGCTTAAAAGTTTAGAGAGAGAAATAACATATAGACGCTAGAAAAAGTCAGAAGAGAATGAGGAAGGAAAAATAAATATATTTATACTTGAGTTTGACGATCAATCAAGTAGTATTGAATCTAAGAAGAGTAAAGGAAAAAAAAGAAATATAATATAACGAGGAGATGCCAAAAATGGCAGATTATATGTTGCAGGAATCATTTTTTGTTAAAAAATATTGGAATGAAAACTTTAAAAGAGTTTGATCCATATCGCACAGACACTTATGATGGATAAGGTGATCTTAGGTTCATTTGGAATAATTTGAAAACATGATGATAAGATTTAACGCTGATTAGATCTTACCGTGTTAAATTGCTTAAACTATTTACATAAGGGAACGATTCAAAATTTTGATGAAATTTGGCAAACTGTTAGAAACCATTTTGTTGGAAATAGATCGTATCAAAAGAATTGGGATTCTATAATAATTTTGTAGTAAAAGAGAGGAGAGTAGAGATGTTGAAAAATTATGTTCAAATATTTGTGCGTGAATTGAATGCGCTTGCAACTTATGAATAAGTTGTAGTTGTTGCTCATTTTAAAAGAAGTTTGGGTTTACACGGAATATATATATATATATATAATATAAGGATCTTGTTAGATTTAAGGTCAATACTAGGGGGGATATTCTAGAAAGGGCTGATAAGTTCATTAGGGTTGATAATTCAAAGAGTTCTTCCAAAATTCAAGATTCACAAATTGTGGCGATATATAGAAAAAATGTTGACAAGGTGAAGCATTACGAATTTGTTAATGTTCTTTTGAACAAAACAATGTTTTCTTATTATGATAATCCAACATGAAGGTACACTCCACTAATTGAGACTATTGCAACTATTTTTTTATAAGATAAATAAGAAAGCAAGTTTTAGACTACCTTGAAAAATGGTGACACGTGATAATGGAATGCCTAGCGTGTATCATAATGATCACATAAATTTGACAAATATTTTCAGTTCAGGGATGAAGTGCAAATATTGATTAATAATGAAGAGTTGCTTAAATTTATTAAAAGGAAATATGTAAACAATAATGAAGGAAAAAAGAAAATAGTTGCGTTAAGATATATAGTCGGATAAATTATGGATGACAAAAGAAACTAATGGTTGTTTACTATTATGGAAATGATACTATGTCGGAAACGAGTTCTAGTTCTAGTAAAACATTGAAAGTTAGAGCTTTTTTCCTGGTCACTTCATCATGAAATTCTCCCTACAAATTATCGTGTAGGATTATCGTGTCCTCATTTCACCGTGTCTCTTTACTCCTTACAAATTATTTTTTAATTGTTGTCTAGAACATGTCAAAATTCTTGATGGAACCTTGAGGAAGCCGGTTGTACCACTTTAAAACACTATCCTTGAAGGTTTGAGAAAAAACACGACATATCCTTAAAAGTTTGCAACACAACAGGACTGGTTACATACACAACCAGATTTAACGTAATTACGCAACTTAACAACGCATAATTACGCAACTACACCTGCAAAGTACCAAAAATATCCAAATTTATGTTCTCGAAATCACACTTTTCAAATAATTGTCAAAATATTTACGTTAATATATGAAATAAAATAAGGGAAGTTGCACCTATCATACCCACTCAACTATTCAATTGTCATCTAGTAAACAAGGTTTAATCTATTATCACTTAATACCTAACTCAACTACCTAATTGTCACTTAATACCTAACATTATTTTAATACCCTAACTACCCTTAACCCACTATATAAGCAGAAATTTCTTTTTTCTTTCTTCTTTTCTAGCTTTTAAATATTTGAATTTGTTAGCCGCTCTAACCACTTAACCATACAAACCACCATGAAGCATGACTGAAACCACAATTTTCAGGTGATCGGAGCGTTAGAAGGTCTGTTAAAATCTGTAAGTTTTGTATAAAACCTATTTAACCATTGTTTTCTACGTACATGAACTGATCGCGCGTTATTCGACATTGTTGGAATCTGTTGTTTTTGAGTTTACGTGTTGCTTTTAGGTAATCGTGATTAACTACCGATTTCAAAATTATTTGTTGGATTTTTGAGTTTTAATAGGTGTTATTCTACTGTTTCTGTTCTTAGTAAATCTTGTTCGAGGTTTTCTCTGGTTTTTTTGTTTTTGTTCTAGTGATCTGTGCTTATTTTGTTAGTGTTTGTCGTTAATCCTTGTTTAACTAGTTATATACTCATTTTTAGTGTATTAGATGTTGATTTTGAACGTGAAACATGGGCATTGAACAGTAAATCGTCCCTCGACTATCGTGTTTGGTGGCAGATAGTCCCTTGACTTTCAAATGTCCGTTGACAGTCCCTGGACTATCGCGTTTGGATAAAGTTAGTCCACCAGATCCTCTAATCCATGAGAGGCTGCCACCTGTCACCATAGTCCCCAGATTTTTGTATCACCACTGGTCCCTTGAGTTTAGATCAAACCCAAAATGTAGAAAATTACAGAAAACTAAACTCAAGGGACTAGTGGTGATACAAAAATCTGGGGACTATGGTGACACGTGGCAGCATCTCATGGATCAGAGGATCTAGTGGACTAACTTTATCCAAACGCGATAGTCCAGGGACTGTCAACGGACATTTGAAAGTCAAAGGACTATTTGCCACCAAACGTGATAGTCGAGGGACGATGTACTGTTCAAAGCCGTGAAACATGTGTAGACTATGAGTTTTAGTTGTCCAGGCATTCTGGACAAAAGATGCGAACTGTTTTATGATTTTTGACGTAGAAGATGTGAATTGTGTGATGTATCTAATGAGGAAGATGCTAATTGTGTTACTAATTCTCATAGTTTCATGCGAATTACATGCATCTCTCAGGATATCCTGCGAATTTAGTTTATAAGAGTTGCAAACAACTCTCAGGGAATCCAAGAGTTGTAAACAACTATCAGGAAATCCAAGAGTTGCAAACAACTCTCAGGTACAATTGCGAATTGTTAATATTTTGTCCACGCGTGAGTGTCCTACTTGATTTGCAAACAACTCTCAAGAGAGGATACAGATTGGTTAATTGTAGACTAAAACTGTACACAATTCGCAGCCTATAGTTATACACAACTCGCAGGATAAGATGTAAGTTTCTCAGTGCAGTAATTAATAACTTGCACTGTTTAATAACTAATGGCTTGTGTAGTGCATGATAAGGTATGTCTAAATCATGAGTTTGTATTTTTAAACATGGTCACCAAACCGAAATTGTGCCTTTCACGGAGTTTGAAAGCTTTCAAAGTATCCAATACTATGTGGAGAACACATGTGACGATCTTATTACATGTGACTACCTAATTACCTACTCATGTGGGGATCATAATAATTATTTCTTTAATAACCAAAAATATTTTGTTGGGTTGGTTTTATATCTTGATTTGGAGCGTTTAAAACGGGTTAGTTTTCTCATAGAATAACACGTCTTTGATAAAAGTTCTGGTGATAAGTGTTATGGTGCAAAACATTTTGATGATAAGAGCTCTGGTGGTAAGGGTTCTGGTGTAAAGCGTAAAGAGCATATAATAAGTTTGGGAGAACCATCTCATAATCAACTAGTTAGCGGGGAGAGTAGTAACAGTTTAGTTAATTCTGATCGGAGAAAAAAACAACTTGCTACTGTTGGTTGGGTTGCTGCTATTACAGGAGTGAGTCAAGCTTTTGAAGAAGGTGCTGCAAGTCTCAGGTTATCTTTGTGCAATTTTGCTTTAGAGCATGGTTTTGCTTTCAAATACCTGCACAACACAGCAAACAAGATCACTGCTTATTGTGAAAATAAGCTCACAAGCGGATGCAAATGGAGACTTTATGCATATATTGATTCCAGCACCGGCTTGATGACGATCAAGAAGTATGTTCCGCACCATACTTGCAGTCCCGTTTTCTCCCAGAGGCATAAGAGGCATAGGCATTTGACATTGGATTTGATTGCAAAGGAAATTCAGGATTCTCTCCGGACCTGCCATTCGTTAACAGCCAAAACCATACAATCGACTGTCAAACAAAATTACAGTTTTGACACCTCTTACCATTTGTCAGTGAATGCTTTAGAGAAGGCAAAGAGGGGATTTTTCGGAGATAGTGCAAGTTCTTTTAGTTTACTAAGCGGGTACTTCAAACGATTGAAGAGCCGTGATATTAATACAGACTGTCGGTTGGAGTTATCAGCTGGAAACCACTTCAAGCGTTGTTTTGTAGCATTCGGTTCATCCCTTCAGGGTTTCCATTCATGCCGTCTAATGTTGTTTGTCGATGGAACCCACTTATATGGAAAGTATAAGGTTACCTTGCTTACTGTCGTAGCAAAGGACGAGAACAACGATTAGTTTCATTTAGCTATTTAATCTGAATGATTAGGATGTTTTGTTTGAAATTTGTGAATAGTTTGCATCATATAGTTGCACACAACTCTAAGGGAATCTTGATATTTCAGAATGAATATCATGAGAGGATGCGAATTGGGCAGTAACTTGGTTTGCAGACAACTCTCAGGGGAAGATGCGAATTAGGCTATTGTAGACGTAAAATTGCCAACAATTCACACCTTATGGTTGTACTCAATTCGCAGCCTATATTTGAAAACAACTCTCAGGAAAGCATGCGAATTGTTTACATTTTTGACATGCTTGAGTTTTATTGTATTGTTCATTTGAGGTGCCTTTTTTGAGGACTATTTGTTGTTGCTCTTGGTATACTTAACATTGAAGATTGTGACCATTGGATATGGTTTTTGAGGTGTTTGAAACCACATTTGTTGGAGCGCCAAATCACATTTATTTCAAACCGTCATTCTGGTATCGTTAATGTTGTTTCTGTCTTGTATCCAAACTGCTATCATGCGTACTGTTATTTCCATCTCATGCAGAATTTGAAAGTAAAATTGGAACATACTAACAGAGACTATAAAAGAAGGATGTTGAATTTCTTCTATCGTCTTGCTTATGCTCCCAGTCGAGAGCTTTTTAAGGATATACTAACATATTTTCTATGTGAAGGTGGTGACAGAATGAGTGATTTTTTTGCTAATTTACCCCCATAAAAGTATGCGCATGCTTACGTTAAAGGGAAACAATACGAGTCTATGGCTTTTATTGCGGCTGAATCTTTTAACAATTAGATCAAAAAATATTGCGGCTTACCCGTTGTTGAGTTTATTGATTGTATTAAAGTCTTGCTTACGACTCAAGTTTCATGAATATACAAAAATGGGTTAGCTGGAGTACTAATTTGGTCCCGAGTATGAGAAGAAGCTAAAGCAGAATGTTGACATGTGCCGAACTTGGGTAGTACGTAAGTCGTCTACCGCCATGTTCGAAGTCTTTTCAAATCCGGTGGCTGTTGTTAATCTGTTGGATTTTAAATTTTCTTGTGGATCATGGCAACACGAGTGTTTTCCATGTCCTCGCGCTTTAGCATCAATACAGTATACCGACCAAGATCTCTTTACTATAATAGAGCCCTTCTTTACGGTTAAGAATTACAGGGAAAGTTACTCTTTCAACATACCAGCTATAACTGATTTTGGGGAAGGGCCTAGTGCAAACGATCCTTTGTTTGTTGAAATTCTGCCTCCGAACGTTAAAAGACGCTCTGGAAGGCCTAAAAATAAGTGAATCCCCTCTAGAGGAGAAACCTCAACCAAGCAGTTGAGGTGTGGCCGTTGTTCGAAATCATGTCATAACAGGAGGACTTGTGATGTTCCAGTTTAAAGACAATTCTTGTTGTGGACAATTCTCGTTGGTTACATTGATTTGTAATACTGTTATAGTTGTGGATAACAAACTAAACATTTTTACAGTTGTTTGTTCATTTACACATATATTTTTTGTTTGTATTACAGTAACGGAATGCTAGGTGTTTGGTGAATATGGCTATTTTTCCCAAGTAACTTCAAGGAACATAGGTTCACACAATTCGCATGAAACACCGCGAGTTGCATGCAATTCACATTCACTATTGAGAATATTGTACAATATCTTGATATCATATTGCAAACATCTTTCAGGGATCCCTGTGATTTGTATGCAACTCCCAATAGGATGCGAATTGTATTTTCAAACAAATATCAGGATTTTTAGTTTCTTACAAATCTCATGATTTGCTGCGAATTGTATTGAATAATATTGCCAACAACATCTCAGGTTTTCATGTGAGTTGTTTGAAAATCAAACAGAATGTGAATTGTTTGCATCTCAACCTTTATTAGAATTTTTTGGCAAACCAATCCAAAAGTGTTGCAAAAAACTCTCAAGATATGCTGCGAATTGTATGGAACTCCAACGTATTGCATTTTCAAACAAATATCAGGACTTTTAGTTTCTTACAAATCTCATGATATGCTGCGAAATGTATTTTCAAATAAATATCAGGACTTTTAGTTGTCTCATGATTTGCTGCGAATTGTATGAAATGATGCTAATTGTTCAAATACCAACTGTTCTTTACAAATACCAGGGAATGATGCTAATTGTGCAATGTCAGTTCGAAACTTTTATACATTGCACATTTCTGAAATAAAAAATAAACTCTATACACACCAAAAAATTACAAGGAATATATGTACAAAAAAATCATAATGTCATATAAAAAACCTATATTACTACCAGGAAGAGTTGGTGTCACCATCATTTAGGAAAAAATAAAACATTTCCGCTCTGAAGTCTTTTACCATATCTTTATGGTAAGTCTCCTGCACACATCCTAGTTGGATAATATCTCTAGCGTATTGACAGGCGAAAATACCATAGTCAAGAGTGCCAAGTTTTTGGTAAGAAATTTTTCTGTTATTTCTCACCTTCCACCCTGTCTTTGAAGTATGTATGTATTCTATATCCAGTAAATACTTAAAAATACTTAATCTGGTTAAAATAATTCGTGTTAGAAATCAGCACAAATACTTATACTTTGGATGTCAAACAAATTACAACTTATATTGATAATTATTTGGCAAACCAGTCCAAAAGTGTTGCAAACAACTCTCAGGATATGCTGCGAATTGTATGAAACAAAAACGTATTACATTTTCAAATAAATCTGAGGACGTTTAGTTGCAAACAATTCTCAGGATAACATGGGAAAAGTTTTCATTTAAATACAAATGACCTGGGTACAGTTCGTATGATATCCTGAGCATTGTTTTTAAAATGTGTTTAACAGTAATTGTAGCAGTTAGGAGTTTTACCAACTGTGTCCGTGTCTTTATTGTGTAGTCCGTTGCTTTGAGTTTAGAAAAAAGTGGGTTGTAGTTTTTTGCCTTCCTGGCATTTATATCAATGACGAGCAACGTCCAATGGTTTACTTGGTCCTACTTCTTTCTGCATATTGGAATGAGGATGAGATTGTAGTTTGTAGGTGCTTTGCTAAAAACATTGTCGACTAAATTTGTTACTTCCCAGCCTAATTCCATATTATGCTGCATTCAAGAAAGAGTACATTACAACGAGAACATGCGAGGAACTTTGAAATTTACCGTAGCTAAACTTACCGTAGTCATGCCCAAAATCAGTATGCAGTCATATTTCACTCCTGGAACAGCTTTGCATGGAACTTTGAAATTTACTTCTTCGAGCATCTTTCGAATCCAAGCGTCCACAACCTATGAAACGACTTGTTTGTTTACTTCAAATATACGAGACTTGTTTGAAACATTCAAGAGAGTTGGTTGAAAATTCGATACCTTTACGTCTAGCTCTAGTTCAAAAGGTAGCGCCAACACATGATTCATTTGCACACTAATTCTCTAGGAAAATTTGGACGATAGTAGATTCCATACTACTGGATCGATGAAGTATTCAGTGTCTTTAATTATCTGTATTTTATGATATTCACCGACATCGATACGGTCACCTGTCTGTGTTTTCTTTAGCCAATCGATGAATGTTACTTTTGGCGGTGGACATTCTGTTATAATTATCTCTTCCTCTTCATCTGCCTCTGGATGTTGTGTTGGTGTCAGTAGGATTAAAAGTAGGCTCCTCTATCTCTTTACTTGACTTGAGCTTATAAAATAACAAAAATTAAAAAAAAAAGTGTGTCAGACATAATAATATTAACTTCCCCAAACAAGTTGCATGATAACATGCGATTTGTTTGAATTCTAATTAAATATAATACAGGACAACTACCAGGATACCATGGGATTTGTTCGAGTTTCCAATAAAATGAAATGTTGAAAAATTTGCAGGCTATCCTGATATTTGTTTATAGCTCGTAATATACATTCACACAAGTCTCATGATATTCTGCAAAATCATTTACAATTTCCCTTACCACACGATTAGCGATAACTAATGTCGTTGACTGGTTGGGCATAATCTCTTGATCGTGTCGGCAAAAATCATTTATGCCATCCTCCGATATATTCTCCAAATACAGTTGCATTACGCCATCGAACTCAACATTATCAATTTCATTTAAAAATGTTTGTGAAACTTGAGTGTAAATACCATCAATGGAAGCATCATGTAAACATACTGTGTTATCGTTCGACTCTGGAGCTTGCGGTTGATTCAGTACTGGTACTATAATTTCAACTTGGCTTAGCAATTCTGACTTTGCGTAGGCCATTGTTGGTCTTTGAGGTACATCTCCGTCTCAGTTTTGGTCTTCTAACGATGCTTCTCCCTGGCTAAGTAGTTCCGGCTTCTCACATGGATTGACAGATTCTGACTTTTCCGGTGCTATGTCTTGTGTTAGCCTTTCTCTCTTTGCCAAGGCTATGTGTTGTTGTTATTATTCTTGATTCTATTGTTCTTGTTTTTCTTATGTGTGTTGTTGTTGTTGTTGTTCTTGTTGTTGTTGTTGTTGTTGTTGTTGCTCACCTTGATTTTGTTGTTCTTTTTGTGGGTGTTGTCTGTAAGGCTGCTGTTTCATACAAAATTCAAAACAAAAAGGTGGAGGGGTTAAGTATACTACAGTCTGAGTTGCAAACAAGTCACATGCTAACCTGAGAGTTGTTTGAGATCAGAATATCAAACAAATCGCATGCTAACCTAAGAGTTGTTTGAGATCAGAATATCAAATAACTCGCATGCTACCATGCAATCTGTGTGATACCCAAATAAATAGAATATATAACAAGTCTCAGGATATCCTGAGAATTGTTTGTACTACACAACAGTCCTGAGATTTGTTTGAAAGTTATCCTAATTCGAGTTGTTTGAATATGTATACAACGAGAAAACCCCTGGTTGTTTTAAATACATACACTGATTTTGTTTGAATATGTATACAACAATAAACATTAGTAGAGAGACAATTTCATCACAACAATATATTAAGATATTTGAATCTTAGTGTACTTTCGATCCACTTACATCTTTACGGCTATCTGCATCTGTACGTCCAGATTCTTCCGCTGCCACTACCTTCTCACGAGCTTCTACCTCCTTAGCTCTATTTTCTTGGCATCCTACCTTCTCTGCTATGTGAAGTACGAGCTGTCGGTCATTTGCAAGAGACTCGTGTCTTTCTTTCTGCTTTGGAGGACTCAGAACTGTCGCTGCCTCATGTGTAGGAGAAGACTTGTATGTCTTTCTCTCCATGGTGTCCGTCTCTATGGATATAAATAACTCTTCATGTCTTTTACCAGATGGTACCGGTACAGGTGAATGGTTCCCATCATTATCTTTCTCTTCCGGTAGTACTCCATCATGCTTTTCAGCATCCTGCATTTTCCCGGCCTGATTCGGGTACTTATCCGGAATTTCAACTTACACAAATGCTTGAAATTCAGTGGACGCTGCTTCAGGTGGCAATGCTGGTAGCCTAGGTCCCTTCCAAATTTCAGGGCTTCCAATCTGGCAAATTGGCTGATAGAGAGCATTGCGGAGTTATTGTTCTTTAAGCTCCGCTATATTCAATTTTAATTCTTCCAGCTGAAAAAGTAATAGCAGACGTATTATAATATATTCTGTGATGATTAAAGTGATTAAATCTATGTTTGTGTAAGGCTCAGTTTCATAGTTAGTTCTTTCGCTTATTTGTCTATCTTCCGCTGCTACTTGTTCTTATCGGTGTACGTCTTCAAACGCTTCGATGTACCTACAGTTCCAGACTTCTTTGGAGTAGCCTCTTTGCGTTTGAGGACAAAATTACCGATCGTGTCACTCATACTAGTGGTGCCCTCGTCCTCGGGCTCTTGCTGGGATGGGCCGATCGGTGTTTGTGGAATCACTAGCCGAGGGACCGTTTGTGGTTGGGGTCTGACTGATATCACCTGATTGGATTCTTCTGATCCTGTGATGCCCGTTTCCTTGATTTTGGGGCTGCGCTTTTCTTCCTTTTTTTGGTCTTTCTTCTGGTGAAATCGATTCCGTATCTGCATCTCCACTACCTATTGCTCCTCTGAATGTTTTGCTTTCAGCCTCAATAAGACATAGTGGACCTTCCAAAACCTACCAAGGGAGGAACATGAAAGTAAATAGCTGCACACGGTTTGTTTGAAAAATATCAGGATATAGACTGACTGTTTTTTGTAAACAGTTCGCATGATATCCTGATAATTATTTAAAACTCTATCAGCTTGGAGTTGCAAACAACTCTCAGGATACCATGTGAATTTTTTTCAACTCCATCACCTATTAGGTTTCCAACATCTCTCAGGTTTCCCTGAGCATTTTTTTCAAATTATTGGTTGCGAATTGTTTGATACATTGATTTAATATAATACAAACAAAAATCAGGATAGGCTGCGAACTATTTGATATCCCAATTCAATACCTGTATAGATCATGCTTCATCATCTTCCAGCAGAGGCAGTCTTAAAAGCAGCGACACGGTCGATGATAGGCACTCTAATCCCCACCATTTGAAAAACCTTGGGATCAAGGTAGGCTTTACGACCTCTACCTTGATTTTTGAGTGCTCCATGATGAAGGGATGCATCGGGACAAGTATTATCATCAAGATGCTCTGTATATAACTAATATTTATATTGAGTAAATCAATCTTACAATTAGAAGGGCGACGCAGCCGACGACTCTATCAGGTTTTTGGATAGCTAAGAAACTCCTCATAGACTGGAGAAACTTGAACGTTATTGATCCAGACCAGTCGTAATCATTTATTCTGCGGTGGTCTTCAACAAAATGAAGCATACTCCAACCCAAGATATCTCCAGATACCGAGTAGAATAGGATTGAGCACAAAAAACGGTATCAACAGCCGTGCAACATCTTCGAACTCATGCTCCCCTTCTTCGCTTATGGCTCTTTCTATACCTGCCTGTAAAACCCATGACAACATGCTATGTTAGTAAAATACAACATCCTGCTTATAAGATGAAGTCCATTTACAGGTACCTTTAAAATGACGTTCGTTATGGTTTTAGTATTCGTCGATCCTATCTTCCTCGATGTTTCACCCATAAATTATTTCTTCATCATCCTTGATTCGTTCTCCTTGCCGTTTACGTATCTGCTATGGAATGCTCCGGCTTTTGTTAACAGTATTTCCTCTGTGCCGTGCTTCAGCCCGAATATGACCTTCATATCGTCCGTCGTTAGCTTCACAAGGTGTCTTCATCGATGGAGAACCTCTCCACAACATACTGAATGATCGAATAAATTTTTTTCTTCGGCAGCTCTGCCACATTCCATAGGTCGAACATCGTTTTCAAAAGCGTGTAGAAGGGTGTGTTTCTTGCAGCTTCGATGTGGGCACGGGTAATACGGTTCTCTTTCAACAGTTTGAGAAGGTTCACCAATCCTGGCCTGTAATAGCTTGGTTTTGTTGTCATACTTCCTGCACAAACTCAAATCATCATTTGCATGCGAATTGGTCCCACAAAGGGACTCTATCAGCTTATAGTCTCACACAACTCGCATGAAAAGCTGCGAATCGTCCAAGGATCTATCACTCTATATTTGCAAACAATTCGCAGGCTAGCTTGCGAGCTGTTTGCAAATATAAGCTGCGAACTGTATGGTATATATATGCAATCAAGATGCGAATTGCTTTGAACTATAAACAGCGATGAAGCTGCAAATTGTTTGCATTCCTACGCGATGAAGATGCGAACTGTACTACAACGCACATGTACAGGCTGCGAACTTTTCTATTTTTTACATACACGTTGCAGAGATCTGGGAAATATCGAAAGAACACCAAAATCAACAAACAAACACCTAACGCACATCTAACATACATCACAACTCTCAGGAAGGTATTAACGTTACATGCAACCTAACAAACCCTTGGGTTTGACGATAAAACCAAAAACTAACATACCAACTGTCATAAGTAAATACTTGATTCCGGTAAAATAAGCAAAATCGATCGTCAAACAACAGAAACAAGTGGTTTGAAGTCATCAAAAACGCAAAAAAGAGACATTTTCCACGAGAATGTTGTACCTGGTTACTGTAAAACACTGTTGCTTCACCGGCCGACGACCACTTGACGACAACTTGTCGAACGGAAATCGGTTACTCGCTTGACGGAGTACAAGACGGTGACCAGTCCAATTCCGGTGAAGGTGCGAAGAACGACTGATTTCTGAGAGAAGCTGGAAAGGTTTGTGGTTGGAGAGAAAGTGTCTACAAAGTCGAACGGTTTCTGGTGGTTTCTAAAATAAAATGGGTTTGCGTTGGTTTAGGATGCTGAAAAGGGGAAAAAAGTGGGGTTGAAGTGAAAAATGAGTATATATAGTTGGGAGGTAATTTTGTCCAAAATTTATATGGAGATACTAAGTAACACTATCCAAAATCTGAGTACTAGTGGGTAATTACATAGTTGAGTAAGTATTTACTAGTACTTTTTTTCATAAAATAATTAGCAAATCATATAAATCATTAAACAACCATACAATAATTCGACATAAACAAAATAACGAAATGAAAAAAAATAAAAAACCACCCCGAATGATAAACGATTGGTATTATAAAAACTAAAATAATTGACCAAACGGAAAAAAAAAATAACACATAGGAGAAGAATTTGATAGAATAATTTTTTTTTGGAATCCAATAAAAAATAAAAGAATATAAAACAATAATAACAAAACAAATGTATAATTGATAACTAAAAAATTTAAACGATTTTTTGTATTCTCTAAACCTATATAATCATCTATATTCTATCGAATTTTAATAAACAAATTTGATGTTTTTTTTTTTTTTTTTTGGTGAAAGAAATTTGATGTTAAATAATTCATAAATTATTTATCATAATATAATTGCACCCGAATAGTAGTGTGAAATATGATTGAAAATCGTAAAAAACTGACTTTAGAAAGCTATTGAAACCAGAAAGTTCCAAGTGATAACTATTACAATTACACCACCAAAAATTTAAACTAAAAAAATAATGTAATTTTTTTGAATCGCTGAATTTTAAATAAAAAATCTGAGCTGAAATTCACTTTAAAACGCAAATCCGTTTTTTAGTTTTGTGTCCGTCTGGTTTTATCCGGTTCACACTTGCCCGATTCACAGATTCAGGCCGCGTATACTTTACTTCACCCATTTACCCATCGTACAATTTTCTAAAATATAAATAAGAAGTATAAGTAAAATAAATAAATAAATAAAAAGAATTCAAAAATTAATTAGGGCTACATGTTTGGATTCTACACCCAAATCAGAATCTCTCGTGTACAAACAACAAAATAAAATTGGGCTATGCTAAATTGAGATATGTTTTCTGTATAGCGAGACTCGGTTATAGTGAGATCCGGCATGGTTATAACGAGATCCCATTATTTACAAAATTGCCATTCATATAAATAGCAAAAACTCAAAATATGTTCATCTTCCAAACCCTAACTCTCTCTAGCCTTCTAAAACCCACGTTTTTTTAAGCGTTTTTTTTTTCAAATCCAACGCCAGGAAGCTGTTAAAGTAAGCATTCTATACTTGTTGATGCAATTTTTTTTCATTTTCCATGTTTTTTTAGAGATATTTAGAGTTTAACATTCGGGTAGAAAAATCGAATTTTTCTGTATTTAGAGTTGTTTTGTTCGATTTAAATTGCATGTATGTTGTTAGTTAGGATATTAGGATTATTTAGGGGTGTTTGTTTCAGGATTTTGGGTTGATTGGGGCAGATTTGGGATCGAGGGTAAGAAAACAGGCTGCTGGGCATTTCCACGCAATAACATGCGTGGAAATGCCAAATCCACGCAAAAAATTGTGTGGATTTGCCAAATCCACGATTTTATGTCCCTTTTCCATTTTTTTATTTCCAATTCGTCTAATTACTCATTTTTGTCTTGTGTAGGATGCCTCTGCGTCCACGTCCTCCCGTTACTGATACAGATTATGACTCGGCTCACGAGACGGAGGAGCTCGCACGTGCTGAGACGTCTCGGAGCGTCCGCGTCCGCGTTAGAAGGACCTTACAGGTCGCCGACCGCCCTGTCCAGCGTCGCATATCTACGGACCAGCGCTTCCGTAGATATAATTCTCACGTCGTAGACCTATACTCTACTTTCCATGCCTACAAAGAGCATGAGGCTTATAGCGTCTTCAAATGCGATGTAAGTTTTTTAGTTTTAATTTACTTTTTAAAGTTATTATTATTAGAGACAATTTGGTATGTGCTACAGTTATAGGTTTATTTATTGTCCATTGCATTCGATTGGTTATCCGTTTGGTTTTAACACTGTCTACTGCATTGGATCTATTATTGGTTTGTGTTATAAATTTTATTTCTTAGAAAATTTATTAGTTTAGGTTAGAATGAATTTATATGTTATTAATTTATTCGTTATTGGTTTATCTTAGATGTTTTATTCATTATTCGATTTATTCGTTATAGGTGTACTTATATGTTATACGTGTGATTTAAATTATTGGTTATTGGTTTATCTTAGTTGTTATACTGCATATATATTGAACATGTTGGTTATTGGTTTATCTTAAATGTTAGATTGCATATATGTTTATATATATTGTATGTTTTTAATGCAGCCCTAGGTACAGTTGCGCTGTTATGCCATGTACCATACTCATCGTGCCTGGGACTTGAGAGTCCGCCAGAAACGGATACGTGAGCAGGTTATGACCACGTGTTTCGGGCCCATTGTTGACGCCTTGGGTAAGTGGTCTACTAATGTCCATTTGATTGAGGCATTTTTGGAGAGATGGCATCCCGAGACGAACACGTTCCATTTCTCTTTCGGGGAGATGACCGTCACCCTGGATGATGTCCATATGATCACATGACTCTCAGTTGTGGGTGTCAACTGTGAGATACACGAGTACCCTACTGCTGATGAGCGTACTGCGGCATACGCTCACTTACTTGGGTGCAACGTTAGGGAGCTTGAGGCGGAGATTAAGGAGAACAAGGGTGGTGGTAAGAGGCATGTTCGCCTTGCGTGGCTGAAGAGGAGATTCTGCACTGATCAGTATTACGACGATGATATCACTGATGCGGATGCCCGCCGAGCTACCAGGGGATACTTGTTGCACTTCTTTGGCTGTACCATTTTGGCCAACAAGTCGGGCAACAACATTAGCCTCGACTACTTACAGTTTATAGATGATTACAGTAGCTCGGGGAGGTATAGCTGGGGACAGATGATACTCGCGCAGCTCTACTACCAGCTAGGCAGAGGTTGTCTACACATTACTTCGGGTATTTCTGGATTTTTGGCCTTGTTAGAGACGTGGATTTACGACCATTTCCAGTCGTTTTCAGTTTATCAGTACCCGAGGTATAGTATCGTGGATCCTACTTTGTGCTTGCATGCGCCTCCGAAGTTTCGAAAAAGCCAGGAGGCTCGAGACGGTGTTCGAGATCACCTAGCTACCTTCACCGAGCACAGTGTAAGTTATAATCAGTTTCATTTCAATTATTGTATATATAATATAAGTTGCTAATGATAAATGGTTTGTTAATATTTTGCAGGTATCATTCATGCCGTATAGGACCATGCGGGATCCTCGAGGTCAAGCTGATATAACTTGGATAGATGCGACGCTGAAGGCGTCGGACATTGTCGAGGCGTACTATCCGCTCCGGGTGGCTAGACAGTTGGGTCGCATCCAGCAGGTAATATTTTGCTACTCAAAATATTAATATTGTTTGTATTGCGCATGTGTCCTACATAGTTTAGATATTTTTTTGAAATACAGGTTCCTGGTTCATTGCGTCCTATTCTTACCGGTTCTAGTAGGGTTCGTCGTGCGAACACCCTCTACCTCTAGGATGAATTCACTTGGGACAACTGGGAGTCACACTATATTCACCCGAGTCTGAAGGGTGCAGAGTTTATTCCTGGTCAGGAGGATGGTACCACTTTGATATACTCTTCATGGGTTACGAAGAACTTGTGGTACATTATATCTGATCCAGAGGCTTACCGAGATGATGTAGAGATAGGGGTGAACCCTTCACCACACACACATGCCACCACACTGCACGATCTGACTTCGCGCATACTGGATATAGAGGCGTACGACCGTAGCCACCCCGACATTAGTGTGGAGGACCTTCGGGACCCTTTGGAGAAGATATACCGTATAGCTCACGAGTACAGAGATTGATTATCATTTATGTCTTTTGTGTTGACTTTATATGTGTTGTTTACTTTTGACCGGTTTAATTTTTGTGATATGGTATTCGGTCGTTGTTTAATTATGTGTTACGTTAGTTTGTTACATTTCAGTGATATAACTTTCAAATGTTTGTTCAAACGCCAACTTTAAAATAAGCATCATAATGCAAAACAAATGCAACATAAACTCAAACTTAAACCCGAATGATTGTGCGACACCTAATATTGACACTTTCAAATGTTTATACCACTTTTTGTATCAAGTATAAACAATTCTAAGATAAGGATAACGTAATCCATGTTGACGAATGATTGTGCAACACCTAATATTAACAAAAGTACACAAATGTTGTAGTGCAATAATAAGGGTTTCATTATAGCGTAACTTCCATTATCAGGTGTCTCGCTATAACGAGACACCTACAAAAATTGCCGCCAAAAACACCCGCGTTTAATGCACTTCCCGCCCAAACATCCACGAGTATATAACATGATGCTTGGAACTCCTCAAACATAAACAGTGCAATAATGGAGTTTACCCCTCATGAAGACTACCATTTGCTTGAGGCAGTGAAACTTTCCCTGCGTGAGTTGGGTGAAGATAGTGGCGATGCGTTTTTCGACCTAGTCTTGTGTAAGATGTACTATAACTACGGCCGTTTAGGAACGGAAGGTTTTGTTGTGCGTAACCGTGAACAAATCAAGCGAAGGTACATTTTTTGCAAACCAATGGATCGTTTGTTGTTTCTACCATTTAAAATTAAGCAAGAAGCAGTCGCCGTATGGAACATGACGGTGGTAGACTACATCACTAGGGATATGGTAATGTATCTTCAGAATAGGATTACTGAAAGGGAAGAGGGGACTGACTCTGACGATAACTTGGGATATGACTTCGACTAATGGGCATTACGTTATGTTTTTAATTGTTTGCATCTCGGAGTTTTTGTACTCTTTGTTTAAGTTAATGTGTGAACTTGTTGTATTTTACATTTACCATGTACTAGTGTTTCTTCTTTGAATGCCCATTTTATTTTGTTCCCATTTTTATGTGTCCAATGTATTATTTTCTATTTCAGATACTTTTTCCTTCGCGTTTGATATTATAATACTTTTCCCCCTTAACCACCGCGCGGGAAAAACAAATGAACCGAATGTTCCCGCCTCAAATACAAATGGACCATTGTTTTAAGTTATAACAATGGGTGATTAAGGAGTTTTAGCTGTCATTGTTTTTAAGATGAACATCCAAACATAAAACATCCCAAGGTTTACGTGTATTTGTACAGGCACACGTTTTCTAGTGCCGAAAAACGTTCTGTTCAGAAAAAAGGGGTTTCAGGTTAGTTTTGATTTTTTTTAGCGCGTACATAGTTACCGATGGTCTTAAAACATAGTTTTAACAACATTTGAGGTCGTGTATCCAAAAAAAATTACCTTCAAGCAAAATTCATAGCAAATGGGGGTACCTATTAAGGCCTGTATTTGAGAAAGGTTCTATTTTGAAAATAAAATACGTTGATTCTAAAAACATAAATAAATTTGCACATCTTCAGATTATACTTTGGATAAAACAAAATACACATAAAAAATAAATAAGATTCGTAATCAGTACCAACCAAAACAATAGTAGTCGGAGGTAGTGAAATGTGTTTCGAAAGGATTAAAAAAAACAAGTAACACAAAATATAAAAATACAACATCGCATTATGCATCCCCGGTCAAATCGTAGAAATCATCATCCCCATCGTGTAATGTTGGAGGTTGTGCTGGTTTAATTTGGTGATACTTTTTGAGACGTTCGCCTATTGGTATGGCCCAATTTGTAACTTCAGCGCAAGTGCGGAACGCAAACCACGTTGGGTATATATCCGGAAACGGTCCGTCTAATACAATCTGAAAATTTCAATTATATAGAAACATTAAATACGCCACGGATTTTTTGATAAAATGAAAACTAATATCAAGAACGTACTAGTTTACTTACTTTCACGAAATGATTACCGTGTATGAAACCAATTCCAACTTCGACAATAAGACATAATCTTGGAGGCACAGCACGCAAAGGAAGATACGTGTATGATAGTTGTAGAGAGACATAGTATACTATACATTGATACCGGGAGGCTATCACCAACCCAAAGTCGGGTAATGTCATCCAGTGCCTAGTTCCGCTCTCGTACATTTTGAAACAATCCAATCTCCGCAATAGATTGTCAACACGTTGTGCACCATCAAAAACCCTTAAGATCACGTTGACTTGAAAGTTCATACATCAAATCCCTTCTCACTGCCTCCCATGCGTCCGCATTGCCTTTAATCGTCAAATCTACTGCCCTAAATCCACAATTACCGTCCGAAGCAACGTTTTCAACGCTACTTATGTAGTTGTGCAAGTACTCGGGAAAACAACTCTCGTAGGCGCTCAATCCTTTTTCTTTATTCGATTTTCTAGATCGAGTCTCCTTCTCCTTTTTCGGTGGCGCTTTAGCTTTGGACTTGGATTTGCGTACTAAAAATGCCTTAACCGCCGACGCGGCCGTGCTACCTATCGTGCCGGGAGTACTAGCGCCTAAACTATCGTATTCCCACTCGCATGTGTTCCGTGTAGTTGAATTTTTGGGACCGGCTTTTTTCCGACCTTTCGTGAGAACCGGTTCCTTAGGTTCCAAAACATGGCCTCTAGCGGGATCTAGGATTTGCATCATCCTATTTATTATGTGATCTTGCACTTGTGGACCGTAACCGCGTATGGTACTATCAATTAATGATAGCTTTCTTGTAAGCTCATCTTCGGTACCAAAGTTTTCCCTAGGCTTGATCGCTAAAGTACTCCAATAAACATCACATTCACTCGTTTGAATCGACCTACCTTCTTTCGCGATCATAGCACACTCACACGCACAAGGAAAATTGTGTGTTGTCCTAATTACACAACCACACTTTGCGGGAGTGAACCACAAATCCCCGGCCTTTCTAATAGTTTCTTATAATATTTGAATCCCCGTACATGAAAGTTTACCTTTGATGTCGCGAAAGATAGCTTCCCTAGATTCTTGTCTAGGACGAAACAAACTTCGTTCGAACGTTTCGAAGATGGTAGAGTGTTGAATGCGAAGCAACGCATGAACTTTATCCCAAAATTGCTCAAACGTGCATAGGCTTGTGCCGATTGCCCGTTTTAGACTAGAGTGAGCACTCTCCGCCCTAAACCATAAACTTAAATTTTACAAGTCTAACAACTAATTAAATATAGTAATGTATACATATGATAATATAACTCACGGGTTGCTAGTGTGGTTGCCCAAATGTTTAATCTTGTTAGTGTAGACATTAAGGAATTTGTGTCCGTAAGGGTCTATCCATTGTTTCATCAAGTACTCGAGAACCTTAGGACAATATGCGTAGGCTTGGTGCAAGTCGGAGAGGTTTTTGTTATACTCTTCGATCGT
Organism: Limnanthes douglasii subsp. nivea; assembly: GCA_036936605.1. Lineage (NCBI taxonomy): Eukaryota > Viridiplantae > Streptophyta > Magnoliopsida > Brassicales > Limnanthaceae > Limnanthes > Limnanthes douglasii. Next base: position 195,087,895 of record JAUPFV010000004.1, on the reverse strand, counting down.
CGCCGAATGTTGAACCGCGACATAAAATTCTAAGAACTCCTCCCCCATGTCCGCTTTGGGCAAAACTTTCTTAGAGTATGAGCTAATGTTCCTATTTATATGCCAAGTGCATAACATATAAGTTGCATCCGGGAATACCTTATCGATAGCGTTCATTAAAGCCAACTCCCTATCCGTGACGATAATATTTGGTAATGCGCACATGTTGTTCACCATCACTCTCCTTAGAACGCTCATTGCCCACGTGTAGTTCTCTTCTTTCTCCGAGCTCATAAAAACAAAAGCTATACAAAAGGTCTTTTTCGTCGAAGTTTGCACTTGAGGAAAAGTGCGCAACAAATCGATGCTCGTGGGATGTGCGAAAAACAATTCTAGGATTTCGTCGGTTTCTTTGTTTGTGCGCTCCCAAACATAGTACTCGTGCTCCTTTAACTTACCAAACAAGTATTGCATTTGGGATTTGCCCGCTTTATCAACCAATTGGTGCTTGTGCCGCATGTTGTAGATGGTACGCATATTAGATACATTTTCCGGATCTCTTAACTTGATTCCACGGTATATATCTCTTGGCCGAGAGCCGATTGTTGTGAGTTTACGAACATACTCATCCTCTTCCGCTTTTAACCTCGCGGCCCGTGAATGACCATCCAAATGCAAGAAGGGTTGGTGGTTGTGTTTTCCAATTATAACTACCAATTTCCAATAGCCGGGTGCTTCTAACACCGGATTGCCCCCAAGCATGAACGGACATCCGCATTTTTTGGATGAACAATCTCGTCGTTTCTTCACAATCCCCGGTTTAGGCCTCGGCTTGTAAACACCGTGCCTCTCGCACTTGAAATATAACCGCGGTGTTTTACCGTTTTTACTACCATCGTCATCTTTATCTACCACGACAATAAATCCTATACTCTTGCTCTTTTTATCAACCCATTCGATCAATTCCGCCTTGGTGTAGAAATTATCCGTCCTAAATATTTGACTATAATCCGCCATGTTACATGGTGCTTCCGCTGGTTCCTACACAAACACAAACATGTATTTACAAGTCAAATAATAAAACCCAATATTCAACCAAAAAAGACATGTAAAACCAAGACAAACCCAATATTCGCATGAAAATGCATAGATTTGGCAAAATCTTGGCATGAAAATGCTTAGATTTGGCCAAATCTTCGCATTTTCATGCCAAGATTTTGCCAAATCTTCGCATTTTCATGCCAAGATTTTGCCAAATCTTCGCATGATGTGTCATCTTCCACGCGTGTTCTTGCGTGGAAGTGTACATCGGAAGGCACGAAAATGTCAAAATTTGTTATGTGCATAAAAAAGCTAATTTTTACCTCTGCTACACTCTCCATGTGGTCAGTAAGCGGCGGCTCCTCCGACGAAAGGAAATCATCAACGTTGCAGCTCCAATCGTCATTATAGTCGCTTAAATTCATGCTTCGATTAATTGGGTTTAACTTTTAATAATTAATGTTTATTAAATATTTGGGTGGGAGTTTGAAATGTGTAAAGTTTGTGTTTTTTTTTTGAATTTTGGAGAAAGAAGTGGTAGGAAAGAGAGGAGGAAAAGAAGAGAATGGGTAGTTGGAAAAAATTATGGTTTTTATATGTGGAGGCATTTTGGTAATTTCACGTTTTTAGAAAAAATTAGAATTTGAGGTTTCACTACAAAGAAAATGGGTCTCATTTTAGCCGTGCCCAATAAAATATTGAACATTGAATCTTAGAGGACAAATGTTAAAGAAAGAACGTCTTTCTTATCTATTACACTCTCCTTCTCCTATTACTGGTTTCTTTTATCGTATATCTCCTTACAGACTCCATTAATGGTGAGCTAACACTAATTTTATCAACCCATCGCATCACATTCAGCGTCTTCAATCCGAATCCCATACTTAGCATAGCACAAAAAAACAAAGAACAACACCCAAATACCCAATCTCTAACTCCAATTTTGAACTTTTGAATACAAACCAGACCAGTCAGTACTAAACCCAAAACCATATGAAAGGCATCAATCTTTATCTCTATCCGATACCATAAACACAATCCACACAACCCTAAAAACGCCCAAACCATTACAATCTTCTTCCCTTTCCTTCTCCATTTATCAAATCCTCCCCCCAAACCTCTTCCAAACCCTAGCCCTCCTCCATATCCATTGCTAAGCTCACTAATGAAGACATCCAACGGCTGTGGTAAAAGCTTGAGATTCGACGCGCATAGGTAGAGAAAATTGATTATGAATCGAGTTGATCGTTGAGACCCAGATGGATTTGGTTTCTTTCTTGCACATAAAACCACATTTCGGATCTGAGTTTGGCTTGAAACTGAAAGAAAATGATGAAAGTTTGAAGATTTTGTTGCCAATGTGGCCCCGTGAGGATAAATGGTTGATCTAGCAACTGAGATTGAGATAAAAAATTGATTCGAGACACCAATTAGAGATTTCGATTGAATGGTTACGGAGCTTTGCATTTTAGTCGGCTTTCTTGTTCTTGTTAACACTACGAAGTGACCGTTATATAGAAGAGGTGTGAAAATGGTGGACGGTTGAGGGATTATTTAGTCATTATGCAGAGAAGGGTAATTATGTAAATTTAGGTGGAGACATGGTTGTCTTTACTTAACAATATGTTCTTTTTTTTAGAGGATCCATTCCATCGTCTTAAAACAAAAACGGTACGCACACCACACGGATCCAGACGAACAACCAACCTCCGGTGAAGATGAACCCGGAAGAGATCAACCCTACGCCATCATCGGAATTCAATCCCTGTCCGATATGCCTCTCACCTATCACTCAAGACTCCTATCTCGATGCTTGTTTTCGTGAGTCCTCTCTCCATTAAAAACTTTGATTTTTTTTTTTCCTTTTGCGTTTTTTATTCAATTTTGTGACCTGGGTCTGTTTGATTACTTGATCAATATCTGAAATTTGGATACGTTGTTTGTATTTGGCGAAGAACTCTTAATTTAATAGTGAGATTTTTGATCTCCTGTTCACTAGGCTCTATTTAGGTTTCCGGAAGATGGAATTTTTCTAATCAAGCTATCATATCTATTTTTTTCAAGATGATAAGCTATAATAGAAGTAATTAAGGTCCATTGATAATGTAGATTTTACTTGTTGATAAGCTCATCTATTGAGGATTTTGTTTGTTCTCTGGTTATGAATGATATTTTCTTAATATCTTTTGCAGACAAGTTTTGTTACAATTGCATTCTACATTGGGCTAAAGTGGTAGCAAGCAAGCGTTCTACCAAAACTTCATCTATAACTTGTCCTTTGTGTAAGGTCTGTTTCTTTTTATAAATTGAGAGGCACTCGATAAATCTTGGTGGCTTTCAGAGAAAACAATTTATGATGGAAAACCAACACATGAGTGAAAGTAACTAGATAATACTATTGTTTGTTTGTATCATTTTCCGGTTCTCCATAGACACAGCAAAGAGAATAACCATATTAAAGTTTTCCCTTGTATTCTTTGTACAACAAACAAAAACTCTAAATTCCTTCTTATCCTTGTATTAAAATCAGTTAAACTTATACTTGTCGAAAGCTATAATGTCATAGCAGATGGTACTATCATCTCACAGCCTTTGTCATCAGATTCCATAATAATTCTCGAATGTGTTTTGATATATATGATCTTTATACTTGGTTTTCAATTGTACGTTCGTTTTGTAGAAAGAAGATTCAATACTTAAAGTCGATCGCTGATAATGGTTATATTCTCCGGTAACCTTTGCAGACAGAGAACTTGTCAATCATCCATGGCTGTGATGGTATATCTTTTCAACGTCATTATGTTGATCATATGCTTGGGGACAGGTATCGTAGGCATCAACTCTTTCTTCTACTGTTTTTAATGTTTGATACTTTACATAGCTTTGATCTCTTGCAGTTTCGTTCTTTCGAAAGCACACAAATTTAGATTACAATGTTACTATACAGAACCCGGTAACTTTCTAATTTTTTTTTTTATCTATGTTTCAATGTTTGCTACCTGAAGCTGTATAAATCTTATGCCCTAACATACACATGTGATTTTGGGTGTCCTTAATTCAGGTATACTAAATGACATTATTGATGTGATGCGATATTGGAAACGTAAGCATTTTCGGTCCGATCAGCGGCTTCAAATCTGGTTAAGAAGAGAAGTTCAAGCTCTTATTCAGGTTAGTGCTGTCAGCCGCCATTTTGTTTTCTTTTCTCGTGCAACTTTTCTTGCTTGAATTCGCAAACTTAGAAACATTAATCTGTGCTTTTAGTAAGAAGAGAAATATAAGCCTTTTTAACTGTGAAATTTGCTTACTTAATAGTAGTTTTAATAGGAGCTAAAACAATAATATGAAAAAAAGATCTCCTTGGTGTTAACTAGATGGTAAGAACATATAAGCTTGGATCTCAGATTTGTTACATTTTGGATCCCAGTAATTGTTGCTTGGTTTTGTTGACCCCTGTCTATCAATTTGATTCAGTTAATTTGACACACTTGCTTTCTGGGGTGGGAACCATAAGCGTTTTAAAATTATTTGGTTATCACTAAACTATAAAATCAGCTATTTTCTTTATATTATCTATTGACAACTTCCAGATTTCCTGTTGATTCCAAAAGTGCACCCCTTTGCACCATGATAAAAAGCCAGCCCAATGATCTGAACTATTTGTTTTAAAGTTCAAGTTTAAGGTTTCTAACTTCATCCTGGAATCTTTATAAAGCCAGAAGCCATAGTTAAGACTTAAGAGGTTCTCTGATGGCATCTCGCTCGTTGGCCTATAAAGCAAAGCAGTGTTTAGCTCGTTAGCTTTTTAATCTTCAAATAAAAATATAATTGGATTATCTTGGTAGGTTATGAGGCCCGATTCTTGATATATTGTGTGAACCACCAATTAAAGAACCCAAATTTTCTTATACAAGCTATCATTGATTAAATTTATGCGTGGTATGGTTCAGGCGTGTTTCTAGATTCTACGCTTAAATACAACCCAGAATCTAAAAACACACCCGAACCGACAAATAGTTTTGACTGGCAAGTGGCAAGTGCCTGTAAATTTTAAATCATGATATCTGGTGTAAGTCAGGTCAATTGTGCAGCTCTCTTGAGAGGATGATTTCGGGTTTCAAATTTTCGTTTAAATATATATTTAAATCATGAGACTGTCATCAAGAAGTAAATAATCCGGTTCCTAATTTCACTTGAAACGTGGAGACTCCCCATTCGTCTGACCTCATGACATACCAAGATATCTTTTTACCAGCTTGTTCTATAATGACATACCAATATATCCTTTTATCAGGGTTGTTCTAAACATAAGGACATTGATTTCATAAGAAAGGGGTCTTAATTTTATTTTTACATATTGATTCCTTTAGGTAATTTCAATTTTACTTAAAATTTGAACTTAGCTTTTCTATCCAACACCAGACAGCCCATGGCTTAAAAGCGCTTCATTTTAATTACTCATTTCAAAGCTAGTGGCTTATGGACCTATAAGCTGGGACTAAACTATCTCTTATTCTGAATTTTCTTTTTCATTGCCTGTAAGTTTGGCACCAAATTAACCTAAGTAAGCAACTTGTAGGGAGATTCAACTGGTTGTATTTGTTTTAACAAATTAGAGATATCTATACAATTTATATACTCAAAGAGTTCTCTATCTTCTTGTGGTAGGAGGATGACGTTGATATCATTATGCATCACATAGTTGGTGTGATTGATTCATTCTGGAAAAGGTAATAATGTTGTTAGTGTTACTTCTCTTTCTATCTGAGTTCAGGAACTGTTAACAAATGAATAGAAAAACTTGTTTTGTTCCTCTGAATTAGGAAGGATATGCATAATTGTTTCAAGAGTTTTAATATATATACAAAAAAACTTTGAATTCCATGTCTGCATTTGTTTCCAGAAATGAGCAGAAACATCCGGCAATCAACCCTGAAGCAAAACGCGAAGAATTTAAGGCCTTAGTGAGTGAGGCAGCCAGACCTTTTCTATTGGCAAGAACAGATCGGTTTGTGTACGAGGTGGAATTGTTTCTTGCATCTTCTTTCAATATTGAGGCATATGATGCTGTTTACAAGCAACGCCTGGGTTGGAACAACCCTAGAGACCATAATCCACTTGTTGAAAATGAAGGAGGCTCAAGGGAAAACACATCTGGGATTCCATACCTTCACATCTTTGACGAAGACTCTGATGAATCCCTATAGATTCCATACCTATACATCTTTAAAGAGTCTTATGAAGCCCTATAGCATATCTTTATTTAAATATGAAGATGATCTTGTTGGTTCTATAGCTTTGTTTAGTATAAGCAACTCTTTCTCAGGATCATCTTGAGCTTCATCTTGTGGGTATATTTTATTTCAACTGTCAAAATTTTGCTTACAAATTCTTACATTTTAAAACTAAGCTTACGCCGCTAAATACACCAAACGGTCTATACACCAAAGGGTCCAAACAATTCTCTAGAAAAATGGATTTGAAGGCTGAACTTCATTAGCCAAGATATATGTTTTTTAACATAGTTGAGCTTGGTTCTAGTTCGTGTTCCATGAGGGTCAAGCTTCCTGATTTCGAGCCAAATTTCCTGGCTCAGGCTTCAGTTCCAAACTTCAAATTTGGGAGCCAGGCTACCCATTAAACGTCGCCAAACAGCTGTTCTGTTCCTCAAAACTGAAATTCACCACAAAGCAGATTCAGAAAACACCTTCAGTTTTTAAAGACCTATCCGGATAGAAAAACACCTTGGAACCTGGTTTGAACCAGTTTTCCTTTAAATAAATAAATTGGTTTGAACCAGTTTTCCTTTAAATAAATAAATTAAAAAAGCGAATCTCAGAAGCAAATCTCTAATTTACCAGATAAATAATACTCGCAACCCTTCACAACCGCTGGAAGAATATACAAAACACAAAAGGGCTTTATTTATTTACCACCTTGATGGATGATAGTTCATACATAATACATAAGCTTTGATGGATAGTACATATATAAAGCTTTGATGGATACAGAACCAAAGCTTTGATTGATACAGAACCACCTGACTTTCACTGATGACATTTATTACAACAAGAACAAAAAGAGAAGAAAAAACATTACAAACACAAAACAGCAACCAAACACCACCACCATTTCGCTTCACCAGAAGCTCCCATGTTTAAGCATTTACAATGGCACCACCTACAGACCCAAAAAAAAAAAAAAAAAACATTTATAATGCAATCATAATCAATGGCCAAATTATTTATAAAAGAAACGCAGTAAGTAAAGTATCATACCATTAGGATGCAGAACCTGGCCAGTGAAGTAAGAAGAGCAATCGTTACAAGCCAAGAACACATAAGAAGGAGCAACCTCCTGGGGCTGCCCAGCTCTTCCCATCGGAACTTCAGATCCGAACTGCTGTGTCTTCTCCTCCGCGAAAGTAGCCGGGATCAGGGGAGTCCAGATCGGTCCAGGAGCCACAGCGTTAACCCTGATTCCTTTCTTCACCAGCTGCATTGCCAGTCCACGAGTGAAGGCTATAATTGCACCTTTGGTTGCAGTGTAGTCCAGCAACGAAGGGCTTCCTTTGTAAGCAGTAACCGAGGTCGTGTTGATTATGCTGCTTCCTTCCTTCATGTGCTTCAATGCATGCCTATTAATGGAACAAAAATAAGACCCATGTGTCTAACAAAATAATATGAATGGGTATTAACATGTTCTTAGTTTTAGGATATTAGTGTCATAATAAATGAGAGAGAGAGAGAGGGAGGGCATATTAGTTACTTGGTGACGAAGAAATGAGAGAAAATATTAGTCCTAAAGACCCTCTCAAGGCTCTCTTCATTAATATCTTCAATACTAGCCCTCTCGTGCTGCTCGGCAGCATTGTTGATCAAGATATCGATTCTTCCAAACGCCTTCACAACTTCATCCACAACCCTTTTGCAGTTATCCTCAAACCCTAGATCAGTTGGTATGGCAATCGGAGCTTTTGCGTCCGATGTCTTTGCTTGAGCCAGAATCTCGAGTGTTTCTTTCGCATCTTTCTCTTCTTTTCCTTTCAGGTACGTGAATGCCACCGTTGCACCTTCTAACACATAGAAGTAGCTCACGGCTCGTCCGATCCCCGAATCACCACCGGTCACCAACGCCACTTTTCCCTATAATATTTAAACAAAAAATAAACATACAAAAATAAATAAAACGAAGTAAAGCATGAAGCTTTTAAGAATCTAAAAGAAGAAAAATAGTACCTGGAGCTTGTTGGATGGTTTATAGTCAGGATTTGCGAACTGTGGGGTTGGATCCATGACATGTTCTTTCCCTGGTTGGGTTTCTTGTTTCCTTGTCTCTCCTTTGAATTGAGAAGCCATTGATCTAACAAACACTAATGATTTTCTAATCCCACGACTTTGTTTAGAAAACACAAACCCACTCTGTTTTGGACAAGTTCTGTTTGGTAACTGAGAAAATGAAAGCGATAAGCTTGTTAATGCTTTTGAAGAATGACCTAAGCGACCAAACATGTATCTCTATATATAGATGGAGAAATGCGAGAGAGTGTAGTGTAAGTGCTTCATGCTGTAAGGAAAAGATATATATGGGTTTAATTTTTGACAAGTGTCAAACACGTGGCGGATGTGAGGAGTATACGTGCCATTCGGCCAAGAGTTACACCGAACGCATATTGTTTAAATAAAGATTATCACGTGACAAAAGTAGTTTTCGGTGTTTCTCGTAAGTTCCTACCATTTTATTTATCAATAATATCTGGTGAGGTTAGGTAATGTAAATTGCTGCGAAACCGGCTTTAACCCGATTCAACCAGCTTGAAAATCACAATAAAAAATGTCTGGCCAGACAATAATCGGTAAAAACATTCGATAATAATAATTTTCTAAGATAAAATGATTCAGAATCTCGTATATAACTCTATATAATCGGAAATAAAGTTTGAAACCGCTGTATTATCATAATAAAAATTTAAACAAATATTTAACTGCTTTTGATGTTATTAGAATTTTGCATAAAAATAAATAAATATCTATAAATACTTTCTCAAATATGTACCAAAGTAGTATTCAAAAATGGTTAGTTTAATAAAATGCTTCAATTTAAAAATTAGACAAAAATACAAGAGTATAAATAGGTCAATTTAGGTTGGGATCCATTTTCTTCGCTTGTAAATCAGCCTTTTAGGTTTATTTTCCTTCTCAAATTTGATAATTTTATTTTTCAAGACACAGACACGAAATTCAATGCTATGTCTGAAACAAAAACTCATATTTGTCGGTTTTAGAATCGTCGCCGACCGTTCATTAGCCCATTCAACACCGAAAACGCTAACTGGCGCCAATTTCGAAACCGAAGAAGTGTTTTTTGGTCGGACGTCCAGTTACGAACTGGTCAGAGAAGCAAAGGTATTTAAAAAAAAATAATGAACGAAAAGCAGTATTTTGACAACGTTAGAAGTTTAAGGTGTTAAAACCGTCTTGTCCCACGTCCATCCTTTTTCGTTTCTCAAAATTTAACTTTAGTTCGATGGCATACTGTTCATCAAGCAACAACTATGCCCTTTCTGCACCTTCGTTACCCGAATCCGACCTAAATTCCGACACCGGTAAAGTCTTTTGGTTCCTAGATGTGTAGTTACGAACTGCTTAGACAAGTACAAGTAATTTTTTAAATGTTGTTGATGATGTTAAATGTTGTAGGAACCATGACAGTTCCGTGGCTTGCTATGTTCTTCATTTCTGGGTTTGTTTTTTAGTTTAGATCTGGGTTTGGTTTTAGACTCTATTGTGGATGGTGATACTTGTTTCGTGGTTGTTAGTTTGATTTGGATGGTGATACTTGTTTCGTGGCTGTTAGTTTCATTTTTTTAGGTAGAAGATGTTGAATTAGTTTTAATACTGTGGATAGAGGATGCTAGATTAGTTTTGGAACTTTACGTAGATGATGCTAGATTAGTTATAGAACTATAGGTATATGATGCTAGATTACATAGAGGATGCTAGATTAGTTTTAAAACATTGCTAAATAAGACCATAGATGGTAATGCTAGATTGGTTTTGTCATGCTAGATTGTGAGTAAATGTTAGATTAGTTGTAAAACATTGCTAGATAAGACCATAGATGATAATGCTAGATTGTGAGTAAATGGTGGATTAGTTTTAAAACATTGCTAGATTAGACCAAGATCGCTAGATATAACCATATAACACATTGGTAGATTAAGTGTGTTAATGATAATGGTATATTATATGTAACACATTGGTGTTTTGTGGTTGCCATTAGAAATAGGTATATGACATTGCGATTTATGACGATGATTGCTAGATATGACCATGTTTGTAACTTTTGCATAACATTGATAGATATGACCATGATTGCTAAATACGACCATGGTTGTAAATTTTGCATAACACTGATTGATATGCCCCATTTCGGTTACCGATTTACCTTTTGAACTATCGCTTTAGCTTTTCTCTAGAAAAAGCTCCTTTTTTCTGCACCACTGGCCCAACATCAGATCTGATAGATAGTTTGTGACTTATCACAGTAGGTGGCACTCTAGTCACATCCTTTTTTCACCATGCAAACACGTGTATATTATTAGATAAAAAATATGATAATTTTTCTTTTAACTTTAATGGTAGTTTAGATCCGACCCTGACACTTTTATTTTCTGTAAAGTAATGAATTTTTACTTCTTCAACTGGGATTACCGCACTAAGAGCCTCTTTCAGATAATCTATCTTGTATTGGTAGGCAGAAGGTTCCACTGATTACTATTCTTTGTTAACCTTCACTTCTTCTAATGATTTCGAAGCAAGATCAGAGACATAACATTCGTGAGCTACCTTTTGGCTACTTCAAATGACACCCACTTTCCCTCTCATAAAAAATTTCAAACATTGGTGGACCGTGGAAGCTAGTGCATGCATCAATGATAGCCAAGACCTAATAGATATAGCATTGTAAGAGGTCGGACACTTAACCACTGCAAACGGAACCCTTAATAACTTTTTGAATGACTCTTTGCCCAGTAAAACCTCTTCTTCAAATTCCCCAATTACATGAGCCGTACTTCCAATAAACCCTACTATGGTCCTATTTGAACGCTAGATAACTGAGGGATTTTTTAATTGCTTGTAAGCAGATAGGAGCAATATGTTTGTCGAACTACCAGTATCAATTAAAATCCTTCGTATATCATTTCCTCCACTAGATTTCCCTATTACCACGACATCTTCATGTAGCCAAGTAATGTTTCTCAAATCATCTTCATCAGAGACAATGAATGGGCAGGGTTTTGATAAATATGTGTAGACATCTTGTGGGATTGGCGTTGTAGGAGTAGACCTATTCTGGCGTGGTACTCTGGATTTCTTAGTCTCTTCCCCGTAATTTATTTTCCAATCTGATTTAATAGTCAGCCCCATGTCATGGCGTTTTTCCGAGTTACTTAATCAACCAATTCACCCGAATATAAACCTTGCCTTAAAGAAGAAATCACCACTTGTTCAAAACAGTCAGCCAACCCGTTTTACATATTCACAAAATGACTAATGTATTCTTTCCAAGATTCATTCAACTCTTGGGAACAATGGATGATAGTGTCACTATTCCCTTTAAGCTTCTTATTCTCCGCGCATTATCACCGAAATGCCATCCATAACATATTAAAGTTCTTTATTGATCCATATGTTAAACTATTATACCATTTTAAAGCACTTTCTTTAAAAGTTTGTGAGAAAGCCCGACATAAAAGTTTGCCATCATCATCAAAATTCATCATAAAATTGTTGAATTGCTCGAGGTGATTATCAAAGTCTTTACTTTCATCATACTTCTCCATTTTGGAACTGTTAAACCTCTTGGGAAAATGTCCGGAGAGTATTTTTGAGGACAAGGTGATTGCCTCCAATTATGGTTGTGACTAAATATCGTATCTTCATCAGGAGTGGAAAATATATCTGGTTCAGATTGGGTAGCAAATTGATCACTCAATAGATGATCAATACAGTGATCTGCCGACCCCTTTATTTTTCTTTATATTTATTCTTTTTCATTTTCCCCTCCTTGTCCCTTATCCTTGAATGTTTATTGGTTAACCTTATTTTCTTTTTCTGAAGACCATGTTCACTACTGGATGAAGAAGACCCATCAGAGTAAAAAATAATGGTTGAACTATCCGAAGAATTTGATGTACTCTTTACTTGTTTTTCCTGATGTGCCTTTTTAGAATCAGTATGAAATTTTTGGGAGTGATCATTTTCTCCTTGTTTGTTATTATCCCCAAGTCCATCTGTAGATATACCTCCCGCATCGTACTTTTATTTCAACGACATTTTATCCTGCCTTTGAGCTCTCAAAGCTTCAATCTCAGGCCTCAATTGACCACATTCATCTTGAATGAATGGTCTTTCCTCAGTATTGTGATTGACATTAGACACATTAACATGATCATTTTCATCTCTTATTACTTCATTTTCATGAGGAAACACTTCCTGCATATTGAGATCCATATCCCAAAGATTTCCGAACTTCGTATTACAAGTAAGGTTCCGAATAGAGCTATTCAGGTAGCTCTGCCTCCCACTGTGGTCACCAATTTGGTGATGGTAAAACCTGGTTCAAGGGTAAAACCGAAAGAACACCTTTAGTTGGTTAATATTAAGTATTTTTGTAAGAAGTTCTGAGAGACAAGATGGGTGAGCTTGTATTTCATATTTTTGGAAAAAAGTCCAACCCTTATTATTGATGTTGGTAGGGGTTTTTTATATTCTTTTTCTGTGACCCATGGGCCTTGTTGTTTGGATCTTATAGTCGGGTTAATCATATGACCCCGAATTCTAAGAACCGAGGTGCTAGGCACATAGCTTAGTCATTGTTCCACTCAAGTTAGTGTTCAATCAATGAATTGTATTTAATCATTCTGAAATGCCCTTCAGATAACATCAGAATCACTATAATATACTTCCAACAATATCTGAACCAATCACATATCACCAAATGTAATCCAGTTTTCTCTGAACTTTTGTTTGAGAAAGGATCCTTTAGCATTGCTTAGAAAGATGAAAGACGAAAAAGATTCAATTTCATTGTAAACAAAACCGGGGTTGAGAGGGTCTTGAGCAAGACAAGATTAAACATAGAAAATGTTTTCTTGAGCTTTTGCAACCCTTAAGTTAATGATTTAGCATTTGTTTAATATTTCAACCTGCCACTAATAAGTATTTTATTCAAATATGGTACTTCACTTTTGTTTAATATCCAATCTTTTTTATAATACTTCAAATATTTATGTTTCATCATATTCTACGTGAGTTATATATATATATATATATTAAAAAAGTATCTTTCAAATCGTAATTCAGAAAAAAATAATAATTTGAAAATGCCACCGGATTTGTTTTTTAGACTAACAAAACTAGATCTATCAATAATATTTTTAGTTTGTTTTTTTTAAAAATAGTCTCAGTTAGGTTGGTGTTAGACTACTTTTCCTTGATCTCGCATCTCACACTTAGACATGCATAGATCTCGTATGATATAATAGAAAAGTGTGAGAAATTATATAATGTAATAGAGAGGTACGAGACCAAGGTTAATTTTTGTTTGCCTAAATACGAGGTGCGAGTGCAAACTTATAGGAAATACGAGAAGCGGGACCATGATTCAATTTCATTTTTTTTATTTTAAGCGCGAGACAAAGTATTTTTTTTCCTTAGTGCAAGGTGCGAGACCATTCTTACAGGAAATGCGATATGCGAGACCATGGTTAAATTTTTTTTCTTTTATCTTAAGTGCGAGACCATGGTTTAAATTAATTTTTTTCCTAACCGCAATGTGCGATACCGGACTTATAGGAAATATGAGATGTGAGATCAAAATTAAATTATTATTTTTTGCCTAAGTGTGAGGTGCGCTACCAGACTTACACGAAATGTGAGATATGAGATCAAAGTTAATTTTTTTGCCTAAGAGCAAGGTGTACGACCATGCTTACAAGAAATGCGAGACGCGAAACCATGTTAAATTTGTTTTTTATTTACTTTAAGTGTAAGACCATGGTTAAAACTGATTCTTTTTTTCCAAAGTGCGAGGTGCGAGACCAGGCTTACAAGAAATGCGAGATGTGGGACCATGTTTAAACTAATTGGTTTTTCCTAACTGCGATGTGCGAGAGTGGGATTACATGAGATATGAGATGCGAGATGCGAGACCAGGGTTATTTAGTTTTTTCTTTAAGTGCGAGACCAGGGATAAAATGTAAATTAATTTTTTTTGCATAAGTGTAGATGCAAAATTATGCTTATATGGAATGCAAAATGTGAGACTAGTGATATTGTTTTTTGCATTAAGTGCAAGATTAGCGTTAGAGTTATAATGTTTTCCTTAAGTATAAGACCATGGTTAAAATTAAGTGGGAGACTAAGGAAAAACGAACTACAGGGTACGAGACCATGTCAAAATGAAGTGCAAGATGCGAGATCGAGGGAAAAACAAAGTATGAGATGCGAGATAAGGAAAAACATAATACAAGACTAGCCCAACTAAGTGTAGCAAAAATAAAATAAAAAATATTATACATTCATCTACTTTTGTTCTTCTTAAAAAAATAAAGTTAATGGTACTTTCATTTTTTTTCCGAACTACATTTTAAATATACGTATTTAAAAAAAAGAAGGTGAAGGTTATTTTTGGTAGAATAGTTGGTTGGGATACCTTTGAGTAATCTCCAATTTTTGGATATTTTATGATAATAGGAAAGTTGGGTGGGTATATTTGGATAACTCACATCTCTCTATATCTATATCTATGAAAGAGAAATGTTGAGAATAAATATCATGAGGAATGAAAAAAATAAATATGCATAATGCAATATATGTTTTTCATAATATTTTTATTATCAAACTTAAGTGATTGTAAATCTTCATATGTTTTTTCTATTAATCTCCTTGCGTATTTACTATCATCTTGTATTTGGTGTGTTGGGCTTCTATCTTCCCAATAGTTAGTACTAAAGCTTATGATTTCTTTACCCATTTAATATGGAGTATAAAAATGGTAAATACACGATTAAGTTGATATAAACCAATTATTGTATTTGGAGACAAATGATGGATAATCTATTATATTGCAAATATTTGTCTGAATTGATTGAGCCAATTAATGATGATACTTGTAAATCTACTAAACCTGTAAAACCACAATAAAAACAATTATTTTTGGAGAAATTGAAAAGAAAACCTTTAGAAACTATTATACAGTGAGTTGATATTAGCATCTTCAATCGTGATTCTCAAGAGTCTGAACCGTATGATCTTTGGAAGAAATTAAAAAGTCTTTATGAAAGAAAGATCTCTTATAACAAAACTATTTTTAATTAAAAAACTTGTTAATTTGAAATTAAATAGTGAAAAGTCGGCATCTGGGCATCTAAGTAACTTGGATGATATTATTAACAAGCTCACTACTATGAATATTGTTCTTGATGATGAGTTGCATGCTTTGTACTTATTGAGTTCTTTACCCGACAGTTGGGAGACATTGGCTCTGACTATTAGTAACTCTGCTCCATATAGTATTTTACGGCTGGGTGTTATCAAATAAATTGTGTTAAATAAATAATGAGGAAGTTGACAATTATTGAGAACAGGGGAATAAAAAGAGTAAACATCTTGAAATTTATATTAACTCAAAGGGAAGATCCAAGTCCAAATATGAAAAATAGACTATTACATGCTTTTATTGCAGCAAGCATCGTCATATACAAAAGTATTATTATCGACGAAAGAAAGAAAAATATAAAATGGCAGATTCACAAAATGAGGGTGATAATAAAAATACTACAGTTATTGCTTATATTGGTAATGATGATGCATCATTGATTTGTGTCATTTGTGAGTATCATCATGTTGATAGTTCATAATTAAAATGATCGTAGATACATGTGCTTCATATCATTGTGTCCCTAATATGGAATAGTTTTTATTCTACAAAACTAGAGATTTTGGTAGTGTCAAAATGTGACATCAGAGCTCAGCTAACATTATTGAGTTGGGTGATATCGTATGAAGATATGCATTGGATACATACTTACACTGAATAATGTACTTAATATTCGTGATCTACGTCTGAATTTATTGTCTGCAAATATCCTTGATCAAGAAGGTTTTTGTCACACCTTTGGTGTTGGTTTTCGTCACACCTGTGTATTATTATTTGATTATTTTAATCATTTTACTTGGTTTTACTTCTTCCACGCTAAAGCTATTTTTTTAGTTTAATATTTTTCTTGCAATTCTTGAAACTAAATTTTCTATCAATATAAAATTTCCACAAACTGATTCTAGGGGTGAATACATGCGTTATGAGTTTCTAAGAATGTGATTTTCTTCGAAAAATATTTTTTTTCCATCTCATGTTGATCCATATTCCGCATCTTTATCTTTTATGCCTAGGTTTCTAATATTTCAAAAATTATAAAAAAAATCAAACCTTCGTTTGTGTATAGAAGACGTAGTCGACATGAATCTGGTCCAACTTCTATTATGACCCTTTGTAATGACGAGTATTAGCAGAAGATAGTATATGGAGAAAACCCTTATTACTGCTCCAGATGTTACCATTTAGGTCACCAATACAAATATTGCAAGAAAATTTAAACCAACAAAGAAGATCGAACAAAAAATGAACAAACA
Source organism: Limnanthes douglasii subsp. nivea (assembly GCA_036936605.1). Taxonomy (NCBI): domain Eukaryota; kingdom Viridiplantae; phylum Streptophyta; class Magnoliopsida; order Brassicales; family Limnanthaceae; genus Limnanthes; species Limnanthes douglasii. Next base: position 195,071,177 of record JAUPFV010000004.1, on the reverse strand, counting down.
GAAGGCCATGAAGAAGTACAAAAATAACAAGGATTCTTAAGTTTAAGTGTATCATTGTAAAATGAAGCACATTAAACAATCAAAGAACAACCATAGAGCAAGAAATTTCATAAAAAATTGAGAAGGAGAAGCACAATTCACATATTTAGAGGACATCAACAGAAAAAAGGACTAGAAGAACCATAAGAATTATTCATTTAAGAATCAAACAAAGACACCAATTACTATCAGGTCTCAGATATCTATGAAGAAATACAGGATATAGAAACTAGTACCTTATTTATGGACAAAAAACTCCACGTGGGCTCAAGCAGTAAATATACAATATCCACCTCATTAACATCAGCCACCCTCCCAACTTCTCCTATGTTAGAAAACGTTGAAGTCATCAAAGACATCAATAGATATGTGAACAAAAAACTGGAACAAGAAAATTTCAATAATAAAGGTCAGCTTACTTCTAAAACTCTTTTTCATAAAGACTTCAATAAACATTCAAAAAATAATTTTAAATGGCAATCAGCTTTATAAGTTGGAATATTTGGGGTATCAACAATAAAGCTTCTATTATAAGCCTTAAATTTACTAAAAAGACTAAAACATTTGAGTTTGTGGCTATTCAAGAACCTATGTTATCTTTAAATAAACTTCCTTTAATAGATAAAAATATTGGTTTGACTAGTTTCATCGCTAATATAACAATAAAATTTGGGTATTCTGGAATGACAATTACTTTTCTGAAGCAATTAACAATCATGAACAACTTATCCATTTAAAATTTAACTATGTTTCTTTGAGAAAGATTTTTATATTACTATAATACATGGTAAGTGTCTCAAATCTCAAAGATGGTTTCTTTCGAATAATTTAAAAGAAATCTCTAAAGGTGTCAAATATTGGATTACGTTTGGAGAATTTAATGCTATATTGAATTCTCATGACCAACTGTTTTGTTTTACTCTATGCAGTAAAAGCATTGATGAGTTTGGGCAATCATGAATGGATTGCCAACTGGAAGATGGTGGTTTTATTGGTTCCAAGTTCATTTTGACCAATAAAAGAAAATGGAAAAGACTAGACAGAGTTGTGTATAACTCTGCATGGTCTGATTACTTCATTAAAACTAAAATTAATCATCTAAACCATGTTTTGACCACTCTCCATTAATTATTTCTTTAAATTATGACCAAGTTAAGCATAAGGCTTCATTTAAATTTCATAATATGTGGACTCTTCATTCTAATTTTCCAAAAAATGGTGAAAGAGAACTAGTTTGAGCCTATGGTTGGTCCCTGTATGTATCTTTTTTGGAACAAGTTAAAAAGGTTAAAAATTAAGTTAAATAAATGGAATTAGGAAGAATTTGGGAACATTTTTGAATCTATCACTCAAGCTTAAGAGGAAGTTAAACACAAGGAAATATGTTTTGAAAATTATTAGGTTTTAGAAGATAAAATTTCTCTATTAAAAGCTCAAACAACTTTGCTTCAGCTTCTAGCTAGAGAACATGAACACTTGATAAATAATAATAATATCAATTGGGTCAGAAATGAGGATAGAATTTCTACATGTTTTCAAAATTATGTAAAAACGAAAAAGAATAAAGATGATGTTAATGGCATTATGATCAATAATACATGAACAACTAATAAAAAAACTCTTGGAAATAATGCAACTGAGTTTTTAAAACCTCACTTGCTAGCAATCCTAATCCTACTCATATAGAAAATGAAAATACTATTAATATAATTTATAAAATCTTAATTGATGATGGTAATAAGAAGATTATTTAAGTACCTTCTGAGAAAGAGATCTTTGATGTTATTCACCCCTTCAGTCTTACCAACATTGTTGGTGTTAATGGCTTTAATGGAAAATTCTACCAATATTGCTAAAGGATCATCAAAGATGATCTTTGCAATGCTATCAGTACTCATGAGGGAAATTTCTCATCAGGGAATATTTGCATCTTCCATTTGTCTAGTACCAAACGTCTATTCCCTTAAGCATTGGAAATAGTCTATAATGATTAGTCTATGCACCTAATTTAATAAGATAATAACTAAAATCATAAACAAGAGACTTATTTCTCTTCTTCCTATGTTAGTTCTCCTAAACAACGAGGATTTGTCAAATTTAAAAGTATTCAAGACAACATCCTTCTTGCTCATGAGTTAACATATGATCTTAGTAAAAAAACTAGGGGCACGAATATTTTAATAAAAATTGATATGTCTAAAGCCTTTAACAGATTATCTTATGAATTTATAATGAAGGTTCTTGAAAGTTCTGGTTTCAATACTAATAGTCTCAATCTGATCCTCAAATGTATAAACAATATTTTATTTTTCATTATTATTAATAGAGAATCGTTGGGTTATTTTAAAGCTACAAATGGTCTCAGATAAAGAGATCTTGTATCTCTTACGTTTTTCATAATTGCTGAGAAATTCCTAAAAAGTGGTTTAAAAGATCTGTATTCAAAGAACAAATATCTAATATATAATTCTAGAAGTAATATAGACATACCCTGTTTTGCATATGTTGATAACTTCATTATCTTAAAAAATAGATCCATTGCAAACCTTAAAATTCCCAACTCATTCATGTTACAATATCAAAATATTTAAGGTCACGTTATAAATTATGGAAAAACTAAGATGATTACTTTAACAAAAACAACTATAAATGGAATCAAAGTTTTAGAAACAAACACAGGTTTTTCCCACAGTTTTCTTCTTATTACATATCTTAGCATCCCAATTTATATAAAATACTGTAAAGTTATATTTGAAGATTTAATTACCAAAATTAAGGCTAGAATTTCTGATTTGGATGGAGCTTTACCTTATTCTATCTATCATGCGTACAATTCCGAACTATCATGGTTAAAGTATTATTATTCATAAAAGGACAATTAAAAGGATTGAGGGTATTTTAATAAAGTCCTCTGGGTCTCTTATAATACTAAAGACAATATTATTTGGTATAATTGGAAGCATTTGTGCAAGCTTTATGATGAAGGTAGCCTAAATGTGAGAAGGGTTAGTGATATTCAAACCGCCTACTCCTGTAAGCTCTAGTTTAGGTTTAGAGAGCAAAAAACTCTATGGGTAATATTCACCAAATCTATCTATTGTCCTAATATTAATCCCATATTAACTTATTAAAATAAAAAAGGTCTAAAACTTGGCAAAGGTTGATAAATATAAAGGATTTAGCTGAGATATATAAGTTTTGGAATTAGTATGGAGACTTAAGCTCATGGCTTGAGAAGTTGTGTAACAACCTACCCCATATTTGTTTTTCTAGATATGAAGATAACTCATGGTATGAAGAAGAAAAAGTGAATCAATTTTGGGTAACTGATCCCTAGAACATTAATAAGCTTGAAAAAAGGTTATTCCTTCTAATATTGCTAGGATTAAGAAATTTAAAATTATTGTGGATGTTAAAAGACAGCCTTTAAGAAGAATCTATCTAATTCAGGGTGTTATAGAACCAAAGAAACCTGGAATACAATTAGGACCAAATGGACTAAATATTTGATATAAAATAAAATTTGGAATTTAACAAATCCTAAGAAATATTATTTCCTACTTTGGAGAGTCTTAAAAAACTGAATTCCTAATAATAATGTTATTCAAATGAATCTGTTTTATTTTGCACCAACACATCTTCATTCAATGTGATTTGGGTATGGGAAGTATGGAAATACTTCGAATGTGTTTTTGGTATCTTAATTAACAACGAAATAACTTTCACTGATATGATAAGATCATAGTTTTGTTCAACAAACAGAAAGGCACATATTAGAACGATCATTCCTTTTATTGTTTCTTGGTTCCTGTGGCAAACTAGAAAAAAAGAAGCATAACAATCAAATTCCTAATATAAATTCTATATAGAATTATATAAAGCATATCATATCTAAATTACATCAGCCTAAACTTCTTAAAATAACCTATTGGGCTCATGACTTGGAGTCTGCTCTAGAGTTAGGTTGTGTTCATCACGCAGACAAACCTAGAATATATGTTAATCTTAAATGGATTTTGTCTAAGAGGAACTCTGTTACGCTAAAGGTTGATAGGGATTGTAATAAATTTGGTGAAGTTGGTGGGTATGGTGCTCTAAGGAGTGATAAAGCAGAATAATTTTTAGATTGTATAGATTCTATGGGAGCTTGACCAATTAAATGCCAAAATTAGAGACCTTCTCGACGGGCTTCTTGTATGTAAAACAAATAACATTTAGGAGGCTGAAATTGAAACTGATTCTAGGATCGTAATTTAGATGCTAGACAATAACAAATTTCCTTGGTACCTTTCATCTATTCTTAACTGTTGCGGGAACCTATTTACATCTAGGATGACAATTAGACATATTTTCAGAGAGCAAAATAATACCTCTAATTGGCTAGCTAATCAAACTCTCTCAACTAAAAAAGGTAGTAACTTTAATTTATCTCAATCTTCTGACTATTTTAGGTCCACACTGTTATTAGAAAGTTTTGGGATTGGGTATATAAGAACTGAAGACTAAGCTTATCATGTTACTTAATGTTAATTATACTAACATTTCCTAGCAGGATTACTGCTGACTATAAAATTCGTTCAGGTAAGGATCAAGCCAAAAAAAACCCGATGGATTTCTTCAATAAGATTATTAATCTATAAGTTATTATAAAATATAGTACATGTTTCGGATATACAGGATGATAAATTATGGATAATCTCATGCTTCTAGGTTGGCTAGTCTCCTATAATTAAGCTATCATCTCGATATCTTCTTTATCGATTCATTTATGTGGAGAATAGATAAAGAAATTCAACATGTACCAATGACATACTGTAAGGAGAGAATAAATTTAGGGTATATGGAAGAGTAATACATGGTAAATGCTTTGGAGCCTTCATGAATAATCTCACAGATCCCTAGATTAGAAATAGAATCCTTTTGTTGATTGCCTCAATTCAAATCAATTATACGTTAAGTTCATGTTTATATCAATCAAGGAAATCAGGAGTTTCAGAATAAAGAGTACATGTTGGATGATTTAAATCAAGAATTAAATCTCTGATCCCTAGCTAGAATATGAAAGCCTTTTGTTGATTTTCACGAATTAAATTAACATGTAATCATTATATTAATTAATTCATGTTCTTAAATAAAAAAAATAGATATTAGGTACCTACTTGTGAAGATGAAAACAAATGGTACCATTTCATTGACAGTCAAGTTTCCCCATCACAGGAGGGTCAGGCATCATCATGAGTGTGTTCTTAAATGCTAACAACCAGTTTGGAGAAAAATTTACATAATCAAGGAAACTCAAAATTTTAGTAATCAAGCAATAAAGAAAGTAAGAAAGCTGAATAGAAAATTCACTACCTGTGAAAGCACCAGTTATATCGAAGGCCTTTAGTTATTCATTGAGCATATCTGAATCAAATTATGTACTTGCGATTCCAATATGATTTCTATAATTCTGAGATTAGAAGAAGTCCTTGGAGCAATAGAAAGAAAATTTCAAGTTAACTGCAATCATAATCTTCAAATTAAATCCCCACAACATCAAAGCTATCTTAAGAAAAAGAAAGTACCGTTTAAGCTATAATAACTAGAATAATTATGGAATTTATAATATAGACTAAAATCCTTTCTTCATCTCAAATCACTATTTTTGATAAAACTAACAACATCAAGCGGGTTTACTTGACTAAATGTTTTTTGCAGGTTCAAGAAATTTAATTCAAATGAAGATATTAAAGTACTTATCTGAAAAAATCATCGAAGATAAAGAAGCAGCTTATAGAAGGCTTTTAGGAACAAAATGTAAAACGTATTCTGAAATTCTCGCTAATTAGGACAAATTAATAAAGCATTAGAAGTAAATATCAATAAGGAAAACAATATACATGCGTTCTTATTATCAAACAAAATTGAGATATCTTGAATGAACTCTAAGTATATTCGAATGACTTACCCGAGCTGAATGTAAAGAAAACATAATAAGAAAATGCGGTAGAATTTTAGAGTAGCCAAGGCTTATGAAGAATGGTCGGAACAACTTCGCATCTCTTGTCAAATCTGGTGGTGATAGATTTCTGGATAAATATCGGGTAGCAGTAGCATGAATCCGTTTACCAGTTTTCTTGGCTAAGGAAAACTAGAGAGTTGAAGAGGGGCTATGGTTTGAATCGCTTCAATGAAAAACATTGTTTTGGGCCTATTTGATGTTGGCCTAATTCTAAAGGGCTTACATCTTTGTACTCTTCGTGAAATTACGATTTTGTAATTTTAACATTAATAATGGTAGTATTTGTTTTGAAATAAAAAAAACATATATAAATTCAATTAATGGTAAATGGGTATCCCAACCTGATCGTCTATTTGTTGGTGAACCATTTGTAATAAATTTGAGTTTATAACTTAAATTTTGTTTAAATTGGTCATATAATCTTGATATAAATTGAGATCTCGATCTGACACTTTTAAAGATGGATTATCATGAAGTTAGACAATCTCAAAATCATATAAACAAGCATATTGGTAAAGTGTAGTGGTAAACTTACTAAGTAAAAAATAAAATAACAAATTGTTAATTTATTAACGATAACCCAAATTGAGTCATGTCAATTATGAGTTCGCGGTAACTCTGGAACAAAAAACCATTTTCACATGCTCTCATTATCACTTATGAATAAATAAACTTTGGAGTAAACCAATATATTTTGATGTTTAACTTTACGATTAAATATTGAGTAACATATTTATTAATTTTTTTTTTCATTCTTAACCTTTATTTATGTTCTTTTCGAATGTTATACATTTAGTATCCTTTATCAATGTTCTTTTGGAATCTTATACATTTAATACCAATAATTGAAACCATATTTCAAATTATGAGCATAATCTAATATCTCATTCTTCAAATTATTATGATTCAGAGCACGTATCTTTCTTACATAACATAGTATTCTATTAGTTCAATACATATTCAATTACTTTCTTTTCTTATAAATCATTCGCTAAAAATTATAGCTAGTCTCTCACGCATGTGACTTGTCTCACGTTAGTCCTCTACGTTCACTTTTGTAACAAGTCTGTCCCTAAAGTTTTCGAAAGTGTAACAAACTAGTCATTCATAACATCATTAGCTCTCTTAATCCAAAAATACCCTTTGACCGGCCACGATAACTTTCACATAGGAAGTTAACGTGGATGCGGTAAATAATTAAATAATTACCGTTATTTTTTTAAATTTAGCTATTCACATAATATTTTACCCAAACCCTGACTCAGTCCAGTAATTACCCTAACCAATATATATCGCCAACTTAATCTAATTTATTTATACAAATCCATAACCAAAATTTTAAAGGAATAAAACACTAACCTACCCCAAATCAATTTAGTCTTACTCCTAAAACCTTAATTTTCCATTTTATGAACCGTTCCTCCTAAACAAATTCAGTTTACCAAATCGATTTCTTTCACCGAATCGGACTCATCAGATCTTTCACATAGTTTTTCCCCTCATTGCCCGTCTTGGGTTATTTCAGATTTTAGCCCGAGCCTTTGAGTTGAAGAGAGAAACTATTTTTAGAAGAGTCGATGCCTGCAGTACTATGATGGATACTTCTTGGTTCTATTCTAATTTTTATGGCTAATTATGAGTAGAATAATTTCTTGTATGTTTTAACTTAAAACTTAAAATTATAATTATTTTATTTCTTTGGTTTTATTTATTACATATCAAAATATTTTTGTGGCTTGAGTACCATGAATTTGTGAATTCTAGTGTGCAATATAACCGAGTTCATTTATTTTATCACTTTTATTGCTGAGGTAGTAGAGATAAATTTTGACATTGTCAAAGTGAAAGAAAACCAATTATGCAAAAGAAGAGACTTATAGAGAAAGTCTTGGGCTTGCAAAAAAACATGAACATCTCTAATTATATATTAGGTTTAATTGACTTGAACATTGAGCTAACACTTCAAATAATAGACCAGAATAATTGACATAAATAATGAACTGACATTTAGAGGCATATAATTAAATTAGATTCAGTTCAGAATATACATGTACCAGGTTAATTAGTCGGTTAAGTTTCCTTAAGGTAAACTCTTAGGTAAATAGTTAAAGTAACAAAATAACGGTAATTATTTAATTATTTACCATGTGCATGTTATCATCTTATGTGGAAGTTGATGTGGCCGGTCATAGAATATGTTTAGCTAAAAAGAGCTGGTGGTGTCATTAAAGACTAGTTTGTTGTATTTTTAGAAATGGTGGAGACCAATTTGTTATAAAAGTGAACATGGAAAACTAATGTGAGACAAGTAGCAAGTTTGGGAGAATAGACATATTTTTTTAGCCTACATCATTATATAATGATATCATTTTGGATTCTTTCTGAGACTCGCAAATCTAAGACTCGGAAATCTGAGACATCAACATAAGATGTACACAAAGGTATGTGGTATAATTTCATGATCTATAATTATAATCCAGCATATACCTAATACAAATGTCGAATAAAATCAAAGTATATACACTACAAAAATAAAAAAAATCCTTATAATTTTTTACTCAAATCATGCCACTACAGTGGTTTCGCTAGGATCATGGTGCATACTACAATCATAATCCTTAATCACATCCATTAAATGTCTTTGTCTTAGAATTTAACTTTTCATGTGTAAATATATACTTCAAACTTGTGTGATTCGTATGTACACTATAAGTTGCATCATATAAGTAATGATTTTTCACGTTTTGGTAAGTTATAAAAGAAAAAACAAAATATTGTTTGTTTTGAGAACAAACAACTTCGAATGAAGTCTTTTGGCTACTCCAAATAGACTAAGACTTTTAAGTCTATCATCCTTCAATTTTTATGGGACTGAGTTATATTTTTTTGAAAAAAAGAAAAGTATTATGCTTTTATGGGTCCTAGCAGAGTGACCAGTTTCGTAGGCAGAGGTTTCGGAGGAGGAGCTTACAAGCACAAAGCACCGTTTATTGTGGGAACTCAACGGTCTAATGAACTTTTTGCAATTATTATGAAATATTATTAAGAAAAGACATATGTAAATGAAAAAAATGAAATAGCAAATTCCTCATTACAACCTTCTTGTATCACAATGGTTGAAAATAATGCATCTCAAAATATAAAGTTATTTATAAAGTAAATATTGGAATCAATTCCATGTTGAATATTTAAGAAGTTTATAACTTCAAGTACTTTATGTTTTAATGATGAATAAATTTTTTATACTCTCTATTTAACAGTATGTACGTTTTTGGTTTGATCTTTACTGATATGGTATAAATTCATTCTTGTTTTAGATCAAGCTTGTTTATCACATTGTCCTTAGTATGGAGGAATACATGTCTAAAAACTTAAACATCTATTTATTTTTTGGAAGCACACTCTAGAGTTGTATGTATTTCCCATTATAATTTTTTAATATTTAAAACATAAGTGAGCTTTCATCCAGTCTTTTCGATTAGGTCAAGCTAAGACCTTTGATCTTCGGTCTTTGTTCAATTATCATAGTTAGTTATTTAGAATAAAAGTAATACTGTTTTTTCTAGGACTACCGTCATCATTCCAGAGACCATGACAAAAGGTATCTCTACATTGCTAGTATTTGGAGTAGTTCAGCATGCCCACAAAATGTTTTGCAACCTTTTGGAAGAATTGTTCCCATTTTTAGATTGCATCTTCTTGGAAACATCTGATGTCTTCTAAGATAGTTATGTCTGTCACCTCCACTTGATTGTTTTCTTGATGGTGGAAGAGCCTTGATTTGTAATAATTTTTTAACTTCAGAATATTGGTGACTTTATTTTCCCTGATTTTTCCTAAGGGATCGGCTTCCGTAATTTGCAGAAGTAGTCCACTGCTACTAGGAGATAGTTTTGATCATCCGAGGCTTTATAAAAAAAATATTAATGTATCTAACCCTATCTATCGAATGAATATGCCTTTGAGACTAACTCAAGATGGAATGTTGGGATCTGAATAGGTTTTTAAGGTGTTGGCAGGTGTTTCAGTGTTTGACCAATACTTTTACATATGTCAGGATGATATGTTAGAAATATCCTGCTAAGAGGACTTATTTATGTAAAAACTTGTGGTCATAATGTGTGTTACCATAGAGAAGGGTCTGGCAATACCTTGTTTATATAATATTTGTACTAGCGACATATATAATGTCACATGAATCTGGATATTTAAAGCTTCAACTTTTTTCTATAACAATGCCCCTTTCTGCTAGGTACACTCAGATGTAAGATTTCTAGTATGCTCATTCTTTGATGGTCATCAATTCATATATTTAGATTTTATACGAGGTTTTAACATGTTGTGAAATTATTAGTTTGTCTTTTATAAACATCTATGGTGCAAAATATGCATAGTCCAAAGAGATAAGTGTATTCAACATTGTATTTTTTTTTACCATTTGTGCTTATTTTTACATGACTTACTGGGAACAAAGTTGTCTGACGGTGGAGCTTCCTCAAATACTAGATGAGGTTAATCTTATTTAGTTGTTTAATTCAAGTGTGATTGATATGGACGCTTTATATTCAGACGAATCATTTAAAGAAAAACACTGATATTTAGGGTTTGGGTTAGAGTGTCCCCCCCGAATGGGAGATCAAATATACTCTTGTCTCAAAAATTGAGTTTTAAACCCTCATATGTCTAGACCAATCATGTTGGTTCCAGATTTGCTATCGAATGCAAGGGTATTTCTAATTGGACCTCCGTTAAGAAGTCTGCTAGTGTGTGAGCCTTGATAGAAATGTGAGTTTTGAAGTTAATATCAAAGAATCATAGTTATCATTGATGTGGATTAATTTCAACTGAGGGTAATTTTGTCTGAAGTTTGGAGGTATTTTAAGGGTATTTAATGTTTGGTAGATTGTAGTGAGAGATTTGAGCTGCATGGGTGTATTTAATTTTCATTACCCTCATTAAATGAAAGTGGTTGGGTATTTATACCCTTAACCTTGGGCCATATGGGCTTTCGGGTCATGATTATGAATTTGGGTCGAGTTCAAAGACCCATTAGTTTTTAAGTAGGTATGTAATTAGCTTAGTCATGAAGTGATTAAGTTTTTAATACATTAGTTCAGTTCGGATGGTTCAGTGGGTGGATCTTGTCCGTATTGCCCATGTCCGGTCCTCATGATCAGTGGTGATAAAATCCGGAATCATCAATCATGACCATCCGATGAGTCTACCATATATATATATATATATATATATATATATATATATATAAATGTGTATTATGCATCATAGTTTTTATGAGAAACAGTGTTCATATTATAATAGTGTGAGCTTGAAAATAAAGCATCGTAATTTGGTTGCTACAACAAATTTCAAAACTAATTTTTATAATTATAAATATCATATTTCATCATTTAGAAATGAAAATCAATTTAACTAGACATAGACATCAGGTGGGCTCAAACAGTAAATATATTGTATCCACCTCATTAACATCAACCAGCCTCCCAGCTTCTCCTATTTTAAAAAACGTTGAAGTCATAGAAGACATCAACAGAGATATGAACAAAAAACCGGAACAAGAGAAGTTCAATAATAAAGGCCAGCTTACTTCTAAAACTCTTTTTCATAAAGACTTCAATATACATTCAAAAATTAATTTGAAACGATAATCAGCTTTATAAGTTGGAATACTTGGGGTATCAACAATGAACCTTCTATTAGAAGGCTTAAATTTATTAAAAAAACTAAACATTTGAGTTTGTGGCTATTCAAGAACCTATGTTATCTTTAGATAAACTTCCGTTAATAGATAAAAATATTGGTTTTTACTGGTTTTACCGCTAATATAACAATAAAATTTGGATGTTCTGGAATGACAATTACTTTTCTGAAGTAATTGACACTCATGAACAACTTATCCATTTAAAATTTAACTATGTTTCCTTGAGAAATTTTTTTATATTACTTTAATACATGCTAAATGTCTCAAATCTGAAAGATTGTTTCTTTCAAATAATTTAAAATAAATCTCTGAAGGTGTCAAATATTGGATTATGTTTGGAGAATTTAATGCTATATTGAATTCTCATGAGCAACTATTTTGCTTTACTCTATGCACTAAAAGCATTGATTAGTTTGGGAAATCATGAATGGATTTCCAACTGGAAGATGGTGGTTTTATTATTTCCAAGTTCACTTTGACCAATAAAAGAAAATAGAAAAGACTAGACAGAGTTGTGTATAACTCTGCATGGTCTGATTGCTTCATTAAAACTAAAATTAATCATCTAAACCATGTTCTGACCACTCTCCATTAATTATTTCTTTAAATTATGACCAAGTTAAGTATAAGGCTTCATTTAAAATTTCATAATATGTGGACTCTTCATTCTAATTTTCCCAAAAAAGGTGAAAGAGAGCTAGTTTGAACCTATGGTTGGTCCCTATATGTATCTTTTTTGGAACAAGTTAAAAAGGTTAAAACTTAAGTTAAAGAAATGGAATTGGGAAGAATTTGAGAACATTTTTGAATCTATTACTCAAGTTGAAGAGGAAGTTAAACACAAAGAAATATGTTTTGAAAATTATTAGTTTTTAGAAGATAAAATTTCTCTATCAAAAGCTCAAGCAACTTTGCTTCAGCTTCTTGCTAGATAAGATGAACAGTGGATTAAAAAAAATCAATTGGGTCAGAAATAGCGATAGAAATTCTACATGTTTTCAAAATTATGTAAAAAGAAAGAAGAATAAAAATGATATTAATGGTATTATGATCAATAATACATTGCCAACTAATAAAGAAACTCTTGGAAATAATAAAACCGAGTTTTTAAAACCTTACTTGCTAGCAATCTTAATCCTACTCATATAGACAATGAAAATATTATTAAAATAATTCATAAAATCTTAATTGATAATGGTAGTAAGAAGATTATTTAAGTACCTTATGAGAAAGAGATTTTTTATGTTATTCACTTCTTCAGTCTTACCAACATTGCTGGTGTTAATGGATTTAATGGAAAATTCTACCAACATTGCTAAAGTATCATCAAAGATGATCTTTGCAATGCTATCAATGCTCATGGGGGAAATTTCTAATCAGGGAATATCTGCATCTTCCATTTGTCTAGTACCAAAAATCTATGCCCTTAAGCATTGGAAATAGTCTATAATGATTAGTCTATGCACCTTATTTAATAAGATAATAACTAAAATCATAAACAATAGATTTATTTCTCTTCTTCCTATGTTATTTCTCCTAAACAATGGGGATTTGTCAAATGGAAAAGTATTCAAGACAACATCCTTCTTGCTCATTAGTTAACATAGATCTTAACAAAAAACTAGGGGTAAGAATATTTTAATAAAAATTGACATGTCTAAAGTTTTTAACAGACTATCTTATGAATTTATAATGAAGGCTCTTAAAAGTTTTGGTTTCAATACTAATAGTCTCAATATGATCCTCAAATGTATAAACAATATTTCATTTTCCATTATTATTAATGGAGAATTGTTGGGTTATTTTAAAGCTACAGTTTCAGATAAGGGGATCTTGTATCCCTTACTTTTTTTCATAATTACCGAGAAATTCCTAATAAGGGGGTTTAAAAGATCTGTATTCAAAGAACAAATCTAATGTATAATTCTAGAAGTAATACAAACAGACATACCCTATTTTACATATGTTGATAAATTCATTATCTTCACAAATGGATCCATTCCAAACCTTATAATTCTCAACTCATTCATGTTACAACATCAAAATATTTAAGGTCACGTTATAAATTATGACAAAACTAAGATGATTACTTCAACAAAAACAACTATAAATGGAATCAAAGTTTTAGAAACAAACATTTTTTTCCCACAGTTTTCTTCTTATTACATATCTTAGCATCCCAATTTATATAAAATACTGTAAAGTTATATTTGAAGATTTAATTACCAAAATTAAGGCTAGAATTTCTGATTTGGATGGAGCTTTACCTTATTCTATCTATCATGCGTACAATTCCGAACTATCATGGTTAAAGTATTATTATTCATAAAAAGGTCAATTAAAATGATTGAGGGTATTTTAATAAAGTCCTTTGGGTCTCTTATAATACTAAAGACAATATTATTTGGTATAATTGGAAGCATTTCTGCAAGCTTTATGATGAAGGTGACCTAAATGTGAGAAGGTTTAGTGATATTCAAACTGCTTACTCCTGTAAGCTCTAGTTTAGGTTTAGAGAGCAAAACAATCTATGGGTAATGTTCACCAAATCTATCTATTGTCCTAATATTAATCCCATATTAACTAATTAAAATAAAAAGTGCCTTAAACTTGGCAAATGTTGATAAATATAAAGGATTTAACTAAGAAATGTAAGTTTTAGAATTAGTAGGGAGACTTAGATTCCTGGCTTGAGAAGTGGTGTAACAACGTACCCCATATTTGTTTTTCAAGATATGAAGATAACTAGTGGTATGAAGAAGAAATAGTGAATCGATTTTAGGTAACTAATCACTGGAACATTAATAAGCTTAAAGAAAATGTTAGTCCTTCTAATATTGCTAGATTTAAGAAATTTAAAATTATTGTGGATGTTAAAAGACAGCCTTAAGCAGAACCTATCTAATTCAGGGTGCAATGAAACCAAAGAAACCTAGAATACAATTAGGACCAAATGGACTAAATCTATGATATATAATAAAATTTGGAATATAACAACTCCTAAGAAATATTATTTCCTACTTTGGAGAGTTAAAAAACTAGATTCCTACTAATAATGTATTCAAATGAATTTGTTTTATTTGGCAACAACACATCTTTATTCAATGTGATGTGGTTATGGGAAGTATGTAAATACTTCACATGTGTTTTTGGTATCTTAATTAACAGCGAAATAACTTTCACTGATATGATAAGATCATGGTTTTGTTCAACAAACAGAAAGGCACATATTAGAACTATCATTCATTTTATTGTTTCTTGGGTCACGTGGCAAACTAGAAAAAAAGAAGCATAACAATCAAATTCCTAATATAAATTCTTTTCTAGAATTATATAAAGCATATCATATCTAAATTACACCAAGCTAAACTTCTTAAAATTTCCTATTGAGGCTCATGACTTGGAGTCTTTTCTAAAGTTTGGCTGTGTTCATCACTTAGACAAGCCTATAATATATGTTAATCTTAAATGGATTCTCCTTAAGAGGAACTCTGTTACGCTAAATATTGATAGGGCTTGTAATAAATTTGGTGAAGCTGGTGGGTATAGTTCTCTAAGGAGTGATAAAGCAAAATTATTTTTAGATTTTGTAGATTCTACGGGAGGCTTGGCCAATTAAATTCAAAAATTAAAGCCCTTCTCGACGGGCTTCTTCTATGTAAAACAAATAATATTCAGGAGGCTGAAATTGAAACTGATTCTAGGATCTTAATTGAGATGCTAGACAGTAACCAATTTTCCTTGGTACCTTTCATCTATTCTTAACTGTTACAGGATCCTATTTACATCTAGGATGACCATTAGGCATATTTTCAAAGAGCAAAATAATACATCTAATTGGCTAGCTAATCAAACTCTTTGAACTAAAAAAGGTAGTAACTTTAATTTGTCTCAATCTCCTAACTATTTTAGGGCCACGTTGTTATTAGAAATTTTGGGGATTGGGTATATAAGAATTGAATGTAAAGAAAACATAATGAGAAAATGCGGTAGAATTTTGGAGTAGCTAAGGCTTATGAAGAATGGTCGGAACAACTTCGCATCTCTTGTCAAATCTGGTGGTGATAGGTTTCTCGATAAATATCGGGTAGCAGTAGCATGAATCTGTTTACCAGTTTTCGTGGCTAAGGAAAACTAGAGAGTTGAAGAGGGGCTATGGTTTGAATCGCTTCAATGAAAAACATTATTTTGGGCCTATTTGATGTTGGCCTAATTCTAAAAGGCTTACAACCTTGTACTCTTCGTGAAATTACGATTTTGTAATTTTAACATCAATAATGGTAGTATTTGTTTTGAAATAAAAAAAAAAGATATATAAATTCAATTAATGGTAAATGGGTATCCCAACCTGATCGTCTATTTGTTGGTGAACCATTTGTACTAAATTTGAGTTTATAACTTAAATTTTGTTTAAACTGGTCATATAATCTTGATATATAATTGAGATGTCGATCTGACACTTTTAAAGATGGATTATCATGAAGTTAGACAATCTTGAAATCATATAAACAAGCATATTGGTAAAGTGTAGTGGTAAACTTACTAAGTAAAAAATAAAATAACAAATTGTTAATTTATTAACGATAACCAAATTGAGTCATGTGAATTATGAGTTCGCGGTAACTCTGGAACAAAAACCATTTTCACATGCTCTCATTATCACTTAGGAATAAATAAACTTTGGAGTAAACCAATATGATTTTGATGTTTAACTTTACGATTAAATATTGAGTAACATATTTATTAATCTCTTTTTTCATTCTTAACCTTTATTTATGTTCTTTTCGAATGTTATACATTTAGTACCCTTTATCAATGTTCTTTTGGAATCTTATACATTTAATACCAATAATGGAAACCATATTTCAAATTATGAGCATAATCTAATATCTCATTCTTCAAATTATTATGATTCAGAGCACGTATCTTTCTTACATAAGATAGTATTCTATTATTTCAATACATATTCAATTACTTTCTTTTCTTATAAATCATTCGCTAAAAATTATAGCTAGTCTCCCACGCCTGTGACTTGTCTCACGTTAGTCCTCTACATTCACTTTTGTAACAAATCTGTCCCTAAAGTTTTCGAAAGTGTAACAAACTAGTCATTCATAACATCATTAGCTCTCTTAATCCAAAAATACCCTTTGACTGGCCACGATAACTTTCACGTAGGAAGTTAACGTGGATGCGGTAAATAATTAAATAATTACCGTTATTTTTTTTTACTTTAGCTATTCACATAACATTTTACCCAAAACCCGACTCAGTCCACTAATTACCCTAACCAATATATATTGCCAACCTATCCATAACCAAAATTTTAAAGGAATAAAACACGAACCTACCCCAAATCGATTTAGTATTAACCCTAAAACCTTAATTTTCCATTTTATGAACCGTTCCTCCTAAACAAATTCAGTTTACCAAATCGATTTATTTCAAAGAATTGGACTCATCAGACCTTTCACATAATTTTTTCCCTTCATTTCCCGTCTTGGGTTCTCTATGATTTGAGCCCGAGCCTTTGAGTTGAAGAGAGAAACTATTTTTAGGAGAGTCGATGCATGCAGTACTATGATGAATACTTCTTGGAGCTATTCTAATTTTTATGAGTAATTATGAGTAGAATAATTTCTTGTATGTTTTAACTTAAAACCTAAAATTTATAATTATTTTATTTCTTTGGTTTTATTTATTATATATCAAAATATTTTGTGGCTTGAGTACCATGAACTTGTGAATTCTAGTGTGCAATATAACCGAGTTTATTTATTTTATCACTTTTATTGATGAGGTAGTAGATATAGATTTTGACATCGTCAAAGCGAAAGAAAAAAAATTATGCATAAGAATAGACTTATAGAGAAAGTTTTGGGCTTGCAAAAAAAAAAAACAGGAACATCTCTAATTAAATATTAGGTTTAATTGACTTGAACAATGAGCTGACACTTAAAATAATCGACCAGAATAATTGACATAAATAATGAGCTGGCATTTGGAGTCAGTTAATTAAATTAGATTGGGTTCAGAATATAAATAACCAAGTTAAGTAGTGGGTTAGGTCTCCTTTGGGTAAACCCTTAGGTAAATAGTTAAAGTAACAAAATAATGGTAATTATTTAATTATTTACCATGTCCATGTTATCATCCCATGTGGAAGTTGATGTGGCCGGTCATAGAATATTTTTGGCTAAATAGAGTTGGTGATGTCATGAATGACTAGTTTGTTGTATTTTTAGAAACGACGAAGACCAATTTGTTATAAAAATGAATGCGGAAAACTAATATGAGACAAGTAGCAAGTTTGGGAGAATAGACATATTTTTTAGCCTACATCATTTTAAAATGATATCATTTTGGGTTTTTTCTGAGATTCATGAATCTTAGACATCAACAAATGTTGTACACAAAGGTATGTGGTATAATTTCATGATCAATAATTATAATCTAGCATATACCTAATACAAATGTCGAATAAAATTAAAAGGATATACACTACAAAAATAAAAATAAAAATCCTTATATTTTTTTACTCAAATCATATGCTAGTACATTTACCCAAATGCCTCTTCAACCTTCCATGCCTGTCCTTTTTTCTTGAGTATTTCTTAACCAACTTCTGTTTCTTCTTAGAACAGCCTTCATCACTGCTGGATGACAGGGATTCTTCGACTCCATCTCCGTTTGAGGAGCTGCTGGAAGATTCTGAGTCTGAATCTGAGCTCTCCACCGGTTTAAACCAGTGAGACTTCTTCGAGCTAGCATGAGTTTTTTTAGTGCTCACATAGATTTTTGATGGCTCATGCTCTCTTGGATTTTCAATATGGTGAACTGCTGACACTTTAGCCTTTTCTTTCACACCCAATTCTGCCCTTTTTGCAGCCCTCAAGGCTTTTATCTCAACTTTTAATCTATCTCGCTCCTCGATGGTATATTCATCATTTTCTCCCACCACTTCTCCCAAAGCTAGTGGTACTTCCTGCTCGTCCGGATTCATCCGAACTGATCTTTCTTGATGGTTTCGAATGCTTGATTCAGGCACCTTCTACTCCCAGTGTGGTCGCCAATTTGGTGTGGATAATTTCGGTCTGAGGGTAATTTTGTCAAATGTTTTGTGATGTTTCAAGGGTATTTAATGTTTGGGTAGTTTGTAGTGAGAGATTTGAGCTGCCTGGTTGTATTAAATGTTCATTACCCTCATTAATGAAAGTGGTTGGGTATTTATACCCTTCATTGTGGGCCTTATGGGTTTTCGGGTCAAACTCATAAAACCGGGTTGACTTCAAAGGCACATAAGTTTATTAAGCAGGTTGATAATTAGCTTAGTCATAAAGTGAATAGTTTTTAATACTTTAGTCCTGTTCGGATGGTTCAGGGGGTGGTTTTTGTCCGAAATGCCCCTGTTTGGTTTCTACAGTGAGTGGTGGGAAAATCGGGACTCATCAATATTAACTATGTGGCATTTATAAAAGATTTATCAATACTTGATAAAATGTTTCCCTTTTGCTATGATACACAACACATGTTGGTTTAGATAAAGTTCAATATATTAATCAAGCTTGACAATTGTAACCAGTGTTTTTTGAACCATGATGGCTAGATGGTCATAGCTTGTAAAGGTTCTGATTGTGTAGATGGTTGTGATTTGGCCCTAACTACTTTCAGTTGGGCCCATGTATCACCTTTCGCGAAGTCTAACAACTTTCCCTCATAAATGTGGTTTTGAATCTCCTCCTTCACGATTTGATACTCCCATGTTAGATATTTTATATCGTAGTATAACTTGATCAAATACTGCTTCTCTTTTGGAAGTTTAAATATTCTCGGGCTTACAGAATAGACCAATTTCATGGTCTCTTTGAAGATTACCTAACATTCTTAGTCAGCTCTATGAAAGATTATTTGATGCTCCACTTTTTCCTTATGTAATTATATATGCATATGTTTTGATAACTTTAATCCGGTGTCTCGACTTTTCTAAAGGTGCAGGTGAGTTCTTAAAGGCTTATATTGAAGCCATGAGGACACACTCGTTGGTATCAGCTGCTAGATGGTAAGAAGGTTAGGAATTTAGAACCTTTGGAAGCCACACACGTATTGTTTCATACACTCATTTTGGGTCTTTAACATGGACTAGCATATCTTTGAAGGTCAAGGCCTCCGTATTTATTATTTTATCCATCAAGAGATCCGAAATTATCATTTGTCGATAAGTTTTTGAAAATTATTTATACTCTTATTGGTTCAAACAAATCTTTGGGTGTACTCGCGAAGGCTCTTGTTAAATGTTTGCTTTTAGTGGATGATATAGTCACCATCATCCTTGATGAATTTTCACCTATAAATTAGTTTTAAAAGGCCGTCCATAATATTTCAAAGTTATGAATGGTCATAAAAGAGTAACTCGTTGAACCAAGTTAAGAAACTACCTGAGAAGTCATGGAAAAAGCTAGCCAAAGAAGTCTATCATCTCCCTCAAAGCCGAGTATCTCATTTCCCAACTATTTGTTGTGGTATTTCATGTCTCCCATCCAATTTTACTTTTCCATCTTGTAATGATTGAATTTAGACAGCAAGTTCTCATAGAGTATTTATATCTCTCATAAGGATGATGTTAAATTGAACTTGGGTTCGGCTAGGATAGATCTAGGATAGTTTAAGTACGTCGGTCATGGTTGGATCATAGCTGAGTGGGGATAATTTCTTTGGAAAGTTTGTCGATAGATGTGTGAACCTAAAGAAGGTGTCAAACTCACATGTTAGCGGTTTGTGAACCCACTTTTGGATTGGTTGTCTGATTTAGATAGTTTTCCTATGGACATTGGGTTGGATGAGGTTCAAATGATATGCTCTCTCTTTTTCTCTATATGATGGTGAGATAGAGGAGGAACGATCATGAAGGGAATGACTCCTGCTAAATCTATTGGCTTACTCACAATTGTACCGCTACTTGAACTATTATGTCCTTGAAATTCAGTGTGAAATTGGTATGACACATGATCATGTCAAAAAATGGTTGGTAGTGGTTTTTGATCATGTAGTAAGTTGTATCATCTTTTTCCTTAAAATTCTCGAGATTGATAGGTCGACGTATGACATGATAACCTGCCAACGCTTTCGAAATAGGTTTGCTACTAAAGCTTAGATTTTCATCAACTCTTCTATTTGAGAGCATTTTAGTTAATACAGTTGTGTTACATGTTAATGATAGAGACAACAAGGTACCCTACTAACAAGATTGGGTATCATAATAATCATTAGTTTGAGTTTTTCAAAAACTGGTTTTAGATGAGGTATATTGGTTTTGAGATTTTAAACAACTGGCTCTTACAAAAGATAATAATTTTCACATATATCATCAATCCATAATTTTTTATATGTTTAGTTAACAGTCCAACCAAAATAGTTAATAAAATAATAAGTAAAAATTCGGAACTTTAAGACAAAACCGCACATATACTCGTAATAAAAAAAGATTTTTCATATACACAATTTATAAATATATAAAAAAAAATAGACTATTTATATAAAAATATTATTCTCAAATAAAAGAATATAATAATTATATTTCTTTAGAGTGGTCTTCGAGTATAATAGTTATCTGAATTATATTAACCATCGTTCTGTCTTAAACTTTATTATACATACTTAGATGAAATAAAATTCGTTACCATTAAATATCTTTATTAACAAAAGTATTATAATAATAAAACTAGAAACACTGCTGACAAATTATCTGTTGGAAAGTGGGTATTAGTCATATTAACTTCTGGTTGGAAAAGTGGTGTTAAAATATCCTTTTTATAACTTTATTTTTCAATGAAAATAACTTATGGTACAATGTTAACTTGATCTTTGAATTCTGGTCAAATTGTTCATGGAACCTTGACAGTATCAAGTTCTTAATTCTGACATCGAAAGAATCTCCAAAATTACTTTTTCATAATCTTTAGAAGATATAATAATTTGGAATTTATCCTATAATGACTTGTTCTCTCTAAAATGAACATGTAATGCTATCAGAAATCAGAAGCCAAAGTCATCCGTATTCAACAAAATTTGGAACAAAGCTACTCCAAATAAGTGCTCTTTTACTTTTTGGAGGCTTCTTAAGAGTTTAATGTTTGTTGACATAATTCTTCAAAACAAAAATATAAGTCTCGCTTCTAAATGTCAGTTCTGTAATAACATAGAATCAACAAATCATCTTTTTGTCTTATTATGTCAAACAATCTGGGAAGTATGGAAATACTTCGCAAGGTTTTTTAACCTTTATATTTTTCAAAACATGACTTTGAATCACATGAGCAACTGTTGGTTAATGTCCACTACTCAAAAAAATCATATAAGATCCATTATGCCATCTATGATTTGTTGGGCTACTTGGTTTGCAGGAAATGAAGCCAAACATCATAATAAAAGATAAACATCTAAAAGTATAGTAAACAAAGTTATTTCTAACCTAGTCAAGATAGATTGTGCTTCATTAATTAAAACTATATATTGGTCTCGTGACCATAAATCTACAAAAGAACTGGGATGCTTTAATCGCATGTCAATAACTAACAAAACAATATATGTTAAATGGTCTCCTTTTTTAACAAACAAATTTAAACTCAATTGTAATGGCTCGTGTTTGTGTGATTATGAAGCAAGTGGAGGCTTGGTCTTTAGAAGTAACCACGGAATGTTTATAATAGCAAAAATAATTATATATGGGAAAAAATATTCAATAATTGCATAATCTAGAGCTTTATTAGACAAACTTTTATTATGTAAATCAAATGACTATAATATGGTTGATATTGAAATTGAGTAGATGTTATTGTTCAATATGTTTAGTTCTGGTTTGGACCATTTCTATCTTATGACTATTACTAACTGTTGCAGAAAACTTATACCCCTCAAATGTCTATTAAACAGATTTATCGTGAGCAAAACTTTGTTACAAATTAGGTATCAAAATGGTCGCCAAAAAATAAATTAAATTGTGAATTCAAATACAGTCCAACCCATGTTAAACTGCAGGTAATAATTTTTCTTGAAAGCATAAACTTAGGTTGTATAAGACTAGAAAGTTGATTACTATAATGTCTAAAACCTGTTGAATCAAGGATATGAATTGCTACATTGATTGTTACTAACAATCTATTAGCAGGTTAACTCATGGCCTCAAATCCAAATTAAATATTTTATGTTTGCAGGTAAGGGGTCCATCGAACCAAGGAGCAAGAGCATTAGACTTATATAATCAGCTAATATCAAACCAACCAAACTCAGAAACCTCAAGATATTCAAATAAATTTCTATAAATGTTTCTTTATTTTATGCTAGTTAAAAAACTTTAGACGAGAAAATTGTACAACAATAACATGGGTAAATCTTTTTGGTCCATTTTATAACATTTTTTTATTATGGAAGACATGATTAATAAAAAAAGTTGGTTCTCTAAAATAAAATAAAAATAATACAAAATCGAGGTGCCGATTGGCTAACTCAATGGATTAAAAATGTAAAATAAGAATCGATTATCAGAACTTTGTCCCCCTCCTGAATTAAACGCAATAATACACTTAGAAAGGCTACAGATTGGATATATAAGAGTTGATTAAAACTCACTTGTATTTCAAGTAATACCCAAAGTTTTTACTGTACTCTGTTTCAAACATCATCAGTCATAGAAGCTCATAACTACCAGTAATAATGAAGAAGACTACTAGTGGGTATGAGGATAACACTGGAGATAGGAAGTTACAAGTTACTGGAGTTGAAAAGAAAATTTATGAAGTTCTGCGAATTTGAAGAAACAAAATTTGGAAACAAATTTGGCGTCATATTTGGCGTCATTCAACATTTCGTTATGGGCAAATTAAATTTACCCACTAGTGTTATTTACTTCTGTTAAAATGGTCCCATAATTTTAACTTTAAAATCCAAATTGGATCCTTAAAGTCTTGTAAACCTATATTGAGGTTCTCAAATTCTAATAAATTCTTCGTTAAGAAAAAATACTCGAGATTATAATATTATAAAATAATTTCAATTATAACTTAGTCAAATAACAATGTAACGGTAGTTTTTTTTAAAATTATAAGACCATTATTTTTATTATTTAAGGGCAAAAACAATGTTAACCTAGGCAAAAAAACACAAATGGGACATTGTTTAAATAACAATTAAAATTAAAATGAATTTCCAATTTTATATTATTCATAAACTATTAACGAAGAACACAAGAATATTTGGGCAATGATAAAACTAACTTGGAAAATGAAGGATAATAATATTATTTGTAAACATTGATAATCATTTTCATTCAAATATACATATTAATTTGTTAGGCTTCTAAAGGACTTTTTCTAACAAAAAAAATATATTATTAGCTTAGAAATACTTTTTAGTTTTTAATATTTTTAATCTGATTATTTAATTATTTAATTAGTATAATATCTTCATCTAGGTTGCATGTACGTCACGTGGACACATATAACCTGATACGTGTCAAGAACAACCTATCTTCAGTTTATCTACAAAACTTTGGTATTGTCGTTCTCTTTCTTCATTTCTGAGCTAAACTTTAAATTTCGTAAGAGAAAAATCAAGAGAGGATGGCTTCTTATCTAAATAAGAGTATCTTATTGGTGCTTCTTCTTCATTTCCTTTTCTTTCTCTCCCACCACATGGTTCACTCCAATGGTAATGTTGTACAGGCATGCTTTTCTTCTTACTAATTAAGATAATGTATTGCGCCTACTTTGGTTTAGTTGTATGTGAAAGTTTGGATTGATATATTTAGAAGGATTGGTTTTATTGTTGAGCATTAAAATGTGATTTATTTATTATGCATATTCCACAAATATACCATTTATTTATAATTGTCTTTATAAGAGTAGAATAGAACACGAGTCTAGGATATTATAAATTTGGGCTACCTAGACTATATTAACATTCAACACAAATGATATCAATAGTTAATTTTTATTTCATCTAAAACAATGAGGTTTAGAGAACATCTTGTGATGCTTATGTACAACTCTTTAAGAGCATTTTACTGAAAATCAATAAAATTCCAAACAAGTTTAAATAGTAAGATTTATTTATAAACTACTATAAAAAGTAAATAATAAATGATAGAAATAAATATGTTTAATTTGGTAAAGTATGTATGGTATACTAACTTAACCCGATTCAACATGTTTATTGTCTGAAGAATGTACATCTTTTAAAGCCTTTATATATATAAGATAGGTTGCTCTACTACTATATCTATAGGAATGATCTCTTACAATATAATAATCCAAATATTAAAACTAAAGATCTCTAAGAATATAATCCAAAAGTTAATTTATATGTTTTTGGTTTATACAGATGTGGAAGATAATTTGTTGCAAGGTTTGAACAGCTACCGGACATCAAACAAACTAACACCTTTTGCCAAGAACAAAAATGCTGATTGTCTTGCGGAAAAAGTAGCAGACGAAATTGAAGACAATCCTTGTACGCCCACAAACATCGTTCCAAATTCAATGACTCAACTATCAACTTACCCTAAACCACTCTCTAAATGCAACATCGACTCAAATGCTAAACTAGATGGAGTAGTGTTACCTGTTTGTGTCCGCAAATTGGTTCCTACTTTGGTCCTCACAAATTATACCCACACGCAGTTTGGGAAGTACTTGAATGATTCAAAGTATAGCGGTGTTGGCGTTGATTCTGAAAAAGATTGGATGGTAGTTGTATTGAGCGCTAGTACTAGTACACCTTTGAGCACTGGTACACCTGATGCTAATTTTGCTAATGGGGCTAATGTCTTCTATAAGGGGTTTACTTCTTTGGGTTTTACCTTCTTTGCTTTTTGTGTTTGTGTTTATGTTACTCTCGTTTAATTTACTTCTAAGATGTTGAATGTTGTAAGTCAAAAACTTTTTAAGCTTTAAGGTGGCTGGTTGTAGGGTGATGAACCTGTTGGGAATCAAAATAAGTTACTTTTATGGTTAAACGTTGGTTTCATCCATGATTTGGCTTTTGTATCTAAGTCTTTATAATAAGTCAATCATTGATTTAATTTCAGTCCAAACAATATATTAAACTTATATGGATTTTGACAGGAAGAGAAACGCAAACTATATTTATTTACTAATAAAGGATAAGGTGCCAATTTAAATCTATCAAAACTTATTATAAAAAACATAAAACACAAATTACTAGTGACTATCTCGATAAATTAGGGAAATGACACACTAAGTACCCTTTTGAGAAACCTATTACAACCTAGTGCCCTTTAATGGATTAATGCTTACTAAATACCCATCTCATTAAACATATCCACTTCTAATACCTTTTCTTTTTTTAATACCAAGATTACCCTCAACCTAGTATATAAGGTTGATTTGTGAAAAAAAGGACCCCTTTTAGCTCCAGCATCTTCTTAATCACTTTTGAATTTTGAATTTTGAATTTATTAGCCTCCTTTCTCTCTCCTCTCTCCTAAACTTTCAAACAACCCATTTTTCAAGAACGTTTCTTCGTATTCTAAAAACTACGGCTGATCATATCACCTCCGGCGACCTTACGTTACCACCGGCGACCTTACGTTACTACCGGCGACCCATCTAGTAGCCTTATCGGAGTGTTCCGATCACCGGCGACTTTCAGAAAACATTTTTAACGTCGTAAGCCTCCTGAGAACTGTTTTGCACCGTTATATCCTCCTAGCTCCGATCCTGCTCCTCCTAGCTCCGATCTCAGCCTCCTAGACCACCGTACACAGCCTCCTAGCTCCGGTTGATAGTTTCGAACTCTTAGCCTGTCGTTACATTTTACAGGTGAGTAACAGAGTCGAGTTTTCAGTTTCGAAAACGTTTTTCCTTTTCGAAATCGATTATAACCTCTAATATAACGTGCGTTAATGGTAGGAAACTTATTTCCATCTACTTCTGCTCAATCCAAAGTATCCAAACCGGCTCCGATCACATTCCGGTGAGAATTTTCATTCCCACACCTCTGTTTGAACCCTGATATTTATATGGTTCCTCCTTGCGATTTTACGCCTGCAATTCTATGCTTCAGGTTGCTAGATTACTACATACACCCTGATATGTTAGATTTGTTTGTACATTAAACCTGACTGCATACACCAAGCTATCTTAGTTTTGTCAGGTTGCTATGTGTGCTGATAAATAAACCATGGCTCCATATACCCTTATAGTTTAGGTACTTGATATTGCTATATGTTTCCAACCATCTCCTCTTCCTGCTATCTTACATATAACATGTTCATATATGTGTTTGAAAACAGATTATTATTCCATATACCACGATAGCTTATATATGCCAGTTTGCTATTTGTGCTGAAAAGTGACCATGACCGACATACCCTGATAGTTTAGGTATTCCAGTTTGCTATTTGTCCTTAAAATTGACCACCACCGAGATTCCATGATATGTTAGGTATAGGATATTGCTATATCTGTTATACTATCAGTAACAGACTAACGAAAAGTCCTATAATTCAGGGTACACAATGTCTAGACCAAAAGTTTGCATTTTCAAACTTGGTACGGAGACAAGTATTGTTCCGCTGTCCGAATTTGTAGGCTTCGAGTCATTTCAACAGTACGTTGAGCAAACATGGCAAGGGCTTGTTAGAGGCAACTACAGCATAACGTACTCTTGCGGTGCTCAGAGTAATTGTATTTTTAATAAGGAGACCGATTTCATCGGGTTGGAATGTTACCTCGATGTTGAGCGTTTGAAGAGTGTGTCATTTCTTATCCAAGAACATGTTGCTGATAAAGGCTCCGCCGTTAAACGTAAACAACCCGTTCAACTGTTCGAAGAATCCGATCACATACAACGAACCAGCGGTGAAAGCAGTACCTGTTTGGCCATTACAACCCCGAAAAAAAGACATCTAGCTACAGCGGGATGGGCTGAAGCTATCATTGGTGTTGGACAGTCATTTCCAGACGGTGCTCAAGGTCTGAGGTTATCCTTATCACGTTATGCATTAGAGAACGGTTTTGCGTTTAAGTACATGCACAATACCTTTAACAAGATCACCGTTTATTGTGTAAACAAAGATTCGGATGGCTGCAAATGGAGGCTTTACGCTTCTGTCGATTGTAAGACCGGTATGATGACAATTAAAAGATTCTTCAGTACCCACACGTGCAGTCCCGTGTTCACTAAGAAGAAAAGCCGGCATCTGTCCTCCGATTTGATTGCTGATGAAATTCACGATTCTCTACGAAACAGCCATTCTTTAACAGCTAAGACTATACAGTCCACCATCAAGCAAGACTATGGTTTAGACGTTTCATATCGTCTATCTTGGAATGCGTTGGAGAAGGCCCGTCGCGCTGTGTTTGGAGATAGCAATACCTCTTTCGGATTGCTAAAACCATACTTCAAGAGGCTACATAGTCGTGACATCACTACGGACTGTCGCCTGGATTTATCTCCCGGCAATGTTTTCCGTCGCTGTTTTATAGCATTTGGGGCGTCTCTTCAGGGTTTCCATTCGTGCCGCCCTTTGCTGTACGTTGACGGAACCCACCTGACAGGGAAGCACGGGGGCGTGTTGCTTTCGGCAGTGGCAAAAGATGGAAACAACGGTCAGTAAAGATATGACTCAATATACATTTGATCTGATAAATAAGCATACGTAGTTTGCGATTTAATAACACTGTCTGATAGTTCGTATTATATGCTTTGATATTTTAGTTATTACTGATTGCTAGCTTGGTATGCTCTGTTTGCTAGATTTGGTTACACAGACTGCGATTTGTTAACTATTACACAAGCGAACAAAACATCGTTCTGTTAATGTACTTCTGTTTTTAAACTTATTTTCCATCCCAGGTCTTTTCCCCGTTGCTTTTGGTATATGTGGTAGTGAAGACTCGGACAACTGGTTCTGGTTTCTGGAAACTTTAAAACCTCATCTGCTAGGGCGCCAGATAACTTTCATTTCAGACCGCCATGCTGGTATTATTAGCGCTGTCGCAATTCTTTATCCTACTGACTACCACGCTTATTGCATCTTTCATCTTGTTCAGAACTTGAATAAAGCTCTTGAACACACTAACAGAGTCTACAAACAAGACATGCTAGCGATGTTTAAGAACTGTGCTTATGCCCCTACGGTCGATCTTTTTAATGAACGTTATGGTCAGTGGTTGCGCCAAGGCGGTAATCGTATTGAAAACTTCGTCAGGAATCTTGCCCCAGAAAAATGGGCTCAGGCATATGTGAAAGGCAAACGGTATGGGGCTATGGCATCGACAGCTGTTGAATCGTTCAATGGCCAGATTAAGAAGTTGTGCCATCTGCCTATAGTCGAATTAATCGACCGGATTAGAGCTCTTCTGATGACTCAAATGTCTCGACGTTTAGGAGAAGGCCAAAGTTGGAACACCCAATTGTGCCCCGAGTTTGACAAGATGTTCAAAGATAATGTACAATCCGGTCGGACATGGTTAGTTCGCAAGTCTTCTGCGGCTTATTTTGAGGTTTTATCGGACCCAGTCATGGTTGTCAACATACTGGATTTCAAATGCACATGCGGCTCTTGGCAGCAAGAATGTTTCCCTTGCGCTCATGCGATGGCTGTAATTGCATCTATAAACGAAGATCCTATGACGTTGGTCGAGCCGTTTTTCACTACACAAAATTTCCTGTCCAGCTATTCATTTAACATACCCGCTATAACGGAGTTTGGTGAATCCAGTAGCGCAGATTGTGATGGAGAGCCCTTGGTGCTGCCCCCTAACGTTAAAAGACGACCCGGTCGTCCGAGGAAGAAGCGTATTCCATCAAGAGGCGAAATTTCCAGCAGCCAGTCCCGTTGTGGTCGCTGTTTCAAATCTGGCCATAATAGGAGGTCATGTGATGCTCCGTTCTAAACATTTTTAACCTACTTTTTCGTAACATTTTACATATCAAAGATAAGCACTCCTTATCTTTTAACGTCTGTTTTGTACAATTTTAACATTTACATGTTCCAGTTCTGTTTCTTATCCCCTATGATATCTATTCACATGTACATTGCTATCTTTGGTGATATACTACGATAGCGACTCTTAAAACCATTGATAGATTCTAGATATTGCATCTGACAGATACATCAAACCTATGTTTTTTGTTTCGGTTTACATCCATCTGATGCTATGCTCACATTAGTTATACTTGTACTTCAAATTATTCATGCCATGTTCATCTCAAATATAAGCACTTCTTCTATTTCCACTTATGTTTAGTCCCCTGAAAGAATTGCCATGTTCATCTCAAAGATAAATCCATCTAACATGCCTTTACATCTAACAGATACATCAAAGTATGTTACTTACATTTATTTCGATGTACATCCATCTAACAGTACCTTTCGAATTATGTTTTTTTACACTTTTAATATTGACATGTAACCTGTATGTTTGGTTCAGACTATGATATCTATTAACGGCTACATTGCTATACACGCTGTTGTACTATGATAGACAAAATATGAAGCATTGATAGCTCGTCGATTCTACATCTGACAGATACATAATTTTATGTTTTCATACCTCCGATATGTTACTAGTCATACATTGCGATTTTGTTATATAACTGCAGTTAAAACTGCTTTCCTCAACTGCAAGATATCTTATTATACCATACTGAGAAAAGCCATAGAACTGAAAATTCATTCAAACGCTAACATTAAAAACAGTGACTGGCTACATATAGTCCAAATACACCAGCCCCCCCAAAAAATAACACTTCTGCACAGGGTTGGTGCAAGTTACAGTCCACAAAAAAAAGATAAACATACGTTAAAAACACCAAAATAGAAACAAACAAGGAAATGAAACTACATCTAGAAACCTTATAACCTAATCGGAGTCGTCTCCATTAGAGCCCTCGTCCTCTTCTTCTTCTTCGTCTTCTCCTTCTTCTTCTTCATCTTCAACTTCATCATCATCGTCAGAGTCCTCATCGTCTGCCTCTTCATCTTCATCATCGTCTTCCTCATCCCAAAATGGGTTAATGCTCTTACACCTCTTCCTTTTTGGCACCTTCTCATCGTCAGAAAGATACCAGTCTTCCATGGACCAAGAGTCCCATGAACCATACGGGTCTTCCTGTTCGTCAGACCAGACAGACCATGCATCTTCTTCGTCGGAGGAGTACTCCGACGTCGTTGTGTGCTTGTAGGCCTTCTCGCATGAGTAGTAGTCAGAGGACCAGGCGTCGTCGCTGCTGTGGTGTGGGGAGAAGGGTGATGAAGGAGCCATGTTTGGAGGAGCAGGCGTTTCAACTTAGGGTATACTATACTTTCTGGGTTTTTTTTTTTCCTTTACTTGTGAGTTTGTGAGTAATAGGTAGTCATATGCCCCTCTATTTATAGCAAAACCCAGCTTCCAATGCTGAGTCCCCTTAAGCAACCATATTTTCTTTCACAACTTTAATGGCACACGTTCATTAAATGAATGTAATCATTCTTCTTCATCTACCCAATGTCTTTTCAATTTCAAACTAACCAATGGTTTGAACACATTAATGTAGTACTGAGTAATGTGTGTGGTTAACAGTCCTTTCAACAAATTAATTGCATTTATCTACCAATAACCATGTTGTGCAGTCCATATATTTTAATTTTGTGCATCACCAACCTGTTATGTGATATTTGCGAGTAATTCTGAATGGTAGATAAATGATATTACAAATTTAAAACCTTAATGGTATATCTATTTTTCCTGAACGATATCTTAAACTATACTTTATGGTTCGTAACAAAAAATTTCATAAATTATGATATGTTTCGTACTGCGATATTTTATTGAACCACCCCAGATAGATTCTTCCTTAACCCCAGATAGACATTTTAGTCAACATTGATAGTTTATCTTATATTTGCAATATTGATATTTTAGAACAGTGGATCATTATTAATGTTGATTTTGTGTACAGATGCTTGCGTGGTGCTTTCTGGAGTGGCTATAGATTGAAGCAAGTGTCATTGCTAATACGTTTCAATATAAATATTGGCCTGACTAATATGTATACATATTTTGCGATCAAATCAGACTGTCTGATATTTTGTATTAAATACTATGGTATTTCAGGTATTCCTGATTGCTAGCTTTGGAGGCTATTTCAGATAGCTTAATTTAAACAGACTTTCCTTTGATAACTTTTTCCCAGCCTACTGCATCAACTAAAAAGTGCTTTTACATGTAAATTTCAGTCTACAAACATAAATCATAGATGCTAATTTATGCGAAATATAGAAATTAGTACCAAAATGCCAGTTACATACTACCAACGTCTGTTTGTGTTACAATCGTTCAAAAAATGTTTGAATATTTTAGCTCTTGTTACTGCCGGCATTTCATCACCATATTGCCGTCCAACAAACCCGTTTGTAATTATATCTTCTACGTATTTGCAAACGAAAACACCACAGTCGTAGCTGCCGCTTTTTTGCTGTGGGATGTTTAACATGGTCTTAATTTTGTACCCACCTTTAACATGCGGTATATATTTCTTCTTCATGCAATAGGCCAGCTGCATTGATAGATACAGTAGCAGTCATTGATATGCATTACTATACTGTTTGCTAGATATAATGTTCCAAATAGCTAGATCTGCAATCAACATAGTTTACTTGGAATTTAGATTCCTTACCAGACCATCGGCTGTGTTTCTTGTCTTATCGGGAATGAATTTGCTCCACGGCAGCATTGGGTTGTAGCTTCTTGCAGCCCCATTCTCCATGTCTATGACCAGGAGCGTCCAGTGGTTCACGCCGTCCGTGTTTACAGTACATAGGGGGACGAATGCAACATATGTGTCGCGGGGCATTGTCTCAAAAACATTGTCCACAATGGCAGACATATCTCCCTTTTTAGCCAGTGTCCCCTGTAAATTTAAGACATTAATACAGGAAGTAGATGTACCTAATATAAAACCAATAATCCCCTTGGAACTTACAGTTGCAATCCCAGTTATTTGAATGGCGTTGGTAGGAAATGAATACTTATTATCAAACCCTTTCAGAGGGACTTTGAAATCTGAATCCTTTAACAGCTTATATATCCAAGCATCTATTACCTATCAGAACACAATTACAATCCCAAGTCAGTTGAGCAAACAACAGCTTATTGGTTGACACAATGATAGTTTCTTCAATTACTAATGATAGATATATATAGACAAGTTGGTAGACGTAGAATTACACTACGATATATAGATCCTAATATATTTTTACCTTGAAGTCCAGTTGAGTTTCGTTAGGAAGTTCCATTAACTCTGTCACACTAACGGAAAGCCTGTAAGAGAACTCTGATGTTGGCAAGTACCACACTTCTGGATCTTCCTGGGTCTCTACCTGTTTCAGTTTCAGCACTTTCTCGTACTCACTTAGATCGATAAGTTCTGTTGTCTGTGTCTGGAACGGCCAAGCTACAACTTCAGTTTGCTGTTGTTGAACCTGCGTCGGAGTAAGTAAGTTGAACCCAGGCATGTCATCAATGGGTACCTAAAAAAAAAGCAGCATGGTGGTAAACTGTAAACAATACAGTTTTAAAGTTTATTGAGAATACCAAATATCTACTTACCTCAACGTCCGTTTGTTCTTCCTCGATGGAGTCCAGTGTACGTCTCTTTTCGTTTGAAGTTTCAACAGCCTTGTCAACTTCAGCGTAAAATGATTGGGTGCAGTCTATGAAACTATCGTCAACCAACGGTGTAACCGACTTGACAATAAGACCCTTCGATGCTGCTTTCTGTTGTTCAGGGGTTGCGTACGAAGATGGCTCAACCTGTGACACTTTCTCGATCTTCTCTGCGGAATGATCTACTCTGTTGGAAATTTCTATCATTTTTAATGGAGACAGAGCTTGCGATAGCTGTTCGCACTTTGCAGCTGTTCCGGTGCCAGTGAATATAACTAAGCTAGAGTTTTGTGTGTCTTCAGGTTCCGCTATTTCGACTTCCTAAAAACATATGATTTAAAACCATTCATTGCGAGATTAACTATCAATCATCTATGATATTCAAATATCAAGGTTAACATCCACTTACATTGTGTGAGACATGTTCCGAAACCACTGCTTCGGTTGCTGCTATCTCCAACAATGTAGTTGCTACTACTATGTCATCTTCTCCTTTGTCCTCACCGATTATCACTGCCTTCTTTCCTTCATCGACGGCTTTTGGCGACTCGTTCAACTGTCGTTCCATTGTTTTCGTTATATCGTTGGTTTCTTCGTCCATCAAATCATTTCTATCCACCACCAGCTGCTGTTGTTCAACCTCGTCGTTTCCGACTCCAGGTCCCTGTGCAGGTACCAACACTATATTCTGCGCACCGGCAGCATGAGTTAGGGGTGGTATTCCTTCGGCCACATCCCCTTCCCCATTACCAGCGTCACAAACACTTGTGGTAGTTCCTTTTGGCTTCCTAAACACATCGACAGCAACAGCATCATGCGTAGTACTCTCTTCCATTGGTTCAACACGGTTTTCGGATTGAACACCCCCTCCATCAACTTCTTCTTTGTCCTCCTCCGACAAATGTTTCCCTTTTTGCTTTGCTTTGTCAATCTCCTCTTGTTCTTCTGTTTTATCCTCCCCATCAACGCCGTCTTCTTCCGTTGCTTTGTCTGTTTCAGTTACTACATGCCTCCGAGTTCTTTTGTAAACCAGTGTTTCCTTAACCACCTTCTCAGCAGCCCGTGCATCTAAGGTTTCAGTACCATCCTCATCATAGCGGCAAAATTGCGATGATAAGGTCAACAGCAGTTGTTTATCCTCGCCATCCTCTCTTGAGTCGACCATCTCCAGCTTTTCTTTAAGGTGCTCCAAATCTTTCTTCAATCTTTCAACCTGATTCAAACGACCATACGCAATTGTTACATTATTTACAGCACTGATAGTTACAGAATACTTTATTGATAGACAAGTTCATTTCAACAACCATACAGATGTTAGTAGTACTTAGAAGGCATGGTAGCACTAACCTCTTCGTTTCTTTCATCAAGGCATGTTTTAAGCCTCTTGTTCTCAACTTTCAACCGCCGCAACCGGCTCCTTTTTTTCAGTTTTTTGCTGTCGCGCAGTACCGACTGCGACAGCACTCCAAAACTAGGAATCATACTAGACCTACGTTTTTTCCGGTTCCTCAACATCTCCCCTTTGTTTTTACCAACTCTTGCCTTCCTCTCCACAATGAACTCCCCCAACGTAACATCATCTTCAACCTCAATCATTGAATGTCTTGCCTTCTTACTACCAGCTCCGTCATCTTTCTTGCTTATCAAACTTCTGTTCGCAACAGATTTCTTTCTTTTCCTACTCCTCTCTTCGCTTTGTTCCCCAGCCCCTTCCCACCTTAACCGCGAATCATTTACTCCATAAACAAAACATTCTGATGCTGTAAACACCAACTCCCCGCCGACAACCTATGACATACATTATAATGTTCATTTAGCAGCAAAATATTATAATCATCACTGATATATGTATCATACTACTACGATATATCTACTATACCACAACATACCTCGTCGTCCCTGAGCTCACCGACCATCTGGATCATTTCGAATGTGGACTCCTTGCCCTCTAGCCCCCACCACTTGTAACATCTAGGTATTATGGAAGGCCTTGGTATGTCGACATTTATAGAAATATGCTCCATAAGAAACGGCTGCACAGAACATAACTAACTATTAAAAAAAAAAATTTCCTAACAGACAGGCTGATCATAACTAGCTATACTTACAAAAAGCAAAGCAACGCATCCGATAACTCTTGAAGGATGCCCGGCCTTAATACATTTGTCCAGCGATTTGTGAAGCTTATCCAAGATTGCTCCAGACCAGTCATAGTCGTTTATCTTGTCAAGATTCTCCACGTAGAAGATTGCTGTCCAACCGATTACATCGCCCGACACTGAAAAGAAAAGTGTCGAGCATATGAAAAGTATCAGTAGCCTAGCCACATCGCTCGCTTCATCCTCCCCTCCTTCTCTAACTGCTTTCTCGATTGCTTCCTACAAAAACATCCAAAATCATAACAACAATACAGACAGAACAATTAAAGGCATCCACAACTAATAAGACATTAGATATATGATTGCATACATACCATAGCTGTTTGTAAACATACTCTGATATCTATACACGTTTACATTGCTACCTATACTGCTACCCTCTGATATTTATTATAATCCAACTTGGTATGTATCTTAACATCATATAAATTAGGTCTAACTGGACAGTTCCTTTAACTGTTAACATATCTGTGATATGTTAGTGTTCATACTTTGCTATTAACAGCAATCTATTTATAGTTATGTGAAAATGTCCCTGGATTTCATGAACCAGAACACCCTGCAGTACGAACTACAAAACAACTACATTCAAACATACAGTATTTACCTTTATTAACGCGTTTGACACTGATTTGTCGTTCGTTGGCCCGCTTCTCCTCGTCCTTGGACTCAAGAAATATTTCTTCATCAAAGTCGAATCTAATTCTGCTCCCTCGGCGTAACGAGCGATAAATCCACCTGATTTGCTCATCGGCATCTCTTCGTTACCGTGTCTCAGGCCAAAGATTGCCTGAACGTCTTTCTTCGTTAGCCTTACACGCTTTTGTCCAATCTTGAAAGCCTTCCATCTGACGTCGTATAAACCACAAATCGCCTCTATAAGGTGGTGGAACTTTTTAAGCTTCAGAGTTTCGTTCCTCAAGTCGTACGAGGTTTTGAGGAATGTGTAAAAAGGTGTTCCGCGAGCAGCCTCGATGTGTTCGGCTTTGATGATATCTCGTCTGAGGACGTTGATTATCCCAACCAATCCAGAGCGGTAGAATACTCCTGTCATTTTAACCTGTCAACGTTGAGGCAATAACAGGTAGTTAGTACTTATCTCCTAGACCTGCTGTCTTACATGTAAACTACTACCACACCCTGATATCTAATACAATCTACATTGCTACCTGTATGACGATACCTGCATACACTAAAAACATTTGGAACAGCATCCCTAGAGCTGTTACACAAGATCTAAGACGTTAACGATCAGCCCCATAAACCTGATAGTTTTGCTGATAGATAATAGAGCCCATATTGCTAGTCATGGACCAACACTTCCCAATCTCACAGTGCTTAAAACATCAGCCTCAAAAGGCTAAAAACATCAGCGTGACAATGCTAAAAACCCCAGCCTCACAATGATTACAACAAACCATCCTCACTACCAATACAACTATCACGTAAGGTTGTCCAGTCCAGCAACAGCAACAAATGTTTTTACGATTCTACCGGAGTGTTACACATAATACAGCATGGACTATCCTTGAGTTCGAAAACCTCAACAGAAACGCATAAGAATCTTCAAACATACCTGATTTCGTTTGAAGGCGACTGTTTGGTTCGTCGGACACTTCGTCGCAGTTTGATTCTCGCCGGTTGTCTTACCAAATATAGAACCAGAAACAGAGACAGTTCTGGTGCGCCTGTAGGTGCCTGATACAAGGAACAGAGACAAAAAAAAACGCTTAGTTGTCGCCGGTTTTTTGCCGGTCGATGTCAGAGTTATCGGAGGAGGCATACCTATATGATGCTTACCAGTCGCCGGTGGTTCTCCAGTAGGGGGCAAGAAAATCGGAAGAGAAACAGTTTCAGTCTTCGTTCGCCGTTACGTTGTTTCAAAAAATGGCTTTTGGTTCCGCTCTCGTAAAACGTGTTTCTCTCTCCTCAAATTTGGAAATGTGAAAGTGGGGGGAAATTGGAACCTAAAAGTCAGATTAGAAGGTGAAAATAAGTGGGTTTCAAGGAAAAAACCCCTTTTATACCCTAGAGGGTATAATTGTCCAAAATGTGGCTTTAGGTAGTTTATGAAACTAGTCCAAAAACGGGTACCATCTTGGTATTTGATACTTGAGAAGGTATTTAGGGGTACTTTTCTCGATAAATTATTTACTAAAAATACATTATTAGATAATAAGATTTAAATATGTTACCAGTTTTTATTTGATTTTACGTTTTAAATAACTGAGACGAGATAAAAATTCTTATTTGAATGAAATTGGGTAAATTTTAAAGACATTTTTATAAAAATTTGAAGCGATGTGTAATTCAGTTTTATTTTTTTATTTATTTAGAAAAAGTGAAACCATTGTAATTTAAAATTGTACATTGATATTAAATTCAGTTTTGATTAGTTCCGAAGTTCAATTATGGATTTTATGTAGAAATCGAGATTTTAAAATAATAAAAAACTAGATAATTTTTTAATAATTTGTATTAAATAACATGGTAGATGAATATGCTAGCTTATTATATGTTTTCTTAGTATTGGATTTTGGTTATTAATATTTCTCTAGTTGAATAATTCAAAATAATGTTTTGCTTTTCGGGTTTAACAATTAACCTTGTTTCGTAACTATTGTATCCAAACTCCAATCCAAACTTCAGTTTTTTACGCAAGACTAACGAATAATCTCGCATTTTGCGTCATGAAATCACGCTTATGGGATCTAAAGTTTGTATATGAACGAATAACTTTGTTATGCGAAGTGTAACTCTGCATGAAACATATTAAGTGCCTCGAAATTGTGCTAATGGATAAGTGCAAGTTTTTGTATGTTTGAAAATTGGTCAAATAGTAGGAAGTGTATTACAAAGAATGATGCAAAGCAGAGACTATGAGAATTGATGAAATGCAATCCATGTATTGAGAAATATTTTTTTTATTCTATGGGTAATTTGGTATTGTCTCACATTTTGTGTGGGGTAATCAACACTTGTCTCGCATTTTATTTTTTTAGTGGAAACATGCATAAAGATTGTTGTTTCAAATAATAACTATTTTATGTTATTAAAGAGATCAAGGAAAACAAAATAAAGACGTTCACATAAAAATAGCAAGTAAAACATCATTTTATAGTCTTTTTAAAACTACATATGATGCGCAGAACGATAAAGCACCTACCAAAAGAAATTGGATTTTATCGTTGAAATAATAAAAAATATATGATGATGATCAAGACACTTTCAAATTGGGCTAAGAATTTTTAAAAATTAAAACCAAATATGTGAAGATTATATTTGGCTGAAGCACGACGGAAAAAAAACATGTCATTAAAAAAAATAACTTCAAACCTAAATACTCTAATTCATAAATAGGACAATCAAGGATTATAAAGATACTTTTCCAATGATAAGAATAGAAAATTCAACAACTACCGTAGTTAACCAATTACAATTTTGATGATAAAGGTATGTAATTCTTTGTTTAACTATATAATTTTATATGGTCTCATGTCTCACATGTAGTTAGTTACAAATTACTCTCGTATAAAGTTGGTTATACCTAATCTCATATGTTGCATCTCGCATCTCACTTGTAGTTATATGTTTGCATCTTGCATCTCGCATATCACATGTAGTAATAAAGTTTTATATTTTTAGAACATGCAATAACCAAAGTTGTTACAACTGAAAGAGATCAAAGAGTAAAAGATTTTGTTACTCTGTTGATCATGTTAGCCTGGTCCATGTTATTCTTCACAATATTTGGGGATCTATTGGCATCAACAATGTTTTTTACATTGAAAACCTAGAGAAAAAAAATAAACAACTATTATTACACTAGAGAAATCATAAACAAGCTCATGAATTCAATAAAGAATAGTTACAAAACCAAACCTAATAAATAGTAAATATAATAATATTTTATACATAATAAATACATTCATTCATCATGGTACACACAACCATTGGTGAAGGAGAAGCCAAAATGACATGATACCCAGATGTTACAAATCAATAAAACCATAACAAAATCATATTTGGATTTATTTCAATCTTTGAAGAAATCATAAATAAAAATATATATTAAAATCCAACGTCTCACATTTCTTTTAAAATATGTATCGTAAGTTACAATGCATTCTACAATTATATAACATCTCGCAATTCGTATTTTTCAAAGCTAGTATCACATCTCTCAACTTATATTATTTTAAACTAGTATTGCACCTCGCATTTCGCGTTTGTTTAAAGCTAGTATCGCATCTCATAATTTTTATTTATATGTAAAACAAGTATAACATCTCACATTTACTTAAGTATTTGAAATTATTTTAAGTTTCAGATGGAGAATTTGCTCTAACAAATACTGAACATAAGGCGTTTGGTAGGGATGACCAAGAATAAGAAGAAAGGCTGGTGAGGATGGCTAACAAGAAGAAAAAGTTAATTTTGAGCAACATAATACCCATGATTTTTGGGAGATCATATAGTTGAAAAGTCAAACAATCATATACAACAAGAGGCAAATGACTATAATTCTTCTGATAGAGATAATAACCTAAATATATACATCATTTGACAACGAACGACTAAATCAACTATACTTCTAAGATAATCTACAACTAAAATTATTTATACTGCACGACCTAAAACAAATTTTATGAACGTCTAATAAAAACTGTTATTGTAAAAAAAACTTGATGTTGTTGCTAGTTCATAAATAAGAAATTCAGTATCTTCGATTCTTGAGGATCTAAAGAAACCTAAAATATTAATAAACAAGAAAACTTTAGTGAATATGGGTGACAAATTTATTATTTAAGAGTAAAGAATAGATGTGTGAATAGATTTTTATTTAAAAAAATGTAAGAATCTATTATTATAGGTATTGCATATCGCCATTCTAAATTTAGGTACGGCTCACGTGTACTAACTTATGCATTGTCTCACATCTCACATTTAGTGTAAGTAGATTATTAGGTACTGTCTCGCACCACACATTTAATTTTATGAATCTTGCATCCTGGTAATTAGTAATTTCCTCGTTTTGTATTTAATTCTATCGTTTATTTACTTTTCAAAATCAACTTAAAACCACACCCATATCTAAACCAATATATAGCCAAAATATTAACTTACGAATATTAGACCAAATCAAGAGTTTGATAGTTGTAAATAGTAATTGCAAAAAGGATATAATAAACTAAAATAATTATTATTAATAAAAAAAATGATGTCATATCAACTACGGAGAAGACACTTGTAGTACTATATTATAGAAAAAAAATGTAGAAGAAACGCCTTCTAAGAGACGTAAACGATATTATATGTGAACATCTTTTTTGGAAGAATCACCTTATAAAAAAATATATCGAAATAGAAGATGAGATGGAAATTGAATTGAATGCATGAGTTGATGAAAATATGCAGGATTCTACTGATGCACATGTCTCTAGGTTGTAAAAGATATAACTTATGTGCAGAATCCTCCTGATGTAAAGGTTTCTTCAACGGTAGATAATACAATTTATGTACAAAATTATCTTTATGTACGGGAATTTCTAGTTTTAAAGAGATAACTTTTGTGCATGATCCTTTTGATGCACACGTAGCTACCATTGTAAAAGATACAACTTATTAACAAGACCCACATTCTGTATAAAAGGAGCCTCATGCTAATCAAATGGAAAATATTGAATTGATGGCTATCATAATGAAGGAGGTGATCAAGATTGTTCAAAACCATAAATAAGTAAGTGAAAATCAATTAAGATAAAAAAAAATTATATAGGTCAAAGTTCCTTTAACAATCTTGATAAAAACAATTGGAAACCTATGTACTATTCCAATATTGTACAACACATTATCTCTTACTTAATATAAAATTCGTTTGTGCATTAAGTGGTTTCAAATCTAGTATTTGTTTACAACTATCTTTGTCTTCCATTTCATATTCCCCAAAATTTTAATATCTCGTGTTTTGCATTTTATACGTCTGTTAATGTCTCATGTTTCGTTTTTCATATGATTTGTTTTGCGTATCATAATTCGTATTTGTTTGGTTTTTATTTCATGTTTTTTATTTGCTATGTTTTGCGTTTCTCATTTACTAATATAAATTTATGTACATGACCCTCCTATTATACATAAGGAACATCGTGTTGTATAGGAACCTCATAAAATAGAAAATTTTGAATTGATGGTTGTCATGAAGGAGGTGATCCGAATAAAAAAAATGTTCAAAACAAAAAAAGAAGTTAAAATCCAGTATGAATAAGAAAACTTTATATTTGTTAGACGTTTTTTTAACAATTTTGATAATGCTTTTGGAAACCATGTATTGGTCAAATATTAGAAATCACTTTGCCTCACATGTAATGTAAATTTGTTTCTAACTAGTTTCACATCTAGCATTTGCTTACACCACTCACTGTCTCGTATTTTGTATTGCCAAAAGGTCAATGTCTCGCGTTTCATATTTTTTAATACGTGTAAGTGTCTCGCATTTTGTTTTTTATATGTCTGTGTCACGTATCGCAAGTCATATTTTAATTTTGCATGTTTCTTGTTTGTGGGGTTTCATGTTTTATATATACTAATATATTGGTTTTACGTTGCATAGAATAATGAATTAGGATGGTTAGTTCACTACTGACATTAAAATCAAGAAAAAATATTAGCCAGTTCATAACAAAACAACAGAATTATTTGGTGTTACTGAAAAAGGAGAAAGCAGGATGATCCGTTACTATGGTCGATTCTAAAATTATCACTTGGTGTTATTGGTAGTAATATGATGGAGATAACAACCGAAGACCAGCTAGACTATAAGGTACAAATTATTTAGCATTATATGCATGGTTCCCATATGGCAGTTATTTTATTGTATGTTTCGTGTCTGACATTACATATATTATTTAATATTATATATACAAGATAATTTCAAAAAACAAATATTATACAGTCCCCTCATTTTGATGGATCCTTAACATATCCTGCTAAGGAAGTAGTCAATTCTTAAAGTGAACCGGTAAATATTATACATCTTTATAACATCTATAGACTAATAAACACAAATTATTTCTAAAGTAATATTTTAATGTAGAAATTGATATTGAGAGGTCAAGATGTTAAACCATTGGACATTAATGATAATGGAGCTCGAAAATGGAACCATAATAAATTTAAATGCACTAGTGTCATATTGTAAAATCGTAACAAATAAAACAAACAAAAACCATAGAAAAAATTATAAGTGTTACATGTTTCCAATTATATTTTAGGTCTAGTATCACAATTTGCATCTTGCAACTGGCATGTAGGTTATTATGGATCGGTATCGCATGTATTTGGTTATACATCGTCTCGTATCTCGCATGTAGTTTGTATGAATCAATCTCGCATAAAATTTATTATACTTGGTCTTGCATGGCGTATCTTGCATCTCACGTGTAGTGCATCGTCTCGTATCTCATGATTAATAATGTACCTTATTTCATATTCAACTGTGTGGGATATCTGGTATCACAATTTTCATGTGTTTTATGGATTTGTGTTTTGATTAAACTTATAACTTACAAATTTAATACTTCGTCAAGAATAATATTTTGAGAACAAAACCAAAAATAAAGTTAAAGTATCCAAGAAATATCTCACAAAAAATAGAACTGTTGATTGTAGCGTACTAGTCTGCAAGTACGCCAGAGACTTTATTGAAACATGTGGAATTAAAAAAAACAACGACAAAGTTACACTACTAAGAAGATCATAGTTGTATTATAGTTTCCTTAATGTTATAAACATAATCATATTGGTGAAATCCTTATGTAGTATTGGTATTTGTATGCATATTGTAACTTTTTTAATGTTAAATTTGAATATTATTTTGCATACCGCAAATCCTATTTGTTATCTAATATGATCTCACATCATACCATTTTCTTTATATATAGTTATATCGGGTCCAGCATTACGCATCTAGAATCTAGCATCTCGTATATCGTTGTTTATCAATTGGCCTCGTGTGAATTTGATTTTGAATTACTCTCAAATCTCACAACTTGTATGTAGTTTATTATCTCTGGTCTAGCATACCACATCTATTATCGTGCAATTCACATGTAGTTAATTATAAATTGGTCTCGCATGTAGTTACTTATGCATGGTCTCACATACCACGTCTTCTATCTCGCAACTCGCATATAGTTGGTTACCGTATATGGATATAAAATTTATATTGGTTTCACATTTCGTAATCATAATTTGTTTATCAACATCTAAAATACTATAACATAAATCTAAAAAAAGATGAAGACAATAAAAGAATATCAAATTACAAAAGCATTAACAACAAAAAGTATCAAACTAGATTCATCTTACAAGACTTCTTGACATAATCGTTTATTACAACCGGATTTCCGAAAACGACTACACTTTATCTTTCAGATAATTACTTATCCTTAGATGGTATAGATTTATTCAAAGGTCTTCCAATTCTCTTTGTCAAATTTGGAGGAATAATTTCAGGAGAATCTGTAGAAGTAGATTATTCACATAAAATAGTTAAATCTGGTATGTTATATGAATACGTTGCGTTATAAGATCTTACATAATCAATATCTCAAGATATTTCATATGATTTTCATCAATAAAAATATAGAAGCCAAAATATAAGAGTATGGA
Organism: Limnanthes douglasii subsp. nivea; assembly: GCA_036936605.1. Lineage (NCBI taxonomy): Eukaryota > Viridiplantae > Streptophyta > Magnoliopsida > Brassicales > Limnanthaceae > Limnanthes > Limnanthes douglasii. The sequence continues at coordinate 195,026,918 of JAUPFV010000004.1, read as the reverse complement.
AAATACTCAATTAGTCATGTACCAAAAGAACAATTAAATTTCATAAGATCAACAACCATAACAGGTTCATAAATAATTTCATATACAACACGTAAAGACGAACAAACTATCCACGACAAACCAATTTCTATAATAGCCTTAAACTTATTTTAAAATTTAGGTCATGAATCACCATTCCAACATAGCCCCTCCACATAACAACTTGAAATTTAACTCATAAGTAAAACTCTAATATTCTCAATTAACTGCAATATAGGTAGACTACGGTATTGTTTGATCTGGTTGTTAAAAGGCTTCGCTGGAGTAGAAGGCATGGCACCATACCACTTACCTTTGAAAAAAGCACAAGTATATTTGTCTGAAGGTAAATTATCACAAAAAAATAATAACTCTAGGACCTTATTTATGAATAAATTGGTTCACATATTCAATGTACATGTTTTGATGCAGGTCTTAAGTATTTTTTTTATAATATGTAACATATCTTAGCCCTAAATTTTGTTGATATACCACTCAAAAGATACTTAAAATTCTCAATAAGATAAAATATACCATATCATGATAGTAATTTGGAAACATAACGATAACATGATTAATTATACCTAAGTAACAAACTGAATACATGTGATTTGATGATCCAACAAGTGAGTTTTTAGCATTTTTAGACACCATAGTCAAGTATCACAATCTTTTTATCCAATAATAAAAAATACAACATGGAAAATACTTACAAAGTTATGAAAGAAGAACAATATAAATCACATTATTATTAGTTTATCACATTTAGAATGTGCTATGATTTCGCGTTTTCCATCTAAATTACAGTCAGGTCTTGCATCTTGCAACCAACAATTATATAGTATCTCACATTTTGCATCTACTAAGTGGAAAGGTCTCGTATTTCACATCATTTATATAGGAAGATATCTCATTTCACATATATTATATGATATGATGTTGTATTTCGCTTACACTCTATGATATGATATCGCATTCCATGTTTACTCTATGATATGATATCACATTTGCATATATTTCTTAGGTAAGTCTTACATCTCGTATCTATAATATAATATGGACTCACAATTAGCATATACTATATTGTATTGTGTCGGATCTCACATAAAATATATATCATATATCGCAATTCTTATTAATATATTAATGGTCTCGCATTTTGCATCTAATATATAAGAGGTCTTGCATTTTGTATCCAACAAAGAAAGAAACTTATTTTACAATTATAAACAGTAAAGAACAAAACACATAATTATTACCATATTTAGAAATGATAGCTAGAAATACTCCTTTATGTTTCCCCATAATAAAGGTTTCATCAATATATAAAGTAGACATCAATGATGGAAACCTTGAAGGCAATAACCAAATGCTATAAAACAAGGCTTGAAGAAGTTGGTTTGTAGAGTATATTATAGTGAGTAGTCACTTGTAATATTTTTTTTTTTAATTATTTGAAGCCTCTTAAGTAGTTTAAAAGAAATTAGAACTATCTTCATAAACAACTATCTTAGCCTTCTTTAAAGCAATCCATGAAAGATGATACGAGATATTCAAACTGTAGTGGTGTTTATTAATGATTTTACACTTTTTTCGTAACATCAAGTTTGGTCTTCATCCAATCATGTATCTCATTAGCAATCAAATCCAGTACTTTTATTTTAAAAACCCAGTCCCACAAGTGTGATGTTGGACATACTTTCGAACAACCATAAATCCAGTAGATGTATTAAGAGATGTATAAACTCTTCATGGACATCCTTTTGAAACTTTTTTCTCTCAATAAACAATTATTTTTATCTACTAATATGAAAATATTTGAAGGTAAAACCTTCATATGAAGAAAGATGAGATATAACTAATCTTAAAGCTATAACACCCTCTTCAAAAACTTTCCCAACACCGCTAATTTCATCAACCCAACCAACTATAGAAAATTATTTGTTATTATGACCAAAGAATATTAAATATTATAACTTATTTCCCCATTAACAAAATGTTCGTTTGAAGCTTCAAATCAACTTAAAATAGTTTTTCTAACATTTGTGCCACGACAAAATTTAGTTATAGGTCAATAGTAACACGTGAACAATCCAAAGTATCAAAAATTAATAACATACCAATAAAATCATCATCATTACTTAAAAGACAATGCTTGAGGTTACCGCAATAGTAGCCTAATAAATCATTATCTCTAACTATTCCATTCCATTTAGTTAAAACAAAATTAAGAATATCTCCAAATTTTTCAAACTCACTAAGATCATGGATTGCAATTTCACCATTAGCTTAAAAGTACTCACTCGATCGCTAGAAATTTTGGTGCATGTACTTAACAACTCAAAGAATAAAAATAAATATGTATTTCATCTCGCTTTTGAATTTTTTGAAGGTATCGCACCTTGAATTTAAAAATTAGCAAAGGTACTTACATATTGCAATCAATCCATTCTTTATTTCATGTTATATATTGTGTATTTGGTATATCAAATAAATAACGTTTCGCATCAGCCCCTGCTATACTCATCCATCAGTATTCTCATGTCTCGTGAAATGTGAAACGCTAGACTCTAGACCCAAGATGACGTATATGGAACATGATAAAAAGATATTCTTTGCAAAATGCAAGAATACCCAATACATAAACTAAAAGAATACAAAACGTACTAAAAACTATAAAACAAACTAAATAGTGACTTTTTTTAAACTAGTTAAATAAGCAAATCAAAAAAAATTTATAAAAGCAAAACCTAAAAACTAAATAAACTTGGAATTTAATTTTTAGAAGAAAACTAAAACCTCGAATTTGATTTAAAGGATAAAGAAATTCGAAAAGACTCTTACATCATAAATTTCTAGAAGAAATTTCTGTTAAACAAATTGATGCAAAAAAGATGAAGAAATCCAGAAATAGACTATAGAAAAGATGAAAAGCACGTGCATAATATGTTTATTAGATTTAGGGTTCTAGAGAAAAAAACAAAAAAAACCCGTAAAATCTATGAACTTATACAATTCATTAAGATTATTGCAAAAAAATAAATAGTAGGCGGTAAATAAGAAAAATTAATTTTATATTTAGAAGTAATAAATGACAATTAGAGTAATAAGTACATAATATATTTGGTTTTGAATAATTATATACAAATCGACCTAAAATTATATGTGCATCTTCCAAGATCTATACCATCATTTTGACGTTAAATTTAGAGAAAAGTACCCCTAAATACCCACTCAAGTATCAAATACCAAAATGGTACCCGTTTTTGGACTAGTTTCATAAAATACCTAGAGCCAAATTATGGACAATTATACCCTCTAGGGTATAAAATGGGTTGTTTTGTTGAAACCCACTTTTTTTACACCTTCTAATCAGACTTTTAGGTTCCAATTCCCCCCACTTTCACATTTCTAAATTTGAGGAGAGAGAAACACGTGAAACGAGAGGGAACCCAAAAGTTTTTTTTGAAACTAAACCTAACCTTCGACAACATTCCGGCGAAACCAAACCAAACTCTGTTCCGATATCTCAACCAACCACTTCCACCGTCTTTGTTCCGATATCTCGAGCAACCACCGGTGACCCTCTAACTAGAACAAAGTTTCCTCCGGTACGAACGAAACCGTCGACCAGTGACTCTGTTCTTCCTTATTACTTCGAACCGAACAAGCTACTGTCTACATACTGTCTCTGTTCTTGCTTAATTCCGTCGAACCGATCCGTCTACATACTGTCTGTGTTCGATGTTAGGTGTTAGAATCAACCAATTTCGCCGGAATGTTTTTTAGAATAGTAGGTTGTTTATATTGATAGTCATGCTGTCTCACGTTTAACCCTCCGGTAGGAAGTAAGGGTATTTCGTACTGATGATCGACCGGACGACGTTAGGTTATAGTTGTGTTGGTTAGAATGGTGTTGTGTCGATTAGAATGCTGTAACGTCGTGTGTCGTAGGCATGTGGCTGCTGTTGTAAGCATTGTGATTTTACGTAGGGTTGGTCCATATCTAGCAATATGGGCTGCATTATCTATCAGTATTCAGTTTACCTGTCCGACGCCATGGATTTGAACCTGGCCTGGTTGAATCGTGAACGTGTTACATCGACTATCACAGCTATAGGGCTGCTGTTCCAAATGTTGTGAGTGTACTTTGGTATCATCAACATCTAGCAATGTATCTTGTATTATATATCGGGGTCTGATAATAGTTTACCTGTCAGACAGCACGTCTAGGGGAGAAGTATAAGATTCTGGTCACTTCTACCAATCTTCGTAATGCAGTGGCTGCTTAGTGTTATTGTTTTAGTTACCATGTTATTACTAACTAGCTTATTATGTGAACGTTAACAGGTAAAAATGACGAAAACAGGAGTATTCTACCGCTCGGGGTTGGTTGGCATAATCAACGTACTGAGACGGGATATAATCAAAGCTGAACACATCGAGGCTGCTCGTGGAACCCCTTTCTACACCTTCCTCAAAACCTCGTACGACTTGAGGAACGAGGTTCTGAAGCTTAAAAGGTTCCACCACTTGATCGAGACGATCTGTGGTTTATACGACGTCAGATGGCAGGCTTTCAAGATTGGACAAAAGCATGTAAGGCTGACGAAGAAAGATGTTAAGGCGATCTTTGGCCTCAGACACGGTAACGAAGAGATACCGATGAGCAAATCAGGTGGATTTATCGCTCTGTACGCCGATGGAGCCAAGTTAGATTCGATTTTGATGAAGAAATATTTTTTGAGTCCAAGGACGAGGAGAAGCGGGCCAACGAACGATAAATTAGTTTCCAACGCGTTGATAAAGGTAAATAGAGTCTGTTAGAATGTAGTTGTTTTGTAGTTTATGCTGCAGGCTTAGGTTGATGATACAAAAACCTGCATGTGTATATACATATCTAGTGTAGTAGTACATTATATCTATCAGTGAGTTGGCAGTGTAGTATTACGTTGTTGTTTGGTTTTATGCATATAGCAATGTATGGAATCATATCTATCTAATGTCTTATTAGGTGTGGATGCCTTTAATTGTTATTTCTGTATTGTTGGTATGATTTTGGATATTTTTGTAGGAAGCAATCGAGAAAGCAGTCGACGAAGGAGGGGAGGATGAAGCGAAGGATGTGGCTCGGCTCCTGATACTTTTCATATGCTCGACACTCTTCGTTTCAGTGTCGGGCGACGTAGTCGGGTGGACAGCAATCTTCTACGTGGAGAATCTCGAGAAGATAAACGACTATGACTGGTCTGGAGCCATCTTGGATAAGCTTCACAAATCGATGGACAAATGTATTAAGGCCGGCCATCCTTCAAGAGTTATCGGATGCGTTGCTCTGCTTTTTGTAAGTATAGTGTGTTATGATCAGCATGTCTGTTAGGAAAATGTTTTTTTTAATGGTTAGTTATGTTCTGTGCAGCCGTTTCTTATGGAGCATATTTCAATAAACGTCGACATACCAAGGCCAAACATAATCCCTAGATGTTACAAGTGGTGGGGGCTAGAGGGCAAGGAGTCGACATTCGAAATGATCCAGATGGTCAGTGAGCTCAGGGACGACGAGGTATGTAACCCATTTATCAATGTCAATGTTGTGGTATGAAACAAAGCGCATATGTTGATGATACAAAAACCTGCACGTGTATGTACACATCTAGCGTAGTAGTATATTATATCTATCAATGATTTGGCAGTATAATACTACGTTGGTGTTTGGTTTATGCATATAACAATGTCTGAGATCATATCTATCATTGTATTACGTACAAATCGAAGCCGTGAATATTATAAGTAATGATTATAATATTGTGCTGCTCAATGTATATTATACTGTATTTCCTAGGTTGTCGGCGGGGAGTTGGTGTTTACAGCATCAGAATGTTTTGTTTATGGAGTAAATGATTCGCGGAGACAGTGCGAAGGGGCTGGTGAAACAAGCGAACAGAGGAGTAGGAAAAGAAAGAAATCTGTTGCGAACAGAAGTACAAGAAGGAAGGTAGATGACGGAGCTGGTAGTAAGAAGAGAAGACGTTCGATGATTGAGGTTGAAGATGATGTTACGTTAGGGGATTTCATTGTGGAGAGGAAGGCAACAGTTGGTAAAAACAAAGGGGAGAGGTTGAAGAACCAAAAAAAACGTAGGTCTAGTATGATTCCTAGTTTTGGAGTGCTGTCGCAGTCGGTTTTGCGTGACAGCAAAAAACTGAAAAAAAAAAAACCGGTTGCGCCGGTTGAAAGTTGAAAACAAGAGGCTTAAAACATGCCTTGAGGAAAGAAACGAAGAGGTTAGTGCTAGCATGTTTTCTAAGTACTAATAACATCTGTATGTTTGTTAAAATGAAATTGTCTATCAACGAAGTATGCTCTATCTATCATTGTTAAAAATAATATAACAATTTCGTATGCTCGTTTGATTCAGGTGGAAAAGTTGAAGAAAGATATGGAGGACCTGAAACAAAAGCTGGAGATGGGAGGTGAAATAGTGGATGGTGAGGATCAACAACTGCTGTTGACCTTATCCATGCCATTTTGCCGCGTTGATGAGGATGCTACTGAAACCGTAGATGCAAACGTTGCTGAGAAGGTGGTTAAGGAAACACTGGTTTACAAAAGATCTCGGAGGCATGTAGTAACTGACACAGAAAAAGCAACAGAAGAAGAGGGCGTTGATGGGGAGAAAAAAACAGAAGTACAACAGGAGCTTGACAAAGCTGAGCAAAAAGAAAGGGACGTATCGGAGGATGAAAAGGAAGAAGTTGATGGAGGGGGTGTTCAATCCGAAACACGTGTTGAACCAATGGAAGAGAGTACTACACAGGAAGCTGTTGTTGTTGATGTGTCTAGGAAGCCGAAAGGGACTACAACAACTGGTTGTGACGCAAGTAATGTGAAACAGGATGTGGCAGAAGAATTATCACCCATAACTCATGCTGCCAGTGCGCAAAATGTAGTTTTGGTACCTGCACAGGGACCCAGAGTTGGAAACAACGAGGTCGAACAACAGCAGCTGACGGTGGACAGAATTGATTTGTTGGACGAAGGTTCCAACGAAGGAACGAAAATAATGGAACGACAGTTGGAGGAGTCGCCAAAAACCGTAGATGAAGGACAGAATGCAGAGAAAGGTGAGGACAAAGGACAAGATGACATAGTTGTAGCAACTACATTGTTGGAGATAGCAGCAACAGAACTACAGGTTCCAGAACCTGTCTCTCACAATGTGGTAGAAAATGTTGCTGAAGATGTAAGTGGATGTTAAATAGCTTAGTTGTATTTGAATATCATCTATCATTGATAGTTAATCTAACAATTTATGGTTTCCAATGTTATGTTTTTAGGAAGTCGAAACAGCGGAGCCTGAAGACACACGACACTCTAGCTTAGTTGTATTCACTGGCATTGGAATAGCAGCAAAGTGCGAACAACTATCGCAAGCTGTGTCTCCATTAAAGGTGATACAAATTTTCAACAGAGGAGATCAATCCGCAGAGAAGATTGAAAAAGTGTCACAGGTTGAGCCATCTTCGTACGCAACACCACAACAACAGAAAGCAGCATCGAAGGATCTGATTGTCCAATCGGTTACACCGTTGGCTGACGATAGCTTTGTAGACTGCACCCAATCATTTTACGCAGAAGTTGACAAGGCTGTTGAAACTTCAAACGAGAAGAGACGTACACTAGACTCCATCGAGGAAGACCAAACAGACGTTGACGTAAGTAGATATTTGGTATTATCAATAAACATTTAAAAAGTAATGTTAACATTTTACTATGCTGCTTTTTTTTAGGTGCCCGTTGATGAAATGCCTGGGTTCAACTTACTTACTCTGACGCAGGTTCAACAACAGCACACTGAAGTTGTAGTTTGGCCGTTCCCGACAGAGACAACGGAACTGATCGATGTAAGTGAGTATGAGAATATGCTGAAACTCAAATAGGTAGAACAACAAGAAGATCCAGAAGTATGATACTTGCCAACATCAGAGTTCTCGTACAGGCTTTCCATTAGTGTGACAGAGATAATGGAACTGCCTAACGAAACTCAAGTTGACTTCAAGGTAAAAACCTAGTAGGATGTATCTATCGTAGTTTACTTGTTAGTCTAGCAACGTGTCTATATACGTCTATCAATATTAAATGCAGCATCTATCAATGTGTCAACCAATAAACCGTTGGTTATTATTTTCAGTAATCCCTGTCACTCAACTGATTTGAGATTGTAATTTTGTTTTGATAGGTAATAGATGCTTGGATATACAAGCTGTTAAAGGATTCAGATTGGAAAGTCCCTCTTAAAGGGTTTGATAATAAGTATTCATTTCCTGTCAACGCCATTCAAATAACTGGCATTGCAACTGTAAGTTCCCAGTGGATTATTGGTTTTATATTAGGTACATCTACTTCCTGTATTAATGACTTAAATTTACAGGGGACACTGGCTAAAAAGGGAGATATGTCTGTCATTGTGGACAATGTTTTTGAGACAATGAAACCCTACACATATGTTGCATTTGTCCCCCTATGTACCGTAAACACGGACGGCGTGAACCACTGGACGCTACTGGTTATAGACATGGAGAATGGGGCTTCCAGAAGCTACAACCCAATGTTGCCTTGGAGCAAATACATTCCCGATAAGACGAAAAACACAGCCGATGCTCTGGTAAGTAATTTAAATTCCAAGTAAACTATTTTGGTTGCCTGTCTATCAATTTCGATTAATATATCTATCAAAGTGTATAATAATGCATATCAATGACTGCTACTGTATCTATCAATGCAGCTCAACTATTGCAAAGAAATATATACCGCATGTAAAAGGTGGGTACAAAATTAAGACCATGTTAAATATCCCACAGCAGAAGAAGGACGGCTACGACTGCGGTGTATTTGTTTGTAAATACGTAGAAGACATCATCACAAGAGGGGTTGTTGGACGGGAATATGGTGAGGAAATGCCGGCAGAAACAAGAGCTAAAATATTTAAACATTTCTTGAATGATCGTAACACAAACAAACATTGGTAGTATGTAATTTATTTTTTGGTACCCATTTGTATTTTTCGAATAGATTAGCAATGGGTGAATTAGAAAACTAATATGATTTCTGTTGGTAGTAGAAAACTCAAGTGTAAACGCACATTTTCACAGCAATGTTACATCATTCAGTGTTGAATCTACTAATTTATATATGTTGTATCCTTCATAGTAGTTTTCAAGTCGTTAGCAAAGTTTTTATTATTACCTATCAGGCTTGAACCAAACATCTATCAATGTCTAATTGGTTAAATATCAGAATTATAATCAGTTGGTGTATGTAGATCTATAAGAAATGTTTTTTTAAGCAGGTGTATACTCAAGTAAATATGTAGGCCAAATATATTTATAAACTACCGTGACATATACACCATTATTTGCATGAATCAATTTCATCTATGGGCAGTATATCTCTACTATTTTTACATATGAGAGATGTAATAAAAAACTACCAATAATGCCTATATAAAAAGAAATAGCAATGTCTACCAGTTTATCTATTTGGGTTTAAGGAAGCATCTATCTGGGTTTAAGCAAGCAAATATCGTAGTGCGAAACATATCGTACTACATATCTGTAGGCATAATTATCTACTAGAAATACATGACCACATTTTAAAATTTTTGGTTACGAACCATATAGTATAGTTTTACATATCGTTCAGACAAAATAGCTAGACCAAATAGGTTTTAAATTTTAAATATAATTTATCTACTATTGAAAATTACTCGTAAATATCATATAACAGGTTACTGATGCACGAAATATATATATATGGACTGCACAATATGGTTATTGGTAGATAAATGCAATTAATTTTTTGAAAGGACTTTTAACCACACCAATTACTCATTAGAAGTTAATGTGTTAAAACCATTGGTTAGATTGAACTTGAAAAGACAATGGGTAGATGAACTTGAATGATTACATTCATTTAATATACCTGTGCCATTAAATTTGTGAAAGAAAGTATGGTTGCTTAATGGGACTCAGCATTGGGTGCTGTGTTTTGCTATAAATAGAGGGTCATATGTGAACCTATTCCTCACACACTTCCCTCCAAAGAAAAAAAAAAGAACCTCTACCCTAAGTTCAAACCACTGCTCCTTCTAAAATGGCACCTTCCTCACCTTTCTCACCACATAACTCCGGCGACGACGGGTGGTCCTCTGACCACTACGCATGTAACAAGGCATACAAGCGTACCACAACGTCGGAGTACTCCGATGACGAAGAAGATGACTGGTCTGTCTAGTCTGAGAACCAAGAAGACCCTTATGGATCATGGGATTCTTGGTCCATGGACGACAGTTATCTTTCTGAGGATGAAAAACTGCCAAAAAGGAAGAGACGTAGGAGCAGCAGCAAGTGGGAAGAAGAAGACGGCGATGATTCTGAAGAGGCAGACGACGAGGCCTCTGACGACGAAGAAGATGAGGAAGACGCAGAAGAAGAAGAAGAAGAAGAAGAGGAGGGATCTGATGGAGAGGACTCTGACTAGGTTAGAACATGGAGATGTAGTTTCATGGCACTTTAGGTTTATGTTTTGTTGTTTTCGTCTGTTTGTTTATGGTTTTTTTGGACTGTTAGTGTGACCAACCCTGTGCAGTAGACTCTTTTTTTGACAGGGTTGGATGATTTATGGTTTATGGCACTTTCCGAATCTCTGTAACAGTGCATGATTTTAATGTTAACGTTTCATTGCATTTTCCCTTCTCTAGCTTAAACTGGTATGATATGGTGCAGTTGAAGGTAGCAGTTTTAATTGCAGTTATTTCACAGAATCGCAATCTATGAGCACTAAGATATCAAAGTTATGGTAACATTAAAAGAATAGTTTATGTAGACCTAATGTATAAGATGTAAACATAGATAGCAAGGTTTAATAGAGTGGATATCAGAGTATAACAAGATAGATATTTTTGGATACACGAATACACAACAGAGTGTTAACAAATGTAAGTAAAGTATCAGATGTTAAATACGAAACATAAAACATATTTTGATGTATCTGTTAGATGAAAAATCCAGAAACTATCAATGTTGAATAGAGTGGATATCAGAGGGTAGCAGCATAGATAGCAATATAGACAGGAATAGATATCAGAGTCTGTAACAAATAGATATGGTACGTGTCAATTTTATAAGGGTACAAAACATAAGTCGAGATACAAGGAGTGCTTATCTTTGAGATGAATCAGGCATGAAAGATTTTCAGTACATCTATAACAAATGTAAGTAAAGTATCAGATGGATGTAAACCAAAACAGAAAACATACTTTGATGTATCTGTTAGATGCAAAATCCAGAAACTATCAATGTTGAATAGAGTGGATATCAGAGGGTAGCAGCATAGATAGCAATGTAGACAGGAATAGATATCAGAGTCTGTAACAAACAGATATGGTACGTGTCTATTTTATAAGAGTACAAAACATAAGTCGAGATACAAGGCGTGCTTATCTTTGAGATGAATCAGGCATGAAAGATTTGAAGTACATCTATAACAAATGTAAGTAAAGTATCAGATGGATGTAAACCAAAACAGAAAACATACTTTGATGTATCTGTTAGATGCAAAATCCAAAAACTATCAATGTTGAATAGAGTGGATATTAGAGGGTAGCAGCATAGATAGCAATGTAGACAGGAATAGATATTAGAGTCTGTAACAAACAGATATGGTACGTGTCTATTTTATAAGGGTACAAAACATAAGTCGAGATACAAGTAGTGCTTATCTTTGAGATGAATCAGGCATGAAAGATTTGAAGCACATCTTTAACAAATGTAAGCAAAGTATCAGATGGATGTAAACCAAAACAAAAAACATACTTTGATGTATCTGTTAGATGCAAAATCCAGAAGCTATCAATGTTGAATATAGTGGCTATCAGATGGTAGCAGCATAGATAGCAATGTAGATGTGAATAGATATCAGAGTCAGAAAGAAACAGAGATGGAACATGTCAATGTTAAAAGTGTACAAAACATAAGTCGAAAGATAAGGAGTGCTTATCTTTGAGATGTAAAATGTTACAAAAAAGTTGGTAAATAATGTTTAGAACGGAGCATCACATGACCTCCTATTATGCCCCGATTTGAAACATCGACCACAACTGGACTGGCTGCTGGAAACTTCGCCTCTTGATGGAATATGCTTCTTCCTCGGACGGTCGGGTCATCTTTTAACGTTAGGGGGCAGCACCAAGGGCTCTCCATCAAATTCTGCACTACTGGATTCACCAAACTCTGTTATAGCCGGTATGTTAAATGAATAGCTGGACAGGTAATTTTGGGTAGTGAAAAACGGTTCAACCACCGTCATAGGATCCTCGTTTAGAGATGCAATTGCAGCCAACGCATGAGCGCATGGGAAACATTCTTGCTGCCAAGAGCCGCATGTGCATTTGAAATCCAGTATGTTGACCACCATGATTGGGTCCGATAAAACCTCAAAATAAGCGGCAGAAGACTTTCGAACTAACCATGTCTGACTGCATTGTACATTCTCTTTGAACCTATTGTCAAACTCGGGGCACAAATGTGTGTTCCAACTTTGGCCCTCTCCCAAACGTCGAGACATTTGAGTCATCAGAAGAGCTCTAATCCGGTCGATTAATTCAACTATAGGCAGATGGCACAACTTTTTAATCTGGCCATTGAACGATTCAACAGCGGTTGATGCCATCGCCCCATACCGTTTGCCTTTGACATATGCCTGAGCCCACTTTTCTGGTGCCAGATTTCTTATGAAGTTGCCAATACGCTTACCGCCTTCGAGCAAAAACTGACCATAACGTTCATTAAAAATTTCCACCGTAGGGGTATAAGCACAGCTCTTAAACATCACTAGCATATTTTGTTTGTAGACTCTGTTAGTGTGTTCAAGAGCTTTAGTCAAGTTCTGGATAAGATGGAAGATGCAATAAGCGTGGTAGTCAGTAGGATAAAGAGTTGCGACAGCGCTAATAATACCAGCATGGCGGTCTGAAATGAAAGTTATTTGGCGCCCTAACAAATGAGGTTTTAAACTTTCCAAAAACCAAAACCAGTTGTCCGAGTCTTCACTACCAAATATACCAAAAGCTACGGGGAAGAGACCTGAAACAGAAAAGATATAGCTTGAAAACAGAACTACATTAACAGAACGATGTTGTGGTCGACTGTGTAATAGTAAACATAGAACAGTCTATGTAAACTAATCTATCAGACAGATCATCCCAAGCTAGCAATCAGTAATAACTAAAATACCAGGGTATATAATCCTAACTATCAGACAGTCTTATTAAATCGCAAACTATGTAAACATATTTATCAGACTGAATGTATATTGAAACATGTACTGACCGTTGTTTCCATCTTTTGCCACTGCTGAAAGCAACACGCCACCATGCTTCCCTGTTAGGTGGTTTCCGTCAACGTACAGTAGAGGGCGGCACGAATGGAAACCCTGAAGACGCGCCCCAAACGCTATAAAACAGCGACGGAAAACATTGCCGGGAGCCAAATCCAGATGACAGTCCGTAGTGATGTCACGACTCTTTAGCCTCTTGAAGTATGGTTTTAGCAATCCGAAAGAGGTATTGCTATCTCCAAATACAACGCGGCGGGACTTCTCCAACGCATTCCAAGATAGACGATATGAAACGTCTAAACCGTAGTCTTGCTTGATGGTGGACTGTATAGTCTTAGCTGTTACGGAATGGCTGTTCCGTAGAGAATCGTGAATTTCATCAGAAATCAAATCGGACGACAGATGCCTGCTTTTCTTCTTTGTGAATACGGGACTGCACGTGTGGGTACTGAAAAATCTTTTAATTGTCATCAAACCAGTCTTAGAATCAACAGAAGCGTAAAGCCTCCATTTGCAGCCATCCGAATCTTTGTTTACACAATAAACGGTGATCTTGTTAAATGTATTGTGCATGTACCTAAACGAAAAACCGTTCTCTAATGCGTAACGGGATAAGGATAACCTCAGACTTTGAGCACCGTCTGGAAATGACTGTCCAACACCGATGATAGCTTCTGCACATCCCGTTGTAGCTAGATGTCTTTTTTTGGGGGTTGTAATGGCCAAACAGCTACTGCTTTCACCGCTAATTCGTTGCATGTGAGAGGGTTCTTCGAACAGTTGAAGGGGTTGTTTACGTTTAATGGCAGAGCCTTTATCAGCAACATTTTTTTCGATAAGAAAACTAACACTCTTCAGACGCTCAACATCGAGGTAACATTCCAACCCAATAAAATTGGTCTCCTTATTAAAAATACAATTATTCTGAGCACCGCAAGAGTACGTAATGTTGTAGTTGCCTCTAACAAGCCCTTGCCATGTTTGCTCAACGTACTGTTGAAAAGACTCGAAGTTTTCGAATTCGGACACCGGAACAATACCTGTTTCCGTACCAAATTTGAAAATACAAACTTTTGTTTCGACATTGTGTACCCTGAATTATAGGAGTTTTGGTTTGTTTGTTTAACGTTGGTGTAGAACAACTGAATGTGTTACTGATATATAAACATATCTCGCAATAAATCGTAACTAACATATCAAGGAATATGCATCGTGGTCTATTTTTCAACACACATAGCAAACTGTCATACCTAAACTATCAGGGTATATGGACTATTGGTCTGTTTTCCAACACACATATCAACCTATTATAGCTAACATATCAGGGTGAAGTGAGCAAGAGGAAATGGTTGGAAACATCTAGCAATATCACGTACCTAAACTATAAGGGTATATGGAGGCATGGTCTATTTATCAACACATATAGCAACCTGTCATAACTAAGATATCAGGGTGTATGCAGTCAGGTTTAATATACAAACACATCTAACATATCAGGGTGTATGCAGTGATCTAGCAACCTCAAACATACAATTGCAGGCGACAAATCGCAAAGTGTAACCATATAAATATCAGGGTTCAAAACAGAGGTGGAAAAATGAAATTTCTCACTGGAATGTGATCGGAGCCGGTTTGGATGCTTTGAATCGTGCAGAAGCAGATAGTAATAATTTTCCTGCCATTAACGTACATTATATGAGAGTCTAGAATCGATTTCGAAAATGGAAAACGATTTTGAAACTTAAAACTCGTCTCACTTACTGACCTGAAAGATGTAAGGTCGGGCTACGATTTTGAAACTTAAAACAGTGGTTAGGAGGTTGCTAACCGGTGGTCTAGGAGGCTGAGATACGGTGCAAAATCGGAGGTAGGAGGCTGAGACGGTGCAAAATCGGAGCTAGGAGACTGTGGATGTATCTGACGCCGTCGAACCGGAATTCTGAAATTCGCCGGTGATCGGAACACTCTCCGAAGGCGATTATATGGATCGCCGGTGGTTACGTAGGGTAAATGGTGGTTCAATAGTGTCGCCGGAGGTGGTGTGATCAGCCGTGGTTTTTTGAAATGAAGAGACGTTCTTGAAAAATGGGTTGTTTGTTAGGTTAGGAGAGAGGAGAGAGAAAGGAGCTAATAAATTCTAAATTCAAAATTCAAAAGTAATTAAGAAGGTGCTGAAGCCAAAAGGGGCCATTTTTTCATAAAATCAACCTTATATACTAGGTTGAGGGTAATCTTGGTATTAAAAAAAAAGGTATTAGAAGTGGATATGTTTAATGAGATGGGTATTAAGTGAGCATTAACCCATTTTTGGGTACTAGGTTGTAATAGGTTTGGCTAAAAGGTACTTAGTGTGTCATTTCCCAAAATTAAATACCGCGTATTGTTATCGATATCACCATAATTTTTCGAAACAAGTTTTCAAAACAAATTAGAGTAACTAAATCATTTTGTATATTTCTTTTGCGTCGTTTGCAATCTTATTTTTTGGAAAGTTTGTACGAGTTATGAAATACAACAACAAAAATAAATGTGAAATATTGGTAGCAAAGTCCAAAATATAAAATAATAATTAAATTTATTTATTATTGTGTAAAATTTAAAATACGAAATAAAAATACGAAACAATAGTTAAATTTGATTTTTTTGTTCTGAAGTGGGGAATTTGAAATAGAAAGTACAAAAATGAAATACGAAACAATAGTTTATACATATAAACTAAGTACGAAATGCGAAGTCTAAATTATTAACTACAAAATGTAAAATGGGTAACAGATTGTTATCTTTTATATCCAAAATGGAAAATGCTAATGCAAATTGTGAAATATCAAATAAAGTTTAAGTTGGAATAAAAAAAAATTATAAAATGCGACTTGCCAAACCATAGTATATGGTTCGAAAAAAAGTTATTCATTAATGTAGTTTTGTCTGTCAGAAAAAAATAAAACTAGTAGTATTTTTCGTGTATTTATTCTAGACTTAAGATTTGAAAAGTACAAATTAAAAAATGAAATTATGGTTAAAATATTTAGATTAAATTTATTGTTTAAATTTAAAAGGTTAGTTCTGAAAAATATGATCAAAATATTTTATAATAAGTTTATTTTTTTTATGTTGATCCATAATTAAGTATATGGTTAATAACTGTAATCGGAATTATAACTAAATTTCAATTTTAACAAAAGAGATCAAATTCAATCCAAAAAAAAAAGTATATATATAAAAACACTACTGATAGAATTATCCTAGGGTATTATTTATCCCAATATATGCAATGATTTAGTTTACGATCTTAACATACTATCATTTTTTATCTCCTATAATGATAAGTTTTAGTTTTATATTTCAAACTTTGTGTATCGAGGAGTACATTTTTAAATAAACTATCGATAATATGTTCCAAAGTATGTCATTCCCACATAGTATAAAAAAATGGATAGTATCAAAAGGTATTTAAACTTAAAAATGGACAAAAATATCACAAATACTATGAATAGGGTGTAATATATTGAAAAAACTTTTTTTCTCTTCTAAGTCATACTTTTTACTATAATTTCCTCCCAAATTTACTAAGCAATTTGAAACAATAAAACCACGAAACCACAAAAAATAACCTAGTAACTCGTACAACTAACAAAACTATCTTGTTCATCCGGCAAAACCACTGACGACTATTACTCACTCCGAAAAAGTGCTAACCATGTTGTTGGTCGTTTATCGTCCACCAGAAAAGCATATTCAAAGATATAATCATTGTTTATGATGAGTTCGGATCTTACAGTCACAACCAACCCATGAATCCGTATAGGGATAATTCAGACCATATCACACCAGTATAAATCCGAACATGACAAACGTAAATAACTTTTGACTAAGCAATTTGCTAATTTACTTAAAACTAATGGGTCTTTGAATTCGACCCGGTTTCACAACCCGACCCGGTAAGCCCATGGGTCAATAATTAAAGCATAAATACTCCAACCACTCTCATTAATGAGGGTGATCCGAATTTAATAATAGTATGCTGCTTACTTATCTCACTACTCCTCACACTAAACACAAAACACCCCAAAATTATTAAAACATTTTACAAAACTACCATCAACCCAAAATAAACCAAACCCCAAACAGCGTAGGAGAGGTCTGCTAAAAGAATTTTTGTAGAGACTTCCCCTTATCATCAAAAAACCACGTGCTTTGTATTTAATCTTTTTTGCCACAGCTTTATCCGAAGGCAATGTCCCATCAGAACTATATTGAATGAGGGTATATCTCCAGTCCTTAGGTTGGATCACATGTATGTTCATACTTTCCCCATCTTCTTTTTTCTGATCTAGCTGTATGGACGGGTATTCTTGTATGAAAATCCAAAGGTAGGACTCAGAATATGCTATAGTTGTTAGAAAATATGCCAGTGTATTATTTGATATGGGAATATGTTTATAGCAAACACTTTTGAAGCCTGCTGTCACTTCTTTCAAAATGAGTAAATACTTTACCAGTAGTTCTTTCTTGGTCTCATACTGACTTTGAGCATGGTGGATGAGCAATTGAGAGTCACTCATTAACCGAACTCTCTTAGGTCCATATAAGAGAGCTAATTTAAGATCAGCTATAGTTGCTTCATATTCAGACTCATTGTTAGAGTCCCTGAATCCACAACATATATTTTGATACATTTTGCCACCATACAAAGAGGTTAAGCAAATTCCAGCTCCACATCCCATAGTGTTTGATCCACCATCAGTTCGGACCACCCATTCTTTCTTGAAATTATCTTCTAAAGTTTGTTTAGAGCTCTTGTCTGTATGGAATTTTACCAAGAAATCAGCCACTGATTAAGCTTTAATTTTTGTTCGGGGGTAAAATCAATGTCATAATCGCCCAATTATATTGACTACTTGGTCATTCTGCTTGATATATCTGCCTTTTGAAGAACATTCTTTAGCGGGAAAGACGTTCAAACAATAATATAATGAGATTGTAAATACGGTCTCATCTTTCTTGCTGCAATCACTAAGGCTAGTGCCAACTTTTCCAACTTTAAATATCTTCTTTCAACATCCAACAAACTCTTACTGATGTAGTACACCAGACGAGGATAATTGTCCACTTCTCTTACCAAAACAACACTTATATCACATTCCAACACAACCAGATATACATAAAGCTTTTCTCCTTAAAGGGCTTGAAAAGATTCTTTGGTGAGGATAAGTGTTTCTTTATCTCAACGAAGGCCTGGTTGCACTTTGGGGACCAATTGAAGTCTTCAGGATTTTTAAATATTTGAAAAAATAGAGAACACTTGTCTGATGACCTTGAAATAAACCTATTTAAGGTAGCCAACCTTCCGATGAGCCTTTGAACTTCTTTAACATTTCGAGGAGGATCTATTTCTAATAGTTCATTAAGCTGATCCAGATCGGGTTGGATACCTTTATCACTTATTATGTAACCCATAAACTTTCTAGATCGGACCCTAAACACACATTTTTCTCTGGATTTAATTTCAAATTCATAGCTGCTAAATTAGAAAATGTTTCTTGAAGATCAATTATGTGCAAATCCTCCTCCAGGATTTTAACCATCATATCATTTATGTACACTTCCATATTTCTGCCGATCTGATTAGCAAATGTTTTGTTCACCAACCTCTAATAAGTAGCCCCAACATTTTCTAACCCGAAGGGCATTACCTTGTAAAAATAGAGACCTCTATCTATAATAAAAGTAGTGTGATCTTGATCCTTCAGATCCACTTGTATCTGATTTTACCCCGAGAAGGAATCCATGAAGGACATCAACTTATTTCCAGATGTAGAGTCTACCAGCTGATCTATCCGAGGGACAGGATAAAGATCCTTTGGGAAGCTCTATTAAGGTCAGTGAAATAAATACACATATGCCATTTTCCGTTCTTTTTCTTGACTTATACCGGATTGGCAGTCCATAGAGGATATTGAGATTCTTTAATGTGCCCCATCTTGGTCAGTCGATCAACCTCTTGAACTATCACATCTATTTTTTCCTTAGAAAAAACTATTATTTTCTGTACAACATGTGCAACATTGCTCCGGATGGATAAGTTGTGTAAAATAACACTTGCTGGTACCCCGATTACATCACTATTGCACTAAACAAACACATGTTGATTGTTTAACAAAAAAGACAACAACTTCTTCTTTAAATGTGGCGCCATCTTGGAACCAATCTTGACATTCTTACCTTCTGCAAGGGAGTGAGTTTCAACTTCTTCAATGGGTATTATGACACAGGGAGCCTCTATGGGGTCATCAATCTCACTTTCCTCAGCAGAATGATCCAGTATATGCTAATCTTCATTAATTCAAACTGCCCTCAATGTCTTAGGAGCAAGAGTTGTTGCATAGAACTCTATAGCTATCTTCTGACTACTTTGGATAACGCCTACTTGTCCCTGAACTTCATACTTTAAACACTGATGGACTGTTGAGGCCACATCATACATTCTGGAAAGCCAAGACCTCCTAAAAATTGCGTTGTATGATGTGGGGCAATCTACCAAAATAAATAGCACCATCACCATCTTTTTAAAAGTCCCTTTGCCCAACAACACTTCTTCTTCAAACTCCCCAATTACATCCACAGGACTATCTGTGAAACCCACAATAGTTCTGTTCGAACGTTGAATAACAACCGGATTCCTCATCTGTTTGTAGGATCTTAAGAACGGGATGCTTGTCAAACTGCCTGTATCAATCAGAATTCGGCGTATATCATTCTCCCCTATAGATGCTCCTATAACCACCACATCCTCATAGGATCCAGCAATATTCTCGAGACCATCCTCATCAAAGACTATGAATGGGAAAGGGGACTGGCACTAATGGGAAGACATTCCCCCTTCTAGTTGAGTAGCCAAATTATGGACATGCCTCTTCCTTGATGAAATGGTAGGTGCAGTTACAGTCCCCTCCAAAGATAGTTAATGACTCAAAGAAACTGATCAGTCCAGATACTGTCTTAGTTTGTTCTGTTATCACTCCCACCTTATTCCAAGTTGGATCAGGATCCAGATAATCAGAGTCCACACCGAACCTCTCAAAGATTACCATTGCCCCTTCTTGAGCATGTGTTCCAAGATTGTTTGTAGGACCTGTCCGAGGAGCATTATCAGGTGTGTTTCCACTTCGTCTTTTAACATATGCTCCTAGTTTTCCCCTCTCAATAAGGTTTTGAACTTCTTGTTTTAATGTTATTCAGTCTTGAGTATTATGGCCTATATCATTGTGATACTGGCAAAAATAAGTGTTTCGGTATTCTCTGGAGGACTGCAACACCGCCGGCTTTCAGAAGTGTACTTCATCTTTAGTTTTATCATAGATTGTAGCTACATTTTGTCTTAACTCTGCAAACCACTCACGCTGTACCCATGGACCCCTTTTATCCCTTGATTTTTGGCTCTGGTTCTGGTTGGATTGAATTTTCTTAGACCGGTTAGATCCTTGTTCGATCTCCTTAGCCTTGTAACCGGACTGGTTAGCGGCTGGAGAAGCTGTTATGGTGGACCTCACTTGACGGTGCACCCTGGTTTTATTTTTTTCCTCCACATTAATCTGCTTTCCTAATTGGTTTAACAAGCCAACCCAAGTCATAGCTTTCTTCCGGGTTACAGAATCAGCTAAGTTCCCAGGATTCAACCCCTTCCTTAGAGAAGCAATTGCCACTTGCTCAAACCAATCTGCTAATTTGTTCTTTGTATTCACAAATCGACTTATGTAGTCTTTCAAAAATGCAATTGGTTCTTGGGCAAAATGGATAATGGTATCCCTATTACCCTTCAATTCTTTACTCTCAATGAATTGCCTCCAAAAAGCAACCCAAAATGTATCAAAGTTTCTAATACACCCCTGAGGTAAGCTATTATACCATTTAAGAGCACTCCCCGTAAAATTTTCGGAGAAGGCTCTGTTTTCACAAGAGCTTATCATCATCATTAATATTCATCATGAAGTTCTTGAATTGCTCCAGATGGTTGTCCGGATCCTGACGTCCATCATACCTTTCCATTTTGGAGCTATCAAACCTTTTGAGAAGGTGTCTGGATTGTATTTTCACGGACAAAGGTGACTGCCTCAGGTTTTTATTGTGATTAAAGACTTTATCTTCATTAGGATTTGCAAAAATACCTGGTTCGGACTGAAAAGTAAAAGTATCTATCAGCAACTGATCAGCATGCCTATGGGACGACCCTTTGACTAGATGCCTTTTAAGCCTACCATGTCCGTCCCTCTTCTTGAGTGCTTTTTGGTTAATTTTATCTTTTTTCTGGATCTCCTCTCTTCACTGCTTGATGACAAAAATTCTTCAAGTTCAACCTCATTTGAAGAGTTAATAGAGGAATCAGACCCAGAACTTTCAAAATGCTTAGATCTATGTGTCTTTTTTAAACTAAGATGAGTCTTTAGTGATGGCTCATTCTCCTCAGGATTGTCAGTATGGTGAAGTACTGACGCTCCAGATTTCTCCTTGATACATTTCTATGCTTATTTTATGGCCCTTGATGCCTCTATCTCTGTCCTCAGCTAATCTCGCTCCTTAACGCTGTATTCCTTATTTTCCTTCACTATTTCCACCTCAGGAGGTGGAATACCTTGCTCATTCGGATCCATCTGAACTGTTTTTCTCACTGGTTTTGAATATCAAATTCAGGCACCGTCGCATCCCACTATGGTCGCCAATTTGGTTTGGTTTATTTTGGGTTGAGGGTAGTTTTCTAAAATGTTTTAATAATTTTGGGGTGTTTTGTGTTTAGTGTGAGGAGTAGTGAGATAATTCAGCAGCCTGCTAGTATTAAATTCTGATCACCCTCATTAATGAGAGTGGTTGGGGTATTTATACCTTAATTATTGACCCATGGGCTTACTCGGTCGGTTTGTGAAACCGGGTCGAATTTAAAGACCCATTAGTTCTAAGTAGATTAGCAAATAGCTTAGTCAAAAGTTATTTACGTTTGTCATGTTCAGATTTATAGTGGTGTGATATGGTCTGAATTACCCCTGTTCAGATTAATAGGTTGGCTGTGACTGTAAGTTTCGAACTCATCAACAATCACAGCCAACCGATTAATTCGAACAGGGTTAATTCGAACTGATCAAAACACCCCAAAATTATTAAAACATTTTTCAAAACTACCCTCAGCCTAAAATAAACCAACCAGTTTAGACCTCGATAAATACGTACATGTATTTTTTTGAACTTTTAAACTTAAGTCAGCGTAATATGTTTCTTAATAATCGAGTTGCATATGTGATTATTGGTTTCTACGATTTTTATAGTGTATTACAGTGTTCATTTGATTATTATATGTCTCAGTTCGTAGGTATATCATCGATCATCTGTCGTTTTCGGTTTTGGTGGATTTTACGTTTCGTGCTAGTTTCTAGGGCTTGGTAGGTGCACGTATTGTTTCGTTTTGAGTGTGTTGGGCTTAATATAGGTTGTTGATTATTTTTTAGTTATTTTGTTTAGCACTAGATTCTTGAATTTCTAATTTGGCGGACGTACATTTGTAATTAATTCGTAAATCGTATTGTGTTGATATGTTGGTACATTGATATCGCATCTTGTTTATATGTTTAATAAATAATACGGAAGATTAGATTGGGGTGGGGTCGTATGTGTATGGTCGAAGCAATCGCAAGAGTGAGATTTGTATCATAGGTTTATATAAGAACATACGTGGTTGTTTTCAAAGCAATCACGTGATTGATTGTTTTTTGTAGAGCTCGTGCGATGTGTTTTTAGTGAATCGAGGAAATTGCAGGTGCGAGTCTCATTGAAATATTTATGTTTGCTTAGAAAGCAACTCGCATATATCTTTATGCAGGCAATATGACTTCAAAAACATGTTTTTACAGATCAGGGTTAGTGAGCATCCTAAACCTACTGAAAACAAATATAATTACGGTGGAACACATGGAAGTTGCGAAAGATATTCCTTTATACATTGGAAGCCTCGTTCCACTTTCGCAACAAAGATTTGTTGATGAAAAAGTATTATTAGTTGATCAAGTAGATTGTGAAGACGTAGTAGGTCAAGGACAAGGCTTTCTCGAATCGGCTCTAAAGTGGTGAAGCTAACTACAAAATATGTAAATGCCATATTCAGGATTAAACAAATTAGTGCATAATTAAATCTCGTATTCTTGAGTTTGGTGGGACATTTCACCAGGATCGGGAACCCGAGTAACGACCTCATCAAGAGTCCCATAATCATCCATAAATTATTGATGATCATCGGTCAAATGGTCATGCGAGTAAACTAAATGAACAAAATATTAGTCGAAAATATATTTTGTCTCTTCATCTTGTATTAAAGGAATGACGGTCTTCAGTACGATAGCACCATTCCTTCTTGTTGTAGCCGTCTTTGGGTAAAGACAGGAAAATATTATCAGTCAAATTTGGCCAATGGTCTGTGTAGCCATGTTTTAATGTTCAACCAATGGCCAGGAAAACGTGTTTTGGTTTTCAACAAAAGGTTCCTACACTCTGACAAATGAACTACGAACTACAATGTGCAAACACCCATCGCCCAAACTAGGTTATTTGGCCTAAACAATATAAATTTTAGTTAATTACTACTTTATCATTATAGATAATTTAAAAATACTTATGAGGAAGACCGTTGACTTACTTACCTAACAAATCACTTGCAAACAACGACGACCTATGCGTAAACGGATGCTTAGAAACATGAAATTCACTAACATCAAATCTCTAAAAGAGAGGGTAAAGGTGAAATCTGGAAATGGTGCAAATGACAATACAAAAGGTTTGTATAAGGCTTGATTTGATTTAAATCTGAAATATCAGATAAATTGTAATTAATTACTCATATTTATTACTTTTAAATTCAATTATTTTCAATTTTCAAGTAAAAGATAAATACACGAGTAAATCAATTGTTTCATCTTGAAAACATGCACGCACCCTACCTCAGGTCAAACATCAACACGTGGGTTGCGGCTGTCTAACAATACATGTATGCGCTCTTCTAGATCTTAGTCACTCAATTATCCACTTAACCTCATCATATTTGTTTCTATTTATAGCTCTTCATAGAATTTATTTTCAATAAGTACTTCAAGGACTATGTGGGCTCTTGATAAGGCTATATTCTACATGTAGTATATATTTTTTACACTAACAATATACGCATGTACAGATGACTAAATAAAAGATAAGCGCCAGATACATCGCAAGGAGAATACTCTAAAGGTGAGGTAAATACACGCAAGACAATCACAATAAAGATACACATAAAGATGAAGGTGACGAGCAACACGAAGGTGAGACACATAACAAAGCGGATGTACACATATTTAGTTAATGTATATTGTAGTATAATATTTATGATAATCAATTATAGTCAATAGTCTACAGAAACTTTAGGAATATAAATATTATAGTATTAATTAGTGTAAGAGCTGTAAACTATTATAAAAGGTGAACGAGAACGAGAAATAAGACATATTGTTTTCAGAAAGAAATTACTTTTGACATGGTACCGGAGCCAAACTGATTCTGTTTCTCGTAGATGTTTTGTGTGGTAAGTTTTATTAGTCTTTTAGGTGGTGAGAATTTTTTGAATTTCAAGAGTATTTGGGGATTTTAGTTTTGGATATTTTTTCGAGTCTTTTGGGTGGTGAGATTTTTCTAAATTTCGAGAGTATTTGAGGATTTTAGTTCTTGATGAAGCTACGGCCGAATTTTGACATCGCAGGGTCTAATCTGATGAATCGTCATCCCGTACCATCTTTGGATGCATGTTTGGATGAACTTCTTCGTGAGGAGAAGCGAATGATAACTCAGGCATTTATTGAACATCAAGCTAGTATTAGTACCCCAGTTCAAGTAGTTTATGCAACACAAGCGAGAAATAAAAATAGAGACATGCGTGTTATCCAACATTATAGTTATAATTATTTCGGTCATATTGCTCGGAATTTCCCAAAAAGGTCTGTAACTACTGCAAGTAACAAGAGCACATCAAATTTTCTTATCTCACTCGACCTAAACAACGAAAAGGTATTGCTTATCATGCCTCCACTAGTGCTTCTTGTTCTACTGCATTGCCTACTACATCACCGATTGTTCATATTCATTCTCCAACAACAAATCCAAACACACTCACTCCTGAAATGGTTCAATAAATGATAATTTATGCTTTTTCTACTTTTGGACTCTGAGGTAATCCAAAACATTATTCCACACCATGGTATTTTGATTATGGAGCCTCGAACCATATGACCAATACTGTTGTTCCTCTGTCTAATGTTAGAAATTATGATGGAGATCTGAAAATTAACATTGTTGATTGTAATTATATACCTATTAGTGTTGTTGGTGATTTTTCTTCCACATTCATTAATGTTTTTGTGTCTTATAAACTCTCTACAAATCTTATTTATGTTGGTCAATTGATCGATAATAATTTTAATGTTAGTTTCTCTCGTTCTGGTTGTGTTGTGCAGGATCAAGTGCCAGGAAAGATGATTGTGAAGGGTCAAAAAGTGGGACGTCTATTTCCATTATATAAGTCTCCTTCTACATATATTCCTAGTTTTTCTCTTTCGTTTGCTTGTAATGTTGTCGGTTCTCGAAACCAAATGTTGCATAGACGTCTAGGTCTTCCACATTCTGATGTACTTTGTACTTTGGTTCATTCTGGATTATTGGGAATTAAAACAAGTTATTCTCATGATCTTTCTTTTGATTGTACATCATGCAAACTTGGTAAAAGTAAGGTTTTAACTTTTCCTCATGATGCATATCGTGCTTCAAAATTCTTTGATATTATTCATAATGATGTTTAGGGGATTGCACCCATTGTTTCTGATGCAGGAGACGGTTACAATGCCTAATCTATTCTAGATATTTCTAGATATTTCTAGATATCTCGTTTTTTTAGTGTTTTCCTTTTGTAGTTATGATTCTAGTAATTTTCCTTATTTCGATTCTAGTAATTTTCCTTATTTCTAGGAACTTCCTATTTTATGCTTTAGGGTTTCTAGGGTTTTCTCTATATAAAGAACCTTAGGTGCTATGTTTTAAATACACTTTTATCATCAATATCAATCAAAGTCTTCGAGTTTTCGAGATTTGTCTTTTCTAGTGGATTCCAGAGTTTTTTTCTTCAAGTTTGACACCCGCAAACTTGAACCTTCAATTCTAAGACCAACGTTTGTTGTCTTAGTGCATCCGTCTGCGTCAAGTGGTATCAGAGCAGGCAATCTCCTACTCTTTTTAAAGCTTGAACAGCTATGGGTGGTCAACCAATAACCAGGGCCGACATGGAGGGTTTCACAACGAGTTTGAACGAATCAACCACGAACCTGGAAAATCTGGTGGCAGCGTTAACTAATCAGATTGCAGCATTAACCAATCAGATTGCTAACGCAGGACAAGGAGGAGGAGAAGGAATGGGACAAAATCAGAATCGACAAGGCAGACACATACTAGTTGTTGAGGAGCCACCCCGAGTCCGACATGGTGGAAACAACCGACTGCCTGTTAGAAACAATCAACGACAAGGCAGGCATAACCGTGTCGCTGTTGATGATTCTAGCTCGGAGGAGGAAGAGGTAGAACAAGGGAATCAAAATAATCAGGATTACAGAGTGAAAGCTGATATTCCATTGTTCTATGGTACAATGGGTGTCGAGGACTTTCTCGATTGGAAAATTGATGTCGATCGGTTCTTTGATGTTATGGAAGTCCAGGAGAGTAAACTGTTTAAGATGGTGGCTATCCGGTTAAAGAAGACTGCAGCTGTTTGGTGGGACAAATTGGCTATTCAAAGGCAAAGACAGAGGAAGGGTCCAGTTAGAACATGGCGCCGAATGAAGCAGCTAATGACTGAGCGGTTCTTACCAGAGGACTACGAGCAGATTCTTTACAAGATGTACATTGATTGTGTACAAGGAAGCAGGACCGTGACTGATTATACAACAGAGTTCTTACGTTTCTCTGAACGTAGTGACTTAAACGAAACAGAGAATCAGAAGGTAGCTAGATACATCAGTGGTTTAAAGGGCTCTCTTCAAGGGAAAATAGGGTTACAGACTCTGTGGACAGTTCAAGAAGCATCCAGTCTAGCCTTGAAAGCGGAATTGATGGAGAAATCATCTCGGGGTTTCACAAATTTCAGGAGACCCTCGATCCAGAACAACATCGAACCAGTCGGAAAAACGGACAAAGGCGTGGTTAACAGAGATTCCAACTCTCACAACAAAGGAGCAAGTAGTTCCATTAGTGGCATTCAGAAGGGCAAAGCACCCACTCCGAAACAGAACATTCCTTATGCTAGGCCAACCATCGATAAGTGTTTCCGTTGTCAAGGAACAGGTCACAAGTCGAATGTTTGTCCCAGTAGAAATACGGTTGCATTGCTAGAAGAAGAGGAAGACGACTTTATGGAGAATGAGGAGTATGAGAGAGTTGAATTTGCGGAAGAGGAATCTGCGGACAGAATCAGCATTGTTTTACAGCGACTGTTGCTATCATCCAAAGAAGAGGGACAACGCAAGAATCTGTTTAGAACGCATTGTTCTATTCAGAACAAGGTGTGCAATGTGATTGTTGACAATGGGAGCTCCGAGAATTTAGTTTCTCAAAAGTTGGTGGCATATTTGAAACTACCCACGACTCGTCATGAGAAACTGTATGGTCTCGGATGGGTGAAGAAAGGATCTACAGTAGGGGTTAGTGAAACTTGCAAAATTCCTCTATCAATTGGTAAGCATTACAAAGAGGAGATAATTTGTGACGTTTTGGATATGGATGTTTGCCATATTCTCCTTGGGCGACCATGGCAGTACGATAACGACATTACGTACCGAGGACGAGACAATGTGGTCATGTTTACATGGGGGAATCATAATATTGCAATGGCTCCTGTCAAGGATTTTGGTAGCATTACAACAGAGAAGAAGTCAAACTTCCTCATCATGTCGCATGATGATAAAGAACTTGACAAGGCTGTTAAGGAATCACAGTCTTTTTATCCGGTTGTGGTCAAGGGGTTGGTGAGTGCCGTGACGGAGGAGATAACAACTCCACGTGAGGTGTTAGAAATTTTGGAAGATTACAAGGAGTTAGTTGTTGATGAACTACCTGACAACCTGCCTCCTATGCGTGATATACAGCATCACATTAACTTGATCCCGGGTTCTAGTCTACCTAATCTTCCCCACTATCGAATGAGCCCTAAATAGAATGAAATTGTACGGGAACAGATTGAAGATTTGCTGAAGAAAGGGCTAATCCGCGAGAGTATGAGCCCTTGTGCTGTACCAGTTCTTCTCGCTCCAAAGAAAGGTAATCAGTGGATAATGTGTGTTGATTCTATAGCCATCAACAAGATCACAATCAAATACCAGTTTCCTATCCCTCGGTTGGAAGACATGCTTGATGAGTTGAATGGATCAAAGGTGTTTTCCAAAATAGATTTTCGAAGAGGGTACCATCAGATTCGAATCAGGCCTGGAGATGAATGGAAGACTGCTTTTAAGAGTAAAGACGGATTGTACAAGTGGTTAGTGATGCCTTTCGGCTTGTCAAACGCACCTAGTACTTTCATGAGATTGATGAATCAGGTTCTCCGTCCTTTCATTGGGTCCTTTGCAGTAGTTTACTTCGATGATATTTTGATCTATAACAAAGCCAAGGACGATCATTTAGAGCATGTACGGCAGGTGTTACAAGTCCTCCAAGAAAATCAACTGTACGTGAATTTAAATAAATGCACATTCTGCACAAACCAGCTGTTGTTTTTGGGGTTTGTCGTTGGTGAAGATGGGATTCAAGTAGACGAAGCCAAAGTGCGTGCAATAAAAGACTGGCCCGTTCCCAAAACCGTAACTGAGGTACGTAGTTTTCATGGTTTGGCTACTTTCTACCTGAGATTTGTAAGAGACTTCAGTACTCTTACTGCACCTATTACCGAATGCTTGAAGAAAGGGAAGTTTCATTGGGAACCAGAACAAGACGAGAGTTTTGCATTGATTAATGAGAAGCTTTGTACTGCTCTTGTGTTAGCATTGCCGAATTTTGATAAGATATTTCAAGTGGAATGCGATGCTAGTGGTGTAGGAATTGGTGCTGTGTTATCTCAGGAGAAAGACCAATAACTTTCTTTAGTGAAAAGCTAAGTGAAGCACGACAGAAATGGAGTACTTATGATCAAGAGTTCTATGCGGTATTTCGAGCTCTTCGACAATGGGAGCATTATCTGATTCAGCGAGAGTTCATTCTGTTCACTGACCACCAAGCTCTGAAGTTTCTTCACAGCCAAAAAGTGATAATAAGATGCATGCTCGTTGGGTAAGTTTTCTGCAAAAAATTCCTTTCATTATTCAGCATAAGTCCGGAGCTCTTAATAAGGTAGCTGATGCTTTGAGTAGAAGGGCTTCCTTGCTAACTACCTTAGCACATGAGATTGTGGGTTTCGAATTTTTGAAAGAGTTATATGAAAGTGATGTTGAATTCAAGTAATTATGGGACAAGTGAAACGGTAAGCATCCTTACTCGTCGTTACGAGAGAAGCTGATCCGAGAATTGCACAGTGGTGGTCTTAGTGGTCATTTGGGACGGGATAAGACAATTGCAAGCTTGGAGGAAAGGTGCTATTGGTCGCATCTTAGGAAAGACGCTGGAGCTATTGTTCGGTGGTGTTTTGTTTGTCAGGTTTCTAAGGGACAATCTCAAAACACAGGTCTTTACATGCCGTTATCTGTTCCTAAAGATATCTGGCAGGATCTATCTATGGATTTTGTGTTGGGGTTGCCGAGGACGCAACGAGGTGTGGATTCTGTGTTTGTTTTTGTCGACAGGTTTTCCAAAATGACACACTTCATTGCTTGCAGAAAGACCGCAGATGCAACCAACGTAGCCAAATTGTTTTTTCGGGAAGTTGTGCGTCTCCATGGGGTTCCGAAGTCAATAGTTTCTGACAGGGATACTAAGTTTCTCAGTCACTTCTGGATTACATTATGGAGAATGTTTGGAACAAGTTTAAAACGAAGCTCTACCGCTCATCCCAGAGTGATGGGCAAACCGAAGTCACAAACAGGACGCTAGGTAACATGATTAGAAGTATTTGTGGTGATAAACCGAAACAGTGGGATTTAGCTCTACCGCAGGTCGAGTTCTCTTACAATAGTGTCGTACATTCCGCAACAGGGAAATCACCATTTACGTTGGTATATACCTCTGTCCCGAAGCATGTGGTTGATTTAGTTCCACTACCGAAAACAAACATTGAGTAGAAGGGCTTCATTAATGGTATATACCTCTGTCCCGAAGCTGAATGTTTTTCGGTTTTTAAACATTTTATTGCATATATTAAAACTCAATTTTGTATCAATATAAAATTTCTACGATATCATTCTAGGGGTGAGTACATGTCACATGAGTTTCAAAACTTACTTCAAAATAAAAGGATTCTCTCTCAGTGTTTTTGTCCTCGACGCCAAAACAAAACGATGTTGCTGAGAGGAAAAATCGTCACCTTCTTGATGTGGGAAGAACTATTTTACTTGAATCATATGTTCGTACTCGTTTTTTGGTGTGAAGCACTTTCTACAATTGTTTTTTTATTAATCGCTCACCTTTACCTATGTTTAATCACGTTTCTCCTTTTTTTATGTTGTTTAGTCATTCTCCTTCATATTCTTATCTTAGTATTTTTGGATGTATTTGTTTTGTACACCTTCCTACTCATGAACGTCATAAACTTACTTCTCAATTTGTAAAGTATGTTTTCTGGGTTATGCTATTCCTCATAAGGGTTATGTTTTTTATGATCCTCATGTTCATCGTCTTCGGGTGTCTAGCAATGTGATTTTTTTAAATCAATATTTTTTTCCATCTTATGTTTATCCACCTCCTGAATCTTTATCTCTCATGCCTAGTTTTTCTAATATTCCAGAATTTAAAAAAATATTTAAACCTGGCTTTGTGTATCGATGACGTAATCGAGATGAGTCTGGTCCCACGTCTTTTTGTTATCCTTTCTAATATTGTCTCGCCACCTGATCACGCTATTGATTCCATAACTCTTCGTCGATCTTCTCGTCCTTCTCGACCCCTGATAGGTATGGTCTTTCTTTCGCTATCTCTCTTGTAACTAATTTATCCAGTATTTTAATTCCCACTAGTTACAAACGGACCATGAAACATGATTGTTGGCAAAAATGCAATGTAAGTAGAACTTCAAGCACTTGAGGAGAATCATACATGGGATATTGTTCATTGTCCTCCTAAATTAAACCCATTGGGAGTAAGTGGGTTTTCTCTGTGAAACTTCATTATGATGACTCTTTGAAGAGGTATAAAGCTCGTCTTGTAGGTCTGGGTAATAAACACTTATATGAGATTGGTTATGAAGAGACATATGCTCTTGTGTCCAAAATAACCACAGCTCGAAGCATCGTGGCTATTGATGTTTCATAATCATGGTCGTTGCATGAAATGGATGTTAAGATTGATTTTTTTCATGGTGATCGTCAAGAAAGGATTTACATGAAGATTCCATCTGGTATGAGTACTTCTTCTCCTCATAAGGTCTGCAAGTTAAGGCGTTCTTTGTATAGGCTCAAACAAGCACCTCGAGTTTGGTTTGAGAATTTTCTTCGTACAGTTCTTTCTTTCAGTTTTACACAAAGTCAATATGATTCTTCTTTATTTTTCCATACGTATACATCAGGTATAGTCCTTCTATTGGTTTATGTGAATGATATTATCATCACTGGTACTGATTGTAGTTTGATTACTAAGCTTCAAAAACAGTTACATGCAAGTTTCCATATGAAATATCTTGGCCAACTTACATAATTATTAGGATTAGAAGTTCATCATCGGGCTAATGGTATTTTTTTAACCAACAAAAGTATATTCAATATCTTATCACTTTGGCTGGTTTGGAGGATACTTCTTCTGTTGATACTTTTATGAAGGTAAATGTCAAATTTATGAAAAATAAAGGGAACCTTTTAGATAATTCTACGCTTTAACGGCGCTTGGTTGAGAGTTTTATCTACTTGACAACTACGCGTCCTAATATATTCTATGTTGTTCATCAAGTCAGCCAGTTTATGTTCTCTTTTCTACATCTACACCTTGCTGTAGTTCGATGCATCATTCGTTATCTTCAAGGTTTGCCTACTCGTGGTTTGCTCTTTTCAACTGTCTCATCTCTTCAACTTGTTTCTTATAGTAATGTTGATTGGACTGGATGTCCAGATACACGTTGACCTAATATGGGTTAATGTATGTTTTCAGGTGGTGCTCTAATTTTTGGAGGTGTAAGAAACAATATCGTGTTTCTAAATCCTCTACCAAAGCTGAGTATCGTGCCATGTCTAGTGCTTGTTCCGAAATTGTATGGTTACGCGGTCTTCTTGAGGAGCTTGGACTTCCTCAAATAACTTCTACCCATCTTCATGCTGATAACACTAGTGTCATTCAGATTACAACCAATCATTTTTTATGAGCGCACCAAACACATTAAAGTTAATTGTCATTATATTCGAGATACTTTGAAAAAACGGGTGATATATATTCCTCACATCTCTTCTGATCTCCACGTGGCTGATATTTTCACTAAAGCTATGACTCGTCAGCGACATCAATTTCTTATTGGAAAAGTATTATGGGTTGGTTTATAAACATCAATTTGAGGGAGGGTGTTAAAGGAAATAAATTAGATTAATACCTAATTTATTTTAGTAAAAGATTTAGTTAATATATATTGTAGTGTAATATTTATTGTAATCAATTATAGTCAATAGTCTATGCCAAGTTTATGAAAATAAATATTGTAGTATTAATTATTGTAACAATTGTAAATTATTATAAAAGGTGAACGAGAACGAGAAATATGACACATTTTTCAGAAAGAAAATACTTTTGACAATTAGTTATATATTTGTTATATATTTCAAATAATAAATAATGAGTAACATTTCTAACATTTTTTATTAACTTATTACTCATCATAAATATCATTTATGAAGACGATATGACAGAGATGTGGTCTTATGGAAGAGGTCCCGAGGATAAGGTGTTAAAGATGAGATGTTGAAGGGGGTGTAGTTGCTGACCGAGCCCCCTAAAGATAAGGTGCTCAAGAGGGTGATGTTGTTGATCGAGCCCCCTAAAGATGAGGTGTTAAAGGGGATATTAATATTGATCGAGCCTCCGAAGATGAAGAGCTGAGGGGGTGTTACTGCTGACCAAGCCCTTTAAAGATGAGGTGCTAAAGGGGGTGTTGCTGCTGACCGAGCCCCCCCAAAGGATGAGGTGCTGAGGGGGTGTTACTGCTGACCAAGCCCTTTAAAGATGAGGTGCTAAAGGGGGTGTTGCTGCTGACCGAGCCCCCCCAAAGGATGAGGTGCTGAGGGGGTGTTGTTGCTGACCAACCCTCTCGAAGATGAGGTGCTGAGGAGATGATGCTGCTGACCGAGCCCCCTAAAGATGAGGTGTTGAAGGGGGTGTTGCTGCTGACCGAGCCTCCTGTATATAAGGTATTGAAGGGGATATTATTGCTGACCCAGTCCCCTGAAGATGAGATGCTGAAAGATGTGTTGTTGCTGACCAAGCCCCCTGAAGATGAGGTCCTAAAGGGGGTCTAGTTGCTGACTGAGCCCCCTAAAGATAAGGTGATGAAGGGGGTGTTGCTGCTGATTGAGCCCCTTGAAGATGATGTGTTGAAGGGAGTGAAACTGATAATCGAGCCCCCTGAAGATGAGGTGTTGAAGGCAATGTTGCTACTGACCGAGCCCCTAAAGATGAAGTATTAAAGGGGGTGTTGTTGTTGACCGAGCGCCCTAAAGAGAAGTTGCGCTAAGAGGGGTGCGGCTGCTGACCGAACCCTTGAAGATGAGTTACTGAATGGGGTGTTCTATCTTTATCCATGTATTATACCCTCATCAGGATTCCGCCTAGTCCTTGAGTTAGAGTATAAGGAAACTTAAGGACTATCTAATAGTAGAATATAATATCCGGATTGTGTAATCTTACTGTCCTTCTTTGTGTTTGAGAATGTTTGTTGTCTTGATTTTCTCAATTATTGTCGCACTATCTTTGGTTGTTGAATCATCATTGATCATGCCGAAACTACTATGCCATCCATGTTGGCTAGACTCTGAAAAGTCTTAGGTTTTTCTTGTATTAACTTGTATAACCGAACTGTTATCAGAGACGTCTCCAATTTGGTTTATACTTAATTGTTCATGCCTTGTTAAAAACCTTTGTCGGCCAAAACCTCCCTTGATATAGAAGCTCTATTTTACAAAAGTAAAAGAGTACAACTAACAATTAGTAGGTTGTTAGGATGTTACCTATGTCTTCGACATGCTTTGATTCTTTGTCGAAAAACATCGATGAGTGCCCCCCAGTCTTTGCTGAAGGATGTAGTAAGGATTATATGTAGTTTTACTTATTTTGTGTGAGTAGATGTTGTAGACCTTGTGTTGGATAATTGATTGAATGTCATAGGTGACTTTGTGTAGATGGTGAGCATGTAAGCAGCATAGTGGTGCTTGTATGAGAATATTCTTGGTAGCGATTGACGTAATGAACGGTTATATGAGTGGAGATCTATGTGTTTGTTCAACTTGTGTGGTGTCAAAGTGTATCCTTACAAGGTTGAGCTCAGTATGGCTCATTGCGTAGCTATAAGTGATACTTTATCCTCAGTTTATTCGCGGAGAGGTCATTTCGACCCATTGCGTGGCCCAACAAGGGCTTGATACTAGATCGGTTCGCTTATCATACCATGTACAAGGTTTTAGGCTAAGTATGGCCTTTACGTTTCCCGTAGCCATGGCCAATTAGCTCGTTCGTATTAATCGACTCAAATGGTATAGGCTCAGTATGGCCCTTTGTGTAGTCCGTAGATGTTGTCAGTGACCCGTTCGCGGTGTTTTAAAGATGGAGAGAAGTATGCAACAAACACATAGATTGACGAAAATCGGAGATGGAGATAAATATCAATTGGTGTATATCATGAAGATAACATAGCTTAAATCCTTTGTGTTCATGGAGATGGAGATCATTTGGATTTATATTATGAAGATCATGTGCCAACTGGCTTGACAACTTTATTGTACGATTGATAGCGAGAGATTGATACTTGTATATTCTTATTCATACTAATAATAATCAATATGTAATTGTACATGACATCTGATTACTATTTTAACACAACCCAAATATTATATTTGTTTATTATAAGAATTTATTACACATTTCATGCTTCATCGCCGCTTCCATTTTATTTTTATCCATGTACATCTTCTTTTTTTGCTTTTTTCTTATTTCTTATTACATCACACGCATATCATATATATCTCTGTACATTGTGTTTTCTTTTTTAACATCTTCATATATATATATATATATATATATATATATATATTTATATTTTTAATATTTATAAAATATATAGTAGTCACTTCTGTCCACTGTGTTGTTTTACACGTCCATGGTGGCTAAGAAATCTTTGTTAGTTCAAAGTTAATTACTTGTTTTCAAACTGTCACTCAAGTTATATTTGTTTCAAAATTGTCATTTTGTTGGTTTTCTTTACATTTATGGTCACTATCGGTGACTAAAAATGCAAAAAAAGAAGACCAACACTAGTGACCACTGGTGAAACAAAACGACTGTTTTGATATAAAAATTAAATAAGTGGCTGTTTTATAACATGTGAGCAACTATGGTGACTAATCATGATTTTTAGCCCATCCATAGCATATCTTTAACCTAGAAAACATATGTGTTATTCACCGTCATATATCATTTTTCCTATTTACCTCTTTTTTTATTTCCACGGACAATTAAAGAAGTTCATAAATAAAATGTTAATTTAGAAAAATTAATTTTACGGAGTGGAGACCGACTTCTGGTGAAGATATATCGGGGGTTTGGTTGGATTCCATTCATAAAGAATTGTGGTATTACATGATTTGACTTTGCAAATTTTATAGCTTGATGAGTTCGGATCTTACAGTCACATCTAATCTATTAATCCGAACATGGGTAATTTGGACCATATCACACCATTATAAATCCGAACAAGACAAACGTAAATAAATTTTGACTAAGCTATTTGCTAATCTACTTAAAAACTAATGGGTCTTTGAATTCGATCAGGTTTCACAACCCAACCCGTTAAGCCCATGAGTCAATAATTAAGGTATAAATACCCCAACCACTCTCATTAATGAGGGTGATTAGAATTTAATACTAGCATGTTTCTTAATTATCTCACTATTCCTCACACTAAACACAAAACACCCCAAACTTACTAAAACATTTTATAAAACTACCCTTAGCCAAAAATAAACCAAACCATAGCTGATTAAGCAATAACTTTTTCTTAAAAGATACAAAATATTTTTCCGCTGCTACCGTTGCTACCACCATCTCGTTATTATGATTTACCAAAGATTGTCAAGTGCACGCTTCTAATTTGCATTCTTCAGAATATTTTCTTCAATGGTGCTCGTGCTGAATAACCGATTGTGCCACGTTCATATCGCACCCCTTTCAATAGTTTCAGTTTGTCCTTAAAGGATCGGGTAAAAAAACTATTGGAGACGGCGAAGGTGATGGAACCACTGGTGTCAGAGGGGTTGAAGACACCGCCGGTGGGGAAGCAGAGGGAAACGGTAGCGATGGCAGAGAAATGAAAGCGTGTGTTCGAGTTGGATTAGAAAAATAACCGAGTGACTGATTTCAAGTGCGGTAAATATCCATTCTTTACCGAAATTGGATCACTTTATTTTCTAGTATAAATTCTTCACCGGAGAACAACCATAATGTTTGTGGTTTTGATGCTTTTGATTAGAAGATGGATTGTTAACTTAGTTAAGGAGATCGGCGACGGTAAGATCTGGTTTATGGTAGAGATGAGTGTTAGAGTCATTAAAAGAGATTTGACGAAGCTTTTAATTCGAGAAGACCAATGAATAAACTTACTCAGTCACAAATGACTCATTAAGGAGAGTTAATTTCATTAACGAGAGTTGAAGACGTTTTGAATTTGAAATGACCATTGAAGTATTTTAATGATTCATAATTGTTCATTAACGAGAGTTAATTACCGTAATCGTTTATTATTCTCTTATGTATTAAACTCTATATAAAGCAAATAGCTAGGTTTGTGAATGTATGAGAAAAAGAGTCTTATCTAATAAAATCGATCTGCAACAGATCCGGAGACGTATGCACAGTTTGCTGAACTCCGTTAACAATTTGTGTGTTTGATCTTAATCTAGTTTATATTATGTTTGATCTTACTGTTGGTTTATTGTGCCAGATACATAGACACATTGTTTGATCTTATTATTGGTTTATTTTACGAGAGACAGACAATATTTAATCTTACTATTCATTTATTGTGCCAGATACATAGTTACAGTGTTTGATTTTACTATTGATTTATTGTGCCAAAGACATAGGCACAATGTTTAATCTTACTATTAACTTATTGTGCCGGAGACATAGACACCTTGTTTGATTTTATTAGTAGTTTATTGTGTTTTCTAACAACATATCGTTATTATTTGTTTTTTCACTAATCTGATAAGATGGTCTTTTACGTAAGACCTCTTAATGAGTAGCCTGAGGAAGGCTTAGTAGCCTGAGGAAGGTAAGCCTTCGAATATCAAACCGGATAAAAGATACTGAATGGTGTCAACCGGCGTCGGCGTCCCCCGACTACATGTTTTGCTAAGGAAAAATAAGACTGTTTCAACTTGGCCGAGCTATTACAATCGGTGTTTTCAAGTTGACGTCCCACGGCACGGCTGCTTGGGTTGTGAAGGAGGACATAGGACGATTACAATTAGGCTGAACCACTCCAATAGTTGTTAATTTATGTATATGTGTCTATGTTTGTTTATACATAATTCTTTGGCAGAACATCACTCCGCCCTCATCCTTGTGATTCAAACGCCGGTTTACGGTGACTCAAACGCCTACTCTTGGTTTATGCTGCAACTGTCAACGGAAGTTACATGTTCGTGGAGGTCTGTTTGTCAGGATATGGTTTTGGGAGGTATGTGTGGTGACAATCCAGTGGATTTCATCAATCGAGAGGTCGTCTGAAATGTTAGTGCTTAGTCCGTAGTTCCAGGTGGAGAAGCAGAACTCGAATTCTCGGAAGGTGAAGTTGAAGCCAGTAGATTAGAAAAGAAAGGTGTTGGTACTGGTGCTGCTATGGGTGTTGTTGGGGCTATGAGAAAATTATGGTGAGGTGGTATACCAAGGCCTTCGCTGGCGAAGACGGTGGTGACGCTTTCCTGTCCTGACCCCTCGTCTTTGCCGATCTTCCTATGGCAAAAAGCACTCGTTCCGTGGCTTGTAGAAAAATACGAATTCCAAATCATTGTCTTGGTAGCTATGCATAAAAGCATCGTTTTAGTTTTTGGTTTCAGATCTCCTCGGCGAAATCTTGTGACGATCTCGGCAACATTTATGACCGAACCATTTTATTTCTGACCAAAAATGACGTCGAACGGATTTGAATTTGGCCGAATGAACCTATATCAGTGTAGCTGCTCGTCTGCGCTGTTCTTTTAACGTTACTACATCATTGTATCCGTTAATCACGTTCAATTTATATTAAAGTATACATTACTGATATATTTTAACCATATATATATATATAAGCGACCGTATACTTCTATTAAAATTAATTCTTATAAGACGGAAGTGGACTTTAGAGGTTTTGAGCTCTTCCCCAAGAAAAGCTCCAAGAAAAGCTTCTCTCCCAAGAATGTTTTTTTGCTCTATTTTGGTTTCTTGTGCTCTAAGAAATCATCCCTTAGGTTTCTTTTATAGCTTCTCTTCCTCCTGTTTTTTTCTTTTTGGTTTTGTGTTGCTGTTTCATTGCTTGGCTGCGGAGGGTCGTCTGTGTGGCTTGGCCGTCGCTGGTTGAGCCGGTGATCGTGCTCTGCAATGGCTGCGAACTCTCTTACTATGGGAGAGTTTCCACCATTGAGTAATAACTCTTTGAACAGTCTTCCTGATCTGAATGGTGGGTTGGCTGATAGGAGGTTATTTACAGAAGTCTTGAAAAATAGTGCTGTGTCGGATGCGTTTCAATCGGAAAGCATCATGTTTTATGAAGATCACAACGTGATCCAATTCTCTAAGCAAGTTAAGAAGGATCTGTTAGTTCAGTCAAGGTTCAATCTGGTGGCTAAGTTCAGCGAAGGTATCCCCAAAAGGTCAGTTTTTCAGGCCTTTCTTGACTCTCTCAAGTTCAAGGGGATGTTCACGTACGAAGCTGTTGATTCAAGGCAGATTATCGTGGAGTTTTCGGTGATGGAAGATGCTGATAGATTTTGGATGAAAAGGTTCTGGAAGTTGGATAGCAAGATTATGAGGGTTGTCAAGTGGTGCCCTCAATCAAACAGAAATTACGAATGCCCGGTGACCTTGCTTTGGGTCAGGTTTGAGAGGTTGCCTGTGTTTATGTATAACAGATCGGTTATACATGATCTGGCTTCGTCTCTTGGGTTTGTGCATCAGGTGGTGGTGCCTGATATAAACAGAGCAAGAATTAATGCTTGCTTTGCTTTGGTAGAAATTGATGTTTTTAGGATGCTGAAAAGAAAGCTTTGGGTTGGTTTTGGCAAGGATGATGGGTGCTGGCTTGGAGTGAGCTACAAGAATGCTCCCTGTTATTGTCAGTCTTGCCATCACTTAGGGCATGGTTCTGAGACTTGTAAGAAGAATATGGTGAAAGATTCAAAGATAGAGCAAAAAAGCAATGATATTATTGATAAAGACTCTGTTCAACAGGTTTTACAGGAAAATGATACAGATGCTCAGACACTCAAGCCTACTAAGATTCAAACTTTTACACAAGTTTATAGAAGAAAGTTAAAATCAATTATTACAACAAATGATAGGACTTCTGTTTCTTGCCCTTCAACAAGTCTTGCAACTCCAGTGAATGAGAAAGCTGATCCTGAAGGTGTCCCTGAGCTCATCAGTGCTCTTCAAAATCTTGAGGAGGAAGATGTTTCTTTGGGCAATGATATACAGCAGGCTTCTCCTTGTAGGGGAAATGTTGGGAGCTATAACCCTTCTCCAAGGGCTAGCACTAATGACCCTGATGATGGCTTTGAAGTTGTTATCTCCAGTAAAGTTAAATCTGCAAACAAGAATAGCAACTCAAGAAGGTTATCTATAAACTCTCTGAGAAAGAGGGAAAAAGGTCATAATAGATCTGTTTCTGATAATGTTTAAGGCTTTAAGTTGGAATGCCCGTGGTATTAATAACAATCCTACAATTGCTAGGCTAAAATTTATCATTAAGAATGAAAAAGTTAAGTTGATCACTATACAAGAACCTATGGCTAGACAAGATAAAATAGAACAGATTGCTAGGAAGATTGGTTTTGACAATTATATGGCTAATGTTTCTAATAAAGTCTGATTTTTCTGGTCTAATGATATTAAAGCTACTACAATTGTTAATCATGATCAGTTTTTGCACCTTGAGATAGATTATGTTTCTTTCAATTGTTTGTTTACTTCAGTCTATGCTAAGAATCAAAGAGTGCAGAGACAATCTCTATGGAGTCAGTTAGGGAATCTAACCTGTGATACGAAGCCTTGGATTCTTGCTGGAGACTTCAATACCACCAGAAGTCTTGATGACCAGCTCAATTGCATGAACTACGATGGTATCAGTGTTGATGCTTTCAACGATTTTATCAGGCACTGTAAGTTGGATGTTCCTGGGCACAGTGGGTCTCGCTATACCTGGAGAAACAACAATGCATGGAAGAGGTTAGATTGGGTTTTAATCAATCAAAAGATGCTTAATGACTTGAGCATTCAGGTTTGTCACATGGTCAGAACTTGTTCTGACCATGCCCCTCTTTTAATTTCTGTAAATAAAGCCTCTGTCATCAATTCTAAGAAAGGTTCTTTCAAATTCATCAATGCTTGGACTAATCATCCTGATTTCATGAATTGTGTGAATCAGAATTGGTCCAAGCATTGTAATGGTGATGTGAATACCATCTTTTGGTACAAGCTTAAAAGGTTGAAGGTGTTTTTAAAAAACTGGAATCACACTACTTTTGGAAACATTTTTAATAAAGTTAAAGCTGCTATTATTGAAGTTGATAACTGTGAGCTTATTCATCAGAATTTTAATAGCAGCACTTCTAAGTCTAATCTTTCAAAAGCCAATAGCATTCTTATTCTTGCATTAAAGGATGAAGAATGCTATTGGAAGCAAAAATGTTTTAATGCTTGGTTGAATGATTGTGATGGGAATACCAAGCTTTATCATAATTATGTTGAAAAGAAAAGAAAGAGAAACTATATTGCTGGCATTAAAGATAATGGGAGTTGGCTTACTGATCAGTGTGATATAGCTTCTTCTGCTGTTGATCACTTTAGCAAGCTCCTTTCCTGTGATTTAAATGACAATAGCTTAGTTGATACTCAAGATTCTATTCTAAACAATATTCCTAAGATTGTGTTGGACAGGGAGAATGAGGAGATCACTAAGCCTATGTCTATGGATGAAATCAGAGCAGTTATTAATGACATGAAGAAGGATAGTGCACCTGGCACTGATGGGTTCGATTCCTTTTTTCTTAAGCATTGTTGGAGTATTATATGTTATGACCTGTGCAATACATTAAATGCTTACCTTGCTGGGTGTGATATCCCTAATGGGGTGTTTTCTACTGGAATTGTGCTTGTTCCAAAAATTGCCAACCCTATTACCTGGAACAATTACAGGCCATTAAGTATGTGCACAATTTTAAATAGATTATTCTCTGCTATTATTAATAAGAGAATATCCTTTATTCTTCCTAGAATCATTTCTAGAGGCCAGAGTGCCTTTGTTAAGGATAGGGTCATTCATGATAATGTGTTAATTGTTAAGGAGATGCTCCATAACATCAGGAGGAAGCCTTCTAAAGGCAATATCATCATGCAATTAGACATGACAAAGGCGTTTGACAGAATGTCTCACACCTTTGTCATTAATACTTTAAAATGCTTTGGATTTGCTGATGATATTGTCTCTTTAATCTATAGGCTGATTTCCAATGTGATGGTTTCAGTTCTAATAAATGGTGCTTGTTCTGGTTACTTTCCCCAGAAGACAGGTCAAGGAGATCCTTTATCTCCTTGCCTTTTTATCCTGGCTGAGGAAGCTCTTTTAAGAGGCCTTTCTAATCTATATGATTCTAATAATAGTGTGCAATATTACTTAAAATCAGGTTACATCTTACCCTGCTTAGCCTTTGCTGACGATATAATTGTCTTCTCCAACAGTGCTCCTTCATCTATCAATTCCCTGAGCAAGTTGTTGGACAAATATCAGCATGAATCTGGGCAGATGATTAACAGAGAAAAGACAAAAATAATTACCTCTTCTA
Source organism: Limnanthes douglasii subsp. nivea (assembly GCA_036936605.1). Taxonomy (NCBI): domain Eukaryota; kingdom Viridiplantae; phylum Streptophyta; class Magnoliopsida; order Brassicales; family Limnanthaceae; genus Limnanthes; species Limnanthes douglasii. The sequence continues at coordinate 194,984,034 of JAUPFV010000004.1, read as the reverse complement.
GGTGCTCCAGTGTTAACACTGCTAGGATCAGTTCTCATTTGGGTTTCCAGATTGAGCAGGCTCCTTTTAGCTACTTGGGGGTTACTATTGTAGCAAACAACAAAGGAAAGCATTACATTCCTTTTATTGCTAAGATTCAAAACAAAATTAATGAATGGGACCTGAAGAACCTGTCTTATAGTGGCAGATTGTCCCTTATAAGACATGTTCTTCATCCCATTGTCTATTTCTGGATGCAGAATAGTCTAATACCTAAGAATATTCTGAACAAAATTGAGTTGTGTTTTAATAAATTTCTTTGGAGACCTAAGTTTAATGAAAGTGCTATTCACTGGGCTGGCTGGAGAAGTCTGTGTAAGCCTTTTGAAGAAGGGGGTTTGAATATCAAACTACTGTCTGATATTCAACTCACTTTTTCTTTCAAGCTTTGGTTTTTGTTCAGAAAAGGGAAGTCCTTTTGGTCTGATCTTATATCCAAAACCTATTGTCAGAATGTGCATCCTACTATTGCTAAGTGCAGTGTCACTGATTCTATTGTTTGGAAAAGGTTGCACTCTGTCAAAAATGGGGCTGACCAGTATATTCAGTAAAAGGTGGGTTGTGGTGAGGTTGATTTCTGGAGAGATTCATGGCTTAACATGCCACCTATTATATCTGAGCAAAATGATTGGTATCTTCCAGTCAAAGTAAAATCCTTTTGGAAAAGTGATAGATGGGATTCCAATCTGCACTCACTCCTATCTCATGATAGATATCAACGTTTGAGCTGTGTTGATATCAATCATGACAAGGATGATGTGATAGAATGGAGTCTCTCAAAAGATAAAAAGTTCAATACAAAAATCACTTGGGAAAATATCAGGGTTAAAAACAATAAGTCTTTCTTCTTTAAAAGAATTTGGCATAGCTTCATTCCTACAAAATTTTCTTTTTTATGCTGGAAGATACTAAATAACTTTGTTCCGATTGATAGTGTGCTCTCCACTAAGCACTTCATTATAGTTTCTAAGTGCCAGTTTTCCTGTAATTGTGAAGATGCATCCCATCTCTTCATCAATTGCAGGTTTTCCTGACACTTATGGAACTATTTTGGTTTCTTGTTTAAGGTTCCAGTTAGGCGTTTCATGACTTTTCGTCACATGCTATTTGTGTGGTTTAGTTTTTCTAAGAGCAATTTCCATGTAACCCAAATTGTTCCACTAATCATTGTGTGGACAATCTGGTTTAACAGAAATCACTCTAAATTCAATAAGCCTGTTGACTCTATTTGTGGTGTTATTAACAGAGTTAATCGTTTTATCCTAGGCATAGATTCTAAACTTAATCCTAAGCACTGGGCTGGAAATGTGTATGCAGGAACTCATATGGGAGCTATGTCTATTAATAAAAGGAAAGCTTGTTACCTGACATGGAAGGCGCCTGATCCTGGAAGAGTGAAGATAAACACTGATGGCGCTTGCTCCTTCTCTGGTGAGGCTTCTGGTGGGATCATTGTGCATGACGCTCAGGGCAATCTCATCGAGGGCGCTGGCTTTCTGTTTGGCAAGGTTAGTCCTTTGCAGGCAGAAAGGAAGGCTTTATTGGAGGCTCTGGTTCTGTGTCGAAAGAGAGGATGGAGTGAGGTTGATCTGGAATCTTATTGCTTGACTCTGATCAATGGATTGTCGTCTAACTCCGATTCGAATGGCTCCAGTGATGTTATCAGGGCTCTGCTTCCCTCTGCTGCGCGATTTCGTCATATTTCCAGATTGGAGAACGCTGCTGCAGACTGGATCTCGAAGTGGATCTTGAACGAGAAGAGAAATCGCTCCTTCACCATTCAAGATACTCATAATCCTCTCCTAGCTATCATTGTGCTTGAAAGCTTAGGAGTTGGGTACATCGATCCGGGTTAGGAGTAGGGTTTTCTTCGAGCTTGTTTGATTTGGGATTTTGGGTGATTCTGTGGAGGTTAGAAGGCTGATTCGTGTTGGTGATGAGCTTGTAGGGTTGATGAAGGTGGCTGCTGCTCGTTTAGGGTTTTGAATTTGGGAATGGCTGTATTAGGGATTAGTGTGGCTGAGTAGTTCGATTAGGGATTAGGGTTTCAAGTCTTGTTGGGTTTGTGGTGAACTGGGTCTGTGTTGGGCCTGGTTATTGTCTCTTGTTTCTGATCCCTTGTGGTGTGGGTAGCAACTTGGCCCAATCATTGTACTGTTCGTTTAAATATTAATATAGTTACCGTTTTGCCAAAAAAAAGGACGTTTCATACACATCAATTAATTAGACTAACAACAATTAATGAATATATTGGATAAAAAAGAACAGTTACTTATTTTTATCTAATGAAGACCCACTGTGCCGTATATATACCGCAACCATTACTTAAGCAAGTTAATACCATGCGACTTTTAATTTAACAACGAGTAATAACTTGTAACGTGTATATATACTTATTAATAATAATAATAATAATAATATAATTCTTTTTCTTCAAGAAGGGAATCCGTAGCCGCTACTCAGAGTTACTGAGTGCGTACAGGGTAAATCCTAGCCTGCAAACCAACGTCAGAAGGTAAATCACACAAGGTGACGGGTTCAGCCGAGAAAATGTATGTAGAGGAACTCGAACTCATGATCTTTGGTCACAAGCATGTCTTACTCAACCAACTCGGCTACCCACTTAGAGGCTTAATTTTTTTGTTTTGTCTATTTATCCTTTTGATATTTGGAACATCTGCTTGATTTTAATAAATTATACGGAGAACAAGGAATCTGATTAGTCTAATGCAAAATAAATTTTATCGTAATTGAATCGTAATCGGTTGTTGATCCACTCAAGAAAAGATATTGAAAGTCGTCGGTGCTTAGTAACGATTTGTTATTCATCACTTCGAATTGGAACGATGATTTGCTCCTCAATCGGACGAGAAAACTATTGTGGGCCTTATTCTTTCAAACAATAATTGGTTTTTAGAAAAATGAGAAACTTTCGTTTCCTACAGACGGCGTCGATTTGATGAGGTAAAACCTCAATCAACACGAAAAAAATTCTAAAGAGAAAAGAAGGCTAAATTATTTAGAGAGAAACGAGAGAAAAGAAGGAAGAACACTATATTAATATTACTGTATAATTTCCTAATCTATTTTACACCGAGAGCCACTCCTATTTATATTAGTATAAGGCTCTTTTTATTTATCCATATTAATTATATATTCGTTACATATTTCAGATAATAAATAAGCAGTAATATTTCTAAAGTTTCTTAGTAACTTATTACTCATCGTAAATATTGTTTATGAAGACAAGATGACAATGATGAGGTGTTGACGATAAGGTGTTGTAGATGACATGTTAAAAGGGGTGCAGCTGCTGACCGAACCCCCTAAATATGAGGTGTTGAAGGGGGTGTTGATGTTGATGAAGCCCCCAAAGATGAGGTGCTTAGGCGGTGTTGCTGCTTACCGAGCCTCCCGAAGATGAGGTAACGAAGGGCAGCTGCTGCTGACCAAGCCTCCCGAAGATGAGGTAACGAAGGGGTGTTGCTGCTGACCGAGCCCTCTGAAGCGGAGGTGTTGAAGGAGGTGTTGTTGATGACTGATCCCCCTAAAGATGAGGTGCTGAAGAGGGTATTGTGGCTGACTGAGCCCCCTAACGATGAGGTGATCAAGGGGGTAATGTTGCTGACCGAGACACCTAAAGATGAGGTGTTCAAGGGGGTGTTGATTCTGACCGAGCCCCCTGAAGATGAGGTGTTGAAGGGGGTGCAGCTGCTGACCGAGCCCCCTGAATATGAGGTGTTAAAGAGGATTATACTGCTCACCGAGCCCCCTGAATATGAGGTGTTAAAGAGGATTATACTGCTGACCGAGCCCTTTAAAGATGAGATGCTAAAGGGGGTGTTGCTGCTGACCAAGCCCCCTGACGATAAGGTGCTGAATGGGGTTTAGCTGGTGATTGAGCCCCCTGAAGATTAGGTGCTGAAAGGGTGCAGTTGTTGACCGAGCCTCCTGAAGATGAGGTGTTGAAGGGGATGATGCTGCTGATCGAGCCCCTTAAGATGAAGTATTGAAGGGGGTGTTGTTGCTGATTGAACCCCCTGAAGATAAGGTGTTGAGGGGGGAGCGGCTACTGACTGAGCCCTCTGAAGATAAGCCACTGAAAGGGGTGATGCTGTTGACCGAACCATAGGAAAATGAGGTGCTGAATGGGGTGCTCTATCTTTAGTCGGGTATTATACTCTCATAGAACCCCTTCAAAAATTTCATCTTCAATAAGTATAAATTTTAATAACGAGTTGTTCACCAGAAATCTGTTGTGTAGAGTAAATGAATATTTTCTTGAAGAATAACCCATAGTGTTGAATGATCATAGGTCAAAGAGGCAAATGCGTTTTTCATTGTGTTCTCCGTTCTTAATACTTGTTAGAAGATGAATTTCTCAAACAAAGATACTTGTTGGAAAATCTCACTTATGTAAGAAATCAGATTTTGCTTATTCACTTCTGGTTGGCCCATGTCCTGGTTAACCATAAACTGGTGGTATGCGAGGACCTTCACCCTTTGTGCTCTGCAGATATGGGTGAGCTTCATCCTGGAGATGATAACTTCATATATAGCCTCGTTGTTGGAAAAAAATAAAAATGACTAGTTTAGAGTGTATCTTGAAGGGGAATTCAGTTGCATACCTACACCAAGACCAAAGTGGTTGCTTCCCTTATCGGTTTAAACTTGCCATGTTGGTTCGGGATAAGCAACCAAATGTAAAGCTTCTCTGATTGGAACTCAGTTAAGAATTATGTCAGTGTATGATCCTTAATAATAAATCGTTGTTCGAACCTTATGTCAAAGTATTTTAACTATAAATTTATATAGTCCATCGAGTAGATATGTATGGCTACTGGAACATATTTGTAAGAGGAAAATTGGTTAAAACTATAATTTTATGAGCTTGAAAATAGGGCCTCATCTTGGTGGTCGTTACCAACAAAGTAAAAAAAACCTTTATAACTGAATTTAGTGTGTCTCGATATCTAATAAGACTTACTAACATTATATATAGCTCGATGGATATTACCCTCTTCCTTGACTAGTAATGCACTAATCGCGTAATTAGAAAAAACTAAGTACATAAATAAAACACTAACCTGACTTCAGCTTAGTCAATATCTTTAGTGAAGCTGATAACTTTTTTATTTTCATAAATTCTAAATCGCAAACAAGAGTTCAACTGAGTGGTCGACCCCTTTAAGTATATGGAAGAACTGAGACTTGTCTGAGGCAATTGAGCATTTTTTGCAGTATTTGGCCCACTTTAATGTTGCATAAAATCTTCATTGTATTCAGGTTTAATAGGGGGTGCTTTTATCTCTTTCTTAATCACACTATACCCTAAAAAAATCCAAGATCTAACATCGAAGGTACATTTCTTCAAATATATCTTTAAATTTACCCTTTAGATATTGATGAAAGTCTTGGCAGGGTCCGTCAGATAATCGATATCCTAGTTTTATGTGACCAACATATCATCAATATAGACTTACAAGTTGCTCCCGAGATTTCTTGAAAAAGTCTTGTTGTCCAACCTTTGGTATGTAGCCCCGATATTCTTGAGCCAGAAAGGCATAACTTTGTAACAATATAGTTATCACTATATGATAAACATATTATACTCATGATCTTCCTCATATATCATAATCTGATTATAACCCGAGTATGCATGCATAAAAGATAGCATACGATTCCATGAAGTTGCATCCATAAGTTGATTGATCCGTAGATGAGAAAATTATATTTCGGACACACCTTGTTGAGGTTAGTGAAGTCCACACACATCTTTTACTTTGCATTTTTCTTCTTGACCAAGATCGATTTGGTTGTCCATACTAGATTAAACATCTCTCTAGTGTGGTCGGCTTTGCTGAGCTTATCCATCTTGGCTACTATTGTTTTAACCTATTTCCTGGAAATAATGATCTTTATTTATAATTTATAGGTTAAAACCTACATTATATGGAAAATCGATGAGATTATAATTTGACGAGGATTTGAGTGGCGTCCAAAGCATTCCATGCAAAGATATTCATGTTATATATATATATATATATAAATTATAGTAATTTGGTTCGATAATTACCTTATATGTCTCTGTTGATGTCTCTGCTGAAATGAAAGAATATAATTTATTTTAAGAATATGCTTTCATTTTCTCGTTTAGCTCAACTAAGACAGGGGACCCTTGCGGGTCATCCATACCATCAAGGATGACCATGACATCTGGTAGTTATTTTTCCTTGAGCTCTAGAGATGCTAATAAACACTTTCTGATAGTTATTTAGTCTCTTTCTATTACACCAGCCTGACCATTATTGATGTAAGGAAGCCATTGATGTACAGTTAAAAATATTGCGTGTATCTGAATCAATGTCTCTGAATCCCTGAAGGGTATCAATACCAAAACTTATAACGAGTTAAAAGTTTTGGTAAATACATGTCAAATTCCGACCCTTGTACTAGACCTTCAAGTCTTTTGATTAAATTTTGTAAAAGATTTTTCAATACTCGATAACATGGCATCATATGCTATTGTAAGCAAAACATGTTGACTTGTATCAGGGTCGATTTACTCGTCAAAACTATCAACGGTAGGGCATGACTGCCACTTGTTATTGTTCCATCCTTGGTGGTTGTCGAGGCTCTACCACGAGTGGTCTTAGCTTGGCTCGGGGATGCTTTTTGAAAAATTTCACCTGCTTTCAGCTTGTAATAAGGTTTTGCATCTTGTTTTTTTAAAGTAATGCAGTTTTGGGTGTAATGTCTTACGTTATTATGAATTTTACAATACTTAATTTTATCTTGTATCTCTTTCGAGCTCTACATCTTCTCGAGCCTACAAAATTTGACTATATTTTTTCTTTTCGTAGATTACTCTTACAAAATTTGTTAATTTTGTATAAGGCCTTATTTCATTCTACTATGGCCTTTTGATGTTGTTGTTATAATTTTTGTAGTAGTTGCTCATGAATTTACCTAAAAAACATTGATTTTGTTGCCTAAGCTTCACTAGAGGCTCAGCTAAGGGCTTGAATTTTTGTATTGGAGTCACCATGAGAGATTCTTTTGAATTCATCAAAACATAATACAGATGGTAGGAATGTGGGACCATCAGGAGACATACGTGTATTGTCTCGTCCATTTTTACTTGCTCATCACCTGGGCCAGAAAATAACTAAAGTTTATACCTTTTTTCTTCATGATAAATTTTACCAAAGGTTATGTGAGCTACACGTGACACCAATCGTGGTAATCGTTTAGGTTGTTTTTTGTTTAGAAAAACCGCTGAGTGTATTTCCAAATACTTCTGTTCAACTCATGTTTAAAATGAATGATAAAGTTATAATCTCTTTTGATGACCTTTAAACTAATTAATTAATTTTTTAATATGGTCCACGACATATTTTAAATTTACCCCGATAGAAGCTTAGTAAATCATGTTAGAGCATTACCTTTATAAATCATTGAAAATGCTTAGTATAAGAGCCTATAATCTCATCATAAGCCTAGAATTTCATTTTTATGGTGCGTAGTGGTCTCATGTGCCATCATACTTATCCCTTTTGTATTCATTGAACTTGATAACATATCTTTATGTAAGATCTCATGATCTAGGGGGAGGAAACCATGCTAAATCTCGACATGACAAAAATAGGGCTACGATGTGTACGATGCATCGGTCCTGCAAAATAATGCATTATTTGGGATGGTTATCCAAACTAAAGTTGTGTCGTGAGGGATTGCATAAATACATAGTTATTTTGGACTGTTAGATGTAGCCGTATAGACTCAGCAGAGGTATTGAACCCATGTTACAGGTACTCGACTGGCCTGTTGGTGGAAAATTTAGATTGATTTGATGGCATGAGTAATATACATGTGGAGTTGAGGATGATTTTGATGGCTCGTCTTATCCGCAGGTAAACCTATGGGATAACTTAAGTGATTGGATTCCTCATGTTATGTTTGGTGGGGTTTAGATGTGCATCTTCTCCTCTTATTATATGTGCCATAATAAGAGGATGTATTATATTTCTTCAGCTAGATTTGGAACAATAACGAAGGTAGTGGCGTTTTCTAGATGTACTAGCAGAACCACAATCGAGGTACAAAATGGAACATTTTGCCTTTAAATATTTGACATTATAACAACAAAAAGTGTGATTGTATCTGTAATAAATCTGTCAACACTGTCAGAGCATAAATGATGATATGGTATTGTCTCATTTTTTAGAGTTGTCAGCTTCTACAAGTTGTTTTACAAGTCGTCATTCTCGGTTATTTTCGTGTTAAAAATTTGTAGAAAAAACATCGATCTACCCATATAATTTGATATGCTGGCTTACTAGCTTAATAGTCTAAGATATGATCTTATCATTATGTGAAAGAAGCTTTAATTTTTTAGACATATGCTTTACACTCTGCTCGACTACTGTATTTTTTTAAGTAAGAAATTCTGCATTTTGAGCGCTAAGGACATCCCGTTCATTATCAATTTTCACCACAGAGTTATCAACTTCTAATTTATTTTTCACCACCTTCTCAATTTTTTGCTTCAACATGGAATGCCCTCGTTTACACTCTTTTGACTTTTTGCTTACCTCTTCGACCTATCCGAATGTGAATTGCTTAGGCTTCAAATTACCCATCGTTTTAATATCTTTTGGGGGCATGTTATGATACACAAGTGTCAATGAATTATGATGCATCTACAGAGGAGTAAAGAATAAAAAATATGCCAAGATGATAATGCCTAAAACAAATTCAAGAATCATAATAAAAACACACATCCAACTATAGCTCGATATATCTCTAGAAAATATCTGTTATGGTCATAAAGTCGTAGTAAGCCATATCATAGAAATTCTTATGCTTAATTTGGTGATATAAGAGCAACCACTAGGGTGAAAAATCTACAGATGGCTCATTCCTGGTCGAAGCAGGTCGGGCATTCGCAAAAACACCAGTAGGTGTATTTTCTTGATGTGCATTCGGTTTCGATAAACTAGCTGGGCCCATATTTTTACCATTAATTTGATCAGACCAGTCAGGTGCAATAATGGTCAGCTCATCCAAATGTCTCCTGATTAACTGATGCCCAAACGATGAGATCGTTAACTTCTTATTACCGACCACAACCAATTCGTTAATATCCAATCATTTCCCTCTAACTTTTGGGGTCACTTTAACAGTATGAGTGTCATCGTTATCCAACACTACAACTTCATTTGATATGGTGACAAAATCCTTGGTAGAAGAATTGATCATAGTAGATTTCACTTCTTCATCCTTAAGACAGAGGACCTATCCCCAACAACCAAAGTATCATATTTTTCCACTATGATCACACCTTTGGCAGAAACGTTCTGCACCGCACCAAGCTCCATATTTATCTTCACCATATCGTCTTTTGGAGGTGGCCCCTCGTCCATACCCATACTTTTCTTCTCTGATGCGACAACCAAAGTTTTATTCAACACGAGGATCACATCATACTTCAACATCTTGTCATTAAGAGGTGGGACCTTATCACCAAGTGGCTATTCTTCCTCTTTGACACTAGAACACCACCTCTTGTTCAAAATGCATCATTTCTTTTGAGGCATTTCAGCTCGTAGGGGCTCACCTAGCCCCTCATCTTGACGAGACGATCATTTATTTTTCCCCGCCTTCTTATTAGGGGAGACCTTCTCTGTTTCTTTTGCTGAACTCTTCTTAGGGACATTTATCCCAATCCCAGTAGGATCATTTTCGTGGAACCGCTGCAACAGTAAACTCTACAAATTCTTTGAGCTCGCTACATCTCAAGTAGCAACCATCATTACTTTACCATCCTCCTACATGACGAGCTCAAGAATGGGTCACATCCCGCTCCGTATAAAAACAAATGAAAAACCAAGAACCACACAAAATATGTGGTCGCGAATAATGTTGTCACTGTATTCATAACGTCACCTTCGCACACCTTCCTGAATAGCGGCTGATATTTCCTGGAATTCGCGAAATATCACAATACGTAAAAAAAATATCAATAACATAATATTTACAACAAAACGTTAACTCAACAAGCCCTATATTACGTGAATTCATCCATATTAGCTCAACTTATCCATACTCTAGTACATTTTTACGGATACAAATATAAAATATTTTTCCAATTATGATCCGAATTGGGGAGGTTGAAAAATTTAATTCCCACCTCGAATTATCACATAATAAAAAGAAGAGTTGAAAAAAATTGTTGTATCCATATTTGACGACAAGTCTGTCGAGTTCACAAGAATGTCTAGGAGTCGAAATGAGCATTATTCTTAATATCTTACGTTATTAATTATCAATCAACTTGGCAGGGAAAATACACATGTATCTAAAATATTGTTCATTATCTTAGGAAATAGAAAACACATACCCCAATGAAAAACAGTGGTGACGAATTAAATATCATCTTCTCGAGTTTGATGGGACATTTCACCAAGATCAGGAACCCAAGTAATAACCTCATAAGGAATCATATAATCAACCCTAAATTGTTGATGTTCCTAATCAGTCATTTGGTCTTGCGAGTCAACTAACTGACCAAAGTATGAGTTCAAAGTCTCTTTTTTTTTCTTGAACTTCTATTGGAGGAAGGTTATGCCCACTACTTTAACACCCTTCCTCCTCGTGGTAACCAACATTGGGTAAAGACAAGAAAAACTTATCAGTCAAAAAAGGCCAATAGTCCATGTAGTTATGTTTTAATCCTCAACCAATAGTCAAGAAAACGTATTTTGGTTTTTATTAAAGTATTCCTACACTCTAATAGACAAACTACAATGTCCAAAGCCCCATCGTCCAACCTAGGTTATTTGGTCTTGACAACATGAATTTTAGCTAATTACTACTCTATCATTACAAATAATTTAGAAATACTTATGCGAAAGACCTATGAGTTACTAACCTAACAAATAACTTGGAAACAACGATACCCAATGCGTAAATGGATAATTATAAATATGTCACTAAAACCAAATCTCTAGAAGAAATGATAAAGGCGATAATTGAAAATGGTGCAAATGAAAATACAAAAGGTTTATATATGGCTTGATTTGATTTAAATCTAATCTGTTAGATTAAATTGCAACAGATGACTCGTATCCGTTACTTTTAAATTAAATTATCTACATTTTTAAGTAAATAAATAAATACACTAGTAAATCAATTGTTTCCTTTTGAAAATACGCACGCACCCTGCCCAGGTCAACATCAGCACGTGGGTTGAGGTGGCATAAAAAATACGTATGAGACCCATTCTTTGTTGAGATGAACCTGTTACATGCTTGCATTCTTCTAGATCACAGTCACTCAATTATCCATTTAACCTCGTCATATTTAATTCTATTTATAGTTGTTCATCCAATTTATTTTCAATAATTACTTTAAGGAATATGAGAACTTTTGATAAGGTTATATTCTAGTATATGTTTTTATATTGACAAGATACGTTCGTACAAAGGAATAAATAAAAGATAAATGATAAATACACCGCAAGGAAAATCTTCTAAGGATGAGGTAAGTACATGAAAGGTAAGGGAAATAAAGATACCCGCATATACAAAGGTGACAAACAACACGAAGATAAAGTACATAAAAAAGATGATGTGCATAAGACAAGAGAAAATGATTAATATTAGAGGAGAACCATGAATGAGACGTGGGTAATGATTAATACAAGCCAAGGGTAACAAACCAATACAAACAAACACTAAGAATAATTTCCATAACCTGTTAAAAGATCTATCAAAATTAAACTTGCCCCATCTATTGTGACTCCTCAAGTGACTCCACAAAGAACCCTTCAGACTAATTCTGAGGTTATTCCTCGGAAACCCTCCTCCACGAATATTCGTCTTGGAAAATTTTGAAGTCCATCCCAGAATCACAGGAAAATAAGTTCCTTAACGAATTGGATAATAACCGAGGGGTGGACCTTATGGCCACGATGAAAGTGGAGCTTATTCAGGCTGTTCCAACATTAACATCCTCCCCCGGACATTATGTGCAAGGTCGAGAACCTTCTTCTACTCCTCCCAATATTTCCACCACCTCTCCTACTCACTGAGGAGAAACTTTTGGGGTAAAAAAAGAAGAAACAAAAAAGAAAGCATACCTTAGACTTGCCTTTGAACATAGAGGACATCTTAGGAAACAACTTTCGTGAAATCGACAAACATTTACTCGTACTCTACAGGGTAAAGTACAAATACTTCCACCCAACTAAGGAAGTGAAGCTAAGGTACCGGTGGCCAATCCCTAAAAATGTCACGATTCGATTCCCAACTATTGAAGAGACGCCCTTATGAGTTCGTAACCATGAGCTGGTTCTCTATACAGAACTCATGAACTGGGGTCTTCGCCTGCCTTTAATTCTAATTTAGTGGAGTATTTCCACCTGATCGAACTTTGCTCATCTCAAGTTGGTCCCAATATGTGGTATACACTTATGGCCTGCATCATGGCCTCCAAGATCTCTGAGGCCGAATTTTCAATGAAACAGTTCGTCTCAATTTCAGGTGTGACCAATAATTCTCACTATCCCTTCTACTCTATGGGGCTTGCAAGGCAGTATAAAGTGGTAAAAAGATTTCTTAGAGGTTGACAGGAAATTGAAACAATAATTTATCTTTATTTTCGGGCTGTTGGAGACCGGTTTTGAGAGTTCCAAAGAGATGCCCTATCGGCTGACTTTGGAGTGGACCGGGCGAGATACTTGTTTCAATAGGTTATTCTGGTTTACTTGTTAGAATTAGTTAACCTAAAATATTTTCTTATGAATAGTCATGAAAGGGATTTCCAAACCTTTCAAGGACTATGCTAAATCCGCAAAATATATCTTTGAGATGTTAAGCCTTTGGGCAGGTGCCAATTGGAGCTACAAATTCCATAGGTTCTTCACACCCTCGAATTTGGTTAGAATCCATCTTTGGAGGTATGATACAAGTCAACCAAAAACCATGGAGGAATTCATGATACCTCCCCCTCCCCCCTCCCCCCCGAAGGATGAGGCTGGCTCGGATGATGATTTCCGGGAAGAACAAAGAACTGAAATCCAAGAGGAAAAACAGACTAAGTTCCAGGAAAAACAACCAACAAGTTGATGTTCGGAGAGGACATCGAGTTAATACCCAGGAAGATAACCAAGTGGATGCTGACTATGAAGTAGTGGTCGAGGTGAGACCGACTGGGAAGGAAGGTGTTGTGAGGCCAAAGAGATTTTATTCTCAAGAAAATAGAAGAAAGTTGCTGATAGTGAGGAAGATGATGAAAACACAACTGGTCCAAGCTCGTCCCCTATGAAGAAGGTTGTCATTATCGACTCAGACTCTAACTATGAGTTTTTTTAAAATAAAAACGTTGTTGGTCAAGGGAATTAATAAGAAATTCCTGGGGAAGGAGAAAATCTCTCCCTGCCTTAGTTTATTTTGATGTCTATGAAAATCACTTTATTGCAAATGAGCTTAATAGGTTGTTTTTTTTGTTGTGGCTCTCCTTGAAAGGAAAGCCAAACACAAAGATCGTTATCAGAACGTAGTCCTTCAAAGGAGAACCAAGGTGAAAAACTTGACCGTTAAGGTGAAAAAATTGAAAGATGAACTTCTCTATTTAAAGAAGACAGCTGAAAATCAAAAGAAAATCAAGATAAAGAAGGTAGAAGATGAGCTTGCTCGTGAGAAAGAGGTATATGCTGAGCGTCAAAGGAAGATCACTTCTTTGGAGACTAAACTTTCCTAGGAGAAAGAGAAGGGAAAAGGAATTTGCAATTGATAGGAAGTCATGCCTCCTTCCAATTGAGTAGCCAGGGTGTGAACATGCCTTTTACTTGAAGAAGTAGTTGCTACAATCATGGTGTCCCCCCTCCCAAATATGGTAAGTGACTCAAAAAATCTTATGAGTCCGGACACCGTCTTGGTGTGTTATATGATAACGCCCACTTTATTCCGGGTTGGATCAGGATCCAAATATTCTGACTCCACATCAAATCTTTCAATAATTACCATGGCCCCATCCGAAGCCGACGTCCCTGTATTGTTTGTTGGGTCGGTCCAATGAGCATTATCATGCCTATTCTCACTTCTTCTTTTAACGTAAGCACCCAATTTTCCTCTTTCAATAAAATTTTGCACCTTTCGTTTCAAAGCAATGCAATCATCTGTGTTATGACCAATATCATGATGATATTGGCAGAAACAATTATTACGACTTTCCCTGGGAGATTGAAGTGCAGCCGGCTTCCTAAAATGTACTTCGCCTTTTTTTTGTCATAAATGGTTGCCAGATTTTCTTTCAATTCAGCAAACCACTCCGGTTGAACCCAAGGCCCTCGCTTATTTCTGGATTGCTGGCTCTGAGCTGGTGCTGAGTTAGATTGAGCCTTGGACCTGCTGGGACCCTGTCCGGCTTCCTTAGCCTTGTGCCCGGACTGATTCTGATTCTGGTTTGGTGCAGCTGGGGCCGACCTCACTTGCCTATGCACCCTAGTCTTCTTCGTTTTATCCACATTGATTTGCTTTCCCATCTGATTCAGTAAACCACCCCACGTCATGGCCTTCTTCCTGGTTACCGAATCGGCTATATTGCCAGGGTTCAAACCCTGTCTTAGAGAAGCTATTGCTACTTGTTCAAAGCAATCAGCTAATCCATTCTTGGTGTTTAAAAAGACACTTATATATTCTTTCAATGATTCATTCGGTTCTTGGGCACAATGGATAATAGTGTCTCCATTTCCCTTCACCTCCTTACTTCCAACGAACTGCCTCCTGAAGGCCACCCAAAAGGTATCAAAATTTCTGATGCAGCCCTGTGGCAGGCTATTATACCACTTCAGAGCACTCCCCGTAAAATATTGAGAGAATGATCTACAAAGCAACTTATCATCATCGTTAAAATTCATCATAAAGTTTATAAACTGCTCCAGATGATTATCAGGATCTTTACTCCCATCGTATTTTTCCATCTTAGTACTGTTAAACCTCATTGGAAGGTTTCCAGAAAATATATTGGAAGACAATGGAGATTGTCTCTAATTCCAGCCACGACTAAACATAGTATCTTCATTGGGAGTTGCAAATATACCTGGTTCATCATAAAAAGCGAAATGATCCATCAACATGGTCTATATCTCTCCGGCCATGGTTGTGCTTATGAGATGACCCTTTACCTAGATGCATTTTCAACCTTCCATGCTTGTCCCTCATTCTTGAATACTTTTTTACCAACTTTTGTTTCTTTTTAGACCTGTTTTCATCACTGCTAGATGACAGGGACTCAACTCCATCTTCGTTCGAGGAGCTACTAGAGGATTCTGAATCTGAATCTGAGCTATCCACCGGTTTAGACCGGTGAGACTTCTTTAAGCTAGCATTAATCTTTTTAGTACTCACATGGGTCTTTGTTGATGGTTCATGCTCCCTTAGATTGTCAGTGTGGTGAACAGCTGACACTTTTGATTTTTCTTTCAATCCCCATCTCTCCCTTTTAGCAGCCCTCAAGGCTTCTATATTAGCTTTCAACCTGTCTCGCTCTTCAATCGTATATTCATCGTTTTCTCCCACCACTTCTGACAAATTTGGTGGCACTACCTGCTCGTCCGGATTCATCCGAACTGGTTTCTCTTACTGGTTTTGAATGCTAGATTCAAGCACCTTCTTCTCCCACTGTGGTCACCAATTTGATGTGGATTATTTTCGACTGAGGGTAATTTTGCCAGATATTTTATGGTGTTTCAAAGGTATTAATTGCTTAAGTGTTTTGTAGTGAGAGATTTAAGCTGTCTGGTTGTATAAAATGTCTATTACCCTTATTAACAAAAGTGGTTGGGTATTTATACCCTTAATTATGGGCCATATGGGCTTTATGGTCAAACTTATGAAACCGGGTCGAGTTCAAAAACTCATTAGTTTATTCAGCAGATTAGCAATTAGCTTAATCAAAAGGTGGTTAGTTATTTAGTACTTTTGTCCTCTTCGGATGGTTCAGTGGGTGAGTTTTGTCCGAATTTCCCCTCTCCGGTTTCTACAGTGAGTAATGAATATTTCTGGACTCATCAGTAGCCCCTTTTTTAGGTTTTGTCGAAGGCCTCTGGCAAGACCTTAAAAAATACTCTCAGGCACTTGCAACATTCTCCGGACTGTCTAAGTGTTTAGCTCAGGATTTTTCCGGACTGAATACTTCTCAGAAGTTCAAAAATTTTGCTATGGATCGTGGGGCACGTGTCATCTTTTGATTTGCCTCACTAGCCGTTTTTCTCCTAGAATGGCGCTCCCACTAATCCCAAAAAGCAACCTCTTCATTTAATACCCATGATGTCAGCGCCGCCTTCAATCATTACTTTTGTCTTTTCGTATTCTCCTAGGTATTTGGTAACTCTTTTTGTCTTACTAGTATAACTTGCTTCTTTTCACTGTTTTACCATCTTCATTACTCTCTCATTTCTTCATCTCAAAGTTTTCACATCTCTTCTCAAAATTATTTTGGTGTAGGTTTATGTTCACGGCAAGAAACGCATTGGTAAAAGGTGGGTGGCTTAATCTTTCGGAGTTAGAAAAAGTGCAAAGGGTTGAGCGAGAGAGGCGTATTGTTACGGGTCTCCTAGTTTCTTCAAACGTTAAACCCGAAACACCATCTTCAGAGGCTGATCGAGGTTCATCTTCTGCTAGAAGTTCCAAACCTAGGCGGTTATTTCAACCAAGTCTTTTGCCCATCGTATTAGGCTCCTCGGTTCAGGAGTAACAGCCGACTGTTGAACGGGAAAAAGTCGTATCAAGCACAATGAGACCCTCTCCATTTATAGCCATGGGGTCAGATGCTGATAAATCCCTAAAAAAGGTCACCATTCGCCAAACAGGCCGCTTAGTAAAGAGTCAAGCTGTTGTTTCGCAGTCTAAGTCCCCGAAATCAAGGCCTCCTAAGTCTGGGGCCAAGGACAAAGCTACAGGATCAAGAGCATCTATCAGAGTCCCAAAGGATAAATCCACTGGTCCGGAGGCCACTGGAACTAGCTCTCAAAATGAGCCATTCGGACCTGAGCCCTAGCCGGACACCAGACCCTTAGGAGAGGGTGAAGCTCAACCGTCCGGACAACTTACAAAGCTTTCCACCAGCACTCCCCCACCAACAACAACTGACAAACCTTCCATAATGATGGAAGAGGTGAGGGAGGACAGCATAGAAGAAGCCCCATTTGAGACCAACGTCTCTGGACAGACAGGGGAAGCTGCCACCGACAAAAAAGGAAAGGGTAAAGAGAAACTGTGTTTGAAACACCCGGACTTGCCGGAGTCCCTGGAAGGCAAAGTGGGACACTGTTTCCACAAGGTGAGCGTGAAGTATCTGCTGGCCATGCAGAACATCAACTATGTCTACACTCACACTGCTGAGTTAAGCCGGATCCGAACGAAGTGAGGGATCCCTGAGTCTGTCAAGATGAGGATTCTGGTCACCCCGGAGACCCCAATGGACTGTAAGCTGAACGATATAGTCATCTATACGGAGTTATTCAACTGGGGGCTCAGATTTCCATTGGACCCAGAGATTGTCAGATACTTTAATCTGATAAAGCTCTGTCCAAGCCAGCTGAGTCCCAATGCTTGGTACACCCTCATGGAATGCATTATGGCCTCTAGGCTCTCCGGAATACCGCTTCCAATTGAGCAATTCGCTGTTGTGGCCAGCCTCTGCAAGAACCACGTCATCCCTTTCTACCACTACAATATGGGAGATAACTTCAAAGTGGTGGATAATTTGCTTGAATCGGAGAAGAATTGAAAGACCCAATTCTTGTTCATTACTGGGGCTTGGGAAAACGGGAGGAAAATCAAGTCTCATGTCAACCCTAGCATGCTCACCAGTAGATGGAAAAGTTTAGGTAAATATTTAACCATTCTTGTCTTTCTTTCTTTATAAAAAATCTGTTTCTAAACTGCTCTTCGTTTTCTTTGGGTAGTGCTGTCGAAGGAGTTCTCCGACTATGTGGAGGATGGGCAGACAACTTGTGCCAAGCTGAATGCTTGGCTGCTGACAAATGAGGAAATTGTTTCCACAATTGCTTTACTGCCGGCAATTTAGTGAGATCCCATCTCTGGAACACAACTGGACGGAGAGACCTTTTTTAGGAGTAATTGACCACTCTACCTCCTCTGGGGGTCATCCTACAGAGGACAGAGGAGAAGGATGGGAAGCTAGCCTTGCCTGCTAGAGCAAAAGCCCCAAGTAAGAGGAAGGGCAAGAAAGGCAAGAAGAAACAAGATGCAACTGAGGTTGCTCAAGGTGGTGTGGAGGAGATCGTCCCACCACCTGCCTCTTTGAAGGATGGTCATATCACCACAGCATCTTCATGGGGACCAGCTATGTCTCTCAAATCATCTTCATAAAAAACAATGAAGGGAAAAGGAATGTGCGATTGATAGGAAGTCATGTCTCCTTCCAATTGAGTAGCCAGGGTGTGAACATGCCTT
Source organism: Limnanthes douglasii subsp. nivea (assembly GCA_036936605.1). Classification (NCBI taxonomy): domain Eukaryota; kingdom Viridiplantae; phylum Streptophyta; class Magnoliopsida; order Brassicales; family Limnanthaceae; genus Limnanthes; species Limnanthes douglasii. The sequence continues at coordinate 194,965,510 of JAUPFV010000004.1, read as the reverse complement.
TTCCTTGAAGAAGAAGTTGGTGCAGTCATGGAGTCCCCCCCAAATATGGTAAGTGACTCAAAAAAGCTTATGAGTCCGGACACCGTCTTGTTGTGTTATGTGATAACGCCCACTTTATTCCGGGTTGCATCAGGATCCAAATATTCTGACTCCACATCAAATCTTTCAATAATTACCATGGCCCCGTCCGGAGACGACGTCCCTGCATTGTTTGTTGGGCCGGTCCAATGAGCATTATCAGGCCTATTCCCACTTCTTCTTTTAACATAAGCACCCAATTTTCCTCTTTCAATCAAATTTTTCACCTCTTGTTTCAAAGCGATGCAATCTTCTGTGTTATAACCAATATCATGATGATATTGGCAGAAACAATTATTACGACTTTCCCTGGGAGATTGAAGCGCAATCGGCTTCCTAAAATGTATTTCGTATTTTGTTTTGTCATAAATGGTTTCCACGTTTTCTTTCAATTCAAAAAACCACTCCAGTTGAACCCAAGGCCCTCGCTTATTTCTGGATTGCTGGCTCTGAGCTGGTGCTGGGTGAGATTGAGCCTTGGCCCTGCTGGGACCCTGTCCGGCTTCTTTAGCCTTGTACCCGGACTGATTCTGATTCTGTTTTGGTGCAGCTGGGGCCGACCTCGCTTTCCTATGCACCTTAGTCTTCTTCGTTTCATCCACATTGATTTTCTTTCCCACCTGATTCAGTAAACCGCCCCACGTCATGGCCTTCTTCTTGGTTGCCAAATCGGCTAAATGGCCAGGGTTCAAACCCTATCTTAGAGAAGCTATTGCTACTTGTTCAAAAAAATCAGCTAATCCATTCTTGGTGTTCACAAAACGACTTATATATTCTTTCAATGATTCATTCGGTTCTTGGGCACAATGGATAATAATGTATTAATTTCCCTTCACCTCCTTACTTCCAACGAACTGCCTCCTGAAGCCCACCCAAAAGGTATCAAAATTTCTGATGCAGCCCTGTGGCAGGCTATTATACCACTTCAGAGCACTCTCCGTAAAAGATTGAGAGAATGTTCTACAGAACAACTTATTATCATCGTCAAAATTCATCATAAAGTTTTTAAACTGCTCTAGATGATTATCTAGATCTTTACTCCCATCGTATTTTTCCATCTTAGTACTGTCAAACCTCATTGGAAGGTTTCCGGACAATATCTTGGAAGACAATGGAGATTGTCTCCAATTCCAGCCACGACTAAACACGGTATCTTCATTGGGAGTTGCAAAGATACCTGGTTCATTATGAAAAGCGCGAAAGGATCCATCAAGAGTTGGTCTTTATGTGTCCGGCCATGGCTGTGGCTATGTGATGACCCTTTACCTAGATGTTTTTTCAACCTTCCATGCATGTCCCTATTTCTTGAATACTTTTTCACCAACTTTGGCTTCTTTTTAGACCTGCCTTCATCACTAGTGGATGACAGGGACTCAACTCCATCTTCGTTTGAGGAGCTACTAGAGGATTCTGAATCTGAATCTGAGCTCTCCACCGGTTTAGACCGGTGAGACTTCTTTGAGCTAGCATGAATCTTTTTTGTACTCACATGGTTCTTTGTTGATGGGTCATGCTCCCTTGAATTGTCAGCGTGGTGAACGGACGACACTTTTGATTTTTCTTTCAAGCACATCTCTACCCTTTTAGCGGCCCTCAAGGCTTTTATCTCAGCTTTCAACCTGTCTCGCTCTTTGATCGTATATTCATCGTTTTCTCCCACCACTTCTGCCAAATTTGGTGGCACTGCCTCCTCGTCCGGATTCATCCGAACTAGTTTCTCTTACTGGTTTTGAATGCTAGATTCAAGCACCTTCTTCTCCCACTGTGGTCACCAATTTGATGTGGATTATTTTCGACTGAGGGTAATTTTTCGAGATATTTTATGGTGTTTCAAAGGTATTAAATGCTTAAGTGTTTTGTATTGAGAGATTTAAGCTGTCTGGTTGTATTAAATGTCTATTACCCGTATTAACGAAAGTGGTTGTGTATTTATACCCTTAATTATGCGTCATATGGGCTTTCGGGTCAAACTTATAAACCGAGTCGAGTTCAAAAACTCATTAGTTTATTAAGCAGATTAGCAATTAGCTTAGTCAAAAGGTGATTAGTTATTTAGTACTTTTGTCCTGTTTGGATGGTTCAGTGGGTGACTTTTGTCCGAATTTCCCGTGTCCTAATTCTACAGTGAGTGGTGAATATTTCCGGACTCATCATTAGTGACTCAGAAATTTCTTCTTCCGACTCTCATTTCTCAGAAGATAGTAAGGGGGATGCTGCTCTGAGAGAAATTAGTGTTTATTACTTCTTGTGTTTAGACTTTATCTTTTTGTGTAACCTTTTCTTATTAACCATCTTTGGGGCCTCTGGTCGGTGTTAATCCTTTTCTCACGCAAGTATACGTGGTCAAATAGTAGCAAGTAATAAGTAAGTAAGTTCGTTCCCACTAAGACCAGGTGTATATGACAAGAATTCACTTATGCAACAACGTATGATTATTAGACTAATGCTTGAACGAGTAATAAAGTATAGGTGAATGAATATAACTAAGAAAATTAACTATCGAGATTTAACTAACGAGTTTACTTATGCGAGAGAAAACATGGAACCCTAACTTCCTTGTTTATTTTACTCAGAATATTAATATACTTAATCAATATGTATGATAACAACGATTACTAATCAGATAACACGAAATCAGTATACGGTGCCTCTCAGTACACGTAAACCAAACCACTTAAACAGCCACAAAAGAGATAGCAGCTAAGCAGACACCGCTTGTATGACAATCCTATATATCTATACAAATTTAGGTACAATTGGTTTTAAGCCCAAGTTATCTATTTCTATTACATAGGGTAATATGATATGGTTAGTGACATATAACGAATCATGAACAATCACAATACGAATCATTCAAGAACCTATGCTAGCATGGCAAGTTCTAAACCCTTAAATCCACTTTCGCATTCATTAGATTAACAAACTGGATATTCGCGCCGTATCTACCGATAAGCACAACCATACTAGGTAACCGATAAACGTATCTCACAAATCAATCAAGCAATCAAACCATAAGTATTATTCAAACAAATCCGTTAGAGTTCCATGACAACGATTAGTTCATAATCGAACGAATCATCATCATGGGCTCAAAAGTTGACATAGCTCTAAGACGAATGTAAATAGATGAATAAGCGTTTAGAGAATGTCAAACCGAAAAATAACCACCAAGTATCGCCTGACAGAAACAATCCGTAAACTATCCATCGAACAACAACGAAAAAAAAGTAGCCGTCACCTGTCTCGAGTAATACATAAACTACCGATCGAAAACACCGTAGCTGTTACCTCAACTGCCGATCGAAAACGACAGTAGTTGTCACCTGCTGCCTCTCGAAAACCACCGAAGCAACTGTCTGCCTCCTGTCGTCTGGTTGTATGTTGCCACTACCGATCGAAAACCCAGAGAGTAGTTGTCACTAGCCTTTCTCGTTTTGTATCTTTTGCAGGAAAACCCAAAAGGTAGCCAATTGCGTTTTCTCTTTCCTGTTATATATCTTCTGCAGGAAACCCAAAAGGTAGCCAATTGCGTTTTCTCTTTCTCGTTATGTATCTACTTTCTCTATTCTGTCGAAAACCAAAAAGTTGCTCCCACCTACCTTCTCTCCTTCTCTTTTTATATTCTGGCCGATTGTATGTTACTAATCGAAAACCCTAAAACAACCCATTCCCTTTTTACTGGATAGCCCATATGGTACGGCTTTGGATCAACAGACCCAAAACTTGTTCAAAACTTGCCCTCAAGTACATTAAATTTTCAGTTTCTTCAATTTCAACCCCAAATTTATTAATATTATCACAATTTACCCCCGGCACAATTCCAGCCCTTTACTACAAATTTTCCCAGGAACAGAAGGCCTAGTGGTGCAGGTAAAGGAACCAACATTTTCCTGCGATGCCAAATAAAATGAAATATTAAAATCATTGGATCGTAATCTAAATAATAAACACTTCTTATCGAAATCTCTCAGGACTACTGTCACTTATATGCATGCCTTTACACTGAAATAAAATGAAGGTCACGAACATAAACAATAGTCAATCTAGCCATAAAAATGTTAAAGGGAAATAAAACATACAAAATTATAAATTATTAAGAACATTATGAGCATTCTATTCCCAAAACGTTTATACTGTCTGCATATTGTTATACCTACGAGAATGAATGAAAAACACGTTGAAACACAACGAAAACTTGTTAACCGGCGACGATTTTAAGAATAATGGAAGTGTAATAAGTGACACGAAATGCACTTATCAAACCCCCAAACTTAAACCGTTGCTTGTCCTCTCGCAATGCAAAACAGGTTTAACAATTGATGCATGAATGCAACTCAATTTAAATGAATGCAAAAATGCAATGATCCCGAATGAGTACCCGTAACTAATTCAGCATAAATGCCTCAACGAATGTAATGACCTCGGAATGCGAAATAACTAGGTACTCAAATGCTAGCAATACAAGTGAGGAAGCGTGCGTGTGTGCTCAAACTCAATCGACATGTTTTTAGTACAAATTAATGGACCTTACTTGTTCTGATCATAAAGATCACAAATTTAGAAAAGAAATACAACCTAGATTCTGCATAGTCAAGATGTACATCCATATTTCCCCGGGGTTGTCAAATATTTCTTATGCTTTATTCTATACACAGACACATAAAGGCTTATTTAACCGTGCAATGGACGAGGTCCCCAAAAGACTTATACAATGGTGCCCATGTAGCAAGTTTTAGGTTAGCGGATCCCAGACCAGAAAAGTCTTAGGTCACTAGGAACAAAGTCCCCTAGAACGTAATAACTCGAGTACCAAAGAGCTCATCCTAGCCAATTTTGCCTTTTATTTTTCATCTATTTTTTATCGATTGGGAATAAGTGCGTTTCGCTCCATCTCATTCCACCACAAGACTACTCATAATACGCAGCCCCCAGCGAGAGGACGTACGTCAACGAGCGGCTACTAGCCTTTGACATCTAACTGAATAATACGCATATTTTGTGATCCATGAGCTAATAAAGGATTAAGGTATGATTCTGAACCTAAGCAAGGATTATGTATAACAATACTCAAGTGTGTCTGTAACTAGCATAAAAAATCAATGAGTCTATGTGTATTAATTGTGCTTCTACATCAAGCAAGCTAACTTACAAGCAACCTAATTAGATTTTATTCATACTGTCATTACAAACAACTTTCGTCATTGGCTACTTAAGTAGAAACAGCAACTCAAGGGTTCAAGGATGCAAAATGCATGAACAAAATGCTATGCAAATAGACTAACTCGATCATAAGCACAGTCTATATGATCATGGCATGAATATGCAATTAAGCATGACTAACATGAAGATGCACTGTCTATCATGAATAACTACTATGATGAATGCAACTACAAGAAATTAAAAGATATAAGAAGCACTCTCCTACTCGTCCATCAGTCTTGATCATTGTTTCCCAGTGGGTTGCCTCCCACGTAGCGCTTGTTTAACGTCGATAGCTCGACGATACCGCTAGGAATCATGTAGTTTTGAGGCTCACGGTTCACCATATCGCCATAGTAATACTTGAGTCCTTGACCATTGACTTTGAATGCTTTATCTGGCGATTCCTCATAGATTTCAACTTCTCCATGTGGATATACTGGCTTAACTTTAAAAGTTCCAGACCATCTTGATTTGAGCTTCCCAGGGAAAAGCTTTAGACGAGAGTTGAAAAGAAGAACCATTTGACCCGACTCAAAAGCTTTATGTACAAGCTTCCTATCATGCCATTTCTTGACTTTTTCTTTATACATCTTCGAGTTCTCATAGGCTTGAGACCGAAACTCGTCAAGTTCATTCAATTGAAGCACATGCTTCTCACCAGCTGCTTGAATGCAGAAATTCAACTTCTTTAAAGCCCAAAATGCCTTATGCTCAAGTTCTGCTGGAAGATGACCAACCTTACCATATACTAACTAAAATGGTGACATCCCAAGTGGAGGTTTGTAAGTCGTTTGGTATGCCCATACCGCTTCATCTAACTTCAGAGACCAATCTTTCCTCGAAGGATTCACCACTTTTTCCAAGATTCGCTTGATTTCTCGATTCGAGACTTCAGCTTGACCATTAGTTTGAGAGTGGTAAGCGGTAGCAACACGATGGGAAACACCATATTTAGCCAACAAGGTTGTGAACTGACGATTGAAAAAGTGAGTCCCTTCATCACTGATTATAGCACGAGGAGTTCTGAAGCGAGTGAAGATTTACTTACGAAGGAAATTGAGCACTACCTTAGCATCGTTAGTTGGGAGAGCTTTCACCTCAACCCACTTAGATACGTAATCCACGGTTAAGATTATGTATAGATTGTTGCATGAGGACACAAATGGTCCCATGAAATCTATTCCCCATACATCGAATACCTCAAACTCAAGAAGCATATTAAGGAGCATCTCATTTCGCCTAAAAATATTACCAACCCTTTGGCATCGATCGTATCTACGAACGTACATATGAGCATCCTTAAACAAGGTAGGCCAGTAGAAACCTGCTTGAAGAACTCGAGCAGCTGTCTTATCCCCAGCATAATATCCTTCATAAACCGTAGAATGACAATCATGTAAAACTTTCTCAATCTCACTATAAGGGATGCAACATCGAATCATCTTATCAACACACTATTTAAACAATAATGGCTCATCCCAAAGATACCATTTCACGTCATGCAAGAATTTCTTCCGTTGAGCCCAAGTAAAAGTTGAAGGAATCACATTGCTAACCAGATAGTTAACAAAATCAGCAAACCATGGCACTTCTCCTTGGATCAGGAACAATTGCTCATCTGGGAAACATTTGTTGATAAGAATTCCATCTCCCTTGTCTTTCTCATGTTGCTCAAGCCGTGAGAGATGGTCAGCTACCTAGTTTTCGGTCCCCATCTGTCTTTAATTTCCAACTCGAATTCCTGAAGCAAGAGTACTCATCGAATTAAGTGAGGCTTGGCATCCTTTTTAGATAGCAGGTACTTGACAGCTGAATGATCCGTGTAAACCGTGACCTTAGCACCAAGCAAGTAGGATCTGAACTTCTCAAATCCATATACAACAGCCAAAAGCTCTTTTTTAGTAACGGTGTAGTTTCGTTGTGCATCATTGAGGGTTTTATTGTCATAATGAACCACGTGAAATACCTTCAGCTTCCTTTAACCAAGAACGAGTCCCACATCGAAATTACTAGCATCACACATCATCTCAAATGGCTCTTCCCAGTTAGGCGCAATGATAATAGGGGCTGAAGTCAACTTTTTCTTCAAGAGCTCAAAAGCAACAAAACACTCTTCAGTAAATCAAAAGGGAACATCTTTTTCAAGTAGACTACAAAGTGTTTTGGTGATCTTTGAGAAGTCCTGAATAAAACGTCTATAGAATCCAGCATGACCAAGAAAATTACGAATTGCTTTTACTGAGACGGGAGGAGGAAGCTTTTTGATCGTTTTAAGCTTGGCCTTGTCCACTTCTAAACCCCTCTTAGACACCTTGTGTCCAAGGATAATACCTTCTTTCACCATGAAGTGACATTTTCCCAATTAAAAATGAGGTTTGTTTCCACACATCTCTTAAGTACTCTACCCATATTAGATAGACAGCCATCGTATGATTTCCCAAAGACTGTGAAATCATCCATGAACACCTCCATGATATCACCCACCATATCAGAGAAGATAGCCATCATGCACCTTTGAAAAGTAGCGGGTGCATTGCAAAGTCCGAACGAGACACGTCGAAAAGTAAAGGTACCAAAAGGGCATGTGAAGGTGGTCTTCTCCTGATCTTACGAAGCTGTACAAATCTGATTGTAGCCTGAATATCCATCAAGCATACAATAATACTCATGGCCCGCCAACCTATCCAACATCTGATCAATAAATGGCAAGGGAAAGTGATCCTTTCTAGTGGCCTTATTCAATTTACGATAATCCATGCAAATTCTCCCTCCAGTGACTGTCCAAGTGGGGATGAGTTCATTCTTTTCATTTGTTATTACTGTCATTCCTCCCTTCTTTGATATACAATGTACCGGGCTTACCCATGGATTGTCTGAGATAGGATAGATAATGCATGCATCAAGCCACTTCAGAATTTCTTTCTTCACCACCTCTTTCATGATAGGATTTAGCCTCCTTTGATGCTCGATAGGTGGTTTGCTCCCTTCTTCGAGCAGAATCTTGTGCATGCAGTAAGAGGGACTGATTCTCTTGATATCTGCTATGGTCCAACCAATGGCTGATTTGAACTTCCTCAGAACTCTCAATAGTTTTTTTCTTCACTACCTGAAAAGTTAGATGCAATAATAACAGGTAATGTAGATGACTCTCCTAAGAAAGCATACCTGAGATGATCTGGAAGTGGTTTGAGTTCAAGTTTAGGAGCTTCTTTTAGAGAAGGTTTAAGCCTTTCTTGATAATCCTTAAGATCACCCAATCCAAGCGACTCATGTGGAATATTAAGCCTCTTTTGATACGGGGCTGCCTGTAGTAGTTGAACACATTCGGATATTTCTTCGTCTTCGAAGTCAAATTCACCATGTAGAACTCTGCCTAGAACATCTGAACTCGCAAACCGATCCAACTCAATATCGTGCAAAGAATTGACCATATCCAACCTCAAACATTCTTCATCTTTTGTTGGAGATTTCATAGCCTTGAAAACATTGAAAATGACATTCTGATCTTGCACTCTCATATTGAGCTCCCCTTTCTGGACATCAATCAAAGTTTTGCCCGTAGCCAAGAATAGCCTTCCCATGATTATGGGGATGTTTTTGTCCTTTTCGAAATCCAAGATAACGAAGTCAGCCAAAAAGATGAGCTTATCTACCTTTACTAAGGCACCTTCCACAATACCACGAGGATATGTGATAGAGCGATCAACCAGTTGCAAAGAGATGTTAGTCGGTTTTGGCTCAGGTACCCCAAGTATCTCAAATACAAATAGGGGCATCAAATTTATGCTCGCTCCCAAGTCACATAAATATTTGCTCAAATATAAATTGTCGATCGAACAAGGAATGGTGAAGCTTCTTGGATCTTTAAGCTTGGGAGGAAATTTTTGTTGTAAGATCGCATTACATTCCTCAGTGAGCGCCATTGTCTCAAAATCACCAAGATTTAGCTTTTTCTAAACAATTCCCTTCATGAACTTGGCATAACTAGGCATTTTCTCTAATGCTTCAGCCAAGGGTATGTTGATGTGTAGCTTCTTGAATACCTCCAGAAATATCCTAAACTGAGTATCTAGCTTCTGTTTCTATAAACTTTGCGGAAAAGATGGATGAGGGTAGATCGTAGGCTCAACAACTGACTGAGATGGCTTTTTAGGTGGCTGATTTTGATCAGAGTTAACCTCAGATGAGGGCTGATTTTGAGCATAATTTTTTAAAATGGGCTGATTTTGAGAAGAATCAGCCTCTTGTACAATTGTGGGGTTCTCGACAACCTTTCCTGATCGCAAGGTGATAGCTTGGCATTGCTCCTTGTCGTCCCGTTTACCTGGATTATGTTCCGTGTCGCTAGGAAGAACTCCTTGAGGTCTAATGATCATGTTACTGGCCATCTGCCCAATCTGATTTTCTAAGGTCTTGTGAGATACCATCAGACTTTTAATCATTAACTTCATCTCTTCGAATTTAGAGTCTTTCACAGAATGTTGAGGAGGTCCAGGATGTTGATTCTGAGGTTGTCTTGGGGCATACTGTTGAGATTGATGTTGCTGACGTTGTTGTTGAAATCCAGGAGGAGCGTATGGCTTAGCACCATAATGCTGATTACTTTGTTGATTATTACTCCAACTGAAGTTCGGATGATTTTTATTGCTTGAGTGATAGGTGTTTGAGATTGGTTGTTGATTCTGCCTTTGAAAGTTACTCACAAATTGCACTAACTCAGTAGAGATAGGGCATTGTTGAGTGTCATGCCCTCCAGCACAAATCTCGCACACACTAGCTACCTGATGTAACCCTAGTTTAGTCAAAGAATCCACCTTCATGTTTATAGCTTCAAGATGAGCTATTAAAGCAGTGGCAGTGTCTACGTTAAGAATACCATCTACTTTATGTTGAGATAGTCTCTGAGAAGGGTTCTGGAATTCATTAGCAGCCATCATCTCAATGAGCTCGTGAGCCTCCTCGTAGTTCTTCGTTAATAAGGCTCCCTCGGATGCAGCATCGACTATGGGCCTTGTTTGCGCACTCAAACCATTGTAGAAGTAATTTATTACTAACCAATCAGGCATCCCATGATGAGGATATTTTCTAAGCATCTCCTTGTAACGCTCCCAAGCTTCACTTAAAGATTCACGATATGACTGAGAAAATTGAGTAATAGCATTCCTCATGGCGGTTGTTCTTACCATGGGAAAGAATTTTGAGAGAAATTTATGCGCAAGTATATCCCAAGTAGTGATAGAGCCAACTGGTAAAGAGTGTAACCAGCTCTTAGCTTTGTCCCTTAGAGAAAATGGGAAGAGTCTCAGTCTTATGGCATCATCTAAAACACCGTTGAACTTGAAAGTATCACAGATTTCAAGGAAGGTCATAATGTGCATATTAGGATCCTCAGATGAAGCTCCCCCAAACTGACAAGAATTCTGCATCATCTGAATAATGCCAGGTTTAATCTTAAAACTATTCGAAGCAATATTGGGTCTGACAATGCAAGACTGAATATCTATAATCTTTAGTTGAGAGTACTCCATGAGTGCTTTTGGAGCTGGATCGTCCATTGTAGAAATAGTATGAGAATATAAGACTAGTAACTCTGTTCTTTGGCTTGTTTCAAGCTCCTTTTGTACTAGTGCTCTAGTTTGAGACCGTGTTTGCATACACGCTCAAGTACCTGAAGCACAAGAAAACACACGAAAAGCAAGTAACCGAATCAAGTCAGTAGTTTTATAACGACCCCTGATGATAAGCAATAAAACTGTCAAATAACACCAAGTCTGCGGCAACGGCGCCAAAAACTTGTTAACCCTTTTCTCACGCAATTATACGTGGTCAAATAGTAGCAAGTAATAAGTAAGTAAGTTCGTTCCCACGAAGACCTGGTGTATATGATAAGAATTCACTTATGCAACAACGTATGATTATTAGACTAATGATTCAACGGGTAATAAAGTATGGGTGAATGAATATAACTAAACAAATTAACTATCGAGATTTAACTAACGATAAGCGAGAGAAAACATGGAACCATAACTTCCTTGTTTATTTTACTTAGAGTATTAATATACTTAATCAATATGTATGATAACAACGATTACTAATCAGATAACACGAAATCAGTGTACACTACCTCTTTGTACACGTAAACCAAACCACTTAAACAACCACAAAAGAGATAGCAGTTAAGCAGACACCGCTTGCATGACAATCCTATATGTCTATACGAATTGAGGTACAATTGGTTTTAAGCGCAAGTTATCTATTTCGATTACATAGGGTAATATGATATGGTTAGTGACATATTACGAATCATGAACAATCACAATACGAAGCATTTAAGAATCTATGCTAGCATGGCAAGTTCTAAACCCTTAAATCGACTTTCGCATTCATTAAAGATTAACAAACTAGATGTCCGCGACGCATCTAACGATAAGCACAACCATACTAGGTAACCGATAAACGTATCTCACAAATCAATCAAGCAATCAAACCATAAGTATTATTCAAACAAATCCGTTAGAGTTCCATGACAACGATTAGTTCATAATCGAACGAATCATCATCATGGGCTCAAAAGTTGACATAGCTCTAAGACGAATGTAAATAGATGAATAAGCGTTTAGAGAATGTCAAACCGAATAATAACCACCAAGTATCGCCTGACAGAAACAATCCGTAAACTATTGATCGAAAAACAACGAAAAAAAAGTAGCTGTCACCTGTCTTGAGCAATACATAAACTACCGATCGAAAACACTGTAGCCGTTACCTCAAATGTCGATCGAAAACGACAGTAGTTGTCACCTGCTGCCTCTCAAAAACCACCGAAGCAACTGCCTGCCTCCTGGCGTCTGGTTGTATGTTGCCGCTGCCGATCGAAAACCCAAAGAGTAGCTATCACCTGCCTTTCTCGTTTTGTATCTTCTATAGGAAAACCCAAAAGGTAGCCAATTGTGTTTTCTCTTTCTCGTTATGTATCTTCTGCATGAAAATCCAAAAGGTAGCCAATTGTGTTTTCTCTTTCTCGTTATATATCTACTTTCTCTATTATGCCAAACACTAAAAAGTCGCTCCCACCTATCTTCTTTCCTTCTCTTTTTATATTCTGGCCGATTGTATGTTACTAATCGAAAAGCCTAAAACAGCCCATTCCCTTTCTACGGGACAGCCCATATGGTACGACTTTGGATCAACAGACCCAAAACTTGTTCAAAACTTGCCCTCAAGTACATTAAATTTCCAGTTTCTTCAATTTCAACCCCAAATTTATTAATATTATCACAATTTACCCGCGGCACAACTGCAGCCCTTTACTACAAATTTTCCCAGGAATAGAAGGCCTAGTGGTACAGGTAAGTGAACCAACATTTTCCTGCAATGTTAAATAATATGAAATATTAAAATCATTGGATCATAATCTAAATAATGAACAGTTTTTATCAAAATCTCTCGGGAGTATTGTCACTTATATGCATGCCTTTACACTGAAATAAAATGAAGGTTACGAATATAAACAATAGTCAATCTAGCCATAAAAAATGTTAAAGGGAAATAAAACATACACAATTATAAATTATTAAGAACATTATGAGCATTATATTCCCAAAAAGTTTATACTGTCTGCATATTGTTATACATACGAGAATGAATGAAAAACACGTTGAAACACAATGAAAACTTGTTAACCGGTGACGATTTTAAGAATAATGGAAGCGTAATAAGTGACATGAAATGCACTTATAAATCGGACCTACTCAAAAAGTCCTAAATAAAAAGTATTTTGGTTATGTTTTATTCTCTGTCGATTTGTAATGAATCCATGCTATGAACCAAACTTTGTCATATGAAATAATTTTAAGCTAAAAAATACTTATGTGCCTATTACAAAGTTTTTATATGTCAAAGTAAATTGTCGACCAACATTCGATTGTTGCCCTTCAACCTGAAAAGAATCAGCATTACGGGTTGCTATCTATTGGGTGAATGTTATTTGATAGCCTTCATTGAAAGGATTTCCTAGTTCAAAATGATGAGATTGCACTCCAGCATATGTTGGATGGCCCTTCGAACTCAAAAAGATGAACATTATCGTCCAAAAAGATAATTTTTTGGGTTTAAAAAGATGAGCATTATCACCCAACATTCTTTGAATGGTCTTTTATGTTTAGAAGAAAAACAATATCATCTAACATTTTTTGGATGGTCTTTTTACGTTCAAACGATGAAAACTATAAAGATCATTTTAAGATGGCAAAGAAATTATATATATAAAACTTTCTTATTCCACTAGAATAGGAAAGAGTATGACACTAATACTTACTTAAGTTCGTACAAAAAATATTTACAACTTTACATATTAATTCCAAATAAACCTAGAGGTGTTCAATGTTCGAGGGGTGGGGAAGACTTCTTTCTTCTTTATCTTTGATTCGATATGTCCCTGGCTTTACTTTCTTTGTTACCGTGTACGGACCTTCCCAATTAGGAGCTAACTTGCCAAAAAAATTTATTTTCGTATGAAGGAACACTTTCCTCAACACTTTATCCTCTCTTTTAAATTCTCGTCTCCTAACCTTTGAAGCATATCGACTTCTCATAAAAGTCTGATAGTGTAAAGAATTTAGTTGTGCCCTTCTTCTTTTTTCCTCCACCAACTTTTCCTCTGTGCGTTTTTTCTTTTCATTTGTCTCCTCGAAGTATTCACTGAGCCTGTACGAGGGGAAAATGTCTCAGATGAAACCATTGCATCCATTCCATAAACCAGTGTAAACGGTAACTCTTGCGTTGCGGTACATGGGGTGGTTCTATAAGACCATAAAACTTCTTGTAGATAATCTGGCCACTTTCCAGCCTTACCTTCCAAGTTCTTTTTTAAGCCATCCAAAACGGTCCTATTAGTCACCTCGACTTGGCCATTCGCGGGAAAGTGTGGCAAGAAGCACTGTTGTATCCCCTTAAAAGCATAGAAATCTTTCATCTCTTTGTTATCGAACTGTGGTCTATTGTCCATTGTTATTTTCCTCGGTACCCCAAAACGATAATAGATGTTAGAAACAATAAATCTAATCACATCTTTAGCTTTTCTCCCTACCAAAGGTTCAACTTCCACCCACTTAGAGAAATAATCAAATGTCATAATGATCATTTATCGACCTTCAGATGCCATTGTTAATGGTCATACCAAGTCAATTCCCCATTAGTCAAACGGTAGGGATTCAGATATCGACTCTAGAGGCACACCCGGTGCATGGATTGTGTTGGCAAATCTCTAACAAGTATCGCATTTTTAAACTAATTCCTTAGCATCCGAGGAGAGATTCGGCCAGTAGTACCCTGCAAGAAGAACTCTTTGTATCAACATTGTGTACTCACGGTATGTTGACCCTTCCCCATCGTGTAGCTCTGAAAGTATCATCTGTGATTCATCTCTTCCTAAATCTCGAAGTAGAGAACGGCTAAAATAATTTTTATACAATACCTCTCCAATGACAACATATCTATATGCCTTAAATTGTATTCTTTTAGCCATCACCTTATCGACTGGTAACACATCGTTCACCAAAAATTCTTTAATCTCACTCCTCCAATCTTTTGCCACACTTGTAGAAATTTGAAAAACGTCAAAAGACTCTTCAACTGTTTCAGATCCCTTTACTATATTTAGGTTTTCTTGTGTAATTATCCAAGGGTATTCTTCTAAATAAGAAGGTTTAGCCAAAACAAATCAGCAATTGAATTTCCAGTCCTGTGAACACGTCCGTATCTAATGCCTTCAAAATCCAACATTAAAACCTTTGAAGACCCCAAATACTTCACTAAATGATCTTTTCTTGCTTCAGATTGGTCAGATGCATGGTTTATAAGGAGCTGTGAAACGCTTACCAACCTTACTTTTTTAGCTCTGCAGATTTTAGCAAGTCTCAAACCTGCCAAAGCAGCTTCGTACTCAACTTCGTTATTTGATGTTTTAAATCCAAATCGGATGGCTTGATACATTGTAATTCCTTATGGAAATACCAATTGTACCCCTGCTCCACATCATGTCGAGCTGGAACCCACATCTATTTGAATTCTCCCCCATATATGTTCATTTGGAGTGAAACTCGACCAAACGATCCACTAACATTTGCGCTTTAATGGAGTTCTTAGCTCGAACTCTATATCAAAGTCTCCTCGTTCAACCGAACACTTAGTCATTCTTCCTGACACATCAGGCCTCTGTAACATATTTTTCAATGGAAAATATGTTCGTACGATGATAGAGTGGGCCTGAAAGTAATGTCTCATTTTTTGTACAGCGATGGCTAACGCAAGGGATAATTTCTCTAACATCAAGTATCATTTCTCAACATCTAGAAGACTTTTACTCACGTAATACACTGGTCTTAGAGAGGTATCCTCTTCTCGGATCAGAACCGCACTCACAACGTAATTTAACACTGTCAAATAGATATACGACTTCTCCCCCGGATTTGGATTTGTTAAGCTTTCTGGTGAAGAAAGGTACTCTTTGATTTGATGGAAATCTTATGAATATTCTTGGGTCTAATAAAAATAATTTTCTTTTTTAGCACTTGGAAAGAGGGAGCGCATTTACCTGATGAGCATGAAATAAACCTTTTTAACGCTGACAATCTTCCTTTTAGGATTTGTACATCTTTGATCGCTCTTTGTGGTACCATTGTGCTCAATGCCTTTAGTTGTACCAGATCGGCTTCAATACCATGCTCACTGACTCTGTACCCTAAATAATTTCCGGATCTTACCCTGAATATACACATTTCTGGATTCAACTTCAAATTTATCTTGGACAAGTTATCAAAATTTTATTCTAGGTCAACCAAATAGTTCTCATCCCTTGAACTTTTGACTAACATGTCATCAATGTATACTTTAACGTTTCTCCCAATTTGAGTCTCAAAAGCTTTGTTTACTAAGCACTAGTAAGTTGCTTTGGCATTCTTCAACCCAAACGACATTACCTTCTAGCAGTGTAGGCCATTTCCGGTGATAAAAGGTGTACTCTCATGATCTTTTGGATCCATTTGGATCCGATTATGCCCGAAATAAGCATCCATGAAAGAGAGTAGTCAGTTTCCAGAGGTCGAGTCAACTAGTTGATCTATTCTGGGCACAGGGAAATGATCTATATGACAGGCTCTGTTTAGATCAGTGAAGTCCACACACATTCGCCATTTACCATTTTTCTTTTTTACAAAGACTAGATAGCCGTCTATAAAGGATATTGTGACTCTCGTATGTAGCCCACTTTAGTCAAACGATTCACCTCTGCCATAATAGCTTCGGATTTTTCTTGAGAAAAATATCTCATCTTCTGGATAATTGGACGAACATTATTTCGCACTGCTAGCCTATAACAAATAACATCCGCTATGACTCCTGTGACATCCTCTGTACATCATGCAAACAAATGTAATTTTGTTGATAAAACTTGATTAAACTTTCTTTTATCTACAAAGATAGTTTCATGCCTAATGTGGATTTAATGTGATTCGTAGAGAAAAGTAGAGAGAAGTAGTGAGAATTAGTTTCTAGAGAGAGAAAATCAAGAAGTGCAAGTAGTTTAATCTCAAAAGTTGGAATCTTTTTCTCAATTCAGCTCTTGCCTTTACATATAGGCGCAAGTCATATATAACAGAAAATGTTACATAAATGGACTAATTGCATATTACTCCTTTATCTATATACAAAGCTTTAAATATCTCTCACAACTATACAATTTATCATACAAAGTTTCTTTTATTTACATTTTGATCCTCAATGTTATATTTCCTTATTAGTAGCCCCTTAGTTCTTGTGAAAGTTATTGAATGAGAACTAATTGTTATCTTAAATCTTCATTAGTGGAGAAAAATCCCCTTATAAGATTCTAACAGCTTCAAACTTATAGTCTCCATATATTTAGCAAAAGTTTGCCCTCGAATTAATGATAATTTCCTTAACGCTTCAGAAATTTATTTATGGAGTCATTTCCTTCTAACGGTCATAATCGTCCGAAGTAGAAATCGAATAGATGATGATGATGTCCTAGGAACTAGGTCTATCACTAGGCCTATTATATGGCAGGTGTCAAAGTTTCCTTTACACAACAGTTTGGAATTCTAGCCAAATTCTTTCTCCACCTCTTCCACTTCCCTCTCTCTTAATTTTTCCTATAAATACATTTATGCAACTCATTTTTCTTCACAATACGTTTTTAGAGAGAGAAAGTTTACTTATTTTCTGAAATTTCTTAGCTACCTTCATCTGAATCTTCAACCTTTTATCTACCTTCACCAAAACTCAAATCCAACTCTAATCTCTTAAGTTTGTTTATGGGGAAAACATCTTAAACTCAAAAATCCAAAAGCCAAAATGCCCAGAAATTCATCCACCCCAGATAAACAGAAACCTTGCTTTGGATCATACGACTACTTCTGCATAAGTGAAAGGGCAAATAATTATAGAGCAATTGGTTTGATAAGCAACACAGCTTAGGGGTTTGTCCATAGATACAATATATTACGATAACTTCGATCATAATCAAACTCCTCTTGACTTTTGAAATTCTCCTATTCCATAAGAAGGTTAATCATCCAAAACTCAAACACCGAAAACGCCTCGAGTTTCACCATCTCTAGTTAGATCATCACCTCGAATCCCTTCAGCAGACTCAAGTCCTCGAATCAATCGCAAAGTAACACAAACTACATCTTTTTCAAGGAGATCAGAAGAGACTCCTTCTCCAATTAACTGTGATCCCCTTCGTCCACTTCGCAAGACAAACCTTTATATTCATACAAAAACCCAACTTCCTCGAACCGAAAAAAGAAAAACCTTCATAGCCATGGGAGACGATATTTATTACACCTCGAATCCTTCAACCTCTTCTCCTCCCCTGAGGGATGTTGTTGAGACAGCTACAGAATCTCAACAAAATCCCTCAAGTAATAATACTAGAGAACCAACTTCGAATCCTAACCCACCTTGACTCGCAGATGAAGCATTCGAGGAGGAAGTGGACTGTAAAACCACACAATTGAACGTCGAGGCTGATATGGAATATGATGATTCGAAGGAAAGGGATAGTGAAACAGTAAAAGGTGTTTCCAAGACAAAAGCACCTAAAAGAAGGAAAAATAAAGTTCATGTTGAGCTCTCTGAAGATGTTTTCCTATGTTGGTGAAAATTTGAAACCACTCAACCCTGAATATATATTGGCACTAAAAATGTTCCATATATCTATTACTCAGAGTTTCAAGATGCCTCCTTAAAAAGTAATGGGGAATTCATATCAAAGATTTTATTGGTCTGACAAAGCTTTCAAAGGGCCTTGTCCTGCCCTTCTAATATCTCACACTCGAGGATAATCTGAACATAATCGATAATCTACTTGAGGCTGAAATTTTTTGGAAGCATAAATTTGTCTTCATATCAGGGGCCTGGGAAAATGTCTAGATAATTTCTGAAGTGAATCCATCAAGACTCAGCCTCGTCTGGAGGAGTAACGGTAAGCCATTTCTCTTTTATTGTTATTTTCACTATCTCGTTTTAATCTGTGGCTTATATTTTTTTTATCTTAGAAATTTTGAGGCGGTATAGGATTCGCCAAAAAGATGCCAAGGAAAGTTTCGCCAAGTTAGTGAAATGGGTGGAAAAAAATAGGGCAATGGTTTCTACTCAACTTTCTTGCCCATTAACTATATCAATAGCCACTTGTGGCAAATCAAACTGGGAGCTCACTTCCCAGAAAATCAAATGGAGCTTCCAAACCTGAGGCTAGCTGTGAAGAGACTAGTGGCGCCTGATGGTAAGGTGTTTCTTCCAGTTCGAAATAGTTCAGAGAGCCACCTTCCCTTAAAAACCGAAAGGGAAAAAAGATATAAAAATATCTCGTACATCTGGTGCTAGCCCTTTAGTAGTTCCAACGTCGCAGCCAAAATCGAAGAGAAAGGCGACAGAAAAAATCCTCCCCACCATCGAAGAAAGAAAATAATTTTGTTATTCCCTAAAAAGGAAGAAGACTGCGGCCTCAAATAAAAATAAAAACACAGTTAAAATAACTCCTAAAAAAGAGCAAAAAAAAGTGGTACAAATTGCTCAAGAGGTGGTGTCTTCCGATGCTGATGAGGTTGTTGTGGTGGAAAATCACCAATAAAAATGAAGTAAATGATGAAGAATGAGGCAATCAGCAAGGATAAACTACCCTAGACAATGACCGAGGTGATGATCACTTTGATCCAGATAGCTTCATCAACCTCGACCAATATCAAGAGCTTGGAAGAGAAAACGATCCATACATCCAAGGACTTCAGGACCAACTGCAACATTATGGAAAAAGATCTACTCCTATTCTTCCCGAGACAACTTTGCTAGAGGTATCTTTTCCTCCATCTTCCTCTTCTCTTATGCTTTATCCAAGTCAAGTATTCAAATTTGTCGAGTAGCCATCTGAAGACGGTGCACTTGCTCTTCAACTATTTTTTAACTTTCGTGCTACATCACATAAATTATGCCAAGAATTTGAATCTTCTCGAAGTTACTTTGAGAAAATAGAAAATAAGATGGTTCGTCAAAAGAAAATTTTTGCTACTGAGAAGAAAATGAGAGAAGTCTTCCGTGGTATGGTGAAAATCCAATTTTACGAATTCCAAGTTACCAGATCAGAAATCCTGAGAGGAATTATTTTCCTTAAAATCATCTCAGAATTGTGCACTAGAAAGAGATGGAAGAGCTTAGTACTTATCATAAAAATGAGAAAGAAGAGCTCAAGTCTAAACATGCTCGAGAGTTATCCGATGAGAAACAAAATTACTCTACTCTTCAACTTTCATTGAAGAATAGTGAAGATGAAAAGAAAACATTGACAGAGGATATGGATGCTCTCAAAATTCAGTTCGATGAGGAGAAAAGACTTTATGTGAGTGTTGTTGAGGAAGAATGTAGAAAAGACATGTTAGCGGTCATCAACAATGTCGAAGAGCAAAAAGTTGTTAACCTTCTTCGCAAAATTCATGTTTCATTTCTAAAGGCTGATCTTTCCAACTTCTCGAAGCGAATTTCTATTGAAAATCGTCCAAGCGAATCCTTTAACCGTGTACCTTCTTCTTCATCCGAAGAGGCGGAATCAGAGGACAATTCTGCTGACCACGCGGAGTGTGCCGCGGAGAACTCTGACGACAAATAACTTTGTTTTCCATTTTTCCCTTTGTTTTTGTATATGTCTTCCAGTTATTATAGGATGACTTGACTATTAAATGTCATTTGTTTTGATATTTAAAAACCTTTTTGTATATTCATCGAATTTATGCAATAGTATCTTTGTTTCTGTTAATATTTTAATTTTTATCCTATAAGTCATGGTTGCTTCAATTGATTATACATAATACAAAGTGTATTTAGAAAATGTTAACACTTTTAACACAAATAATGTGTTTTAGACGACATAATACTTCAAACATTATAGTGAATTTAAAGAACGTGGCACTTTGAATATGGTAGTGTGTTTAAAGAACGTGACACGTCGAATATGGTAGTGCGTTTAAAGAACATAGCACTTCGAATATGGTAGTGCGTTTAAAGACGTAGCACTTCGAATATGGTAGTGCGTTTAAAGATCGTATCACTTCGAATATGGTTGATTCTTCGAAAAGTGTATACAACACGTCGGAATAATTACTCTTAGTCAACGTCAAAGATGATGAGTCTTTGACTAGTTACCAAAATAATTTAAATAAGCATACTTAAACAACCATTGGCCAAAAAATAATTTTATTAATATCATCGAATATTTACATAGCACCTCATTAAGACCTCCATGGGCCAACATGATAGGAAAATTGTGTCAGTTATTCAAAAAGAAAAAATTCCAAAAGAGATAATTACTCCCAATACAATTTTAGATGTTGAAGCATCCTCCCATACTCGTCATAAATGCGATAAGAACCTAGCTTATTTTTTCCACAACCATATAGGGATCCTCCCAATTCGGGGCCATCTTATCGAACTCTTTTCCTTAGTATGGACAAATACCTTCCGTAGAACTTTATCACCAACCTTGAAATCCCTCATTCTTACCTTCGAATTATATCTACTCCTTATAAGATTCTGATAATGAATCATATTCCGATGAGCTTTAACTTTTTTCCTCAATCAAGTCCAAATCGGCTCTTTTTGCTTCGCCATTCAGGTCCTCAGACTGAGCTATTCTATAAGAAGGTAATATAGATTCTGCAGGACTAACAGCATCCATCTCATATACTAAGGCAAAAGGAGTTTCTATAGTAGCTTCTCTAGAATTTATTCGATAAGCCCATAGCACCTCTTGTAAATAGTTAGGCCATTTTCCTGCAGCCCCTATCAAATTCTTCTTTAATTCCTGACCATTTTCTTGGGGATAAAAAGGTGTAGAAAAACATTATGTTATTCCCCTCGAAGCACAAAAAGAAGCCATTTCTCTATTGTTAAAATAAGGACCGTTATCTGTAGTAAATTTTTGAGGTAGTACGAAGCGACAACAAATATTGTTTATAATAAACTTAATTACATCATTTGCTTTTGTTCCTGACAATGGTTCACCCTCTGCTCACTTTGTAAAATAGTCTACCGCCACAATAATCATCCGGTGTCCTCTAGAAGATATTAGCAATGGTCTCACTAAATCAATTCCTAACCTATCAAAAAGGACGGCTTTGGTAATGGACATGAGCGGAACTGTATGTTTACGAATAGAATTGGCGAATCGTTGGCAACTATCACAGCCTCAAACTAAATTCTTAACATCGTTCATAATCGAAGGCCAATAATATCATGCCAGCAAAACTCGACACTTCAATACCTTGAACCCATAATGTGTTGAACCCTCTCCATCATATAACTCCGACAGAATTTCTTGTGACACCTGTATATTCAAGCAACGCAATAATGGCCTACTCAACGCCTTTTTGTATAAAACCCCATCTAACACAATATGGCCACATGATTTACCTTTCAATTTCTTAGCCAGTTTCATATCTTGAGGCACTGTTCTTTTTAACAAAAAATTCAGAATATCAGTTCTTCAATCGCTACAAATTACATCTGATGTGACAAAAACTTCTTTTGCATATTTACATTGATCTTAGCAGGTTAAAATAGAAGGGCTCTCCTGTAGTAAAATCCAAGGGTATTCTTCTTTAGAGGGCATTGTTGCCAAAGAATCAGCAATTGTATTGTCTCTTCGGCTGATATGCTCCACAATAACGTGATCGAATAGAAGAGTCAAATTCTAAAACTCTCGAAGATATAAAATTAAATGGTCTTTTTTGGCTTTGGAAACACCAGCCACCTGATTTACTATTAATTAAGAACCTGTTCTAAACGAACTGAAATTTCCCTAAAAATATTCGCAAGCCTTAAACCAACCAATGAAGATTCATATTCAACTTCATTATTCAATGCATGAAAGCCAAATTTAATATATTAAAAAATTGTTTGCCCAGATGGAGCAATCACCTGAACTCCAGCACTGCATCTTAAAATACTAAAGCCCCCATCAGTTTAAACGATCAACATCGAACCGATTGGCAAGACCTCATTGTTCATCTCTTCGTCTGATCTACTTGAATGGAACTCAACAAGAAAATATGGTAAGGATTGGGCCTTGATAGTCGTCTGAGGTGAAAAGATGATATCAAAATCTCCCAACTCAACTGACCATTTGGTCATCCTCCCAGAAATATAGGGGCGTTGTAAAAAACATTTCAGTGGGAATAAAGTTTGAACTTCAATAGTGTGAGCTTGAAAATAAGGGCGCATCTTCATGCTAGCCTCCACTAAAGTTAGAGCCAATTTTTTTAGCTTCAAGTACCTTTTTCTGTTGCCACTAAACTCTTGCTGACATAATACACCGGCTTCAAAATTCCCAAATCTTCACTTATCAAAACAACACTTACTGTAAAATCTGATATTGCGATATACAAAGAGAGTTGTTCTCCAATTCGAGGCTTGGTCAGTATTTCTAGTGATGACAATAACTCTTTAATGCTTGAAAACTCTACTTCACATTCCAAAGTCTACTCAAATTCTTTTGGCCTTCGCAACACCTGAAAGAAAAACAAATATTTGTCAGACCTTATAAAAAGATTCTAGAAATGAATCTGTTAAGAGCAGCTAACCTATTTTTTAAGGTCTGCACTTCTTTGATAGCTCGAGGTGATGCCATTGATACTAAAGCTTTTAGTTGTTCTGGGTTAGCTTTTATCCCGTTTTCACTAATAACATAACCCAAAAAATTTCTTGATAAAAGTCCAAAGATGCACTTCTCAGGATTTAACTTTAATCTAATAACCCTTAAATTCAAAAAAAATCTCATTTAAATCTTCCAAGTGTGCATCACCTTTAGCTAAACTCTTGACCAACATATCATCAATGTACACCTTCATGTTTCTTCCGATCTGAGCAGTGAAGGATTTATTCATTAACCTCTACAAAGGCTTCCATAAAAGACAAAATTTTATTTCCCGAAGTGGAATCAATCAATTAGTCTATTCGAGGAACGAGAAATTGATATTTAGGACAAGCTCGATTCAGATTTGTAAAATCGACGCATATTCCTCACTTCTCATTCTTCTCTTTAACCACCACTGGGTTTGCTGTCCATAAAGGATATTATGACACCCTTATATGTGCGACATTTGATAAACTATCCATCTCAGGTTCAATAGCCTATGCTTTCTAAAAAAAGCACTTTTATTTGTATAACAGGCTTAATCTTTGGATTAATTGCTAGGTTGTGACGTATTACTTCGATTGGAACTCCCACCAAATATTCTGTTTTCCAAGCGAAAACATCAAAATTGTGAAACAAAAACTATAACAACTGCTGACGTAAAGCCGGGGTCAGTAAGGTTCCTATTCGAAGTACGTTTCTATCAGGAAAAGCATATTCTTCAATATTTTCAATTACTATTAAAGAGTCCGGGGTTTCCCTCGGATCGTCAACCCCCTCGACATCCAAGGTCAACCCCCCTGATTGTTATTTAGCCATTTTATTACCAGTGTTTGACCCTCGAATTCGAAGATTCGTGGCATAACATTCTCTAGAAATCTTATGATCACTTCGGACGACCCCCACGCGATATGCGCTGATATACTTCAAGCACTGGTGGACTGTTGATACAACTGTATACATCCTCGAAAACCAAGATCTCCCAAAAATGGTATTATATCTTGTTGGAAATCCACCACAATAAACAACACTTGAACCTTCTTTCTGAAAGGTCCCTTTCACAAACACACCTCTTCCTCGAACTCTTCAATTACTTGTGTTGTTACTCCTTTAAAATCAATTATTGTACGTTCTGATTGGGAAATTTGAGGAGGAATATGCATTCTTTCACAAGTTGACTTGAAAAGAACATTTGTAGAGCTCCCTATATCTATCAGTACACGTTGGATTTGAACTCTGTCTACCTTTGCTCCTATAACCATTACATCTTCATGAGGACCTGCAGTGCCTCTCAGATCATCTTCAATGAAAAGAATAAAGGGAACATCTCTATTACCATACAGATGAGTAGAAATCACTCCTTCAATCTGAGTAGCTAAGCTTACTACATGCCATTTTCTATACTGTCGGTCTTGCTAGTCATAGTGTATCCTCCGAAAATTACCAAGGACTCAAAATACTCACTTAGACTTCGAACTCGGCCTTGTTTCATTGGCTCATCTACTACCATCAAAATCAACCGATCTCGGTCTACATCTAAATATTCTGATGCAGCATCAAAATTATCAATCTTGGAATCCATAATCATTAAAAAAAATTGTTTGTGCATTTGGATTTGTTGCTCGGGAAATCGATGCAACAGGAACCTTTGACGCATTGTTCTGTCCTTTTACATAGGCCATCAACTGTCCATTCTCAATTAGTGTATGTACTTCATTTTTTAAAGCAATACAGTCAGCAGTATAATGTCTGATGTCATTATGATACTTACGAAACTTGTTATTTCGCTTTTCCCTTAGCCTATTTATCGGGGTGGGCTTCTTGAAACTCACGTAACCTTTTGCCTTTTTATAGATTCTAGCAACATTTTCAGTTAGATTGGCATAGTACTTCGGCCTTATCCACTAATTGGGCCTCGGTCTATGAAACTGATACCATGTTACTTGATTTGAATACCCTCTAGTTCGAAGAGGTAAATTGTTGTTATTCGCCGGACGCGTTGGTTGGGCTTAATTCAAATATTACCCTTGATTATATAGCACATGTCCTGAGCTATTTTTACTACTACAACCACTCATCGAACTCTAGTCAATTTTTCTACCTTAATTTGATCCTCCACCTGATCCATTAGTGCTCCAAACGTGAAAGCTCTTCGCTTTGCTGTTTCATTCGCTAAATCTCCTGGTCACAATCCTTGTCGAAATGTTGTCATTGTTATAAACTCCTTACAACTATCCAAACCAGCCTTGGTTAACACAAATCACTTAGTATAGTCCTTCAATGTTTTTCCTACTACTTGTTTACATTGAATTATCGTATCTCTATTTTCCCGCATCTCTTTGCTTCCCACAAATTATCTTCGAAAAGCTGTATAAAAATCCCTGAAATTAGAAATAGACCCCCTCGGAATTTTATTGTACCACTTCAAACTTGTTCCTTTAAAAGTTTGGGAGAAATATTTACACACTAGCCTATCATCGTCCTCGAAATTCATCATTTAATTTTAAACTGTTTGATATGGTCGTTAGGGTCTTGCATCCCATCGAATTTTTCAACCTTTGAGATATCAACCCGCTTCGGAAGAGAGATAGATCTTATCTCAGTTGTCAAAAGAGAAATTCTCCAGTCAACCCCTTGAACATTCGGATCACCATCTCTCCTTGAACAGCGTACAAATTCTGATCAACCATTTTGTTGCACTCATTCGATGTGTTCCCTTTACACCATTCAGCTTCTATTAAACATCGTGGTACACTTTCCTTCCTTGTTTTGTATTCTTTTCGTGATTTTCGAGTTCGACCTTTTTCTTCTTTCGAAGATCCGTGCTACCTCTTAAATTCATATCCTGAACTTTTCATCTCATCGTCACTGGACGTAATATACCTATGTTTGTCTATTTTCTCTTTTCGTAAAGTGTGATGCTCTTTAGAAGATTTAAAATATGATTTGCTAACTTCAAGCTTAACGAGCTGTGTAAGATTGACCAGATTGGTTGTCAGCGTTATTCTTGTTATCCACTTGCCTACCTCTCATCTCAACCTAGCTGGTTGAATTTCTTGTTCTCTCTGGTCATACTTTGCATTCAGAGCTTTGATCTTATCCAGTAATTGATTCATTCGCATTTCAATGTCTAATTGAGTTTGTCGAACTGGAACAGACTCATCTTCTTATCATCTCATCCTTGCAAATCAAACTTTAGCGTTTCAACTGTTTTTTGAACAAGAGGATCACTTTCATTTCTCAGATCCATTATCGATTAAAACAACTTTCAAGGATTGAACAAGAAAAGTTAAAACATAATACGAAAATAAATCGAACAAGAATAATCAAGGCACCAGTCGTAATCGTTCCCAGTGGAGTCGCCAATTTGATGTGGATTAAATGTGATTCGTAGAGAAAAGTAGTGAGAAGTAGTTTATAGAGAGAGAAAATCAAGAAGTGCAAGTAGTTTAATCTGAAAAGTTAAAATCCTCTTCTCAATTCAGCTCTTGCCTTTATATATATGAGCAAGTCGGTTATAACAGAAACTCTTACATAAAAGGACTAATTGCATATTAGCCCTTTATCTATATAAAAATCTTTAAATATATCTCACAACTATACAGTTTATCATACAAAGTTTCATTCTTTTACATTTTGATTCAATATTATATATTTTTATCAGTGCCGATTTTGAGGTTTTTACCCAGAGAAAAGACATGGTCCTCAAAGCTGTCGTCTGGGACAGTATCATCCACGGGATCGGATCCCGAGGGAACCCCCGCTGACTGTTATTCTTTCTTTGAATCAACCCCGTTAATTTGTTTAGGGTCAAAGCTGCTCGGTAACATTCTCTTTCCATATTCTGGCTGCTTCCAACTCTTCCGAGAATAATTTGATACCCCTGCAACAGTATCTCCTCCAAAAATTGTTAGTGATTTAAAGAAAGCACACAACTTACTAACCATTTCCTCTTGCTATCGGCTCTTGTACTAAGTTTATGTTGTTTCTGCCCGGTTGTTTATCTAAATATTCGGTGGAGATGCCGAACGCATCAATATACTCTTCATCAATTGCTTCAAATATCATTAAATCATCTTCTTGCTTTAGGACAGCTTCTTGTTTTGGAGCAATTGAAAAATTCTTCTTCACAAACGCAGTTAACCTCTCATTTTCTATCAAGTATTATATATCTTTCTTCAACACCACACAATTATTCGTATCATAACTGATGTCCTCGTGATATTGTCAAAATTTATTTTTATATTCTCCCTTGGAGTTTACATCGGAAATGGTTTCTGAAATGTAAATTCAAACGAACTTTCTCAAAGATAGTTGCCACATACTCGGTCAGCTCGGAAAAATGCATTTTGGGGTAAACGATTATACCATTTTGATGCAACATTCTTGAAATTTTGAAAGAAAGCCATGCATAATAGTTTATCATCATCGTCATAATTGATCATGAAATTATCAAACTTTTTAATGTGGCTATCCGGATCTTGTGTTTCATCAAACTTTTCAAGTTTAAATATATCAAACCACTTCGGAAGATAACCAAACATAATTTCCGGGGAGAGTAAAAATAATCTCCAATTGTGTCCTACTTTATACGCACTCCCCCTCCCCCGGACCTTCATTTGCGATCGTATAAAATCCTTTCTCGACGGGAACGTAAATTGATTACTCACACGGTAATCATGATTATAGCTGCCAGATTGAATTTTCCTTCAAGGAGTTATATGTTCTTGTCAAGTCACATTTACCACTTTATCACGCTCTTCAGAATACAACCTTTTTTTTCCATAATCAAGCTTTTCCTTTTTTGAACCCTTAGTTCTTCGAGCAGTTCGATAGAACTTTTGTGCCCCCTCGAATCTCTTTGTCTATGACTTATTTTATATCCAGTATCCGTGTCCGAAGACCGAGATTCATCTAAACTAAAAGACATACACTCATTAGATTCTGTTGATTCATAGTGTTATCCAGACCTTACTCGTTTTTTGG
Organism: Limnanthes douglasii subsp. nivea; assembly: GCA_036936605.1. Classification (NCBI taxonomy): domain Eukaryota; kingdom Viridiplantae; phylum Streptophyta; class Magnoliopsida; order Brassicales; family Limnanthaceae; genus Limnanthes; species Limnanthes douglasii. The sequence goes on along the minus strand of JAUPFV010000004.1, from coordinate 194,937,039 downwards.
AAGAACGATGACTTTTTCTCTAATGCCTCTCCTTGGACTCAGAAATATTTTGGCCTAGGTCTACTACTGTTCGTTCTCATCGTACTTCTGACTTAATTCTTCATGAACTAATTATCGCTTCTTTTTCAGCATTTAACCCCTCAATATCTTCTAATAATTATTTCTACCTAGCTACCGAGACAGACTCTTCGAGTAGCTGTTCAGCATATCGACCATTATTGTTTCCTTCAATTGCTACTTTTTTCCATCAAAAGATCTCTTGATAAGTCTCCGATCGCCTAGTTTTTTGGATCCGTCTCTAGGTCTCCACGGATTTCAGTCTCAGTTGATCTTCCTATATTTTAAGATTAATTCTATGGTTTTAGAATGACAATTTCAGGTACCACTCGCGTTCCCACAGACGGCGCCACTGATGAATTTAGTTATTTCTTAGTTATTAATCATGCCAAGAATATTTTTGTATAAAGATGTTTGTCTAAGAAATATTCATATGAGGTACTTTTTAGAGAGAGAAACGGATTGATTAGAGAGAGAGAAAAAAAACAAAAGGAATAAATGTAACAATCATTGACTAATCATTGGACCTTTTCCCAAAAATGGAATGTCCTTTATATAGTACATGAGGTAAGCTATGAAATTATATATTTATCAATGTTTAAGTGGATATCTGAACTCACTCATTTACTATTCATAAATAAGTTTACTAGTTATTGCATTTCCCCCTCTCAATCCTTATGTTTGCCTTACATTAGTCCTTAGCAATTAATTACACCTATTTGGCCCTTGTATTTATTATATCAAAACTTATTTGTCACCATATTTTCCTTCCCTTATCAAACATAACACTAACCTGACTTTAACTTAGTTAATATATCTACTGAAGTTGAGAATGTTTTTATCTTCATCAATTCCAAACCGAAATAGGAATTCAATTGAGCGGTTGGCCCTTTTTGAGTATTTGGAAGAGCTGACACTTGTTCGAGGAGCGAGACATGTACTGATTTCTGGAAGTGAGCCTTCCTAATAATATTTGGCCCTCTTTAATGTTGTATTAAAGCTCTGTTGTATCCATGTTTAATAATTATATATGGTATGTTTTTATCTCTTTCTCACTCATATATACCTTAAAAAATCTCAGATCTAACATCAAAGGTACATTTCTCATAATATAGCTTTAAATTGCCCCTTTAGAGATTGGTGAAAGTCATGGGAGGGTCTGTTAGATTATCAACATCCTAGTTTTATGTAACCAACATATCGTTAATATAGAGTTACATGTTTCTCCTAATATGTCTTGAAAAAGTCTTGTTGTCCAGCCTTTGGTGTAGCTCCGACATTCTTGAGCCAAAAGGGCATAACTTTGTAAAAATGTAGTCATCAATATATAATAAACATATAATGCTCATATTATTTCTCATGCATCATGATCTTATTATAACCCGAGTATGCGTGCATGAAAGATACTATATGGTTCCCTGAAGTTACATCAACAAGTTGATTGATTGTGTAAAAGAGAAAAATATATTTTTGACACGTCTTGTTGAGGTTAGTGAAATCCACACATATTCTTCACTTGATATTTTATTCTTGACCAATACCGATTTGGTTGTCCATACTAGATTAAATGCCTCTTTGGTGTGGTCTAACTCGGTGAGCCTACCCACCTTAGGTACTATTAAGGATGACCATGGTAGCTTGTAGTTGTTTTTTCTTGACCTCTAGAGAGGTTAATAAACACTTTTTAATAGTTAATTATTTTTTTGGATCACACCAACCCGACCGTTGATGATGTAAGGAAAACATTGATGTAAAGTTGAAATTATTGCGTGTATTTTATCTAGTCAATGTATCCTAAATATGACGTTATATGAGAAGGGAAAAACTACCATCAGGAACAGGCACTGGATGTTTATTTGATGCTCCCACTAGCCTAAAATAACATATAATTTTAGCTTTAGTATGATTAGGATGTCTGTCCCAATAACCCAGTCATGATTCTCTTCGAATTCGTTGAACTAGTATATTACCCATCTTCTCATATGTACTTTTAACCAGGTCGCTAGCCAAACATCCACTATACATCATAGTTTTGCTTACTTTTATCTTTGCAATTCTAAATATAATAATAACCACGTTCTCATACGGTCTCCCGAATCCCTGAAGGTTATCAGTATCAAAATTTAAACGAGTTAAAGGTTTTGGTAAATATATGTCAAAGTCTAACCCTTGTGTTAGACCCTTAAATGTTTTAATTAATTTTCTATAAGAGTTTTTATTACCTAATAATATGTCATCATATGCTATTGTAAGCAAAACTTGTAGATTTAGATCAAGGTCGATATTGTCATTAAAACTATCCACGATAGGGTACAACTTCCACTTAGTGCTGCTTTATCCTTACTGGTTTCTAAGGCTCTACCATGAATGGTCTCGGTTTGGATCGAGGATATATTTTGACAAACTTCACCATCTTGTAACTCTTAATATGGTTTTACACCTTGTTCTTTAAATCAATGCAATTCCCGATGTAATATCTTACGTTCTTATAAAATTTACAATACTTAATTTTGTCTCGCATATCTCTAGAGCTCTACATCTTCTCAAGCCTACAAAATTTGACTATATTTGTTTTTATTTTCGTGATTACTCTCTAATATTTTGTTAGTTCTGTGTAAAGCCTTGTTTCATTCTACTATGGCCTTCTAATATTTTTATTGTTATAATTTTTGTTGTAGTAGTTGCTCATGACGAAACCTCAAAAATATTGATTTTGTTGCCTAAGCTTCAGGGAAGGCTCGCATAAGGGCTTGAATATCTGAATTTGAGTCACCATGAAAGGCTTATTGAAATTCATCAAAACATAATATGGTTGGTGGGAATTTTGGACCATCGGGAGCCATATGTGTATTGTCTCGTTCATTTTTATTTTCTCATCACCTTGGCCAGAGAATAACTAATGAATGATAAAGTTATTTTGTCTTTTGATGACCTTCAAACTAATTAATTTATTTTTGAATATGGTCCAAAACATGTTAAAATAATGGATTTACCCGGATACAAGGTTAATAAATCATGCTATAGCATTACCTCTAAAAGTCATTGAAAATGCTTAGCATAAAGCCTGTAAAATCTTCCAAAGCCTAGAATTTCATATTTATGATGCATGAGGGTCTATTGTGTCGTTATTCTTATCCATTTTATATTGATTGAACTTGATACAAAATCTCCATGTAAGATCGTTGAAGCTATGAGGAGGAAGTCAAGCTAAATCTCAACTTGACAAAAGTGAGGCTATAGTAAGTACGATACATCGGTTCTGCAAAATTTATGTATCATTTGAGATGGTTGGCCAGAACAAGATTGTGTAATAACGGATGTGAGAAGGGCGTATTTTTTTGGACTATTAAAGGTATCCTTATAGACCCAACAGAGGTTTTGAACCTGCATTACAGGTACTCGACTGACCAGTTTGTGGAACTTCTAGATGCATTTGATGGCACCATAATATGCATGTGGAGTTGGGAGATAATTTTAATGACTCATCTTATCCACAAGTAGACTTGGATGATTATTTTGCTGATTAGATTTTCCATGTTGCATTGGGTGGGGTTTGGAAGCGCACGTTCCCGTGTTATTATATGTGCCATAATGAGAGGATGTATCCTATTTCTTCGGCTATATTTAGAACGATCACGATAGGAGTGGTGTGTTCCAGATCTACTAGCAGACCCGTAATTGAGGTACTATATAAAGTCTTTTGCCTTTGAATGCTCGACATGACAACAATGAAAAACATGATTACATCTGGAATGATTTTGCCAACAGTGCATGAGCATAGAGGATATGGAATCGTCTTATTTTTTGGAGTTGTCAACCTCTACAGACTGATTAATGACAGAGTGTGAGGTTTGTTGATGTGTTGGGGATATATCTACTACTAAATTGCAGATCATCTTGATCTTTACCAAGTGAAGTTCTCAAATTTCGTACATATGTTACTCAATATCAGCATTAGTATATATAACATGGTCCTCCAGTACAAGGTTTGGTTCCGAGCTCACATAGAGGAGAGACGTTGGTTTCTTTTGGATTTTTTGTTATATGGAAAAGTGGTAGAATGTATGAAAGTGTTTATATACGAATTTTTTTAAAAAATCTTTTATTAGGACCTCAATTTTTGACAAATGGAGCCAGTTTAGAGATGTGTTTTAGTTAAATGCTAATTTCAATAAGGAGTGGTTACCGAAATGATGACTATCATTAGGAAGTAGATTAGGCACAAACATCAAATAATTAATCCCGGTTATGGAATAAGTGACTTAAATGATGATATTATATGGAAGATGTGTTGAACGTTAGTTCAACAATATATAAAAGTAACAAAAAATGGAAAAATTAAAAACAAATCGTGAGTGTGAGCTAAAGAAATAAAAAAAGTTGAAGATAAAATAATGTACGTGAGTTATAAAATAGGAAAAATGAGAACGTGCATTGAAATCTAGAGAGATAGTTTGTTCGTCAAACATAAACTACTTTCCTGAAAATTAGAACATGAACCATAATAAATCTAGGGTTTTATGTCAAAACTTTATATTACAAAGTAAATTTTAAGCTTAGTGTTTACCTTCTTGCAACTTTAAAACAAGCTTTATAATTATGATACAGTCTTTAGTGCTTGTAATTTTTATCCAGAAGCTAGCTAAATTTTACTCATAATAAAATAGTAAAAATATTATTGTATAAATTCGAACATAATAGTTTTATCATTTGATAATCAACAATGGTTTTATCATTAAATAATCAATAAATTCTCCATAAAATTTAAATTTAGGTATCATATGATTTTTAATTTTATTGATATTTCGATTAGTTAGTCTAATATTGAAAAACTTTATTAAAGGAGAATGACTATTTATAATCGATTCAAAAACCTATTACGAATAAAGGTCTAATAAAATTAACGAATTTTGTCCTAAAATACATTTTTATATAAAATCATCAAATACATGTACACATTCTCTTTTCTTTATTTTTTTAATTTAAAATTTTAAAGGTTCATATCTTTTAAACCGTAACTCGGAAAAAAAACAAATCTGTAAATACAATTAGTTTTGTTTTTTTAAGATAAACAAAACTAGATCCATTCTTAGAATTTTTTTTAAGAAAATTATATTTTACATTAGTTTCTCATGTGGCATGGTTTCGCATCTATCATGTGGCATGGTTTCGCATCTATCATGTGGCCTAGTTTCGCATCTAACATATAACATGTAGCATCTATCATAGTTAGCATGGCTTAGCATCTATCATAGTTGGTATAGTTTTGCATTTAGCATCTATCCTAGTTAGCATCGTTTTGCATCTAACATCTAACATCTATCATATTTGGCATGATTTCACATATAACATCTAGCATCTATCATAGTTGTCCTGGTTTCACATCTAGCAAAAAAAGGTTTCACATCTTCTTCGTAGAAATCGTCTTCTTCGTTTACACTGTAAAACTTTTTCAAACATAATTTCCAGAAATATAAAAAAAATACTAAAAGCGACTAAAATATAAATTGATACAACATTTCAACTATAAAATCAAAGTAAAACATATGAAATACCAAAATCACAAATAACATAGAGACAGAAACTCAAGAACAAATATGCATACAAAATTGAGTTACATAAAATAAACAAAAAAAATCAAATGTCGAAATCAAATAAAAAACACGATCAAAATAATAAAATACAAAATAAATAATACGAAAAAATAGATTTTATGTTTGTTATGCTATTGTAGATCGTTAAAACTAGAGAAACTAGAGAAAAAAATAAAGAGAAAAAATAAGTTATTTTAAAAATATAACACTAAAACTAAGAAGACTCTCTCAACTGGTTAGCTTACAATGATGAGAATTATAACAGTAAAACTACTTTGAACTATATTAAGACTCATCACAACAAGTCCAGTCAGTTTGATAAGCTTTGGAGCTACATCACTACTTAGAAAATGTTCATACCTTACTTGGAGACTACTGACAAAGCTATGCAAACTAGACATTTTTCTATAGTCTCCAAATGTCAAATATGTGACAATGTTGAGACTACGAACCATATTTTTATTGACTGTAACTTTTTGTGAAGTATTTGGTGCTATTTTTCATCTACTTTCAAAATCAAGACAAGAAGATATATACAATTCCTCACATGCTGAGATCTTGGTTTGGGGCTACTAACAAATTTGTTCATGTTTGTTATATATTGCCTCTTATAATATTTTGGATAATTTGGCAGTATATGAACAAATCCAAAATTAAAGGCTATACATTTGATATTATGTATGCTATTAATCACATCAAGTTCAATTTTTATGGTCTGGATCAAGTTAATCTCCTAACTACTTACAAAAATATTGTGTCAAAGTTAGGGTGTTTCAAGCTTAATACATATTCTTGGATCCCTAATATTCCTACCAGAGTCAAGCTTAATACATATGGTGCTGCTCAAGATAATAAAGAAGCTAGCGGTGCTAGTATAATCAGAGACAGCAATAGCAAAGTTATAACATACTATGAAAATATTTTCGAGAAACTTGCCCCTTTGATGGCAGAGGTAAGAGCTCTTCTCGAAGGTCTTCAACTTTGTAAGCAACAATGAAATATTAACATAGACATTGAAACAGACGCTGAATTACTAGTAAACGTTTTTTTCAATTGGTAACTATTCTAAGCAACTCAACCAAACCTTAAATTGTTGTAGAAGATTAATTTCTCTTTTAATAGTTATTTCTTACATCAACATGGTCCAAAACAAAGCGGCTGACTGGCTCGTTAAATGGACCATGCAGTGTAAGATGAAAATTGAGACTAATGGTCTTCGAATCCCTCTCTAGCTCAAAACTATTACCCAGCTTGAAAGTGCTAGAATATGATACATCAGAGATCTTTCTTAATTAGCATGGTCTCCATTTATTCATTTCTAAGAATCTAGAGAGATATAGATCTCCTGACAAGATTATGTCTAGATCTTTAATGTTTATTTTTTCAGAACCTCACAATGATATTTCCTAACTTGCTATGGATTCAAAATACATGGGGTTGAAGACTTACCTTATTTTTGGTCTTCTGAATGATATCTTTATTCTCCTAGGCTTTGAAATCAAGCTTTCTGGATTATTTAAGCTCCATCCTGGCAATCAACCACCTTCTCAGGCTTACTTTTCTCTCTCCTTATCTTTTGTCTATATCTTGTGATTAAATCTCTTACTGCTTGTAATTCAATGTCATTTCTCAATCACGGATTTGATCTTTTATCCCCAATCAATTGCATGTTGTTGCTCACCAGCTATATCTATTTTTTTTATTGTTTATGGTGGAGCTATCGATGTCTAAAGAACATCATCAATATGCGGTTATTCCCTTTCACATACTTTATTCTGGTCTCTATGTTTGCACTTCAACACTACGGCACACTCCGAGTTAGCTTTTTCTTTGCGTCGATTGTGTTAACATGGCTGGTGTGCATCGGTTCCCTTGGCTTGTATAACATAATTAACTGGAATCTGCATGTCTATCAGGCTCTATCTCCATACTACATGTACAAGTTTTTGAAAGACAAACTAAGCAAAGTGGCTGGATGTCTTTGGGTGTAATACTTTTGTGCATAGCAAGTTTTAAGGTAATGTTTGTTGTTCTTGGTCATTTCTTTTATACTGCAATTCAGATTGCTTTCACCTTCATAATTTATCCAACATTTATATTGGCTTACATAGGGCAAACATCTTTCTTGTCTTAGTATCATCACTCTACATTCTCTATCGGATTTTATGTATATGTTCTAAAAGCAGTAAGATAGGCCGGTTTTTGACATGATATTCTTGCTTTTGTCGTTGGAAGCCAAACAATCATTAGTGGAACATTCTCTATCATCAATGAGAGCAAATCATTAGGTTGCTTCCCTAAAGTCAAGGTTGTTCTCACTTTTGACAATATTCATAGCCACATTTATATCCCTGAGGTCAATTGGCTGCTCTTGATTCTCTACATAGAAGTCACGGTCGGGTTTAGACCATTAAACATATGGGAAATGCACCGGGGTGAGCTGTGATGACGACGATGCTAGTAATAACATGCCTTACCTCACTGGTGATTATCCTCTGTTGGAACAATCCCTCTTATTTACCTATTGCCTTCTTAATTTTGTTTCGGTAGAACCTCGGGAATCAAATCTAACTTCTCTCGCTTCATCACCAACCTCCCTGCATTTCACCGTGCCCTCATATTCGTGTGTGTGAAATCAGTATTGGTCTCTTACGTCTTCCCTACCAAAATATATCTCATGTTCCGAATGCGAATCAGTTGAATCTTCAAGCTTGTATTGATTGTCCGTGATCGGAACAATTCCGGCTTATGAGATGAAACCAACAAGTTTATCCGTCACCATGAAAATTATGGGAGATGCGATAGAGATGATGTCTACGAATGAAAGACGAGTCAGATTTTAAATATTAATACTAAACAAACATGATCAGCTTCCATACGTGGGCATTCGCATGTTGGAGCTAAACAAGAATCTTCTCTGGTCAAAGAGATTAGCCATGAGATACTGAATGAGTATTATTTTTTCAATTCGCATGATTAGGTTTATAATAAAATAAGTAGTCGAAAACTTTCAAACTGAATTTATATCTTAAAAAATATATTAAATCTATCTATTTTAAAATAGACAAAAAAATTTTAAATCAAATAATTAATAATTATTTAACCAATATTCATGGTCACCCGAGGGCTACCAAAATCCTTAAAAACATAAATAAAAAAATGGGTTAGGCTAAATTGGGGCCCAATCGGCTAACCAGCCCCAATTTTAAGCATACCCATCAAAAATATAAGTAGCCCCAAACTAATACCCAAAAAACCCTTCGTTTTTTTACTAACTCAAAACCTAAAACACTAACCATTCCCACTTCTAAAACAGCCCCAACCCAAAATCAACCCCAAAACCTCTCAAAACTCCAAACTTCTACAATCAGCCCCAAAACCAAATCCGAACATCTCTACACATCAACAACAACTCAAGAACTGCAATGGGCAAAGGAAAAGAGTAAGTTTTTACTCTTAAATGCATTTTTTTTCTATATTTGGTTTAGGTTAGGTTTTTTGATTTTGATGCTAGGTTAGGTTTGTTTGTGGCTGATTTGGTGTTATATGTTGTTTGTAGTTGTCTAGCAATGCTAGGGTATGCTAGATTAGGCTGTTTGTGGCTGATTTAGGTAGTTTTGGAGGTTTTGGGTTGCCTTCAATGGCGGTTTTTTTGCAGGTTTGCGTGTTCCCCCGCCGGTGTAAACCCCCCTCACCCGGCGGGGAACTAGAACAAGCAAGGTTTTTTCCAGATTTGTTCTTGTTCCCCGCCGGATGGACCCCGCTTCACCCGGCGGGGAACAAGAGCAGACCTGGGAAAACCCAGGTCTGTTCTTGTTCCCCGCCGGGTGAGGGTGGGTCCACCCGGCGGGTGAAAATTATAAATTAAATGGTTTAATTTTCACCCGCCGGGTGAATAATTGTCACCCGGCGGGTGAAAATTAAAATATTTAGTTTATAATTTTCACCCGCCGGGTGAATAATTGTCACCCGGCGGGTGAAAATTAAAATTATTAATTTATAATTTTCACCCGCCGGGTGAATAATTGTCACCCGGCGGGGGAGACCTGTTACTGCCACTATGTTATGAAATTTTTTATAATTTTTTCTAACTTCTTCCTCTAATGTTTTGCAGCCAACACGAAGCACCTCGCCTAACGAAAGAGAAGGCGGCGAAGGCGGCCAAAAAAGGCGAAGGCAGTAGCCGACGGGCGACCACCGCCGCTAGGCCGGAACATGGGGATCGGACAGAGCGTGTTCGCCCCCACCGCGAGGTGCGCGAGGAGCGCGTGGATCCGACCGAGCGATCTTTGCGGCATCGGAAATTCGATGCCACCAGGGATGCCCCCCGTCGACGATCGTCTCCTCCACGAGAGGTGCTCCCCATCCGCCGACGTGCCCTAGTGGACGAGCAGGAGGATGATACGGAGCAGGAGGAAGCGGAGGTCCCGTTGCCACCACCGCGAAGAGAGGTCCGTTCCGAAGGGCCTCCAACCGATGCCGAGGGATGGAAAAATCTTTTCCTATCCCAAAATAGCGTGCTTCTCTTCCCCGAGTATGCGCAGCACGAGGCGTATTACGCCTTCAAAAACGATGTAAGTATATTAATTTATTATTTTTTTGTTTACTTTAATTCAATTTTTAACATTGTAGTTATTTTTGAATTTTTTTACAGGCGCGCTCGGGCATTACCGTGCAATCGAAGTATGGTTTGCTTGGTCAGTGGGACCTTAGCAAACAAGTGGGGGTTAGGGCGTACCTAGAGGAGACCCCATTTTGGCCCTTGATGCGGCATTTACCGAGGTTCAACAACCATGTACAGTTGGCGGAGGTCTTCGGTGAGAGGTGGCACCAGGAGACGAACACGTTCCAGTTCTCCTTCGGGGAGATGACGATCACACTGGACGACGTGTATGTCATTACGGGCCTCCCGGTCGAGGGGAGAATCATTGACCTCTTCCGGCCTGATCCGATAGAGGCGACGTATGCACGGTATGGGGAGCTGTTGAGGGTTTCGGCTGCTGATGTGCAGCAGGAAATGGAGGCTCATGACGGGAGCGGATTCGGACTCCGATGGCTTAGGACCACATTCTCGGGGGAAGCGTACTTAGATTCGAACACCGCCTGCACTCCGGAGATGAAGAAGGCAGCAGCTCGGGCATATATCCTATTCTTCCTCGGGTGTACGATCTTCACCAACACGAGCCAGAAGAACATCCAGTGCGATTTCCTTCTAGCCCTCGAGGATTTAGAGTCGGTTGGTGAGTACGCATGGGGGACTTGTGCGTTGGTGTGGCTGTACAAGAGTTTGGGAGGCATCTCGAAGCACTCCTTGAAGACCTTGGTCGGCTTCTCGGCCTTGTTCGAGTGTTGGGTCTATGACCACTTCCCCGTCTTCCGCGCGCCAGTGAACAGCGGTTATAGCCCGACAGATCCGAAGATGCTTGCGTGGTTGCCGAAAAAGATCCCGGTATCATTAGCTCGGGGGAAGCCTTACTACCGTGAGATCCTTGCGGCGCAAGGAGAAAAGGATGTAAGTTCTCTTTTTTACGTTTATTTAAATAGATCTAATTTATATAAAATGTTGGACGTTGAAATAATTTTATTTGTAGGTTATTTTCCGACCTTACGAGGATCTCCGTGAGGTATGGCCGGAGCAGGCAATAGGGTTGTACCGAAACCCTATTCGCCTAATGATGGTGAGCGAGGCATATCACCCCGACCGTGTGATGCGACAGTTTGGTTGGATCCAAGAAAAGCCGCTCGCCCCCATAGTTGCTAGAACCGGTCTTGGTAGAGGAGACCATCTTCGTTATATGGTTGAGGTTAGGCATTGGACGCAGTGGAGGGAGCACCTATACGTGATCGATAGGTATTCGAGGCCTTTGGAAGGGAGTAGTCACACCTCGTCCCCCCAGTACAAGGCGTACGTGAAGAAGTATGGGTGGTTTAACATCACACCTAGGGTTCTTACGGAGACGTCGGCGGTCGATGTGGTGAATACGATTAATCGTATTCGGCCGTTAGACGACTCGAATGACGAGGTACTCGCTTTTGGGAGGAAGGTTATGGAGCTTACCGCACCGTGGCTCCTTATTATTATGGTTGGATTTTTATTATGCTTATTGTTCTAGTTTTCATTCTTTTTGGTTTAAGTTTCGAACTTGTAGACATTTGGGTTAGTTTGTTTTATTAATGTTAACATTGTGTTTGTTTAATTATAGTTCGTTATTGTTTATTTATATTTCATTCACTTCGTAGCCTTAAAAAAAACATTTTATAACTTTGTACGTGGTACATTTTAAAAAACATAAGTTTTTAAGTTTAAACCGTCGTAAGTTTTTTAAAAAAACATTGTATAACTTTGAACTTGGTACTTTTTTTTTAAAGGACCCTTCCCCGCCGGTTGAAGATTTTTCATCCGCCGGTTGACTACTTCCCCGGCGGATGAAAATTGGTCCGCCCGCGGGTCTTAATAATCAACCGGCGGGTGGAAGCCTTTACCCCGCCGGTTGGGAGCGAGTGGGAAATTTTTTATTTCCTGCTCGCTCCCCCGCCGGGTGAAAAATATTCACCCGCCGGGGACATAGTCGCCCGGCGGGTGAATATTCATCACCCGGCGGAGATGGGGAGACAATCCCATCCTCAACCAATATTGAGGATGGGCATATCGCCCGCCGGTGTGAAAAATCCACACCGGCGGGGACATTAATTCCCCGGCGGGGATGTTGTCACCCGGCGGGGTGACAATTCCACCCCGGCGGTTGAAACTTAATTTTTTTAAAAAAAATGTACACGACTATTTTATTACATGGACCGGCTGGTGACCAGTCATGGACCGGCGGGGACCTAATACAATTATTGCCCCCGCCAAAAAATATTTCGCGCCATATGACTCTCCCGCCAAATGAAACTCCCGCCAACGATATACTTCCATTATAAATATACAAGTGTTAAGGAGCAGCATGACATCCATCAAACACTTACAAACATATGGAGTTTACCGCTAATGAAGACTACCACATGCTTCTAGCAGTCAAGGATTCTCTGGCCGAGTTGGGTGAAGATAGGAGTGATGCATTTTTTGAAAGGGTTTTGTGCCATATGTATTACAACTACGGCTATTTAGAAACTGGAGGTGTCGTTGTGCGCAGCCGTGACGAAATCAAGGCACGCTACCTCTTTGTGCAGCCCCTCACGAAGTTGTTGTTCATGCCGCGAAGAATTAAAGAGGAGGCGGTAAAGGTCTGGGACATGACCGTCTGCGACTATATCACTAGGGATATGGTTGCATATGTGGAGGATATGGTTTTGGCAAGGGAGGATGGCGACGATGTTTTGAACAGCTTGCGTTACGACTACTAATGGTTATGTTGCGTAATGTTGTTGTAACTTGTTATGTTTTTATTATATGTGTTAAGTTGTTTATGTTATGTTAACTTGTTATGTTTTTATGTAATGTAATGTTAAGTTGTTTATGTAATGTTAAGTTGTTTATGTAATGTTAAGTTGTTATGCTTTACGCCCCTCTTCTATGTGAGTGTTACCTAGTTCGATAGATGCTCTAATCAGATATTGATCTTCTAACTCGTTCCAGACACACATTATTTTAGGGTTTCTCTTCTTGTGTGGACAGGACATTTATTAAATAGATATCAAACTCCCGCCAAAAACTTTGCCACATAAACTCCCGCCAAAATAAGCCCCGCCAAATTTAATTTCCCGCCAAATTCAAACACCTACCTACAGATACTCCCGCCAATAAGCAAAAAATAAGCGGGGAAAACAACACCATTTCCCGCTCCCTATTATTGTGATTGAGAGCCACATGCATGAACTCTATAAATACTGTAACCCGGCTATGAAACTAAACACTTAAGTTAAAACAATGGATGAGCGAGGCTGGAATGTGTACGAAGATGCAAGCCTACTATGCGCATTCGACTTCGTCAAAGCTACGATGCAAGAGGAGCTTCCTGGTTTCGTTGATGCAGTTCTGTGCAGAATGTTCTTCAACCACGGTAGGGAGGCATCGTGTGCAGGATGTTTAATGCCCCGACCACGTGCCCGCGAAGAAGTCGCGGATAGGTTAGCTTATCTTAAAACTGTGACTTTCAATATCGAGTCACTTCCTTGGGAAGACCGAACCAAAGTCCGAAGGCTGTTCGACATGGGATTGCAGACTACAATTACGCAGGAGATGGTGTCGGAAGCGATAGAGCGGGCGGAGAACGAAATAGCCGATGCAATAGCCAGCGGCGTTCGAACGTACTCATCTCCCGAGGAAAGTAGTGACTCTGATGGATACGGGATGAACTATCCAACCCCGTAAAACTGAACGTGCAATGCTAACCCGGAGTTAGCTTATCTATCATTTGGTTTACGTTATGTGCTTCTGTACTTCTAATTATGCAATGCTTTAAATTAAACTGTACTGTTTTAATGCAATGTTTTCAATGTTGTAGTGCAATCATCATATTAAGAATGGAAAAGTGTTATTGTTTTCAACATAAAAAACAACCAAACATAAAAACCATAAAAGCACATAAACCATCCAGGGTTTACATTCGTTACAATCGTGTAGTCATCAAGCAAAAGGGGATAAATTGGTTACTTCGGGGTAATTATTTTTAAGCTCTTCGTATTTCTTGCAACGAGATACAATCGGCAATGCCCAACCTTCAGCTTCTGGTGAACGCAACTTTAAGCAACAAGGATGTATCCTAGCACATGGGGCCTCCGCCTTAATCCCAAGCTACAAAACGAAAACACGATAAAATAAATTTCTTGAAATTAAAATTACCATTAACGTACACGAAATGTATGAATACTTACGTTCACGAAATGGTTGGTGTTGACCCAACCCAATCCGATTTCCAACCGGTTTGGCATCGGAGGAGGTGCACCTCTTAGCGGAAGAAAAGTGAAGCCGACATCCATATTTCGGAATACCCCAACAAAATGGAGTATGCAGTTAAACGCTGATGCGATTGCCACTCCCATCTCGGGCATGGACATCCAATGGTCCTTAGTTCCCACATCGCTAGAACATTTCACACGCTCCGCAACGTCAATCAAATCCTCCATGCTAGTAAAAATCTTTACATAGACCGATGCGTAATCCATAAGCTCGTTGTAAAGGGCATCCCTTATCAACCTCCACCCATCTTGTTGCCCGTTCAACGCGTACGCTATCGAGCGATACCCGCAATGCCCATCGGATTTAACATCGGTAATGGACTCTACGAAAGGCGTAAAAAAGCTCGGGAATTGGTTCATGTATCCTTTGGGGTCGACAAAACTTGCCTTCACCGGCATCGTAGAGCTTGACCTACAACCCACCGTTCCACTACTAAGCATTGTACCACTTCCTTGCGTTCGAATAGCGCTACCTTTCGTACGAGCGGGGGTGGTCCCCGAACCACGCTTAGGCTCCTTCTTTTTTCCCTTCCTCGAGGTTTCGGTTGGAAGTTTGAAGTCTCCAAGCAAGGATGGCGTACTATCATTTTCTTCCTTAAGCACATGTTCGTGCCAACTTTTGTCGCGTTTAGTGGATGTATCATCGGCGGCAATAGATAACTTACGTTTGTTAGGAGGACGACCGCGCGCTTTTTGCTTAACCAACGGCTCCAAAATGTTAGTTGTTTCGGGATGGACGACGGCAAACCATTGTTTGTAAATGTGCTCTATCCGTGCTTCGTCATTGGACGCCATGACATCGGATACTAGTTTGTCAAGCTTTGCTTTAAGTTGCTCATTCGTTGAGAGGTTGGTACGAACTAGGATGTCTAACCTCTTCCAATGTTCATGAAACAACTGAAGCGGCACCTCTATCCCTTTCGCAACAAACTCGTAGATTTCGTGGGCGCAAGGCATGCCGTGCGTAGTTCGTATGGCACAACCGCAAGGCATATCCGGTGCGATTGTCATGTTCCGGGCACATTCGACTTCGTTGGCCAAAATTTCCATTGCATGGTGGGAGATGTTGTTTTTTAGTTGACCGTACACAATGTTTGTGAATTTATGTAGGGCCAACAACCGGCTCTTTTCGAAGGAAGCCTTGATGTCCCCGTGTTGCAATTCAATCAAAGTATGCAACTTCAACCAAAAAGATTCAAAGTTACCTTTGCTCGAACCGATGAAACGCTTGATGCTCGAATGAGCGCTTTCCACGCGGTTTGTGGTTTGGTTACCAAAATGCATCCACTTGTTAGTTCTCCACGTGACAAACTTCTCACCGTACGGCCCTACCCAACTTTCGGTATACTCAATCGCTTTCGGATAGTCTTTGAAATCGCGGTGCAATTCGGACCGGTAGTTTTCGAACGCTAACTCCGTTTCCGCCAACATCATTCCGTTCCACACTTTCAAAAAGGCATCGGACACTACCTTCTCCTTTATGAACGTTTTTGTTTTTCCAAGGACGTTCATGTTGATGTGCCATCGACACAACATGTGCGTCGCATTGGGGAACACTTCCTCCACCGCATTCACAAGCGCCAAGTCTCTATCCGTCAAAACAATGGATGGTAATTCGATGGAGTGAGTTACCATCAACGAATGTAAGCATCCTAACACCCACTTGTAGGCCTCATTTTTTTCACTCGACATAAAAGCAAATCCAATGTAGAATGTTTTCCCCGTACAAGTCGCACCCACGACCTCGTACAACGGCATCCCGTATTTGATCACCTTGTACGTGTTATCCATTATGATGACGTTCGGAAATGTCCGTAACAAATCCAAACTAACCGGGTGCGCAAAAAAAAGCTCGCCTATGATATCGCTTCCGTCTTCGGACTTTCTATGGAATTCGTAGTAGTTTAGTCGCTTTAGTTCACCCAACAAGTACTGGAATTGCGACCGACCGCCTTTCTCGAGCTTCCGGTGTTTTAGTATTGCGTTGTACACGGTCCGGATTGTAGAAGAATTCTTAGGGTTCAATTTCTTGACTCCACCAAGAATATCACGAGGACGGGATCCCATTTTATTCGAACTGACCACAAATTCCATCTCTTTTTTTTGAAAGCGTCCTACGTAGGAATGACCTTCTTTGTAGGATGTAGTACTGTGATTGTGAACGCCGCACACAACCTCTATTCCCCACAAATCGTCACCCATCTTCTTTCCTTTAAGGGAGAACGGGCATCCGCATTTTTTCGTTCCGGTAGACTTCCTCTTTAGATCTTTGGGGTCTACCAGTTTTGTGTAAACACCGGATCTTTCGCACACAAACTCTACTCTAGGAGTTTTACGATCGTTTCTATCGCATCGCCGTAAAATTATCACAAACCCGTTATCCGATGCGGTTTCCTTAACCCATTCAATAAGGTCTGTCTGAGAGTAGTACTGTGATTTGGTGTTGAACACCTCGCTATAATCGATGGAGCAAGGCACCGGTATTTCCTCCTCCTCCCCCTTCGCCATGCACGAACCAGTCAAATAATCCTTTGACTCATCACCCTATGCATGTTAAAAAAGAAGCATCAAATACGACCATGGATAAAACAAAACCCCAACCGAACGGACAAACGAAACCCCAACCGCCGGTTTTTAACGGTCTGACCCGCCGGGGACATTGTCAACCGGCGGTCGAAAATTTCCACCCCGGCGGGGATGTAGTCAACCGCCGGTTGACAATTCCCCACCCGCCGGGGGTGAGGTTATACATCCAACTCCATTGGAGTTTGGAGATAGCCCGGGACCCCGCCGGTAGAGTTGGTCAGCCCCGGCGGTGGAAGTGGCCAACCCCGCCGGTTGAAGTCTACTAATCCGGCGGGGATACACCTTCCCTTTAAAAAAGGATTAAGTCCAAAACATAACGATGTGCCCCGCCGGTATGCAAAGGTACAACCCCGCCGGGGTCGACTGTCTCACCCGGCGGATGGACATGGCTTTCCCCGGCGGTTGGACACGGCCTCACCCGGCGGGGAACCATCATCTTCTACATATGAGTGTTCTTCATCCCCGGCGGTTGAGAGGGTCAAAACCGGCGGGGGAGTTCGTGTTCCAACTTTCTAAATGTGGAAGGTCTACCAAAATAGAAACTTTGACAAAAAAATTGGTTAGAAAACTACCGTATTTGGAGTCCCATGCTCCTCATCAAGCTTCTCACATTGAGAGTCCATCCTTCGATTATTCGGAATTTATAAAAAAAATTGATGATTTTTTGGAGCTTCAAGTGTTTATTTGTGAGTTTTTGAAGTTTTTGAAATTTGAAGAGTTTTTGAATTTTTTTGAGTTTTTGAACCTCACTTGAGTTTTTGAATTTTTTGGAGTTTTTGAAATTTTTGTTAAAGCTAGAGTGTTAGAGGGTTCTTGGAGGAGAAATTTTGTGTTCTTCAAGAATTGGCTAACTATACCCACATTTCACTACAAGACAAAAATAAAGATTCTTGGTCAAAGGGCAAAATAGTCTTTGACTATTGAATTAAAAAGATTCTCTAAATTTTGGGAATGCTTAACATTTTTTGGGCCCTAATTTAGCCTAACCCTAAAAAAATTAGTATCCATTTGAGCAAATAGTGGCTGGTTTGGCCCATATTTCCCCGTCTCACGTGGGAGCACCAACGAAGTATGGAACTGTCGATCAAAACGCGCTGATAGTTATGTAGTTCCACGCGCGTCGAGCTCCAAAATAAACACGAAAACAACTTGGGAGCGAGCTTTAGCAATGGCGGAAATCAAATCCGAAGAAGAAGACGAAGACAGTTTCGGCGAATTTAACTTCGCCTCAAATCATACCATCAATCCCTCTCTTAATTTCTTCAACAGAGAAGATTTCATCAAAAACAACGAAGACGACGACGATGATTGGGGAGATTTCGTTAATTCCTCCAGTGCTCTCTACCGCACGGAATCACTCCCTAACAGGACATCTATCTTCTCCAAACCTCCCGATACGTTGCGGTTGTTCCCCAAGGGTGAATCGGCGGAGCTGACTCAACAGCAGCCCGATTCGGCGCCGAGTCGGATCGAGTCCGAAAGAAGAAGTCGAAACCAGTGGGTGAAGACGCAAGGTGCTTTGCCGTTGTCGATATTCGGCGAGGAGGAAACGGAGGAGGACAGATCTGGCGGTGCAAATGGTGATTCCTTCGCTTCAATGGGTTATAAGGTGGATAAATCTGCAAACAAAGGATCGAGTTTGGATAAAGGTGCCGGTATAAATGATTTGATTGCGAGTTTGTATAAAGATAGCGAGCATAGTAAAACGGAAAATGGATCCAGGACTGATATGAAACATGATGTGGTTTTGAATACAAGTACGAATGGAAAGCTTTTGAATAACATCAAGGCTGATTCTGGTGATAGTTTGAGTTTGGATTCGAGTTGGTTAGAATCAAGCAAGGATTTGGCGGGAGGTATTAATCAGGCTAATTTGAACTGGAATCCTTTGAATGTTGAGGCGAATAGGTCTAGTTCAAGCCGAAATGCTTCAAATTCAGGTACTAATACTAATGGCAATTTGAATGACAGTGATGGTGATAGTGATGAAAATGATGGGTGGGAGTTCAAGACTGCAGAGTCTAAGGTATTAAACTAGTCTTCTCTCTTCATGCTGTGATTTAGAGTTTTACAGATTCTAACAGTGTTTTTGGCAAATATGTCAAAACTATCTAAATCTGCAAAATTGTTCTGTTTTTTCTTCTTCTTATTCTTGTGATCAGATTGGTGCCAGGATACCTCAACATGAGCCTATATTGGATTCTGTGTTAAATTTGGATATGAATTCAAATATAGATTGGGATATAGCTCAAGTGACTTCTGATCTAGCTTCTAAAACCTTTTTAGATGTTCTAGTAAAACTTATCATTACTTATGAGTTGATACATGTTAGCTTTTTGTAAGGCAAATAGATTGTTCAAATCTTTTTTCTTGTGTTTATCTGTACAAATTATGAGTAATTTTATTGCAGAATCAGAATACAGAGGTGAAGACTGGAAATATGCCACCCTTGGGATCTAATGAATCTAATACAAGTTTGAACTTTTTAAATTTGGGCTCAGTTGGTCTGAATTCAAATTCTGCTCCCTTAGATATGGGTAAGGCACAAATGACTTATGATTTACCAAACAAAAGCAAGGACTTTCACGATGATGATAATGCTAATGATAATGATGATGATGATGATGATGATGATGATGGATGGGAATTCAAGGATGCCAAAGCTGAAACTGTGCATAATCATATTAATGGAGACATTGAGGTAAAAGGTTATTATCCTTGATCAGATTTCTTTCCATTTTGTCCATTGTGCTATTTGTAGTCATATAAAATGATGAAAACAGAGTGATGAAAGTTCGGTTCAACGTAAATCTGTTTAACAAAACCAGATAGAAATTGAAAATATACATGTCTACTTGCGTTACTTCCACCACTGATATGTACATTTCTTTTTAACATCTTGGTACGAATTGCGTCGCTAGAATATAAATATTATAGATTGAAGCCTAGGGAAATTCGGGTGGATATAAATGCTCTTCCAATGGAGGGTAATGAATGCCCTAACTCATTTTGCAGCAGTTCATCTTTACCTTTTGTTTTTGTTTGATGCGAACCTTTAGGCTCTCTGGTAGAGGCAATAAAAAGCAAGGGATAAAATTGTATTATTGTAAGCATTTTCTTGGGTAACTCTCCTAGGGAGTTTATTGCATGTCTATCTATCAAACATGTTTATTGGGTTGGGTATCCCCTTATCTTAATTACAGAATATGAACTATATTTTCTCCATAAACTTTTCTTCATTCTCCCAAGTTTTGTGAGAGCCTTAATCATTCAATGCATGTTATTTATTTTGGCTCTCCATTTGATACTAGTCAGCTGTGACATTTTCTGGTTGAAGGTTGGTGAGAAAGAACAGAAAAATGTACGAGGAGATTATGTTTCTGCATCAAAGAATAATGCAGTGGAAAATGGTGATTTATTTGCTTCTACAGATTGGATTTCTCATAACTCTGGTGGATGGGATATTCCCTTGGATTTTAACACCAATTCTATTACTCAAGATAACAGTTTTTTCTCAGCACACTCTCAAAGCAAGCCAAACATAATTCAAAATGGGTTAAACTCGTATCCTGTTGCTGAAAATTCATGGACTTTTAAGGATGCATATTCAGAAACTGGACTAGAGAACAAGGTAAACGCACTTTAATCTATGTATGCCAATACCATAAAACACATCCTCATTCATATTCGAACTTCTGTAACAGAACGAGCTGCTTGTTGCCAATAGTTATCTTGATGATGTCAAAACAATTGCTTCCAGTGGGGACCTACAGGTACTGGTCGATTTGGCGGATTAAGCACTATAATAAAACTTTTCTGATTGACTTTTGACGTATCGTAATACGTACAACTATTTTGTATAGCATCCAAAAATGCATCTTGTGTCCCAATTTCTTTTTATGAAAGGTAGACTGTCATTTAATGATCCATTCTATACTTTCATTAGTTTATGATCACGTGTCTTTCGCTTAATTTGACTATAGTAATCTAGAGGCACAGTTTTACCTTTTATTTCTTTGAATTTTGGTTGGACGCATTTTAGAAACGTCAGAGCGAACAAAATATTCTAATGTTTCATCGTAAGGAAGGGAAAGTTGTCTATATAAAGATGGGAGAAAACTTTAATACTTCAGAAGAAGTTGAAATTTTCACACCCATAGAACAATAAGTTTCAATTATTTTTCTTAAGACAATTTTAGATCCAAGCCTTAGTGAAAATAGATTCCACTGTTGGTGGTTTATGTGTAAAAAATTATATGGCTTTCACATTTTACAATTTCACTGTATTTTTTGTGAGATTAGAGATTTAAGCTAAGAGTTCATCATACTTTGGTGATTAACTTTAGGCTGTATTTTGTTTGTGGTCCTTTTACATATCAGAGGAGTGGGACAGGATCGGGGAACAACCAACAAATGTTACCGCTGTCCATTTTTGGTGATGGAGAGATAGAAACTGATGATTCTTTAGCTCATCAAGATCTTTCTGCGTCCCACAACTCCACGTCAAGAAATTTTACCAAGTCACCTAGCTCAAACATATCCATTAATGATCTCATTTCAACGTTATATAGTCAAGCTGCAGAGAAAAGCTCCGCTGATCTTATTCAAAAGCCACCTGCACAAGATTCAAGTTTTCTTCAGACTGTGATGGACTCAAATCAAGAAAATAGCAAGGATGATATTGATGATGAATCCTGGGAGTTTCAAGGTGCCTTTCTAGGAACTGGAGCTGAAAGTCAGATCCCTACCTCGCATATGAAAGATACACATATTAAAAGTAGCAATCAAGTAGAGTTTAATGAATATGTGAGTTTCTACTCTAAATTGAAGGACGATTTACGCCATATCGTGCTATGCCACTTAGAGAGACTAAAGGTTGTACTTTTGCTGTTTCTTAACGTTTCCATTTATTTTGTATCTGTTACTGGTTATGGACTATGTTTCCATTTTTCAAACATCAGAACGTTCAGAGCACTGAAGCTGATTATGGAACAGATGATGAGCCAAAAGTACTTCAGAAGGAAATCCAGGTGAGTAAATGGATTTAGCCAATATTGCTGTAATTTTTTGGGATATCTGATGTATTCCAGAAGGCATATAAATGCCTCTGATATAAATTTTATTATTAATTCATCCTTTCTGTTCTCCCTTGTAGTTTTCTGTTTTTTCTTCTTTTTCCCTTTATGAAAATTTTTAAAGGAGTTTGATGCGGAACTTCATGTGGTGTTCAAAAAATGATATGCTTATGGGATTCTTCAAGAATGGTGAATAATTAATTAATTTTTTTACTGTAGATGATTTGTACTTGATTGTATAAGTTATTAATTCTAAAGTCTGATTTGTAGAATGATTAAGAATTATAGATGCCCTCAACTTTCTCTTGTCAATACTCCACATGTAGTATTCATTTTCTTGTATATATTTAACCATTAAATTTATATGGTCAAGGGGGTATTCTGTTACTGGGTGTGTAGTCTTAGCTTGTCATGATTTTATAATAGAAACTATATGTTTAAAAGTTGTGTCCTTGGGGAAGTTCCTTTTACGACTTAAACTTGAAAGTTGTGTCCTTGGGGAAGTGGCCAACGTCTTCTCTTGTTATTTAGTGAAATAAGTAGGTTGGTAACTTTTGTTATGGGTGTTTTCGTAGGATCTGCACAATCAATTGCACCTGGGACCTATGGACCCTGAAGACTTCATTTCGGAGAAGTTCTCACCAAAACATATTGGTATTGATGAATTTGTTCAGACTTTGCAGCATCCAAAGTTCCAAGCACTTGAGTTGGAATATCACTTATCAGAGAGATTAATATTAGTAAGTTCCACTCCTTTTATTGAAGATGCGTTATGTGTTGCATGAATTTGATTCTCTATGGTTCAAGTAACATTGTCTTGCAGGTTTCTGTTAAGCGTAAATGGCTGATGTTCAGTATTTTTTATGACATCCTTCTCTTCAAAATGTTATTGAACACTAGTTTGTTGTCGTATTTTTAACCAAGTAATAAATATAGAGAGAGTTTCTAGGAAACCCGCTCTCAACTCAACCAAAAAAAACCCTATTAGTTCCATTGCTTAGAAAAACTGAGCTTGTAAGGTAAAATAACAGCTAGTTTAAAAGAATCTGAAGTTGGATTCTGCAACTGATAAGACACATACCCTTTGCTTCAGATCAATGAAAATAGAAAGCAGCTGAGTGGACTGAATCTACTACCGCATAAGATTGGAAAGATCCTGTCTTGATCTTGATTCTTCATGCTTACTTTTGACGGAGAAAATTGATGTGATTTCAAATGTTAATGCTCATGCGTACATTTGTAAGAGACAATTGATGCTTATGAACATTTCAAATGTTGGGTAAGCATCAAATAAGTATAAAATTGATTATCAAGAGTGTGGTTATAGTTAGCAGAACGTGCTCCCAGCCACTCACCCACACAGCCTCTTATATATCTGTGTGTATATATATGCTACCTGAACAAGAAAGTGCTAATCATTTTTTCTTGAACAGGCACAAAAAGATTGGAAATCAGCAATTGAGCTCCTAAAACACGCCGCATCGACCCATAAGATTCTAACTTTGGGGTCAGTGGATGAGCAATATAAATATGTTATGTCATGGTCAAGAATCGTGTCTGTTTGTTATCAGGAGCTGAAACATGGGACCTTTATTTGGAAGCAGGCTTTACAGTACGGTTTTCATCTTAAAGTATCATCTCGACCACTAGGTACTTACTGCATATTATGATTTTGATGGCAATAACAACAACTTTTCTGCAAATTCTTGAATGGAATCATTTTGTTATTTGTAGGAAAAAAATACATCATTGCTCTTGGGGAAATCTGCAGAGTTGCTGCTATTATTGGGTCAGCAACCAAACTTTACCGGCCATGGATCATACTCCATTCTGCAACAAATATGTTGGCTCTTCTTAGCGAGTGTACTTCCTTATGGTTGACGTCCGGACTAAAAGAAGCTCTCCAGAGTATTCCTGATATATTAGAATTTGATCACAAACAAAGTACCAATGATCTGATAGAATCAATTGACCATGTCGGTAATCTTGACGCATTTACACTTTACAATCATGTTCTCTCAGGACAAGAACCTATATGCCAGATTTCTCTCTTATGCCAAGCTGTAATACCAGGTATGCAGATTCATAACCCTAAGTAGAATTTTGTCGGTCTACCTTATTGGATTTTTGTAGATAAGGCATGCAGCCCTTGTGCTGGTCGAAAATACTTTAGAATTAGATCTATGTTGAGCGCAGGTTCCTCATAATGTTTGTAAGCAACTGTGGTTTCATTTTCTGTGATGCAGGCTTGAAAATGGTGCTGTGGAATGAGGATCATTACTTTATAACAATTGCAAATTTATGGGCAAATCTAATCAGTTCGGATCCTCCAACTCTGCCACACATTCATATTGGTTAACTTAGTGGCATTAGTGTATCTATATTGTAAAACTACTATGGTCAGGGTGGTACTTATCTCGGTCAAAAGTGACCTTTCTGCAAGCGCTTCATTCAAAATGGAGAAAGAATTCACTATCTGATTGCCACCTTGGTACGCCAGAGTTTTCGGGCATTAGTATTTTCATAGGTGGGCTACCATTCTTTATAGGTCAGACGTAGTATAGCAATTGAATGTAGAAATGTTGTATGATTTGTATTGTATTTGATAAACGGAGTTTTGGTTTTTGTTATTAGAAGTTTATTATAGAAGCAATAATACTAAAGCAATAACAAATTTAACAAGAATCCTATCCGTTTGATTTGGAAACACTGTCAAACCTAACAGGAGGACTTGTTAACCTTATTTTGTATATCTACTCAACAGCGAAGCCCAAAGTAAGGGGAACCGTATTCAAGTTTTTTTAATCATAACCTTTTTCTATATATCTACTAAACGTGGGCTAAAATCCGTGACTGGTCACCGGTGTTTGCCACTTGTTGCATTCTTACCACTGAGGTTCCTTCGTCCCAAAATGGGTCATCATTGTTTTAAAATGTTGCATATATTGTCACTGTCGCGTGTTAATTAACTATACGAAGACATTTAGAATCCAAAGTTATAATTTTTTTTGTCATAAATGCATTTATTAGACATTTCACATCCAAAATACCCCTAGAACCGATTTTTATCTTTGAATTTAAAATGTTCAATAATCATATTTGTAGTCACGTTGGTGTTGATCTACATGCTGTTAATCATTAAAAAAAGGTATTTTGCGTGTGAAATGTTCAATGACCGTATTTGTAACAAAAATATTATAACTTTGGGTTTCATATATTTCTGTATGGTTAATTAGAATGCGACAGTGACCATATATACCATATTTTAAAACAAAAAGACCCGTTTTGGAACGAAGAAACCTTAGTGACACGAATGCAACAAGTGTCAAACACTGGTGACCAGTCATGGTTTTTAGCCACTAAACATGTTATCTGTGTTTCCTTTACTGCGAATCCACTTACGGAATTTGATCCATCGTTAAAATTGTCTTTCGTTTAATCATTCAGTTAATGCAATAATTAATATATTTTTTATAAATACGGTTGAGTTTAAAATTTGGATTATTCGCGAAATTTTTTCCACCTACCATAAATTTATTCTCTCCACGGTTTCCATTGTCGTCACCATCTTTCAATAGCGCGTTTAACTCTAGAGAGTATGTCTTTACAAAAAAAAAATTATGGTTCAATATCGTATATTGTCTGAATTTTAACGCATAAAGTTTTGCATGAAAAGCTGACTTTACCAAATTTGAGCGCACGAATGCACTTTAAAAAGTCATTTACATCCCGAAACACTCCTCCAACACTCGTTGTCATACGATCCGACCGCAAACACCAATCCACTGAGTTTAACTCATGCACTTAGATTCGTCTATTTTACTAATAATGAAACTATATGTCCCGCGTTGACCTCTTTCCCCTAAGCTCGAATGTAATATTTGCTTGTGTTCCAACCATAGCCTGAAGGTTACTATAGACTTTTGTCTCACATTGGGTTAAAAAATCTTATTATTTTTATCTAACCATATATGTCATACTATAGCCAATCTAAGAATTGAATTTTCTAGGCTTTTAGATAACACTTTAAGAATTTGCTCCACCATTTAAAATATCTTATATATGCTCCTTTTTTTTGTGCACAAACTAAAATTGCTTGTTGTCCACCTTGGAGTTCAGACGCTCTCCCAATAGGTGCTACAAAATGCATCATGCTCTCAAACTTTTTTTAAAAAAAATATGCAAGGTCATTCTATGATTCTCAAACATCTTTGTATCTTTCACAATCTCGGAACAAATGAATAGCCGTCTCTGAAGCCTTACCACATCCACTATAAAGAATCGACATTGTGATATATTGTCTCAACAAATTAACCATCGTCGGAAGCCTATTGCTTAGGGTATACTAGAATAGTACTCGTACTTTTTACGGACACTTGAGCGCATAAAAAATTTCCCACTTGAATATTGTCTCCTCATTCAGTGGGATCAACAAATTATAAGTTGATTTTACCGAAAATAATCTTGATGGCTCAAGCTTCCATCTTCCCGTCATAATGTTAAACTATACTCATCCTATTAATCAGCAAGTCCCTCATTCCAACATGTTTTTACACCTCCTTGAATCTGACGACTTAACTATATAGTTCATCATTGTATGGATTTAACCAAAATTCAATCTATTATATGTCGTTGATTCCTAAAAAATTTAGATTTTAAAATAAAAAAAATATGGAGACAAACATAGTGAATTAGAAACCAGTTTTAGAGTAAATCATCATATTTTTTAGGGGTAGTTACCATTATGACGCAACCAAAAAATTAATTATATTATCCAAACAATACAAGTCAGAATAGTTATATGGGCCGTATTTTCTAGGGAAATTACACCTAAGGTACCTACTCAACTATTTTATTGTCATGTAGCACCCAAGGTTTGATCAATTATCTCTTAATACCCATCTCAACTACCTAATTACCACCTAGTACCTAACATTATTTTAATACCCTAACTACCCTCACCGTTCATGAACAACCACAAAACCAAAATTTCTCTTTCCTACTTTTTCTTTTTATTTTATTTTTAAAAGATTCGTATCTTTCAAACCGGAGCTCAAAAAAATAAATGAAAGTACCATCGCTTTTGTTTTTTTAAATGAACAAAACTAGATCCATTGATGATATTTTTTTATTTTTTTAAAAAATAAAATTTCACTAGGTGAAAACTCTCACGAAATCCTGAGAGTTGTTCAGAAAATCCTGAGTTGCAAACAACTCTCAGGATATCCTGAAAATTGTTCAGGAAATCTTGAGAGTTATTCAGGAAATCCTGAGTTGCAAACAACTCTCAGGATATCCTGAGAATTATTTAGGAAATCCTGAGTTGCAAGCAACTCTTAGGATATCCTGAGAGTTGTTCAGGAAATCATGAGTTGCAAACAACTCTCATGATATCCTGAGAATTGCAAACAACTCTTAGGATATCCTAAGAGTTGTTCAAGAAATCATGAGTTGTAAACAACTCTCAGGATATCCTAAGAATTGCAAACAACTCAAGGCACCAACGGGTATATATGGTCGGAGGTATTTTTGTCCAGATTTTAATTCGAGGTACCAAGTGACACTATCCAAAAAGCGGTTACCAGTGGGTAATTAAATAGTTTAGAGGGTATTTACTGGTACTTTTCTCTATTTTCTATTAAAGACACTTATATGTACAAAAACATAAAACACGTGTATTTTCTCTCTTCTTTGTTTTTTTAAAATGATTTAAATTTTAAGAATTTGTATCTTTTAAATCATAACTTGGAAAAAAAATCCAAAAATATTAATGGTTTTGTTTTCTTAAGACGAACAAAACTTGATCCATAAATGAAATTTTTGAAATATTTTCTATTTAATTTTTTGTGAGTCCAGTTAATCCTCATTTCACATTTTTTATTTTCATTTTTGGTTCCACATTTTGCAATTAAGAAAACAACAAATTAACACTGCCTTCGTATTTCGTATTTTATTTTACTTTGGTTTCGCATTTCACATTTTCATTTAATCATGGTTTTGCATTTCACACTTAGGATTTTGTTTTCCAAATATAATAATGGTTTCACATTTTAAATTTCCTTTTAATCATGTTTCGTATTTTTCACTTAAACAAAAGAAATAAAACTCCTTTCACATTTTGCATTTCATTTACCATGGTTTTTCATTATAATTTACATTTTTTTGCATTTTTATTTAATCTTGGTTTTGCATTTCGAACTTAAATAAAAAAAAGTAACATTTCATTCGCATTTTGCACTTAGACAAAAAAAATCAAATTTGACACTAATTTCGCATTTTGCATTTCATTTTACCATGATTTCAAATTTCACACCTAGACAAAAAAGAATAACTTTAACACTGGTTTCGCATTTCACATTTTCATTTAATTCTCATATCCCACGTAAATAAGAATAATTAACTATTTCCTTTTATTCAAATAAAACCTAAAATGAATAGCATGAATAATTGCACTTGGCGACTATTAAGTAAAATATATATTGAATATGAATAGCACATAATCTAGAGTTTACACATTTATATTTCATGGTCAGAGTATACAACCATTTTCCATCGTGAACGCGGTACTTTCTTCATCATTCTGATGCATTGTAATTTGATTATAACCTGAATAAGGCATCCATTAAAGATATATACTCATGATCATCTGTTGCATCCACTTATTGATCAATTATAGGCAAAAGAAAGACATCATTTGGACAAACTTGATTAAGATTTGTAAAATCTACACACATCCTCTGTTGCTCATTTTTCTTCTTAACTAACACTAGGTTTGCTAACCATGTTTACTTGGATTCTCTAATATGCTCTACTTTTAATAATAAATCAACTTCTTGAACAATAGTCTTATGTTATTTTAACCAAAATAGACCTTCTTTTTTTGTCAAATAAGCCTCAACTTATTATCTGCTACTAATTTATAACAAATAATTGATCGACTAACTCAAATACAATCAGAAATATTACATGAAAAAAAAATATATATATATATATATATATATATATATATATATATATATATATATATTACTATAAACAATTAATCAATTTCTTTTAAAACTCTAATTCAATCTCTCTTCCAATATTTACAATTTTATCTTCGGTTAAAATACAATCTTTTTTCTAGTACTTCAGTTTCATTTAACACCTCTAGTAGATTATCAATTTCTCCCTCTTTTGTTACTACAAAATGTTCATATGGCTCTTCTATAATCACATATCATGGAAGCCCTTGACATTTTGAAATTATCACATTTTCTAGAGTTAAAAACAAAGAACGGAAACTTTTAGTTGTTTGATGGTTTCCTCGAATTATTTATAGTCATTTAATCTTATATTTAACGCATCGATGAAATGATGGTGCTATCGTTTCTATTTTATGTAGCCGCGGTCATCATAAAATAGCATTATATGAACTTGGAGCCGCAACTATGATAAACAATATAGTAACAAATTTTCCTATTTCTTTTCCTGACGGGTACATCAAATTCAATTTCTCTTTCACAATCATTTTACATCCCAACAAAACTAACTAAATTATTATTAGTTTTTTTCAATGGCGTAACACCAACCATCTGATCATAACTTTTTTTATAAAGCACGTTAACTGATATACCATTATTAACTAACACTTTTCTCATATAATTACCTCAGCAATCATAATAGTTATCAGTAAAGTATTTTCATATAGAATCAATAATCCTACTAAATATTCATCAGTAATTGACAGAAGAAAAGCATGATTATCAATTAAATTTAAAGACAACTCATCAATTTAATCAACTATTATATATTTTTCCTATAAATTTTCTCCTCCAAATTTAGTGCACAAATATTTTTGTTCGATTCTTGGTACTTTATTATTTTTATTATCTGGCGGAACAAACATTGGTAAACTTTTTATTGAAGAAACACTAACACATTTTGCAGATATATCTTCTCGGACTCGTGATCTAGCCATCACTTTTTGGTAAATAAATAATTTATTTGAAGAAAAAGTTTCTGATAGACGGTGCCAAAAATGATAAAGGAGTTCCCTTCCTTAAAAGATTGCCAAAAAGATAAACCTAAAAATAATCAAGAGTAGTATTATTAATCAATGAATCAGTCCTTTCTACAATGACTGGATCTCTTATTTATGGCTAATTTATCCCAAAATTATAGGGATTGATGACACATATATCTTATGACATGTGTCGATCATCTATTACACAATATTACCATTTTACCCCTTAACTTTCATTGGCATTCTTGTAATATATTAAATATTTGTTAAATATTCTAATATATTTAAGCTTTGTATATCTTCAATTGAATATCATTTGGCATCGGTCATCTATTGTTATACGCTTTGATGAGGCTTTAGTCTTGCTACGTTATTTTGTCTTCTTGCCCGACGGTCTTGACTAACTCGTTTATCGATGTTCTCTTTAATATCTTGAATATAGGTTTTACCAATACTGTTACTTTGATTACAATAACTTTATCTACCTTTAATAAGAGCAGAAGATGCTCCAGCAGTATATAGACTTATCAAGTGCGAGCTAGATATGTTTTTTTATTGATGTTAGATGAAAAAGAAAAATATAAATGTTAAGTTACATATAAATACAATACATTTAGTTGTTAAGGTTGATGAGTAAAAATATAGAGAAGTAGTAGATGACGGAGATATATTTAGGGTTTTCTTAAAGAAAGAGAAAGAACATAAATACATTGGAGGAACAGTAAGAAAAAGATAAAAAGTGCAAAAAGTCATAGTAAAATATTCCTTGTGTCTATTTCCAAGAAACTATACATTATCTTATATAGTAATGATGGTGGGATTTTGTGCCTACATAGTTAGCCCACTTAAGGCTAGTAGTCCATTTAAGGCTAATCCACTGCACTAATTTACTAAGTAAAAACACATTTATTCCTTATACACAAAATATCATTAATATTACACTTTTATTGAGTATATATTATAAGTAAATATGTGTCGGATAAATCATACCTTCATCAGTAGCCCATCTAGTTCTTGCGAAGAATTTTGAGGGATGACTAGTTTAGAAGTTGCTTCTGACTTTAACAAACTGGTTAGCCCTCTATTTGTTTCGAAAAAAATAATAATTCCCACATCTAGTGATTCCTCTAAACTGTGGTAATCATCCGGAGTAATCTACTAGAACGAGAGAAAAAACCCTTCGAAGAAAATAAGGATTTTCTAGTACTTGGTTTACATCTTTTTTTTAAGTCATAGTGAGGGGCATATTTAGAGAAAATATGGGTATGCCTAGGACAACCCTAAACCATCAAAATGAATGGAGTATAGTGGTAAAGAATTCATCATTCAACTAATGATTTTACTTCGATTTTCATTCAATAAAGTAGTAAAAAAATAAAATTTCATTGAGTTTTATTTCAAAAAATTAGGAATTTTTCGTTGCCTAATTGGATTCCAAGGTTTGCTTTATATTCCTGAATGAATTCTGATTGCATATTTTATTGCAGGTCAAGTAAACTAATGAAAACAAAGATTTCCACAAATGACTTTGCAAATTTCCAAAAACTAAGCATGTAATATTATTTAATTAGAATAATTTAGAGGGTTTGATTAAGAAAATTACTATCGAATACGATCTATTTGTAATATTTTATATGGAAACAATATTTTGTATTTTAAAAAATTATTGTATTGATTTTTTTAAAGCAAATTAATTTCAAATACATATTATTGTACTCATTTTTTTCATTAAGTATTGTCACTGAAGTTTTACATGAAAATAATATTTTATATATGAGAATACTTAAGCAAATTACTGATTTTTATTTTAAAATATGATAATAATTAAGTAAATTAATGATTTACATTTGTAAATTACTAATTTGTATTTGTAAATTACTCATTCTTTAGAATATTTTAGAATATTTTTGTATTATATTTTATATTAATTGAATCATGATTCTTTAGCATATTTTATATCGATGAATTTTAATATTTTTTATTTTTTTATTAATTGATATATGATTATTTTTTGTACGAAAAGAATATTTCATATTTGAGCAAATTATTGTACTCGTCCTTTTTAAGTAAATTATTGTCTTGTTAGTAAAAAAATTCAACATATTTAAATTTATGTACACACTTTTGAAGCTAGTTTTGTCATTACCGGTTACTATCTTAAGTGTTGAGCGAGTATTTTCTTTTATGAAATATGTGAAGAATGAATTGAGAAACAGCCATGGTATTTTATGTTTCTATTTCGTACTTTATAAATGTCAATCTCTTCGTTCCTTTTCTTTTTATTATCGTATAAACTTCTCATATCTTTGCATATTAAAACTAATATCAATATGCTACCAACTACTAACATAATATCTTGATTAAAAATATTTTTCTATCATTACATTTCAATTTAATGGTGAATTTAACAATGGTGTCACTATCATTATATAAGAATCGTTATATGAACGACAGTCTTATATTGCACAAAATGCAAAATAAACTAAATTGTAAAACATATTAAAAAAATACATAATAAAGTGCCCTAAATACCGACAAGCATATAAGATGTTTTAAAAATTGTGGAGGCTAAAGTAGAAAATTAGATAAGATTCTTCCCTCACTCCCGATGATGATAAAAATTAAAATATATCATAGGCAATCATAGAACAATGTACTGAGTTTGTAAGTATACTAACATGAATAGGTGCAAAAAGCTCTCAGATTACACAATAAACAAACTATCACCCACAACAATGTCTAAGATTACAAACATGACAAAAATAACGACTAAAATCAATATAGATCAAATATGATACCTTACAATCTTCAAAGTAGATCAAAAGTAAATAAATTATATAAAAAATGAAATATTCAGTTACCTCGCATTTGGAGAGCTCAGCTTTCCAGTCGGCGACTTCGCGCTCACATTCCTTCTTTATTTTTTTATATTAATGAACCCTTTGCTTTATTTATTTTACGAACACTTTAGAGTAATATTCTTTACAAAAGAAAAAATATCATTTTTACTATTAAAATCATTCAAGTTACATTTAACATAATATTCTTTACGTAAAAGTGTACATCGGTGATATGATGGTTAATAGCCTTAAGGAGGAGGATCATAATCCGACATCTAATAGATTTTTTTCTAACTTGGAAGCCATCAATTTAAAATTAAACCCTGAAAAATGTAACTTTGGGGTATGATCTGGAAAAATGTATGGGTTACATTATAAGTGAGAAATGGATTCAAGCTGAGCCAAATCAGTTTAGTGATTTGTTGGCTATGGATCGACCTCGTAATACTAAAAAAGTTCAGATATTGACTGGAAGATTGGCAGCAAAAAACCGGTTTATTTCAAGATTACTAGACAAGTGTGCTCTGTTTTTCCAAGTCTTAAGAAATTCTAAAGACTTCGATTGGTCCCTTAATTGTGATAAAGCTTTCCTTGAAATCAAGAAACACATATCTTCACCCAAAATATTATTCAAACCTGTTTAGATGGGGAAAGAATTTATATGTATCTAGCATTATCTTAGTAGTTGTAAGTGCGGTATTGGTGCGAGAAGTTGATAATTATCCCCGCCCTGTTTATTATATAAGCAAGAGTTTGTTGGAACCTGAAAAAAAGATACTTAAAGTTGGAAAAATTAGTCTTAACATTAGTGATAGCAACTAGAAAAATGAGACCTTACTTTCAAGCACACTTTATCATGGTTCGAACTTATATCTATTGAAGAATGTGTTACAGAAAGCCGATATACAGAACGGATGACCAAGTGGTTAGTTGAGCTTGAATATTATGATATTGACGTTGCACCCGGAACTGCAATCAAAGCTCAAGTTGTGGCTGGTATTTTAGTTGAATTTCCCTCCGAGAGGCTTGGTGAAGAAGCTCAAACTAGTAATCTTAAGAAGGAATGGGTAATCTGAACTGATGGCTGACTCCTTAGCCACTATAGCTTATTTCCAAACGCATCATTGGATCATTATACAAGAATGTCCTTCCATATTCACAACCACAAAAAAAAATGGTGAAGTGGAAGAAAGTCTACATGTATCCATCATGGTTTCTAAATATTAGAGAAATGAGATCGAAGAGTTTATCATTAATCAAGTTTTACCTTAAGACAATGCTTCTGCAAAAAGATAAAGTACAAAGCTCGTGGATTTCTGATTCTAATAGGAGTTCTTTATAATAAAAATCCTTTAGCATGCCTTTGATGCGCTGCCTTGAATCCAATGAATCTCAAAGTATTCTATCAGAACTACATGATGAGGAAGGATCGGCACATTGTGGCTATAAAGATTTAACAATAAAGGTCTTCTTGTTGGAAGGGTATTATTAGCCTTCTATTATGACAGATGCTAAAGATTTAGTGAGAAGATGTTACCCTTTTTAAAGGTATGGGAATGCGGTCCATGTACCAACAGTACCCATAGAGTCTGTATCCGAATCAATACCATTTGACATATGGGGACTTGATCTAGCCGGACCTCTTTCGATGGCTTCTGGGGGATGTTGTACTATAATTGTGGCAATAGATTATTTCTCAAAGTGGGTAGAAGCTGCACCCTTATCCGGGACAACATCTAAAGCAGTGATAAAGTTTATCCTCTCTAACATATGTTGCCGATTTGGTATTCCCAAGCGCATCATTACCGATAATGGTCCTCAATTTGACAATAAAGATATGGAAGTATTTTTAAAGTCAAGAGGAATTCAACATTGTTTCTCTTCTCATTTTCATCCTCACGACAATGGACAAATATATGTGGCAATCTGAACAATTTTAACGAGTTTGAAAAATAATTTGGAGGGAGCATTTGGAAAATGGCCAAGTTATTTACAAGAAGTACTATGGGCATATCGAACCACTCCTTACAAAGTCACTCATGAGTCTCTACTCGCTTTAATTTATGTAATGAATGCAATTACATATATAAAAACTACTCTTTATCTTTCAGAGTTCAAAATTATTCCAAACATAATAATGAGAGGGTACTAAGAGCTCAATTAGATTGAATTGAGGAAAGAATAGTGAAAGCTCATCTAACAACTGTGCATTACCAAGGCCTGATGAGGAGCAGGTAAGAAACTTAGAAGCTTGTAGACAAAGTGTTAAAAAAATATTCTTACACGCTAAGGAAAAGAAGTTCGGAAAGTTGGCTCCGAATTGGGAAGGACCATACATCGTATATGAAATGGTCAGGCAAGAAACTTAGAAGCTTGTAGACAAAGAAGGCAACCTTTTGAATCACCCTTCGAATGTTGAACACCTAAGGTTATACTTAGAATAAACTTATCTTGTAAATATTTACTTTTCTTTACTTCAATGTAAATGTTAGGGGACATACTCTTTTTTACCATGGTGGCACGGAGAGGTTTTAATGAGGTGTTCGATTTTCCATAAGTATATCATCTTTTGCTTTTAAAAATGTTTTTACTATATTTGGTATGATTAAATTTATGTTTCGTTCGAATGGATTACCTTCGAATGGCTTGATTGGATTAAAGTTATGTTGTCTTTGAATGGATTACCTTCGAATGGCTTGTTGAATTAAAGTTATTTTGCCTTCAAATGGAATAACTTTTGAATGGTTTGGTTGGATTAAAGTTATGTTGCCTTCAAATGGAATACATTTGAATATCTTGGTTGGGTTAAAGTTATGTTGCCTTCGAATGGATTACCTTCGAATGACTTGGTTGGATTAAAACTATGTTGCCTTCGGCTTGATCGGATTCAGTTTATTACTTTGGGCGAAGTTTTTCAAATTTTGATCATCTTTGAATAAAAAACTTAGTGGGGATCACATATCAATGAAGCAAAATATATATTAAGACATAAAGTACATAAGAATAAATATGACATAAAATTCCTTTGAGTTGTAATAAAATTCTGATCCACATGAAAAAATGTCTTCTATACAACAAGAACTTATGCAAACAAAGTTAACTGGTAATTCGATCGAAAAAAAACAAAATGCTTTGTACACTTCAAGGAATTTAGTTTAAAACACAAACACATAAAAATTATTAACCTTAGGGATCGTTCCCTTTGGTTTTCTTATCTTCTGCTTCTTCTCTTTTGTTTTCTTCCTCCTATTTCTTTGAATTATCATCATATCAATCTTCCTCCGCTTCATCATCAGGGTTGGTTTCATCCAAAAAAACACCTAGTTTATCACCCGCAGACATAGTATGAAAAAATATTTTCTCATATGACATAAACTTCCACAAATTCCCAATAGATCGCTTAAGATTGGTTTCATGGAACAACATTACCATATCCGGTTTGATGGATTCCTCCCTATGTTGCATGGAATCCAATACTGTATCGTTATATGCATCCAGGAAATTGGTTATATCCTGAGTAGTTTTTTTCTTAAGATAATCAATTTCATATTCTTTCTTCTTAAGAAGATGTTCTAAATTTTTATTCTATTCGGATAAATAGTTGATGGTACCTTTATCCTTATTTAATTGATCATTTATGGATTTGATCTCTTTGAATATGGTTGACTGTAAATCAGTATAGCTGGTCAGCAGCTTCTCACGATCAAATTGAGTTTGAACTAGCTCATCATTAAGATTTTTCTTTTTTTACCCAAAGACTCAACCTTGTCTTGTTCGACCTTGATAGACTTCTTCAAATTTTAATTTTCACTTGTAACTGAGGCAATATCCTTGACTTGAGATCTGACATGCCTCTCTAAGTCAACTATTGGCATTATATATCCTAAGACCGCATACCCCAATTCATCATATTCCCTAGATAATTCAGATGACTCTCCATCAAATGTTAGAGTGCTGGCAATAGTAGCAGATTGGGGGAAAGCCTTGTCAAAGCCGTCAAATTTAAGTTTTCTACGTCATCCAAATGGACATCACCTACGAAAGAAGCTTAGTTAGCAGCAAGAAACACTGGAAATAAGGATCAATATGTGCTTCTTCTTAAGGAGGAACCTATGTAGGAATATTGGAGGGAAGGACTTCAGATCGGAGTATGATCTCTGAACCAATGAAAGTGTTCTTATTCTTTCATGCTCTCTTGTCACTATCCTCTTTGATCCTCTTTTGGCCCTTATTTTTCTTGACTGTTAGAGAGTTTGATGGCTCATTAGCCTCACCAACAGTGACTGTGACTGCCTCCAACAAAGCGGTATCAATTTCATTTGGAGGCCTTGAACTCCCTAGTTCGGGAAACAATTAAGATGGAACATCTACCTTCTTCTTCTTGATTTTATCAAGATGACTTGAGGCCATATTCCTGGCTGGGAAAAATAATTTACCATCATCTTCCTCAGTCTTTTTGTAGATAGCATAGGATCGGGGAGGAGTGGTAAATGGTTCCCATGAAAGCTCCCGAACTAGATTCGTTCTCGATAGATGAGCCTTCATCATGTTCACTGAGGTGAAAAAGTTGTGAAAAGCATTTGACCATTTCTCAGTTGCCCACTGATTCAACTTCGTAAAATTTGTTTTTCCCTCTTCTAGATGTTGTGAGAATAACTTTGAAACACTGTAAAACAAATATGATGTGAAAACCAATATCAAAATATAACAAAATAAATATTTTAAAATACTTACATGAGCTTTTCCAGTATCTTCTGAGCATACTCGGATTTCCCTTGGACGTAATCTTCTTGCCATTTTCCCAAGCGTCGCTAATAAAGAGGAAATGAGTCCTACAGGGCTTGTCAGCCTCCATCAAATCATTAACAAATTTATATTCATTCCCGATGTTGAAGTAGTAAAAGGAGATATGATCATTTGGGCATAAACTTGCTGCAACAACAAACTGTTCCATGGGTATCAGAATTTTTGACAGCCTTGAGGCTATGATGCTGCCTAACAGTGTGTACCAAGCATTGGGTCTTAATTGGCTTGGGCATACTTCACCAACTGAAAACACCTCACTAGTTTGTGGTCCAAAGGAAACCTAAGACCCCAATAAAGTACTTTAACATACACCACCAGTACTAATGCCTTAGAATCCATCGGAGTTCATCGGGAATATGAATCCTCACTTTGATTGATTCTGGAAAGCTCTATTTTTTCGGATCCTATCCAATTCTGCAGTATGAGAATATACATAGGATATCTTTTGAAGGGCCATCAAATATTTGACACTGCCTTAGAAAACTTAGGCCCAACTGGCCGACAAAATACTCCGGAAATAGTTCGGACTCTACTAAGACATTTTTCCCTTTTCTCCCACACCATCATCTGAGTCTCTCCAGTTTGTCAGGATGTCTCGAGAGGTGTATATTACCCACTTTCATCCGTCTTCTCTTCCATAACATGTGGTATTTATTCTGAAGGTTCATTTGGTTTTACAACATGATTTTCTTCCACTATTTGAGGAGGCTCAACTGATGAAGTGGTGGTATTTATTTCTGAAGCAAGGTCTAAAAAAATATTTGGTGTAAAAGCACCTCCTAAGGTTGTAACAAGCCTTGAGGGATTGCTACCATCAGTAGGAACTTCAGCTAATTTTTCTACTTCTTTGTCTGTTTCTGGTGTTTTGGCTTTAGCTTTATAAAGCCTAGTGATTCTTCGAGGAGTACTTTCCCCAACATCTAACCCCATGTAGATAAAATTTGATGGAGGTTTGCGATTGCTAATTTCTTTTGTATATGGTTTCTTAACTAACTGAATGAATGGGTCATGGATTGTAAGAGACTGAGCGAGAGGGCTAGGTTTGGAAACGATTGATTATCTATTAGATGAAAAACTTATGTCTGGTTCTGGAATCTGATTCACAACTAATCCACCGGGTGAAGCATGTAATCTGACAGAAATTCTGGCTTTCCTTTTTTCTTCCTCCAATTCGGATAAGATTGATCCAACCTCATTTGAATAATGCAATATTTGCCATAAACATACAAACTTTAAAGAATAGTAGAAGAAAGATTGAAGAGAAATCTAATTTTGAAAGATTAGATTTCCTTTCTTTATCAAGAACTGAAGATTAAAATATTCTCTCACTCTAAGAAATAGAAACAGTGAAAAATCATTGTTATATAGTTAAAGATACATTTGAGTGTTTTACCTAGGGAAGATGAACCAACACCAAGATTAAAAGGGTCTATTAAATGTAGTTACTTTAATTTTTATGTTTAGATACAATTACCAAATATAAAAACGGCCAGTAGTTCTAATTACCACTTTACACATGTATGGGAAAGTTAATTATAAAGTCGCGACCTTTGGGTTACACATTAGCCCTCCGGATTCACTACAGAAGCCAATCGGAAATCGTTTATCATGTTAGCTCTCCCAAAGTACTTTTGAGAGAGCTAAGGGGGCTAGATGATAGGATCGAAATATATTGAAAGTGGATTTGGAGAGCATTTCAGATTTCTTTTAAGGGTAGTTTGAACTATTAACAAAAATAATGATGAATAAGTTGTGTGCCTAGCATAGTAAGCTAAGTGCTTGCTCCATCTTATCTTGGGCATCCAAGCCCATCTAACTCACCCGAATATATGAACCAACTCGGTTAGCCCATAGGTATTCTAAATTTTATAAATAAGGTAAAAAAACAACATTTAATGGGATGGCTAAAATTCTCTCTCTTAAATACATGAAATATAGCACCTATTTTCTCTTTCTACACTTCATAACAAATTTAATACATTCCACAAATACCCTTTGATTAGTTTTAACCTTCATCAATAATAGTTCTTTTTAGTATGAGAGACTATTGTTTATCATGAGTCACACATGGACATTCCGTATTTTCATTATCTTGAACAATTAATAACACAGATACATTGT
Organism: Limnanthes douglasii subsp. nivea; assembly: GCA_036936605.1. Taxonomy (NCBI): domain Eukaryota; kingdom Viridiplantae; phylum Streptophyta; class Magnoliopsida; order Brassicales; family Limnanthaceae; genus Limnanthes; species Limnanthes douglasii. Next base: position 194,897,057 of record JAUPFV010000004.1, on the reverse strand, counting down.
TAAAGTGATCTTTACCGGTGAGTAATACAAGAAAGAATTTTGGCGCTCACGGTAGAGACCAGTTGTTGTGTGCATAAGTCGCCCAAAAAATAATTATACACACATTTTTTTGAGGATGAGAAAACCGTTGTATGATATTATTGATGCATCCTAACGTCTTATACTCACATAATTGGACTTCAGTGTTAAATGGTTTTGGTTATGTATGTCAAATAATAGTCAAATAAACTCAAAAAAAATATTTGACTCTTTTAAGATATGGTCATGAACCAATAATATTTTCCTTAAATAATTTTATTATAGAAGTAATATATATATATATATATATATATATATATATATAGAACGATGACGCAAAAGTCATCATTAAAGATTATGAGTCAGTTCATCTGAATGGAAGTCCAAACTTAAAACTGGAAAAGTCCAGTTATTTATGTTGTTATGGAATCAACCCACAAGCTAGTAGATCTAGGATTAGATAATAAAGTTCATGAACTCCAGTTCAACTTCGGTACTACGGGACATGCACTCAAGTTTTTGCAAATATTGAATAACTTAATATAAAAAACAACAATATATGATTTATGTGTTCCATATTATGGAGAAATCATACATGTGTGAGAAACATATTTGATTTTATAACACAAAATACAAGCAAATCGACATTGTTCATAACTTCACAAAAGTAAAGTATCAAATCAAGGTTGTTAAAATAACTTGTACTAATATGCAGATCAATGGTTGTGATCAAATAGTACACAAATTAGTCAATGCAAACTTGTACTAACATCATGATGGAGGGTTGTGATCAAATAGTACACCAAGAAGTTATAACAAACTTGTACCACTTTGACACCTCAGATATTAACCATTTAATTCCAGACCATTATATCAAACCAGGTTTCAGACTTTTTGCCACACAAAAAACTGAAACATGAAACTATACATAGTCGAACCTCTAGTGTCGAGATTTAACTCATTATGAGACCAAAACTTGTCTACCAAGACTTAACTAATGTCGAGACTAAATTCAATACTAAGTTTGATCCTTTTTTAGTTATTGAATCCCTCTACTTCATGACCAAAACCTGATAATAGTTGAACCCTTTTAGAGGTTGATCCTCCTACAATGGTTGAACCTCTTAAGACGAGACCATACCTCATGCCAAAGTTCATGCTCCATATTTCAATAACTTATAGATTATCTTTAAAAATTCTCCACATGTTTTTTTAATAACTTCAGCATTCATTTCCACGATGTTCCAACTACTCTTTATCGAAGGTATTGAGTCTACCTACATTTTATATTTGAACAAGTCAAGTACAATATGTGAATTTTGAAATTGGTAGTTTTTTTAGAAGGGTTATCTTCACTTACAACATTTGCAGCGTTCACGTGCTCTTTCTTCACCACATCCCGAAAGAAGTGAAACTTTATATCAACATGTTTCGTTCTATTGAACTTTAGGAATCCTTATAATATGAAGAGCACTAGTACTATCACTAAAAATGTGAATTTTTTGTTATATACTTAATATATCACTTAATAATCCCTTTAACCATATAGCTTCTTTAGTTGCATCACTTTCATGCATATATTTTTAGATTACAAAGCAACAACTTTTTGCTTACTATCTTTCCAACTCACCATTTTACAATACATTGTAAACAGATACCCTAAAGTTGACTTTGTTGTATCAAGGTAGCATGCATAGTCAAAGTCCACATACTCACTCACCGTTTCAGCATCTTTATTCTTCTAATATAACACACTCCAATATATAATTATTCCTCAAGTATATCATGATACATTTAAGAGTATTCGAGTGAGACCTCCTTAGATCGCCATAAGATGCTCAAAACATTAATATAGTATGCAAGATTAAGCGTTGTGGAAACCATAATATACATAATACTTTTGATATCATTTTCATAAGTTATCTCTTGCATATCATTCTTATCTTTTATATAAGTTGGTATTTGAATGATACTAAATTTGAATTGACCACCAATAGGAATCTTAACAGATCTGGGTTTCGACATTTTGAACATTCTAAACACATTATGTATGTATTATTTTTAAATATAATACGTAGCCTTTAAATATGTTCATCTTTTAATATCAATTCTATGAATCATTTTAGGTTTTTTCATAATTTATTGACTTTATGAATCAATCAATATTTTATTCCACTATTTTTGTGACTGCTCCATCCAATGTAAAAGTTCTCTTCAACAATCACACACTAGTTTCTTAACCTTTTTCAAAACCTTCATGTTATATCAAATAGATGGTATTATCTAGTTTTCCATATAAGAAACATCTATTTGATATAATCCGTATAGAGGTTTGTTTCACAACCGATGAGAAAATTGCATTGGAATCAACACCCTAACTTTGTACCTAGATAGTTAAAATCCTAGAATACCTTGCTTCTTCTTGAATATACATTTACATCCAACATGTTTTTTACCCTTTGGCTACTTCACAAGAATCCATGTGTTATTTTTCTTTAGAGAATTCAATTCTTCTTGCATGGCTTTATGTCATTTCAGTTTATCACAGCTCTTCATAGCATCTAACTCACGTGTTAAAAAAAACTCTATGCATTTCAACAGATAAAGCATAACCACTAATATCCATATACTTATATCTATGTGTAAGCTTTCTAGGTCTCTCATCCCTATCCTTCACCAGTTGATAGTTGCCAAAATCTTCATATTGGTCTTTAGTCCAAACATTTGAAGTAAATGAAACATCAGAATCATGGCCAAGGTCAAACCTATAATATGGTTGAACTTACTCCACATGGGCTAAACCTACACCAAGTATGAAACCAACTTCCACAACAACATCATTTGTTTCATCTTTCTATTCAAACTTCACCCCAACTTTAGCTCCACTTTCGGTAATAGTGTGTGTGATATTTACCTTCTTGAGCAGTGACATTTCAATTTCATCAAATATGACATATTTGATATTTGAATACTTCATATCTCCATATTCAAGACACCACAACCTACCATTTCACTCATTCATGATAACCGAGAAATATAAACTTTAGTACTCTCAATTGAAGCTTATCATTCTTCACATGTGCATAAGCAGTATATCATAACAATCAAGTATGATTCACTATATGACAAAAGATCCCATTGTAATCCACACTCTCTCTTTGATTAAATCCTCTAGCAACAAGTCTAGCTTTATATCGATCCACTCTAACCCCATAAATTTTATCATTTCTCTTGAAAATCAGTTTACAATCAGCTCGTCTCTGACCTTAAAGTGTTTCAATCAAATATCATGTGTTATTCTTTTGAAGCAGGGTTATTTCATCATTCATCGCAATAGACCACTTGAATATATCCTCACTTTCTATTGCCTGCTTAAAGAACTCAAGTTGAGACTGAATCACTTCATATGCAACAGCTAATACTAGAGCTGTCATTTTGGCATATACGTACCTTTGAGGATCTCGAATGAATCTTACGGTCCTATTTTTTCATATCTGGTAGCTATGTTAAGCTTGGCTACCTTCCAGATTTATACAAACATCTTGTCTAAGTTTATTTAATGGCTCAGATCCCCTTAAGCCACTAGTGGGTTTTGATATATGTGACTCCACCTCGATCTCAAATGTGTTTCTTCCATCAGGTTGGGCTTTAGGAATTTCACAACCCAAAACGGAATTATCATTCTCATTGAATGTTACATCCCTACTGATCAAACATTTCCTATGACCCACTTTGAGGGAAAAAAAATTGTAAGCCTTGGAGAAATCCTGATACCCAATGAATAAACACTTTAGGGCTATTGGTTGCAACTTTTTCAGTCTGATATGCGCATCAGCAACGTAACCAAACACTCCCATATTAGAATAATCTGAAGTCTTCAAGTACCACATTTCGTGTGGGGTCTTTAAGCTAATCCAATAGATGGACATCTATTTATAAGGTAACATGCAGTCATTAGCGATTCAGACCAAAACTATATTGGAAGCTTATAAGTAACCAACATGCACATCACCCTCTTAATAATTGTTATGTTAATTATTTTAGCAATACCATTTTATTGTGGAATGTACCCCATGATTCTATACCTAGAAATGCTTGCTTTAAAATAATCTATAAATTCATTTGTAGAAAATCAAGACCATTGTCCGTTGGAACTTCTTTACTTCTTTGCCAACCTATTTTTCAACTATGATCATCCATTGCTTAAGAAGCTTATCCCTTTGACTTTAACAGATAAATCTAAAGTTTCATAGATTAATGATTAATTATCAACATAAATTGTATATTACCTCCATGATATTGAACTATTGCACGCCCGTAGAGATCACCATGTATGTAGTCAAGGTTTTGAATTGTTGTATGCTTCGATCGTGCAAACTCCACTCTGCTATATTTTTTGTACACACTGATAGTTCCAAACATTTCTTAGAAGGACTATGAGTATAAGATATGTTTGGAGGAGATTTTTTAAAGAGATAAACACGTGAAAGTTAGAGAGATAAGTTAACAAAAGTATTAATAAAGTAATAAATGTTCACCTTTCCCAAAAAGGGTATGTTGCTATATATAGTACAAGTGGTGGATCCAAAGACTACATGATTAACCCATTTAAGGTCATTACATCCCACTATTTTACTAATCTCAACCATAATTATTACTTACTATACAAAATACCTTCAATATTACACATTTGTTAGGCTTCTTTTACAAGACTTTTATAAAGCTAAATTACCCCCACACTTAACTGATCCGACTAGTAACCCGAATAATTCTCACCCTTATTAGTAGCCCTCTAGTTATTGTGAGGATATATGAGTGAGTAATAAATTTTGGAGCCGCTGATACTCGACATGCTCTACTTTGTATTCTTTATCGGGTCGTTGACATTATCAATCAAATTGTTGATCGTTACTCCTTTACCGCGTGGTTTATTTCAAAATCGACATGTCAATCAATCATTGACATTGACACATACCTTCCAGAATGATCCGTGAGTGATTTGATGTGTCGAAAAACTCTTGCACTTCCTAATATGCATACTTTTCAATTTATAGGTGGGAGAACGATATGACTCTTCACCTTTCTTAGGCACTCGTTTGTTAAGAAAAAACTTTTCGTCTATTTGGACCCTTATGACCGTTGGAATCCCAAACCTCTATCTATAAATACTTAAGCGCTCTTTGCAATTTGGAGTTATTTGTGTCCATAACTGTAGAGAGAGAAAATCTCCTTATAAAAAGAGAAAGAGAGTTGTCTGTGCCTTCTTGAAATATCCCTATAAGTATTTTTTCCACCACTTTCCCTCTTCAAGGGCTTATTGTTCATGCCTAAAAAATTTACAATTCTATATTGACTTTCCCTAAACAAAAGAGTCGGAAAGAGAAAAGCAGTTGGGTTAGACAAGGAGCCAATACCGCTGCAAATTCTTCAAACCACATATTATGATCTGTGGCCCCTAATCAAGAAGTCATCTAAGGTGGCAGAAACTGCAAACACCGGTAATCCATCCATCCCTACTACTACTCAGCCCCCTACAAAATTATCTGATACATGAAAAGAGTGACCTTGACACTTCAAACAAATCGGTGTCTCAATCATCATTTATTCTGATGGTTGGTGTGGATAATAATTGTCTGAGGGTAGGCTGGTAATTTCAGTTGGTGTTTTATGGTGGTGTGTGGGTGTTAAGTGTTTAGAGTAGAGAGTAGAGAGATAATTAAGCAGCTTGGTAGCAGTTAATTCTCATTACCTACAGTTAATGCAGGTGGTTGGGCATTTATACCCTGATGTTTGGGCCCTTATGGGCTTTCGGGTCATGTTTAATGGACCTGGGTCATGTTCAAAGACCCATGAGCTCTAAGTAGGAGAGCAAGTAGCTTAGTCAAGAAGTGTTTAGGTTTTTTAGTACTTTTGTCATAGTTCGAACAGTCCTATGGTCATAGTGTTCAAAATGATCTGTCCGGTTCGTGTGATCTGTCCGGTCCGGAGGCCTTGGACCGATCTGTCCTTGTCCGGGGAGCATGCAGAATTTGGACTCATCAGGAGCCCCTTTTTTAGGTGTTTGTGCAAGTATCCTTGCCAAAGACCTGAAAAACAGTCCGATGTCAGAGGTAGTTTTAATCCGGACAGGTCTTAGGGTTTATCCGGACAGATATAGCTTTACGAACTCAAAACGGTTTTTGCCAGAGTTCGTGGGACACGTGTCGCTCTCTGATTGGTTGCTTCAGCCATTTTTTCACCTTGAATCTCGAACCTACCTTCTTCGAAAAGCAACCTCTTTGATTACAGGGGGTGACATCAGCGCCGTCTTTTAATCATTGCCAAACTTTTCAAATTCTCCTAGGAATCAACTTTTTTTCAAATTTACTATAAATACAAACTCATTTCTACTGTTTTACCATCTCCTTCAAACTTACTTCTGTAAAAACTCTCAAAGCTTTCTCTCTCTAAAGCAAAAAACTTAGTTCAACAGTTTATGTTTACAGCGAGGAACGCTCTTGTCAAAGGCGGGTGGCTTAACCTTTCGGAGTTAGAGAAGGCTCAAAAAGTCGAAAGAGAAAGACGGATTGCTGCAGGGTTACCTGCCTCGCCTGTTGACAGACCTATCACCTCTGCATCTGAGTCAGATAGAGGCTCGTCCTCTTCTAAAGGCACTAAGCCTAGAAAACTATTTCAAACCACCCTCTCCCCCATAATCTCCGGTTCCTCAGTTCAGGAATCGGTGCCTACTGTCGAGCCAAGAGTCACAGCCACTAGCTTTAGAAAACCCTCTCCCTTTATTGCAATGGGATCGGACACGGAGCATTCTCCTGAGAACCTGGTGATAAGAGGAGAGGCCGGCTGGTTAAAGGCCAAGGAACCAGAAACACCCCCTCAAGATCGGGGGCAAAAGATAGCAGCACCGGATCAGAGGTGCCAATTAGAGCTCCTAAGGACAAGCTGTCCGGACCGGAGGGGTCCAACCCAAATCTTTAGTCAGAAGTGTCTGTTCCAAACACTCTACCGGAGAGTAGAAATCAAAGTGGCAATGAGGCCCATCAGTCCGGAGATAAGGCTGAATCAAGTTTGAACCCTCCCCCCACTACAGTTGCTGAAATCCCTTCAATGATCATGAATGAAGTGATGGAGGACTCAGTTGAAGAGGCCCATTTTGAGTCTGAGCCTTCCGGTCAGACTAGCAAAGAGATAGCTGCCAAGAAGGACAAGGGCAAGGAAAAGTTGTACTTGAGGCATTCGGATCTGCCAAAGAGCCTAGAAGGAAAAGTAGGGCCTTGTTTTCACAAGGTCAGCGTCAACTATCTTCTCTCCCTACAGAAAATCAACTATGCATTCATCCACACTGCCGAGTTGGGCAGGATGCGTTCAAAATGGGGTATTCCAGAAAATGTAAAGATCAGGATCCCTATTCATCCGGAGACCCCCATGGATTGCAAGTTAAGTGAGGTGGTTATGTTCACGGAGCTGTTCAACTGGGGGCTCAGGCTCCCACTAGACCCAGAGATTGTCAGATATTTTCATCTGATCAAACTCTATCCGAGCCAGCTGAGCCCCAATGCTTGGTATACCCTTATGTCATGCATCATGGCATCAAGGTTGTCTGGGATTCCTCTGCCTATGGAGGAGTTCGCTGCAGTGGCTAGCCTGTGTAGAAACTACCACATCCCCTTCTACCACTTTAACATGGGGGATAACTTCAAGGCGGTGGATGATTTGCTGGAGGCAGAGAGGAATTGGAGGACCCAGTTCCTATGTGTCAGTGGTGCCTGGGAAAATGGCAAGAAGATTAAAGCCGGAGAGAACCCAAGCCTCCTCAGAAGCAGGTGGAGGAGTGATCGTAAGTCTCCTACTTTATTTATTATTTTTTGTTTCTCCCTTTTTTATCTAACGCAGTTCGAACTAATAGGTCTCACTTTTGCCCTAGCAGTGCTACCCAAGGAGTTCGGCGACTATCAGAAAGCCGGACAGATAACCTGTGGCAAGATTAATGCATGGGCTGCTGAGAATTGGGGGAATCGATCCCACGATGCTTTCACCAGTGGAAATCTGGCAAGGTCTCACCTGTGGAACACCACAGGTCGAAGAGACTTGAACTGGGAGGAGCTCACCATCCAGCCTTCTCCAGACGTCGTGCTTAAGAGGACCCATGAACCAGATGGGACACTCTTCCTGCCTGGCCGGGCCAAAGCCCCGAGCAAGATGAAGGGCAAGAAGAAGAAGGGCAAAAATATGGTGGGTGATGCCAACCCTGCTGATGCTGAGAAGGATGCTCCAATAGTCCTGGAGGGGCCAGCCCAGAGCCAAATCGATGCTGCTCTCTTGCAAGTAGTGGAGCAAGAGACTGAGAGGCAGGAAACGAATCTCCCAAAACTTCCAAGGGCTTCCAAGAGAAATCGCAAACAGGGAAGCGAAGGTGCAGACCGGGAGGCGAAGAAGAAAAAGACTGCTAAGGGAAACGAGCTTTCTCTCCGGGCTCCGGAGCCTTTTTTCCAAGTTGAGCCTTCTGACCCAACGCACGCCGAAGAGATTTCGGGGGACTTTCACACTGATGAGGTTGAGGGATGAGATCTCAACATTGATGGAGTGGACATCACCGGTCTTGGTGAGCTTGGTGAATACTTCCTCAACCTCCCTAGAGATGACTTTGCAGGGCCTTACATTCCCCCGAGCAGCTCCAACACGCTCAACTTTAACGGTAAGACTTTTATTGTCTCTAGTGAAAAGGATACCATAGCGCACTCCTTGTTAAGCAATGTGCAGCCGGTATTTACGTTGGAGAGACAAGTCCGGGGTCAGGCAGATATCATTAAAGACCTTAAGTCTGAGAAGGAAAAGCTGTCCGAAGACCTTCGCACTACCACCTCCAATGCTGCCATGTTGAAAGAAGAAAACGAGGAGTTGAAGAGAAGCCAAAAGACAAGCACCACCAAAGTCATCACTTTAGAGGAAACTATCAAAGACCTTTAGGAGAAACTGTCCGGTCTGGAGAAAGACCTTGCTACCTCAAAGGAAGAAACCAAGGCAAAGGACAAATTCATTACCAACTTAACCACTGATAAGATTGCCCTTGAGAATGCAGTGTCTAAGGCTGCCGAGGAGAAAAATACTTTGTTACAGGAGCAGGAGGCCAAGATCCAAGCCAAGATCAATGCTTATGCCAACCAGATGATCAAAAGCGAAGAGCAACTGCTTGAGAAGGTGAGGTCTGACATGGTTCTACTCTTCCATGAAAAGTTTCTGAAGAGGAACCTAGGGGATTTATGGCTTTATGTTGAGCCTGAAGACCTCCATACCACACGATGGCCGAAGGCGACACGTATGGCTACTCGAGTGACTCCTCGGGTGATGAAGAACATACTGGGGAGAGCCCAGATGAGGAGAAAGACGATCCTAAAGGCAAGAGGGTGGATGAAGGGAGAGATGACCCTAAAGGCAAGAAGGTAGATGAAGGTGAGCCATCTTCAAAGGCTCAACCTTAACTTATGATTCACTTTGTTTATTTTCTATCCAGACTAAAGTCCTTGGAAGGGGAAGGCATTCTTTTTGTAATGGTGTCCGGTATTTGACCAGACAGGTTTTTTGTTGTTCGACTTTGATCATTTAAAAGTCCTTGGAAGGCGAAGGCAATTTCAAGTTATTAATTTCAATGAATATTTCTGTTCTGCACAACTATCATCTTCTTTCATTGTTTGTTCTGATTTTGAAAGCCAGAGTTTAAGTAGCCTTTAGTTGTTTCATAGTGAGAGTGTTTAAGTTCTCCGGCTAGAGTTTAAATAGCCCTTAGTTATTTCAATCCGGATAGTATGACAAGGGACAAAACTTTAAAAACACTTAGAATTTTTTTAAGAAGGCATCAAATTTTATTTAACAGCCCGGACACCTCATTAAAACCTCTCTGTGCCACCAGGGAGGAAAGAGTATGCCCCCAAATATTTACATGGATGTTCAAACAAGTAAATATTTACACAAGTGTTATTCCAAGTACATCCGGAGATGCTCGATATTCCAAGGATGTGTTAGAACTCTGCCATCTTTGTCTTCCAACCAATAAGTTCCAGGCTTAATTCTTTCAACAACCATATACGGACCCTCCCAAGTTGGGGCCAACTTTCCGAACAACTTTTCTTTAGTGTTTAAGAAGACCTTCCTTAATACTTTGTCCCCTGGTTGGAAATCTCTTCTTTTAACTTTGGAAGCAAACCTGCTTCTCATCAAGCCTTGATAGTGTGCAACTCGAAGGTGAGCTTTAACTCGTCTTTCTTCTATCAAATCAAGTTGACCTCTGATTGCCATCTTGTTAGCGTGTTCGGAGAAGTTGTGAACACGAAAGGAGGGGAGAGTTGCCTTTATGGGAGCTAATGCATCCATCCCATAGACCAAAGGAAAGGGTGACTCTTGTGTTGCAGCCCCAGGTGTTGTCCGGTAGGCCCACAAGACCTCTTGTAGATAACTAGGCCACTTTCCAGCAGCCCCTTCCAAATTCTTCTTTAAACCGGACAATATAGTTCTGTTAGCCACTTCAACTTGCCCATTTGCTTGTGGGTGGAAAGGTGAAGAAAAACAATGTTGTATACCCCTTGAGGTACAGAAACTTTCCATTTTCCTATTGTCGAACTGTGGCCCATTGTCTGTTGTTATTTTCTGTGGGACACCAAATCTGCAACAGATGTTGGATAGAATGAATTTTATAACAGCTTTTGATGTTGTCCCTGCTAGGGGGGCTGCTTCTATCCACTTCGAAAAGTAATCTATGGCCACAATTATATTTTTGCGTCCTCCGGACGCCACAGGGAGAGGCCCCACTAAATCCAATCCCCATCGAGCAAAAGGAATGGGCTCAGAAATAGACTCTAAAGGAATGGCTGGTACATGAATTTCATTGTTGTACCTCTGGCATGGGTCATACCTTCTTACCAATTCCTTAGCATCTTTCATGATTGATGGCCAATAGTAACCGGAGAGTAAAACTCTTCTTGTTAAATCTCTAAACCCACAATGGGCTGATCCCTCACCATCATGCAATATGGAGAGGACCACTTGTGACTCTTCATCCCCCAAACAACGCAGGAGACGTTTACTGTAGGACTTTTTGTATAATACTTCTCTCAATATGATGAAACCACGAGCCTTGTGTTTCAATGTTCTGGCTAGTGACTTATCTGGAGGCACGACACCATCGGAGAGATATTGCAGGAGAGGAAACCTCCAGTCTTGAGGTTGTTTCACTTGTACTTCAAAAATTTCCTCTTCTTTACCCTTACTAAGTTGAATAGAGGGGATTTCGAGCACATGGATCCATGGATATGACTCCGTATATGCTATGGTTGCCAATGAGTCTGCTAGCTCATTTTCTGTCCGGGGAATGTGCTCATAGATAACATCTTTAAATTTAAGTGCTTCATTTTTTAGGAGGAGTAAAGACTTCACAAGTTGCTCCTTCTTAGCCTCAGATTGGCCTTGGGCATGGTGGATAAGTAGTTGGGAGTCGCTTAACAGCTTGACCCTCTTAGCCCCACAAATGTAGGCTAACTTTAACCCAGCTATAGCTGCTTCATATTCGGACTCGTTATTAGATGCCCTGAAAGCAAAACAAATAGCCTGGTACATCTTGTCTCCATATGGGGAAGTTAAACACACTCCTGCACCACATCCCATAGTGCTAGATCCACCATCTGTTCGGACGACCCATACTTTTTTATCTTTTATATCAGTAGCTTGCTCTGAATCCCTGTCGGAGTGGAATTCGACCAGAAAATCAGCCACAGCTTGGGCTTTGACTGCTGTTCGGGGAGCAAAGTCTATGTTGAAGTCCCCCAACTCTACTGACCACTTAGTCATCCTGCTCGAAATGTCTGCTTTTTGAAGGACATTCTTCAGGGGAAAAGAGGTCCGGACGATGATAGGATGAGCCTGGAAATAAGGCCTCATCTTCCTTGCAGCTATCACCAGGGCTAATGCCAATTTTTCAAGTTTCAAGTAACGCTTTTCTGCATCTATCAAGCTTTTGCTGATGTAGTACACTGGATGGGGATAACCATCGACCTCTCTGATCAGCACAGCACTGATAGCACAACTTGAAACTGCCAAATATACGAAGAGAGTCTCCCCATCAACTGGCTTAAACAAAGTTTTGGGGGAGGACAGGTGCTTCTTGATCTCATTGAGAGCCTCATCACATTGTGGGGTCCAATCGAATCTTTTTGCACCCTTCAAAGTTTGAAAGAAAGGTGCACACCTATCCGAAGACCTTGAGATATATCTGTTTAAGGCAGCTAACCTCCCCGTTAACCGCTATACTTCTTTAATGTTTCGAGGAGGTTCCATTTGGAAAAGAGCATTTAGCTGGTCCGGATCGGGCTGAATTCCATGCTCGCTTATGATATAGCCTAGAAACTTCCCGGACTACACTCCGAACACACACTTTTCTGGGTTTAATTTCAAATTCACTTTTACCAAGTTGGCAAAAGTTTCTTGGAGATCGGACAAGTGCAACTGCTCATCTACACTCTTCACCATCATGTCATCAATGTACACTTCCATATTTCTTCCAATTTGATCAGCAAATGCCTTGTTGACTAACCTCTGATAAGTAGCCCCATCATTTTTCAAACCAAATGGCATTACTTTGTAGCAATGAAGACCTATGTCAGTGACAAATGTGGTATACTCTTGATCCTTTGGATCTACTTGAATCTGATTGTATCCGGAGAAAGCATCCATAAAGGAAAGCAGCTTGTTCCCATAAGTGCAGTACTGGTAAGAGAAGTGGACAATTACCCTCATCCGGTATACTATATCAGCAAAAGTTTAATAGATGCTGAGAAGAGGTATTTAAAGCTTGAAACGTTGGCACTAGCCTTGGTGATTGCAGCAAGAAAGATGATGCCGTATTTTCAATCCTATTCCATTCTTGTCCAATAATCTTTCCCACTAAAGAATGTTCTTCAGAAGGCAAGTATATCAAGCAGGATGACTAAGTGGTCGGTAGAATTGGGCGATTATGATATCAATTTCCCCTCCGAACAGCTATCAAATCCCAATCAGTGGCTGATTTCCTGGTAGAATTCCATACAGACAGGAACTCCAAACAAACTTCAGGAGATAAAACCAAGAAAGAATTGATGGTCCGAACTGATGGTGGTTCAAGCACAATGGGTTGTGGAGCTGGAATTTGCCTAACCTCTCTATATGGTGATAAGATGTACCAAGATATATGCTTTGGGTTCAGGGCCTCTAACAATGAGTCTGAATATGAAGCAGCTATAGCTGGTCTTAAATTGGATTTCCTGTGTGGGGCTAAGAGAGTTCGGTTGATGAGTGACTCTCAGCTGCTCATCTATCACGCTCAAGGTCAGTCTTCAAAAATGTTTGTTATGAGCATATTCCCAGATCGGAGAATACACTGGCAGACTCTTTAGTAACTATAGCATATTCTGAGTCCTACCCTTGGATTCACATACAAGAATGTTCGTCCATATAGCCAGCTCAAAACAAAGAAGATGGGGAAAGTATGAGCATACTTGTGATTCAGCTTAGAGACTGGAGAAATATCGTTCTTCAATATATTTCTGATGGGGTTTTGCCTTCGGGCAAAGCTATGGAAAGGAAGATTAAACACAAGGCACGTGGTTTTTTGATGATAAAGCGAGTTCTCTATAAAAAAATCTTTTAGTAGACCTCTCTTATGTTGTTTGGGAGTTGAAGAATTTCAAGTCGTTTTGTCCGAACTACACGACGGGGAAGGCTCAACACATTGTGGGTACAGAGCGCTAACCCGAAAAGTCTTATTAGTTGGATACTATTGGCCATCCATAATGGCATATGCTAAAGAAATGGTAAATAAATATGATCCATGTCAAGGTATGGCAATGAAATTCATGTGCCAGTAGTACCTATGGAGTCCATTAGTGAGCAAATACCTTTTGCCAGGTGGGAAATGGACTTGGTTAGACCTCAGAACAATTATAGTTGATATTGATTACTTCTCAAAATGGATAGAAGCAGCCCCCTTGGCATGGACCACATCAAAAGTTGTCATTAACTTTATCTTATCCAATATATGCTGCAGATTTGGAGTCCCTCAAAATATTACTACAAACAATCGGCCACAGTTTGATAACAAAGATATGGAGAATTTTTGTGCTTCAAGAGGTATTCAACATTGTCTTTCTTCTCCTTTCCATCCACAAACAAACGGCCAGGTTGAAGTTTCCAACATGACCATTTTATCTGGATTAAACAAGAATTTAGAAGGTGTTGCGGGGAAGTGGCAAAGCTATTTACAAGAAGTACTGTGGGCCTACCGAGCTACTCATGGGGCTGCTACACAAGAGTCTCATTTTTCCTTGGTATATGGGATGCATGAAATTACCCCCATAGAAGCTACCTTACCATCGTATAGATTCCATAACTATTTTGAACAAGCTAATGAGATAGCAACTAGAAATCAGTTGGACTTAATAGAAGAAAGAAGGGTTAAAGCGCACTTAAGAACAGCTCACTACCAAGGTTTGATGAGGAGTAGATTTTCCTCCAAGATCAAGAGAAGAGATTTTCAACCAAAAGATAAGGTATTAAGAAACGTTTTCTTACATACCAATAAGAAGCAGTTTGGTAAGTTGGCTCCAAACTGGGAAGGCCCCTATCAGGTCTGTGAAAAGCTCAAACCTGGGACATATAAACTTCAAGACAAAGAAGGGAGAGTTTTGAAGCACCCATGGAATATTAAACATCTCAGGTTATATTTAGAGTAAAGCTTTTGTGTAAATATTTACTTGTTAAATACCAATGTAAATATTAGGGGCATACTCTTTCCTACCCTCGTGGCGCGGGGAGGTTTTAATGAAGTGCACGGTCTTTTATAATATATGATGCCTTCTTAAAAAAATCGAAGTGATTTTACTACAATTAAATTCAAATATAAATCACTTGTTCAATACCTTGGGTCTTTAGTGGATCAGATAAGCTTGATGGTTGGTGATGACTATTAAATACATGTCATCGGAGATATTAAAAACTCTCAGTTTAATACTTCTGAAATGTTAGGGGCTACTTAAGCATTAGCCATGAAAAAGTTTAAGAAAAGATATTAAACAAAAATAAAGTTTGATAAATTAAACCTATTTGGACTTCAACCGAATAGTAATACAAATCATGCCTTGTCCATCCAAGGACTTTGGGTATTCAAAAGACTTATTCAGACTTCAATCGAATAGTAATACAAAATGTGCCTAAGCCATTTAAGGACTTTGATTGTTCACAAAGATAAAATAATACATTGTAAAACCTTAGGTCTTGTTCCTTTCGGACGTTCCTTCACCACCACCATCACCTTTTTTAGGGCTTTTGAGTTCGGCACTCGAACTCTCACATGTTCCTTCTTTCAGTTGTGGAATCTATTCTACTGGAGTAGTTGTGCTTGTCGCCATCTGTCATAGTGTGAAATGGGAGGTCTTCGTAATCTACATATTTCCATAAGGGACCAAGGATCCTCTTAGGAAAGGTCTCATGGAACAACAACACCATGTCAGACTTAACCCCGACGTCTTATTTTTCTAAGGAGTCTATTACTCCATTGGCATACTTCTCAATACCTGCTTTGATAGCCTGCTCTTGCTGATTTTTCAAGACCTCCTTTTCCTTGGACATCTCCAAAATAGTGATAGTCTTTTCACTGGTCAGCATCTGAATGACACCATCCTTAGTCTTCAACTCCTCTTTCAATGTTGTGAGGATTTGTGAAGAAGAAGTTTCTAAGTCAAAGTACTTAGTTTGGAGCTCAGTTTTGGCTGCCTCCAATGTGGCTAGCATAGTTGCCAAATCCTCCTTCTCCTTCTTTAAAGCCTCATTCTCCTTCTTCAGTCCCTCTATACTCTACTGAGCGCTTAGGAGACTGCTTGACACAGATTGTTTGTCAGAAGTAAGGGAGTTGATAAAGTTGGTCTCACTTTTCACCTGTTTCTCCAGATCAAGTACTGGCCGGATATAACCAATGAATGTGTGACTTAAAACATCTTTCTCTTCGGATACGGAGAATGATTTTCCATTATACGTCACCATGATGGAGGAATTGGAAGGGCGATAAGGACCTGCAAAATCATCATTCTCAAAATCATTAAAGTACAAACCAATATCTTGAAGGGCACTGACGTCTACTTCATCATTCCCTCCGCCAGTAATCTCTCCGGACTGAAAGTGTGTTCGGATCTCCTCTTGCAAAGTAGGGTCAGCAGGGGCTGGTGGTGGGTGGAGTTCTGAAGGACGAAGAATTATTTCTTCCCCCAACGTGACTTTTTTCTTCTTATCAGCTTTCTCATCATTGTTTGCCCTACGCTTTCTGTCCTTTTGGGAGGCTTTGGTGGGTTCTTTACCCCTTCTAGCCTTCCTCACTGTTTCAACCTCTAGTGCTTTGAGTAGAGCTGCACCAATCCCCCCTGATTCCCTGAACCAGTCCCTTCTGTAGCTGTTTGAACCAACTCTATTGCAACCTTCTTCTTTTTGTTCTTCATCTTGTTGGGAGCCTTAGCCATGGAAGGTAAGAACAGTTTAGCATATTTGGCTTCTGTCCTTCTGTCATTAGGAGGATGAGGGGGGTTTAGCTCTTCCCATGAAAGGTCTCTCCAACCTGTGGTGTTCCACAGGTGAGACCTCACAAAATTTCCCGATATGAAGCAATTGTGGAAGGCATTCCCCCAGCGATCCGAAGCTCATGCATTAAGCTTTGCACAGGTCTTCTGTCCTTCCTCCAAGTGGCTTATGAACTCTTTCGGTAAAACTAGAGAGAAGTAACAAACTAGTCAAAATAAGGAAGCTTATAGTATAAGAAGAAATATTTGTATAGCATAAGGAAAATAAATAAAGTTACTTGTGCTTTTCCACCTACTAGTCAGCAAGCTAAGGTTGGTGTTGGCCTTAATCTTCCTTCCATTTTCCCACGTTCCACTAACAAATAGGAATTGTGTCCTCCAATTATTTTCAGACTCCAACAGGTCGTCCACAACCTTAAAGTCATTTCCCATGCTGTGATGGTAGAATGGAATCTAAGGGTTTTTGTCCAAGCTTGTTATAGCAGCAAACTACTCCATCGGAAGAGGGATATTTGACAATCTGGATGCCATGATACAGGCAAGGAGCGATTACCAGGCATTGGGGCTTAGTTGGCTGGGGCAGAGCTTGACCAAATGAAAATATTTAACAATCTCTAGGTCTAAACGGAACCGGAGTCCCAAGTTTAGCACTTTGGTAAACACTACCACCTCATCTAGTTTGCAATCCATAGGGGTCTCCGGAGTAATAGGTATCCTTACCTTTACAGAATCCGAAATCCCCCATTTGGTTCGGATTTGGCCCAACTCATCTGTATGGGTGTAGATGTAGTTATTGTTTTGCAAGGCCAACAAGTATTTGACGTTGACGAGTTTGAAACAAGGGCCTACCTTACCCTCTAAGCACTCCGGAAGCGAGTCCAGGTGATTCATACAGACTTTTACCTTACTCTTTCCTTTCTTATCAGAAGCAGCATCTCCTGTTTGACCTGATGCCTTGGTCTCGAAGGGGGCCTCCTCGATGCTGTCTTTCATAATCTCTTCCATCATTATGGAAGGTTTGTCAGTTTCCTTAGAAGAAGGTAGTTCAGTTTCTTGCGTTGAAAGTTGTTCGGGTGGTTGAGCACTTGTCCGGTAGAGGTTGTGATCCGGAGGGCTTGGCCTGCGGAGCTGCTTTGGCTACCTCTGATCCGGAGGGTTTTGACAGTGAGGTGTGGACTAGGTGTTGGTTTGGCGAGTCGTCCGGCGAGGGGTTATCTTCTCCGGAGACTATTCTGTGTCAAAACCCATAGCTATAAATGGAGAGGGTTTTCTGATACTTGAAACGGCTTTTTCCTTAGATACGGGAGGTTAAGACTCTTGAACAGAAGAACCAAAAGGGAGGGGTGGAAGGTTTGGTTTGAATGAAAGTTGTTTGGGTCTAGGGTTGTTGGAAGCGGATGAATCTTGATCGGCGTCGTGAGTTGGCTGACTGCTTTCCTCACCTGGAGAAATTGGGAGGCCGACGGCGATACGGTTCTCTCTTTCTACCTTCTTTGCTCTCTTTAACCCTGACAAATTCAACCAACCACCTTTAACTAAAACGTTTTTGGCTGTGAAATTAAAATCTCTCAAGAACAATTTGAAGGTAAAGATGAAATTCTCTCTAGGAAAGATTTGAGTGTGGAAGACAATGAAATAGTAAAAGAGTATTTATATAACAATAAAAGCAACAGTTACCAAGGAGAAGTTGAAAGGGGTTTTTACAATGATTAAGGGCTGCGCGAACGTGTGAAAAATTGAAACCTAGGTAACTTTCTAGACCTAGTGGGTGCGTCGATCAAGGAAGAATAACGGCTGGTAAGTCGAACCAAATACTGACACGTGTCCCACGATCCAAGAAGAAACTCTTAGAATTTTGGGAAGAGAAACCAATCCTGACAAAATTTGAACTGGGTTGGTGTTGAAAATAAACTTCTTAGTTCGGACAACGCAAGTAGATCGGATGAAGTTGATATTGGCTTGGTAGATTTTTTAGCCCTACCAAAGATATTTTGCAAGGTCTAAAAAAAGGGTTACTGATGAGTTCGGATACTTCAATCACAGCTCACCACTTAATCCGGACAGGGGTAATTCGGACCTAATTGAACCGAAAACCCGAGAACCGAAAGAACCGAACCTAATTGAACTGAAAACCAAATGCCCATACCTAGCTTGATACATTTCAATCCCGTTTGGAGAACCAACTGGACCCTAACCTTACATCCTGAAGCCCTAGAACCCCCCCCCCCCCCCCATATGTTCGAACTGTCCATTTGACCTTTGTGTTTTTCTTCATCTATTTCCATGTCTGGCCACTCAGAATGGAACCCGGCTAAAACTTCTGCTAAGGCTTGGGCTTTGATTGCATTATGGGTCTCATAATCAATGTCAAAATAACTTAGCTTTGTGGACCATTTGGTCATTCTACCTGACACATCAGGTGTTTGCAACATGCTTTTCGACAGAAAAGATGTTCGAACTATAATGGAGTGAGCCTCAAAAGTAAGGCCACATCCTCCAAGTTGTGATAACCAAAGTAAGGGCTAGTTTTTTCAACTTCAGATATATTTTTTATTTATCCAAAAGACTTTTATTGACATACTATACTAGGTCGTGGCAATAATCGACCTCTCAGATCAATATAACGATTACTGCATAATCCGATAACGTTATGTAGACGAATAATTATCCCCCAGACTAGGCTTTATCAAGATTTTGAGAAAGAAAATATACTCTTTAATTTGTGCAAAAGCCTCGAAACATTCTTGGGTCCAATTGAAGCTGTTTTACTTGTCTCAACAATGGAAAGCGGGTCCCATTTATCCGAGTACCTGGATATGAACATATTCAAGGCTGACTACCTCCCTGTCAAAATTTATACCTCTTTGATTTTCCAAAGCTGATCCATAGTACTTAAAGTATTTAGCTGTACCGGGTCGGCTTCTATCCCTCGCTTACTGACTATGTACCTGAGAAATTTTCCATACCGTACCCCAAACGTGCATTTCTCCGGATTTAGCTTTAAATTTAGCTTTTTTAAGTTGGCAAAGGTTTCTTCCACATTTGTAAAATGGTTTTCGTCTCTTGCACTTTCCACTAGCATATTGCAAATATAAACCTCGATATTTCGTTCGATATGAGCCTCGAAATCCTTGTTCACCAAGCGTCGGTAAGTAGCCCTGAAATTTTTCAACCCAAAATGCATAACTTCATAGCAATGCAGATTCCTTCTAATGATGAATGAAGTGCTCTTTTGATCCTTTGGATTCATTTCGATATGATTATAAGCTGCATACGCATCCATGAAAGACAACAATCAATTTCGTGCTATGGAATCACTAATTACTCGATCTAAGGGAATGGAAGAAGATCCTTCGTGTATGGTTTGTTCAAGTCGGTAAAATCCACGTATATTCATCACTTGTAATTTTTTTTTTACTTAAACCGGATTGGCTATCCATAGTAGGTACCGAAATTCTAATATGTGCCCAACTTTAGATAACTGATATACCTCGACCATAATCGCCTTAGATTTCTCATGAGAATAAGACTTTCTTTATTTAATGACCAAGAGCATATTACTTTGGAATGCCAATCTGTGACAGATAATTTTAACGGGCACCCACGTAACATATTTGGTAGACCATGCAAACATGTGTAACCTTGTTGATAGAAACTAAATTAACACATCCCTTACCTCATGAAACAACTTTGGTCCAATATTTAAACTATTCCCACTAGAAAAAATGTAGTCTTCGAAAATCTCATAAGGGACCATAAATGAGAGGTCTTCTACGGATTGTCAATAGGGTGAGGCCCTAAAGAATACACCACTATAACCTATGCCTTTTTGCCTGGCCCTATTTAATCAGCTTTTGGACCAAAGTCATTTAGTAACATTCCCTCACTATTTATGGTTGTTCCTGATCATTCCCACATTATTTCCCACGATTCACTTCAAACATTGGTGAATAGTCGAGGCAAACTCGTGTATGGTAGACAGCCAAGATCTTTTGAATATCATATTGTACGATGTTGGCACATCCACTACAATGAACAACACTGCCACTTGTTTCTTGAACGACCCGTGACCCAGTTTCACTTTGTCTTCAAATTCCACAACTACTTTGGCAGTCACCCTTTTAAAACCCACGATCGTTCTATTTGAACGAAGAATAGCTGATGGGTTTTCCATCTTCTCATAAATCGTCATAAAAAATATATTGGCAGAGCTACCGATGTCTATTAGAATTCTTCGTATCTCATCTCCGACTAATCGTGCTATGATTACCACAACATCATCGTGCGGGCCAACCACTTCTCTCATGTCATCATCCTCAAAACAAAGTAACAGAGATAGACGTCAGTATAAGTATGGTGAAGCGCCCACCTCTAACTGAGTTGTCACACCCAAGATATTCATTTTTCAAGAAACGTTTGTTGTCCCTAAAACAATTTCACCCCCAAAACTTATCAATGACTCAAAGAAAGCACACAGTTCACTGACATTTCCTTTTGTAATTGGCTCCTCTACCAGCATAACCTCATTCATGCCCAACTTCAGATCCAAATAATCTGAATAGGCATAAAAGGAATCGATATGTAACTAAATCTTCAAAGCATTATCTTGCTTTAGATTCGTGACAAATTCCCATGCCATTGGATCACGATGAGTCTGTTTCTTAACGAACATTGTTGAATTCCTATTTTCAATCAATACTTGGATTTTTTTTTGATGTTATACAATCATTCATGTCATACCCCATGTCTTTATGGTACTTACAATACCTACTGCTTCTATTTTCCTTTAGATTTTGTATCGGATGAGGTTTTCTGAACTATACGTGACTTCAAGCCCTATCGAATATTGTAGCAACACGCTCTGTTAGTTTGAAAAAATGAGATGGTCCGACCCACTTGTTTGACATCAGCCTTATACTCTGTGGTGCATTTATAATCTGTGGATTCACCCTCGGTCTCGGGGGTAGCTAGGTCGGTACTCTGGGTCGGATACTAGTTGATGGAAGATAAGTCGGAGGAATTTGTATATCAGGTTAATTGTATGTTACCATCAGAGATTGTTGGAACTGGTTCTGCTCAATTTGTGCCATATAAGCCACTTTTGATGTCTGCGTATCCTGTACCAAAATTATCTTCTATACCTAAACCAACAACACTTCAAATGTCATGGACTGTTCTTTTGCGATGTTATCTTTCAAAATACGAGGGAGGAGTCCCATTCAAAAAGTTGTTAGTGCCACTTTATCTTAGCAACCATCAATGTCGGTCTTAGTTCTGATGAAGCGATTGGTATAATCTTTTGGAATCTTCTTAACTTTCTGTCTGTAGTAAATTATTGTATTACCATTTGCGCGAAATGTTTTGCTTCCCAAAAAGTGTTGGCAGAAAATGTTCCAAAACATGTCAAAATTCTTGAGACAACCTTGCGGCAAACGGTTATACCATTTTGAGGCACCATCCTTAAATGTTCGGGAGAAAACCCTACATAACAATTTATTATTATCATCGTAGTTAATCATAAAAAATTTGAACTACTTAATTTGCCTATCTGGATCTTGAGTCCCATTAAACTTTTCTAATTTCTAGATGTCAAATCGCTTCAGCATATGTCTTGACAGAGTTTTTGCGGAGAGAGGGGATGATCTCCAGTTGTTCCTGATCTTATAGATACTGCCCTAGGGGCCTTCATTCACGACGGTAAACAAACCTCTTCAGATAGGTTCGTAAACTGGTTGCTCACACGGTACTCGAAGCTTTGACTTCCCGATGGGATTTGAACATAGAGCGTAGCCCTCTCCCTTCTAGCGATGGTCACCACTTTATCATGTTCTTCTGACTCGAGTGCCATTTTATCTTGATCATTTCTTTCTATTTCTGAGCCTATGCTCCGGCAAGATGCTCGATGGTTGTCCTTACGCCTCTTCGAATCCTTTCTCCTACTATTTTTGTTACGTCGGTCGTCCCTCTCTGGGGAGGAGGACTCAGCTGAGTCGTGAAGGGAATAGTCACCAGATTTAGTAGAATCGTATCGATGCTTGGATTTCATATTTATCCTCGAAGAATAACGGTTTTGTCTCCGATGCATTTCGTGTCTATTGTTGATCTGACAAGCATCCTCTAATTCATCTTTTCCAGTTACATGTTCCCTTCGAACCTCTAACTTAAGACTTTTAGAATTCAAAGTCGTATCCTTCTCTTAGTTTAACTTTGCTATATCTTCTAAGAGTTCTTTTTTCCAAGCCACTAAGGTAGACTCTTCGAGTAGATTTTCTGCATACTGATCATCATAGTGTTGTTCTTTTATCATCTACTCTTCAAGGGGATGATCATCACATAAAGTTCCAATCAGAAGACCAACAATGCCAACATCAGGCTCCCCTAGTACTTTCATATCCATTTTTCTCAAACTGTTCGATATATAGTAGTGATTTTGGAAAAATGATTATGTGTACCAATCGATTCCCACACACGACGCCAATATAATTCCAGATTTTTCTTAGAGGGATTATGAGTCTAAGATATGTTTGAAGGAGATTATTTAAAGAGAGGAACACGGGAAAGCTAGAGATATAAGTTGACAAAAGTATTAATAAAGTAATAAATGTTCATATTTCCCCCAAAAGGATATATTGCTTTATATAGTACAGGTGGTGACCACATGATTAACCCACTACTTTCCTAATCTCATCCATAATTATTATTTATTACACAAATTACCATCAATGTTATACATTTTTTAGGCTTCTTTTACAAGAATTTTTATAAAGCAAAATTACCCCTATATTTGACCGATCTGACTAGTAACCCTTATAATTCTCACCCTTATCACACACGAGATTTAAAAAATCCTACACCAATCAATTTGTCTTTTCTGAACAGACCTTGCTAGTGAAACTCCAACAATCCGTTCTCAATTAGAGGCCCTAGTCTCCTATGCCATAGGGTTGTATCATATATCATTCATTCAGACAAGTTAGCCATTATGCCTATAACATGATTACCAATATAGTAATAGAGTTCGTTGGACAGTTTTTCCTTCATTAATATAATGAAACCTCTAACAATTTTCATGTAACCATGCTCAACTTTGATAAAACAGCCTAAATTTTCTCACATGCCAAGGGATGTTAAATTTATTTTCATACCGAAAATGTAACTCACATTTGTCAAAGTCCCTTCACATCCATTAAAATTTTAATTTTCACATATCTAACTCCAATTATCTTACAAGCCTTGTTATTTCAAAATACCATAGTGTCTCTATAATTCTCTTCAACTGAGTTGAACCAGTCCTTGTGTGGACTCATATGGAATGAGCATCCATAATCCAGAATCTACTCATTCTGGCCTTTATTTAAAGAGTGTACCAAAACCTCTACAGGGTCATATATATCAGAAGCAACAAAAACACCTATTTGATCTGATTTGCAATCACTTTGTATTCTCTATCGTTTGAAGACACTCTTTCTTGAAAAACCCAGAGTGGTGGCGTGTAATCTTGGACTTATAAAACATTTTTGTTGATTTCAATCTAGATTTTCCTCTGGTGTTACCGGTATTCATTCTCTCTGATTTCCTTATAATGTTTAAAGCTTCCAAGCTACTATTAGAACTCTCAGACCTTCCAACTCTTTGGATCTAATTGCAGGTTCCAACTCATTTATCGATAATGTTTTTTTGTTGTATCAAATAATATCCTTTCATTTTTCATATGCAGAAGGCAAGGAGTTCAACAAGATCGTTGACTGATCTTCATAAGTGATCTTATCACTGATCTTCACCAAAACGATTATTATTTTGGAGAACTCATCAAGGTTCACATCAAGATATTTGTCCTCATGCATCTTGAAATAAAATAATCTCACCTTTAAATAGATTTAACTTGTTAGGGAAGTTTTTATGTATAGCCTCTCCAGTTTGTTCCAAATTCCAACTGTTGAATTTTAGTTTGAGACGTGAATCAACATATTTTCACTCTGATACATAATGATCGTGGTGTAAGCAGTTTTGAGCATCTTTTGCTTATTAGCTTCATATGATATTTTAGGAAAGTTAGCTTCCCCTGATAGGGATGAAGCAACCTTATAATGAACCAGAAGTGTTTGCATTCCTTGTCGTCAGATTCCAGAATCTCATTTCTTATTAAACCTCTCTACTCAAACTTTTTTAGTCCCATTTCAATTTTAAGAATCGGTTTGCAACCAAGATCTGATACCAATTTTGACGCCATATAATCTTTATTCAATTAGTTCAAGTCTCAAATATATCGTTCCAAGAACTACATCATAAAATACGTAGCTATTCAAATGACAAATATAACAAAATAATAACATAGTAAAATAAAGTTTGGACACATATATTTATAGTGGTTTGGTAACTTGCCTACATTCACTCTAAGCGACAATAAATATCATTCCCATGGTTATTCAACACTAACAACAGTTATAAGATTAAGATGTTTGAGAAAAATAAAATGTTTATGGAAACTCCAAATCCATAGCTCATACTCGATATTCTTCCAATATAGTTTTTTGATATACTCAACATATTCTCTCTCAATCTCTTATACACTCTATCAAAGTCTTGTCAACTTTTTCAAAGTCCAAAAAACACTATATATAATGCTTGGTGATAATATCTCTCCTCAACAAATATAACAAACTCCTCAATAAAAATAAGTACTTCTGTCGTAACAAGGACTAACCGATTCTGGCGTAATAGAAGATCAAACTTGATGAGTTCGGATCTTACAGTCACAACCAACCCATTAATTCAGATAGGGGTAATTCAGACCATATCACACCATTATAAATCCGAACAAGACAAACGTAAATAACTTTTGATTAAGTATTTGCTAATCTACTTAAAACTAATAGGTCTTTGAATTTGACCCGGTTTCACAACCCGACTCGGTAAGCCCATGGGTCAATAATTAAGGTATAAATACCCCAACAACTCTCATTAATGAGGGTGATCAGAATTTAATACCAGTAGGCTGCTTAATTATATCACTACTCTTCACACTAAACACAAAACACCCCAAAATTATTAAAACATTTTACAAAACTACCTTCAGCCCAAAATAAACCAAACCAAATTGGCGACCATAGTGGGAGGCGACGGTGCCTGAATTTTATATTCAAAACCAGTGAGAAAAAAAGTTTAGATGGATCAGAATGAGCAAGGTATTCCACCTACTGAGGTGGAAACAGTGAAGGAAAATAAGGAATACAATTTTGAGGAGCGAGATAAGCTGAGGACAGAGATAGAGGCACTAAGGGCCATAAAACAAGCAGATAAATGTATCAAGGAGAAATATAGAGCGTCATTCCTTCACCATACTGACAATCCTAGGGAGAATGAGCCATCATTAAAGACTCATCTGAGTTCAAATAAGACACATCGATTTAAACCTGTTGAAAGTTATGGGTCTGAGTCCTCCAGTAGTTCTTCGAATGCGGCTGAGCTTGAAGAATCTTTGTCATCAAGCAGTGAAGAGGGGAGATCCAGGAAAAAAATAACCAAAAATCACTCAAGAAAGAGGGACAAGTATGGTAGTCTTCAAAGGCATCTGGGCAAAGGGTCGTCCCATAGGCATGTTGATCACTTGCTGGTAGATCTTTCTGCTTTTTAGTCTGAACCAGGTATTTTTACAACTCTTAATGAAGATAAAATCTTTAGTTGCAATAAAAACTGGAAGTAGTCACCTTTGTCCACAAAAATATTGTCTGGACACCTTCCCAAAAGGTTTGATAGCTCCAAAATGGAAAAGTATGATGGAAGTCGGGATCCGGACAACCATCTGGAGCAGTTCAAGAACTTCGTGATGAATTTTGATGACGATATTAAGCTCTTGTACAAAGCCTTCTCCTAAACTTTTATGGGGAGTGCTTTTAAATGGTATAATAGCTTACCTCAGCGGTGTATTAGAAACTTTGATACATTTTGGGTTGCCTTCCGGAGGCAATTCGTTGGGAGTAAAGAATTAAAGGGTAATGGGGATACCATTATCCATTGTTCCCAAGAACCAAACGAATCTTTGAAAGACTACATAAGTCGATTTTTGAATACAAAGAACATATTAGGAGATTGCTTTGAGCAGGTGGCAATTGTTTCTCTAAGGCAGGGGTTGAATCCTAGGAACTTAGCTGATTATGTAACCCGAAAGAAAGCTATGACATGGGGTGACTTGTTAAACCAAGTGGGAAAGCAGATTAATGTAAAGGAAACAAAGAAAACCATGGTGCACCTTCAAATGAGGTCCACCATAACAGCTCCTCTAGTCGCTAACCAGTCTGGTTACAAGGCTAAGGAGACCGGACAAGGATCTAACCGGTCTAAGCAAACTAAATCCAACCAGAACCATACCTAGAGCCAACAATCAAGGGGTAAGAGAGGTCTTTAGGTCCATCCTGAGTGGTTCGCAGAGTTAAGCGAAAATGTAGCTACAATCTATGATAAAACTAAGGATGTAATACACTTCTAAAAGCCGACGGCGTTGCAGTCCCCCAGAGAAAACCGAAACACTTATTTTTGCTAGTATCATAATGATATATGCCATAATACTCAGGAGTGAATAGCATTGAAACAAGAAGTTCAGAACCTTATTGAGAAGGGAAAACTGATAGCATATGTTAAAAGACGAAGTGGAACCATACCTGATAATGCTCCTCGGATAGGTCCCACAAACAATCCTGGAACGTCTGCTCAAGAAAGGGCAATGGTAATCATTGATTGGTTTGATGTGGACTCTGAGTATCTAGATTTTGATCCAACTCAAAATAAGGTAGGAGTGATAATAGAGTAAACCAAGACAGTATCCGGACTGATCAGTTTCTTTGAGTTATTAACTATCTTTGGAGGGGATACTGTAACTGCACCTACCCCTTCATCAAAGAAGAGACATGCCCACAATTTGGCTACTCAGTTGGAAAGAGGAATGTCTTCTAATTAGTGTCGATCCCTTTTCCCATTCATAGTTTTTCATGAGGATGATCTGAGGGATATTTCTAGACCCCATGAGGATGCGGTGGTTATAGGAGCATCTATAGGGGGAATTATATACACCAAATTATGATCGATACAGGCAGTTCGACAAGCATCCCGTTCTTAAGCTCCTACAAACAGATGAGGAATCCGGCTGTTATTCAATGTTCGAACAGAACTATTTTTGGTTTCACAAGTAGTACTGCGGATGTAATTGACGAGTTTGATGAAGAAGTGTTGTTGGGCAAGGGCCTTTTAAAAAGATGGTGAGGGTGATATTTGTTATGGTAGATTTCCCCACATCATACAACGCAATTTTTAGGAGGTCTTGGCTTTCCAGAATGCATGATGTGGCCTCAACAGTCAATCAATGTTTAAAGTATGCAGTTCATGGACAAGTAGGCATTGTCCGAAGTAGTCAGAAGATAGACAAAGAGTGTTATGCAACGGCTCTTACTCCTAAGACATTGGGGGCAGTTCGAATTAATGAAGATCAACAGTTACTAGAGCCTTCTGCTGAGGAAAGTGAGATTGATGACCCTAGAGAGGCTCTCAATGTCATAATACCCATTGAAGAATTGAAACTTACTCCCTTGTAGAGGGTAAGAATGTCAAGATTAGTTCCAAGATGGCGCCAGAGTTAAAGAAGAAGTTGCTGTCTTTTTTGCTAAACAATCAGCATGTGTTTGCTTGGTGTAATAGTGATGTGACCGGGGTACCAGCAAGTGTTATTTCACATAATTTGTCCATCCGGAGTGATCTTGTACCTGTCGACAGAAAAAAAAAGGGTTTTTTCAAAGGAAAAAACAGATGTGATAGTTCAAGAGGTTGATCGGCTGACCAAGATGGGGCACATTAAAGAATCCCAATATCCTCTAAGGACTGCCAATCCGGTGTTAGTCAAGAAAAAGAACGAAAATGGCGTATGTGTATTGATTTCACTGACCTTAACAGAGCTTTCCCAAAATATCTTTATCCTATTCCTCAGATAGATCAGCTGGTAGACTCTAAATCTGGAAATAAGTTGTTATCATTCATGGATGGCTTCTCGGGGTATAATCAGATACAAGTGGATCCAAAGGATCAACATCACACTACTTTTATTATAGATAGAGGTCTCTATTGCTACAAGTTAATGCCCTTCGGGTTAAAGAATGTTGGGGCTACTTATCAAAGGTTGGTGAACAAAACATTTGCTAATCAGATCGGCAGAAATATGGAAGTGTACATAGATGACATGATGGTTAAAGCCTGGAAGAGGATTTACACATAACTGAACTTCAAAAAACATTTGCTAATTTAGCAGCTGTGAATTTGAAATTGAATCAAGAGAAATATGTGTTTGGGGTCCGATCTTGAATGTTTCTAGGTTACATAATAAGTGAGAAAGTGATCCAGCCCGATCTGGATCAGCTTAATGCACTATTAGAAATGGATCCTCCTCGAAATATTAAAGAAGTTCAAAGGCTCACCAGAATATTGGCTGCCTTAAATAGGTTTATTTCAAGGTCATCGCACAAGTGTGCTCTATTTTTTCAAATATTGAAAAATGTTAAAGACTTCGATTGGTCCCCATAGTGCAATCAGGCCTTTGTTGAGATAGAGAAACATTTATCCTCACCAAATACTCTTTTCAAGCCCCTTCAAAAAGAAAAGAAAAGCTTTATATATATCTGGCTCTGTCAGAATGTGCTATAAGTGCTGTATTGGTAAGAGAAGTGGACAATTATCCTCGTCTAGTGTATTACATCAGTAAGAGTTTGTTGGATGTTGAAATAAGATACTTAAAGTTGGAGAAGTTGGCACTAGACTTAGTGATTGCAGCAAGAAAGATGAGGTTGTATTTCCAATCTTATTCTATTATTGTCCGAACGTCTTTCCCGCTAAAGAATGTTCTTCAAAAGGCAGATATATCAAGCAGAATAACCAAGTGGTCCGTGAAATTGGGTGATTATAACATTGATTTTGCCCCTCGAACAACAATTAAAGCTCAATCAGTGGCTGATTTCTTTGTACAATTACATACAGACAGGAGCTCTAAACAAACTTCAGAAGATAATTTCAAGAAATAATGGGTGATACGAACTGATGGTGGATCAAACACTATGGGTTGTGGAGCTGAAATTTGCTTAACTTCTCCATATGGCGACAAAATGTATCAAGCTATATGTTTTGGATTTAGGGCCTCTAACAATGAGTCCGAATATGAAACAGCTATAACTGGTCTTAAATTAGCTCTCATATGTGGAGCTAAGAGAGTTCGGTTAATGAGTGACTCTCCATTGCTCATCCACCATGCTCAAGGTCAGTATGAGCCCAAGAAAGAACAATTGGTCAAGTATTTACTCATTTTGAAAGAAGTGGCAGCAAGCTTCAAAAGTGTTTGCTATGAACATATTCCCAGATCGGAGAATACACTGGCAGACTCTCTAGAAACTATAGCATATTATGAGTCCTACCCTTGGATTCTCATACAAGAATGCTTGTCCATACAGCTAGATCAGAAGAAAGAAGATGGGGAAAGTATGAGCATACATGTGATCTAACTTATGGACTGGAGATGTACCCTCCTTCGATATATCTCTGATAGGACATTGCCTTCGGATAAAGCTGTGGAAAAAAAGATTAAATATAAGGCACGTGTTTTTTTTTATGATAAGGGGAATTCTCTACAAAAAGTCTTTTAGCAGACCTCTCCTACGCTGTTTGAGGTTTGAAGAATCTCAAGTATTTTTATCTGAATTACATGATGGGGAAGGTTCAGAACACTGTGGGTATAGGGCACAAATACGAAGAGTCATATTGGCTGGATATTATTGCCCAACCATAATGGCAGATGCTAAAGAAATGGTAAAGAAATGTGATCCATGTCAACGGTGTGGGAATGAAATTCATGTGCCAGCAGTACCTATGGAGCCTATTTCTGAGCCAATACCTTTTGCTAGATGGGGGATGGATTTAGTTGGACCTCTACCCATGGCATCCGGGGGCTGCAAAACTATTATAGTCGTTATTGACTATTTCTCAAAGTGGATAGAAGCAGCTTCCTTGACTGGGACCACATCGAAGGGTGCCATTAAATTTATCTTATCCAATATATGTTGCAGATTTGGAGTCCCTCAAAAGATTACTATAGACAATGGGCCACAGTTTGATAACAAAGGCATGGAGGATTTCTGTGCATCTAGAGGCATTCAACATTGTTTTTCTTCTCCTTTCCATCCGCAACCAAATGGCCAAGTTGAAGTTGCAAACAAAACCATTTTGTCTGGATTAAAAAATAATTTAGAGAGGGCTGCGGGGAAATGGCCAAACTATTTACCAAAAGTATTGTGGGCCTACCGAACTACTCTTCGGACTACTACACAAGAGTCTCATTTTGCCTTGGTATATGGAATAGATGCAATTAGCCCCATAGAGGATACTTTACCATCATACAGAGTCCATAAATATTCCAAACATGCTAATGGGACAACAATTATGAATCAGTTGGACTTAGTAGAATAGAGAAGGGTTAAAGCACACTTAAGAACACCACACTACCAAGGTTTGGTGAAGAGCAGATTTTCCTCCAAGGTCAAAAGAAGAGATTTTCAACCGGGGGATAAGGTATTAAGAAAAGTCTTCTTACATACCAACGAGAAGCAGTTCGGTAAATTGTCTCCAAACTGGGAAGGCCCTTACGAGGTCTGTGAGAATATCAAACTTGGGACATATAAGCTTCAAGAAAAAGATGAAAGAGCTTTGAAGCGCCCATGAAATGTTGAGCATCTCATGTTATATTTATAGTAAAGTTTTTATGTAAATATTTACTTTTTAAATACCAATGTAAATATTAGGGGGCATACTCTTTCCTACCCTGGAGGTGCAGGGAGGTTGTAATGAGGTGTCCGATTTTTTCTTCAATAATACATTATGCATTATTCAAAAATTTGGTGTGATTTTACTTCAATTCAAGTCAAGTATAAATCACTTATTCAACACCCTAGATTTCTAGTGATCTTGACAAGATCAGATACACTTAATAATTGATCGTGACTATTAAATACGTGTGATTGGAGATATTAAACACTCTTAATTTAATACTTCTGAAATTCTAGGGGCTACTTAAACAATAGCCATAAAATATTTAAATCAAAGTATTAAACAAAAAGGAAATTGGACAAATTAAACTTGTTCGGACTTATACCGAACAGTAGTACAAAATGTGCCTTGGCCATCCAAGGACTTTGATTGTTCAAAAAACTGAGAAAAATACATGATAAAACCTTAGGGCTTGTTCCCTTCGGATTTTTCTTCACCACCAACTTTTTTGGGACTTTTGAGTTCAGTACTTGAACTCTCACCCGTACCTTTTCCATCATCAGTGGAATCAAATCCACTAGCATAGTTGTGCTTGTCACCATGTCAGACTTGATCCCATCATCTCTCTTTTCTAAGGAGTCTACTACTATATTGGCATATTCTTCAATACCTACTTTATTAGCTTGCTCTTGTTGACGCTCCAGAGCCTCATTTTCCTTGGTCATCTCCGAAACAGTGCCTTCCAACTTAGTCTTCTCGTTGGTTAGGGTTTGGATAGCACCATCCTTAGTCTTCAACTGCTCTCGCATGGTAAGACTTGGGGGCATCAACAATCATAAAGGGCATTCTTACTATCTTCTTCGTGTTTTTGTGTCCTACCATAACCGAGAGTTCTACTCACTCACACACTGAGTTAACTTCCCCTCGTAGCTGACCAACTGCCTATTCCTAAGCTTGTATGGTGGTACCCTATCATTGTTTTGTAACTGGCCTTGAAGATGACGTTAGTCGAGCTGTCGTTATCTACTAAGACGTGTGTGATCGTAACTCTTGGGATATCTACATTAATCGTCAAGGCATCTTCCTAAGGGGTAACGACACCTTTTAAGTCTTCATCGTTAAATGTTAAATTGGCCACCGGATCTAGGTAGTTATGATATGAAGATTCATCCACTGAGTGGACTTATAAGTTCTTTGTGCGTCTTTTTTCGGGATGCAACATCAATGCTCGATATGGTGTCGTCTCTGAAGATAGTGCATAACCATTATTTTTTTCTCTTTGTATCCTTCATTTTTCTGGAGTATTCTCTACTGTCTCTACCCCTTCGATTTTGTTATGATATTCACCATCCCACTAGATAACATATTCAACAAGCTCGCTATCAATCAATCGTTGAATTTTTTCCTTCAATTGCCAACATTCGTCGGTGGGGTTTCCGTGGTCATTATGGTGTTTGGTAGTTTGCTCAGCCTTTAATTTGTTTTTTAGATGGTGACAATGTTTTCGGTAAGGGGCGTGAATTTCCTAGTGGCGTTATTAGAATAAAAAGGTCGTTATAAGATCGTAGCCTAATTACAGGGATTTCTACTGTGTCGCATTGGGGTGCCTCGTCGGTGAGTCTTTTCTCACATATCGAGGTTTTAGATTCTTAGGGATTTTTATGAGGTGGGTAGGGTTAAACCCCATTATTTGAGTCATCGACCCTGATGAACTGGTTGGATTTTACTAGAATGTCCCACATTTTCCTAACAAAAAACCAGACAAGAATAGTGTAGAGCGGGCCCTCATGCTTTAACCCTCTTTTAAAGACAACAACTGCTACAGAATCTTTGCATGTTGACAGAGAGTTCATCTTATGGAAAAATCTTTGGGCATAGCTTTTAAGCGACACTCCTCTTATCTAGTACAAGCTCATAATCGAATCTTATTCCCGTTTGTGTTCCTTATTTTTTACAAAGTGGTTCATAAACGTGACCTAGAGCCCCTCAAAGTCCTACATCGTATCTTTTGGAACACTGTTGAACCATTCGAGCGCATTTATTTTGAATATCATTGAGAAAGCCCTACATAATAAAATGTTATCAGGGTTTAAAGCCTTCATCATGTTCTTGAATTGTTTTTAGGTGGTGTTTTGGGTCACCTGGTCAATCGTATCATCTTGTCGGGGTCAAACATTCGTGGGATATTTCCTTTTAGAATTCATTTAACAAAAAAAATACTTCTATAGCATGTATGCTTCCATTGTCGACCTCACATGGTCATATTATAACGCGTATTGTTCCTTGCATTTCCTTGCTATCTCGTTTCTCGATTGGTCCTCTCGCTCGGAGTCTTTCAATCTTATTTTCTTTTGCTTTTTCCTTCTACTCTCACCATTACGCTCGATGTTCTCCGCTCGTCTCTTAGTTTTTTCGGTACGTCTAGCCTCGTTAGCTTCTCAAGCCTTCTTATCCCTCTCGAGTTGAAACCAGCTCGCCTTGAGTTGCTCTGACTTGATCTATTTTATCTAAGATTCGAAAATTTGGACATTATATGAGATGGTCGATGTACCTTGATTAAGAGGATCATTTCTTGGGCTGGCATGATGACAACACTAAAATGCTTTGCACCAACAATGTGGGTTTGAGCATGGTCATCATTTCCAACCATGATTCATTGGCCTGCTTGGTCAGTTGTTGGAGCGAGCCCTAAATCACCTCTAATGTTCATTGAATTTTCCATGATCCATTGATCGTTTAACTAGTTGCCCCTGATGAGTTAAGATATGACTAAAGAGGGAACCTTGGATCTAGTATATGATGTGACTAGAGAGGAAAGTGTAGAGAGAGAAATTAGAAAAATAATGTATTAAAGAATGTCCCCCCACCCATGAATAAAGGGGTTCCGTTATATAGTGGGTGAGGTGGTCCCCACTTATTTCTCAGGTGGTCCTTCCAAAGTTACAAATTGGTCTCTATATTTTAACACTTTTAGGATATTATCCTCTAACTAAGTAATAAATACATCAATAGGACAATTACATTTATTTCTCTTTGGTAACTAATATTTATAATCTTGACTTGGCGATTTATCTCCTTATCAGCCCCAATCATGATGCGTCCCTATGGCCTCCCTTTGGATTCCTGATCTAATTACTACCATTGGTAAATCCCGAGTGCAACTACCTATAATAGAAAAATGTAAGTTTATTATTTTTCACAGACGACGCAAAAAAATTGATGCGGGAATTTTCAACTAGAGTAATAGCGAATCAAAATCAAGAAAGAAGATAATTGGAGTTAATATGCTCTTTTTTATTACACTGGAAAAAATGTCTTATCATTTAAGGTTTTTGCCTTATTTATACATTGTAATTAAGATTCTGTTACTCTCATTATCTAAAAAAAATCTTATTTACAATATGTTGTTAATGGGTAAACATTTCTCCCCACTTTCTCTTAGTGGCACATATCATGCCGCTACATGTCTTTTCCAGATAACAATTAATGAGTGGCCAAATACTTACCACAAAAAATAGAGTGAGCGTTTGAAAAAACCCGAGAAAAAATCATGTGCAAGTAATCTCATGAGAAAACATAAAAAATTATTTATGAGCGCTTGTGAGATCAAAATAGCTGTGTTTTCAAAATTTATAATGAGTGTAATTTTGTACAAAGAAACAATTTGAAACTCGAATGATCTTGATAAAGTTCTGACTAATTGTGTTGTTTATATTCGTAAAGAAATCTCTTATAGTTTATCACAAATTCGTGGGATTGAGCATCAAATTGACTTGGTACAAGGATCACTCATTCTCGGTCGACCAACTTATAGGAAAATTCCAAATGCGACGAGTAAGCTACAAAGGTAAGTTAGTGAGCTGATGGATAAGGAGCACAACCGAGAAACCATGAGCCCATATGTCATTCCAGTTATACTAGTTCATAAGAAAGATAAAACTAAAGGATGTTAGTTGATTGTAAAGCCATTAACAATATTACGATAAAATACCGACATCTCAATTCTCATTTGGATTATATATTAAATGAATTGCATGGTTATTGTGTGTTTCTTAAGTTTATTATAAGATTCGTTATCGGCGGATTCGAATGAATGAGAGTGTTGAAGGGAAACTTGTTTTTTAAACAAAACATAGTTTGTATGAATTGTTAATGATGTTTTTTGGATTAAATAATTCACCAAGCACTTTCATGAGATTGATGAACCGTGTTTTGAGATAATTTATTAGAGTTTTTGTTTTTTCTATTTTGATGATATATTGATCTATATCAAAACCTTTGATAATCATAATGAGCATTTAAAACTTGTTTGAACTATGCTAATAAATGAAAATTTGTTTGCTAACCTGAAAAAATGTATCTTTTGCACGGATAATCTTATGTTTTTTCAATCTTCTATGAGTGTACAAGGTACACAGGTTTATTAAAAGAAAGTACGAAGCTTCCATACACTTGTTTGTTTCCATAACAGGTTTGTTGGAGATTTTAGCACTATTTTTGCCCCACTTGCAGAAGTAATCAAGAAAGATATATGATTCAAATGGGGAAACTCTCAAGAAGAAGCATTACAAATTTTGAAGAACAAACTAACTAATGCCCCTATATTATTTGTGCCCGATTTCTAAAAAAATTAACATTAAATGTGATGCTTCATGTGTTGGAATTGAAAACGTACTAACGTAAAAAACGGAAGTAGGGTGAAGCAACCTTAAATTAGTCTACATATAATAAAAATTATATGCACTTGTAGGAGTATTACGAATATGGAAACACTATCTATGGCCTAAAGAATTTATGATCCACAATAATCATGAGTTCTTAAAACACTTAAAGGCCATACAAAAACTGAACACACATCGACGTTAGATGAAGTTTATTATTACACTTCCTTATGTCATCAGATACAAACAAAGAAAGAAAATTGTTTTGGCTGATGCACTATCTATAAGGCATGCTTTACTTTATATACTTGATGGTAAACTACTGAGTTTTCAATACAGCAAAGACTTATATTTTACTGCTTTTAATTTTAAAAATGTGTATCAAGCTTGTGAGAAGTTTACATATTGAAAACTCTTTCGCCGTGAAGGTTTTCTATTTCGTGCTAATAAACTATGTATACGTACCTGTTCTCTAAGAGATATTCTTGTTTGAGAATCACACGGATAATGGCTAATAAGATATTTTGGACTTACTTAAATGTTGATTTTATTTCACGAATAATTTTATTTACCACACATGAAAAGAGAATCTGTAATGGGCGTGTCACTTGTGAACAAGCTAAGTCAAAAGTGCAATAAAATTATATGTATATTTTTTTCTCAGTTCATCTGGAACCGTGAACAATATATTAACGGATAATACTACTATGACTGCCTATAATTAAGAAAATAAAATATTCTGCTTTTGTGGTTGTTGATAGATTCTCCAAGATGACACACTTCATTCCATATAATAAAAGTAATGATGTTTCCTATGTTGTTGATTTATTATTTTGAGAAGTTTTAACTTGCCTCATAATATTGTTTATGTCAGATATTTTAAGTTCTTAAACTAGTTATGGAAAAATTTGTGGACTAAGTTTAAAACTAAGTTGCCGTTTTCAACAATCTGTTATTCTCAAAGTGATGGTAAAACTTTCTCAATTTTACTGCACGCACTAATAAAGACGAACATTAAAACTTAGGAATATGGTTTGCCACATGTTGAGTTTTCTTACAATCATGATGTATATGGTTTGCCACATGTTGAGTTTTCTTACAATCATGATGTACAGTATGCTACTAAATTTCATCTTTTTAGATTATTTATGGTTTAATTCCTTAACACAATTAGATTGAACACCATTGCATATAAATGAACAAAGGAAAAACAAAACATAAAGCAAATGACTCAATATACCAAAAGCAAACTTAAAATAATCTTTCAACCTGGTGAATGGGTTTGGATTCATACAAGAGATGAACGTTTTCCAACCTAAATAAAATCAAAACTTAAGGTTATATAAGATGACGGATTCCTAATCTTTAAACAGATCAATAATAACACTTACAAACTTGACTTTCCAAACGAGTAAATATAAATTCCAACTTCAACATTTCTGACTCGACTTCTTTTAAAGTCAACTATTTGTTGTATTTGAGGTCAAATCCTTTTTAAGGTGAGGGGAATTATGTGATCATGAACAACAATGATAAACAAGATGATGCTTTAAACATACATGTTGGTCCAATTACAATATCTCGTGTTGTACAAATAAAAAATACATTAAATAAGCTTATTATTGAGATCGTGGACAAAGAGAACATTAACAAGTCTATTAGTCATGATACTTATCAAGTCCAACATATTTTATTCATATTAAAGACCCAAAAAAAGTCCATACAATGCCTTTTAAAGATATGATAAAAAAGAAGATGACAAAAATAAAACTCAAGAAAACTAATTCAACTCAATTTGTTATTAAATATAAAACGTTTATTATCTTTATCCTTTAGTTCGTTAGATCTTTTAGTTTTTTAATAATAGTATTTTAAAGAACTTATGAGAATATTATTGTGTATCTCAAGAACTTGTTAGCAATTCTTGATCCTTTTTGCAACTGATCTCATTTCCCAATCCTTCCATTCGTCGGCCTGAGCTTGGCAACTCGCCAAGGTTTTGCTGAATCATGGTGGAATCAACTAACCTGAATTTAAGAAATCACCCTTATCGTGAACAATATTAAGAACTTCAATCTTCCAAAACAAAACCCGTATCAAGGTGACAAAGGCAAAGCAACAAACTACAACAATGAAAATGACCAAGAAAATATGTATCCTAAATTAAACAGATCTTTCGGTGACATTACAAGATCACCAGAATCTGGCTATGGTATCAAAACTACAAAATTTTAAGAAATGAAGGACCACATCTCCTTGCAATTCATTCAAAGTGACAAAGACAAGTTTTTAGCTGCCACTAAATATACTTTGATAGGGAAGTTTTCCCATGGTCTGAAAAAAAAACATCACCAATCAATTCTTCAAAGCCAAGAAATTCACAGGAGATTACAACATATCCAATTGGGATGCAAGACATATTTTTTTTTTAATTCTCGCTCATCTTTAATATGTGCAAGCTATGGGTCAGGAGCGTGTGGTCTGTTGGTGAATATTCAATGAGATTATTCAAGCGTACACCAACATTTAACCCAAAATATGAATGTCCTATAGTCCCTATGTGGATTCAAATAGAAAATGTCCATGAATACTGATATGATGATGATTATAACCATTTTATAGAAAATTCAATTAGTCAGCCACTAAAACAGAAAAAAAATAGAGTCATGTAAAACGCATTTTATGTTTGGATCAAATTAGACATAACAAAGAAGCTTCAACACCATGTATTGGTGGGTTTTGGAGATAACAATGGATGTTGGCTCCATATAAACTACAAAGATATCCTAAAATATTGTTACCATTGTTACAATATATGATACGATCAAGACACATGCAAGAAATACCTTAAACGAGACCATAAAAAAAGGCAACAAGAATGAAAAAGAGGAAAATTCTCAGCATATGAATGACACTAAGAAAGAAGAGCCCTCTATACTAAATTCTATCATAGTCAAACCAAATCACAAACTAAGTTTGAGAAACAACCTGCCTACTAAAGATCAGATAACTATAACCAACAAGACTCGCCTGACAGAAAGCATTGAATGAAGAGATCAAACTATCAAGAATCTGTAAGGAGAATACACATCATCATCCAACCTTGAGACATATAGCACACTCTAAACCATGAAAACATTGGAAGCTTTCCTCCCACTCCTATACTCAAGAAAAAACATTTGCATAAGAATTTTCAGGAACTTCTCAATAAAAGACTCAAAGAAGCCAATAACAAGAGAAAAAAAGGAAATGTTATTATTAAGTCTCTATTTGGGTACAACCACTCTCCAAACTTTAATATTCAGCATGATTATGTTTCCATGTTGGAATAAACGTGGAATTAGTAACAAAACTTCCATGAGACTGGATGCTCCACTTTCTTCCTAAATAACTCAGAAGATTTCAATGAAACAATTAGAGAGTGCTTATTGGAGAATGATGGATATGCAAGCACCAAGTTCACTTGGACTAACAAATTTAAATGGAAGAGATTGGATTGAGCTTTATTCAACTCAACTTAGTCTGACTACTTCAACATCACTAAAGTCATGCATATGGCTAGAACTTGCTCAGACCACACCCCTCTCTATGTCACTATATCAAATGACAGAAATCACACTAAATCAAGCTTTAAATTCTTAAATATGTGGACTTTAAATGAAGATTTTCTAACAATTGTTGAAACAAACTAGAATCAAGATCTGTATGGATACTATATGTACATATTTTGGAATAAAGTTAATAGACTTAAAACTACCATAAAGACTCGGAACAAGCACATTCTTGGGAATATTTTTGATAAAATATTGGAGGCTAAAGAAATTGTTAAATGTATGGAGAGGAAGCTCCGAGACAATGACAACATTGGGAACAACAACAACCTATCTAAAGTTAATGCAATTCTTCTCCAGACTTTCCAAAGAAGAATCTTACTGGCATAAAAAACCTATTCAAACTAGATTAAGAATAGTGACAGAAACATGAAAATTTATCACACCGCTAAGAAGAAAATGAGAAGGAACATAATTATTAGTATAAGAATGACTCTAATTGGATCAAGAATGAGCACATGATTGCCATCTTTGTTTAATTTTACTCCAAAAAGATTCTTACTACATTCCTAACCTTAACCATGAGGGTGAAAGCAACTTCATGAATAACCCTATGTTTGACACCATACCTAAGTTGGAGACTGCTTAATAACTGGCTCCCTATAGACATAACAATGCAGAAGAAACATGTGACTATAGCCTCTAAATGCCAATTTTGTGAGAACATTGAGACATCTATTCATCTATTCCTAGAATACAACTACTCAGAGGCTATATGGCCCCATTTTTCTAGCATTCTCAAGATAAAAACCACCAAATGTATGACTATAGTTCATATGATAAGAAGCTAGTTCTGGGCTTCAAGTAAAGAGATTCACATCAAATTTATTTTGCCTCCCAACATTTGGTGGGTTATATGGAAAACTAGAAACAAATCTAAAACCAAAGGTCTAACATATGCTTCCAACAATTATATCAACTACATCAAGCAAATTATATCGGGTTTGGATCATGCATTACTCCTTAAGAAAAAACATTGGGTTCCTAATAACTCTGTTTCTACTGAGCTGAGATGCTACAATAATTTACAAGCTAATAAAAAACCTATATACCTAACATGGATTCCTCCTCACTCTAATAGAGCAAAACATAATACTGATGGCTCTTCCCAAGCTAATGGTGAGGCCAGTGGTGGAATTATAATAAGAGATAACAAAGTAAAAATCATCATGGGTTATGGAAATGTTTATGGAAAGCTTACCCCAATTATGGCTGAAGCTATAGCCGTTTTTGATGGTTTTCAAATCTGCAAGAAGAAAGGTTTAGTTAATGTCGATATTGAGTCAAACTCTCAAATTCTTGTTAATCTACTTTCATCTAGTAAAAACCATTGGCCTATTGAGCCTCTCCTAAAATTTTGTAGAGAGCTTATCAATCCCTCTATGGTAATCTCTCATATATGTCGAGATCAAAACAACGCTGCCTATTGACTAGCTAAATGGATGTTAAATTGCAAAGTAAAATTAGAAATCAATAAACTTCAAGTTCCTTATCAACCGAATGCCATTACTTTCCTTGATAGTATTGGCTTAAGTTATATTAGAAATAACATGTAATCTGCTTTTGTAGTTGATTGATTACCGTATGTTATCGGAAGTGTTCAAGCTAACTATATAACGGCAGCTGCAAATTTTGTGACAAGCATATGCCAACTTCGTTTCTTAAATGTTCTATAGGTTACAGGGTCATGAACCAGTTCTAAGGAAATATATTAGCCATTGTCTCAGTATCAATCTAAAGATGAAAGCTAGAAGTATTGAACATGCTTACTTTTCCTACGTTGGCCTTCTGCTCTTTCATCTTTTTTGCATCTCTTTGATCCCCAACAATCAAGTCAGCAATAACCCTCGATTATGGATCCTCTAACTCAAATCTGGTTTGGTCTCCATTTTTATTCATCGGGTCTAAACACGAATAAAATCTTCTTAAAATAAGAAGAGGATTTCAGTCAGATTACGAGTTTCAAATGATTCAAGCTTACCCGGTTTGATTTCCAGCTAGCATTTCCTCGAGCATCTTCAAGGCAAGGTCTTTAAAGCTTCAACATTGAGTCTGAAAGGTCTGCTCCCATTCTAGTTTTTTCTTCATCAACCATCTCTGTGGCTTTAGTCCATTTCAAACTCTACTCGATAGTTCAGTCTTCATTTAGCCTCTTAAGTTCAGCTGGTGGAATCCAATCCTATGCTCGAGTATGTCGAGTTTGTCGTTATCTTGTTCGTCGAAGAAGATGGAACATAAGCTATATTCCCCCTTCTCCTGACGAAGTGATGTTCACTTTCTCCCATCAATTCCCCCCAGGTAAATTTGTTGAAGACAAATATACTCTTTAGCCTAAAAGACCATCTCACGGTCGATTCTTTTCATAATTTTCCTCAAATTCTTTTGCGGGGCTGCTGGTTTATTTTGACTCAAATTTTGGTGATAGGTAAATTAATCAAATTTGTTTTTGTCACCTAAAGATAACTTCTTCCCTTTGAGCCTTTTATTTATGAAGCTCACTTTTAGTGGGTTTAGCTTTTCGAATAAATAAAATTGTTTAGTTAGTTGAAAAAATGATCTTTTTGTTTGTTATTATCATATATTTTAAAGTTATTTTATTTTTCGCTTTTAAGTTTTTTTTAAAATCACTGTTAATATCCATTAGAAAAGATGTCCAATTTTTAATGAAATACGTTTTTCTTATAAGATAAATTCTCTTTATTTATTCATTGTGAACATTTTGATATTTTCGGTGCGTTAATATGATTGATCAGATCATTTGATGTTTTGATGTGTAATATCCAAGTAATCAACCGGCTTATCAAACGGTTTGTCATTCCCGTTTGTGACGTTTTCGACCAGGATTTTTAGTTCCATTGTGTGAGTATCGAGTCTTAGATTATATATACCCAAAGATCGTGTTACACGAGTTTTTTACAATTATAGAATCCATTACCGCCAATTCAACTGTTTTTTATTCTTTACTGATTTGTACATTTGGTTCGGTAATGCATCAATATAATAGAGTTAGTAAAACAGTTGGTTCCGTCAGAGTATTAGTGCAATTGTTGTTTTTATATTTATATGAAATAAAAATTAGATTTATAAATATATTTGTTAGTATTTTAGTTTTATTCCAATATTTAAAAAAATATATAGATGCTAAATAAAATATATTAAAATATTTTTTAGTATGTTGAAACATTTTTTCAAATAAATTTGATAATATATTCTTCAAAATATAATTGTTGTGATAAAATATTTGTTTTTTAAAATACATTAGGATTGTTTTTCAAGATAGGTCAGTTAAACAATATTTATTAAAATATATTTTTGGTTTTGTTCTTTCGGTAGATTTTCATAAAATAAATTGAAAATAAGGTATTGGTATGTTTTTTTAAGAAAGAATCAGATTAAACTTAAAATGTGATAAAATATTAATTTAATAAAACATCTGAAAATTGAAGACAAAACTTTATTTTTATTGTATAACAAAAATAAAAAAATGTTAAAATTTTAAATGAAAAAGCTAAGATGAAAACAGAAAAAAGAAAAACGCATAACAAACTTGTTTGAAAAGTTAATATTTATTATCTTCATGCCACAACTACAGCTAACACGTTAAATAACTCATGTAAGATGAGTTAACATGTCATTTACCATTTACCATGTAAATTGTATATTTTTCTCGTGATTTTGTACTATAGTATTTATTTTTATAGACCTTTTTATTAATTAATGGATAGCACCTTCTTTAACGTTTAAAAACGAATAATACTTTATTAAAAAAGTCTTACTCACTTTTACATTTTTATATTTCTTTTTCTATCTTTAACATACTCATTAGCACATGATATCTCTATTTACTACTATGACACAACCCTCGTTATAACTGCCAACATACGGAAAAAGTCTATACATAATTATTATTTTAAAATAAAGTAATCTTAAAATTGTTAGATAAAATTTATTATTATTTTATGAAACAATGTTTTTTATCCTTTTCTTATCAATAAATGTTCTCTGCCTTTTTTCTCTGCCTTTTTCATTCTTTATCTTTCTCGTTTCACTGTAAAGTAATCTATATATCTCATAGTAATTTGGTTTGGTAGGCGCAAATACTGGTGCCTGGACACTAAAACCTCTGCACCTCCTCTTTCTAAATAGCCTCCAAAACAGCCATCAAGCATCGTCTTAGGGTTTGCGTCTTTCTTCTTCTTCTTCAATCTCTGTATCACAAAAGACTCTAAGCACTTTCTTCGGGTTAGTCTCTTCTACTCCACTTTCCCTGCTAACACATCTTCCGATCCTGTCTCCTTTCGTTGCAAACTTTGTTTTTACAACCATAAATTTGTTTCATCAGCTCTGTACATTATCGTGTATTAAGTTTCTGAATCTTCTTCATTTCTCTATAATTACTTGAATCTGATTGTCAGGTATATTGGTATTTGCCATTTTTAGCATTTCAAGCTGTTTGCACTTGCACATTACGCGA
The DNA here is from genome assembly GCA_036936605.1 of Limnanthes douglasii subsp. nivea. Taxonomy (NCBI): domain Eukaryota; kingdom Viridiplantae; phylum Streptophyta; class Magnoliopsida; order Brassicales; family Limnanthaceae; genus Limnanthes; species Limnanthes douglasii. Next base: position 194,852,920 of record JAUPFV010000004.1, on the reverse strand, counting down.
CTTCAATCTTGGTCTTTAAATTAGGGTACTTAATACCAAACGCATTGCGCTCTTTGTCAGTTCCTTTATATACAGTCAAATCTTTTTGTATGGGTTTGTATTTTTGATTTCTTGTGTTTTTGAGCTTGCAGTTGCGCAAATGCCGAAATCCTCAGCTGGAACACCAAACACTAAGGGTTCAACTGGGGTACGTATTGTGGTTGCTGGTGAACAGGGCACTGGCAAATCTAGTTTGATAATCAGTGCCGCAGCTGGAACATTTCCAGCTAGTGTCTCACCAGTATTGCCGCCAACCAGGCTACCAGAGGATTTCTACCCTGACCGTGTCCCCGTCACCATTGTTGATACCTCCTCTAGGTTTGTCTCTCAAGATATATTTGTTTCCTGCAAATTAATTGTCTTTGGGAAAATTCATTATAACATGGGAGTAGGAGGAACCAGGGTTGCCAAAGTTCAGAGATGAGTTACAGGATCTCCCATAGGGTGATGAGCTTGATAGATTAATAATCTTGCTGTGGTTTTGAGCTGGCATGGTTTCATTTTACAGTGATTATTCGGGTCTTAATGCAATCTAGTCGAATTTTTTTACTCTATTTTTCTTAGTATGAACATCTTTTTGGCAAAGAATAATGACTGATTTTATTTTCTGGGAATCTAGATGCCTGTAAAACCACTTTCCGTGCCGATATTCTTGATGTCAGTTGGCCCTGACTCTTTCATTTGTATGTTAGACTGAAGGATAAAGTCAAACTTGCTGAAGATCTGAGATCCGCTGATGCTGTTGTACTCACATATGCGTGTGATCGACCTGAGACCCTTGATCGCTTGAGTGATTACTGGCTTCCAGAACTTCGGCAATTAGAGGTTTATATAAGTTTTATGTCTAATATCCATTACTACTACGAATACATATTACTCTGATGTAAGCATCGACTTTATCCAGATCTTTTTAGATGATTCTTGACACTTTGTTTTTCGATTTTCAATATTCTGATCTACTTACTGCTTATCAATTGTTTCTCTTATCTTAGTATTGCATTATAAGCATTCTGTGCTGTATGTGATCGGTGTATGCAATTTGTTGAACAGGTGAGAGTTCCAGTTATAGTCGTGGGTTGTAAACTGGACTTAAGAGATGAACAGTATCAGATGAGCCTGGAACAAATTATGTCCCCAGTAATGCAACAGTTTCGGGAAATCGAAACTTGTATTGAATGTTCCGCAATTAGAAATATACAGGTGCGTCTGAAAAGCATTACACATTCTCTTGGTATATAGATGTTTGGGTACTAATTTATCATTGTTTTTATTGATGGTTGTCTAATACTGGGCATTCTACATTTATGATGTGTTTCCGTTATTTATTCTGCATCTAGAACCAAATTTGATCTTGGTCACAGTCTTTCAATGACGGTCTCGTGTAGAATCAGTTCCAACCTAAAACTTTTATTTCTTAGGTTCTTGTCAAAATTTAAGGTTATTTTATTCAGCACTTGATGCCGTGTTACCTCTTTTTAAAATTGTTGTCAGAAGTTTATGGTCACATTCTTGCTTCAGACAAATTCAAATTCAGACTAAGGGTTTTCAGTTAAAATCGTGTCGTCATGATTGGAAAATGAAAATACAACTAAGAATCACTTTTTCTTTTAATTTTTAACAGTAACAGTCAGAAATTTATGCTACATGATTATATTATTTACTTTGCATTGTAATTGAGTTGTAGATATACATATCTGCATTTGGAAAATGCAAGTATCTTATGATAAACAATACACTGTTTGCTCTAATAAATGTTAAGAACTTGACCTCAGTTTCAAGGATTTAGCTAGTACATGACATTCTTCTAGTTGGGTTTTTAAGTTTATTGATTCATTTAATTGCTGTAGATTTCAGAAGTTTTTTACTATGCACAAAAGGCAGTGCTTCACCCAACTAGTCCTTTATTTGACCAAGAAACTCAAACTCTAAAGCAACGATGCGTGAGGGCGTTGAAGCGTATATTTATACTTTGTGACACTGACAGAGACGGTGCACTTAGCGATGCAGAGCTGAATGAGTTTCAGGTTCCACATTCATGTCCTTATGCTCCTTCTTTTCCTGTTTGTATCTGCCTGCTCTTAAGGATAGTTGATCTGAACCATTTTAAGTCTCTATTAAATCTAGGAATAGCTGTATGCAAAGGTTAATTGGATTAGACACTAGTTTCTTATATTTAATTTTTTTTGGGGTATTTGACAAAAGAAATGAGATTGAAGATGTGTTTCCAAGATTTGGATGAGATCCCAAAAGGCTATTCGACAACCTTGTTTCTTTTGAAATTACACCCTCACGTCGGTTTTCAAGTATCTAACAAGTTTACCAAATAGGTGAAATGTTTCAACGCTCCATTACAACCTTCAGAAATAATGGGTGTTAAGAGGGTTGTGCAAGAAAAGTTGCCCGAAGGAGTTAATGAGCGTGGACGGACGCTGACCGGGTTCCTCTTTCTCCATGCGCTATTTATTGAAAAGGGACGCCTCGAGACAACATGGACTGTCCTAAGGAAGTTTGGGTACAATAATGACATCAAACTTGCAGATGCATTGATTCCTTCTTCAATATTAAAAAGATCTTCTGATCAGGTAACACGAAGAGAATGATACTACTTGCGTCATCTTCCTTGCATTATCTTCTTGTTTCTCTTTTTTAGCTTGAGGGAGCGATGATCCAGATTGATATTGTAGGTACTTTACCTATAATTCTGTATGTGGCTTCTGCTTGTATAGCCTCTTTCTTTAATCTCTTGGTAATGGGAATTTCAATAAATTGGGAAAATGCTGAAAACTTACAAGTCCAAACAATATCATTAATATTTATATGTTCCCTTCATTTCTCTCTCTGTATTTGGAGATACAAACTGAGAGAAGTTACTAGATTGACCGAATTTGGTTATAATCTAGAAGCATGCACGCCACTTAAGTCTCCAAAGTTGTGATATGAAGGAGGCATTCTGGTCTTTTTGTGAAGGGGGAAAAGCTTTAGATGAGCCTTTTATATTAAATGCCTCTTGCATATTTTACAAACAATTACATTGTCAGTGGTTTATTGTTCTTGCCAAGGAATTTAAACTATACAGGCTTCTTGTATTACTTTTTTATTCTTAAAATTTTAGGAAGTCTTTTATCATATTTAAGTTTGAACTTTGAATTGATTCTTCTGTTTGACATTTGTGTAGAGTGTGGAGCTAACAGGTGAAGCTATTGAATATTTAAAAGGAGTCTACGAGCTATTTGACAATGATGGTGTATGTAACATTTGTCTCAGATGAGCACTTACTTTCATTTTGTTATGCCTAAATAATTATTTTAACAAATGTCCATATCTTAATTATGTTGATTCTATTCTACCAGGAAAACAATCTTAAACATTTCGTAGTTGAGGATATCTTTTCTACTGCCCCAGAAAGGTAAATTTTTCTTTCTGCAATATATTTATTTTGTTAATATAGAAGCTAGGCTGTAATATGATTATAAGTTTCTCTGTCTTTCAGTAGATTATTAATTATACGTGTTCTCTCGGACATGTATGTGTGCATGTAATATTTTTAGAAGAGGGGAGACCACTTATTATCTTTCTACCCTACTTCTTTTGTATATACCTTGCCATTATGACACATTGATGTGGAAGCTTCCATGTTGCAGTCCGTGGGATGAAGCTCCATATAAAGATGCCACGGAAAAGACTGCACTGGGAGGGCTAACGATTGATGCTTTCTTGTCAGAGGTACTTTTAGTACTCAAAAACATTTATGTCGAACTGGAAGCGTGCGTACACATTGAATTTAGTCATTCTTGTTGTATTTCTTTGTCATTTTCTTTCTTGAGGTGAGGAGATTCTGCAGCGTTCTTGTGTCAATTATTGAAGTAAGAATCATTTTTTTCTTCGACCTAGATTACAATGGATTTTTTTTTTATAAAAAAATACACATAAGAATCATAGCTGCTTAGCCAACGATCACTTTGCTGGAGGTTGTTCTATTTCAAATAGCAGAGTAAACTATTATTTTTCTTCAGGTCACCACAACTATTATTTTATAAAGTTGATTCAACATTCAAAAAAGTAAGTAATTAACTTTCCGAACTAAAAGATTTATAGCGTAGACCAAACAGCAACAAATATGACATGACAAGGACATTTTGGGAGAAGGTCTCAGTTCTATGGTTACCACTTACCATTCTATATTTTAGTTGGGTTGAGTTGAGATAGGGCATACTTTACAGGGTGATTGTTATGACTTCTTTTCTTCTTGTGATTTACATTAATGTTATCTTTTGCAGTGGGCTCTTATGACTCTGTTAGATCCAGCTCGTACCATCGAGAATCTTATTTACATTGGATATCCTTTAGATCCTTCTTCTGCTATCCGCGTGACTAGGAGAAGATACTTAAATCGCAAGAAGCAACAGTCTGAAAGAAATGTTTTCCAGTGCTTTGTTTTTGGCCCAAAAGGTTCAGGAAAATCTGCATTGTTAAACTCTTTTATTAGAAGGTTTGTGTTCTAAAACTGTTTGTAAGAGTACATGAGTTTGCATTAACGCGCATAACACATGCACAGTCATAACGTTATTTAAACTAGATAACATCTACTCTTTAATACCTAAACTTTTTGTTTTGCCTTCTAACAGTTTTGTCTAGACCTCTCCAACAATTTGATTTTGACATCTATATGTTTTCACTATGACCCTTTTGCTACGAATTTTCATTTTATCCTTGCCTACCCACACATTCACAGAACACATGTACATACCTCAGATGCAAGTTTATGTGTCATATAGTAGCACATCTATGCATTTATTTAATGTGACCATTTTATTGGTATAGTTAATTTCACCATCTGAGCGCTGCTTCTTGTAAATATAGATCCTACTCGGATACCTACCCGACTACCGTTGATCGATATGCAGTAAACTCTGTTGCTCATCCTGAGGTGAGTGTTACACACTCTGTATGTACAATAGTACCAGATTGCTACCCTAACTTGGACTTTGTAATGAATAATTTTGTGGATTCTTTAGCTTTCCCATTTTATTTCGATAGTTTTTTTTCTTTCCCTTGTCTTGATTTTGATTCAGAGCCTTTTCATATTTGTTAGCTGTTCAACTAAGCTTTTTTCATACGTGGGGTTTCTAGGGTGTAAAGAAAACTCTTGTGCTTCGAGAAATTCCTGAAGATGGAGTCAAAGAGCTGCTCTCAACCAAAACCTCTTTGGCTGAGTGTGATGTGGCAGTGTTTGTGTATGACAGGTAGGTATCTCATTCTCTTGAAAGACACATATGTTTCTTTCTATGTTAAGAATCCTAGGCAGGTAAGGTTCTGGGAATTGTATGTACCTGAAGAAAACAGAATCTAGGAAAAACTTATTTGATACATGAAAATTCTGAGGCAGAGAGGGAAGCACAGATTTTATTTGCAGTTTTTGTTTCTTATGATACTATATTAGACAATTTAATAAATCTGTCATAACTATCTTATTGTCAATTTTTTGGTAGTATATATTTTTATATTTTTTTGCTGTTCTATTCTAAAAAAATGAACATTATAAGACCGTGATATTTTCTAGCTCAATTTTTTTTTAAAGTTATTGCTGCAATGTAGGCGTGTTTGTATATGATAGATTTTATTTTTCTTGTTTAGTATTAAACTATATATATATATATATATATATATCTATATTGTAGGAAACTGTACAACTTGTTGTAAGGATTGTGTTTATGCTTCTGCAGTTCTGATATAAAATCATGGAGGAAAGCGACCGAGTTGCTTGTGGAAGTTGCTAGTCATGGGGAGGACGCTTCCCTTGAGGTACCTTGCCTCATTGTTGCCGCCAAAGATGATATGGAATCATTTCCGTTCGCAATACAAGAATCCACTCGAGTAAGTTTACATTTCAACTGATCAAGAAGTTTAGTGTTACAAATAGGACGTGTAAAACGTAGAAAAAGATGAAGAAATGATTTTTTTGATCTAGCAGGACTTACCATCATGGGTGTTCAATCTACAGCCTATGGATATAATATTGTTTCTTTTATCTTTAAAGAAATTCACATTCAACAATTATTATGACGCATATGTACATATTTCTTCCCCGAAGCATGGTTAGAATGCCAATGGCATCTTTGGTTCCAATACTTCTTACTTTTTGCAGGTTAGCCAGGATATGGGTATGGAGGCTCCTATACCTGTCAGTGCCAAGTTTGGCGACTTCAGTCACTTGTTCTCTAGAATTTTGAGTGCAGCTGAGCAACCTCATTTGAGTATTCCTGAGACTGAAGCAAGGAGAAGTCGCAAGCAATTTCATCAGCTTATAAACCGCTCTCTCATGACTGTTTCAGGTACATATTTCTCTAGTTGAGTTGCAAAAAAATTGGCTAGAATCGGTTTCTGGGCAGAATAGTTTTTAGCTGATATGTAAACAAATAAATAAGGATTCAACCATATTCATCCTTCAGACTTTCTTTTGGTTTCACTGTCTAACACTTTGAACTAACACTATGGTCGATCCATCGATATATGGTTTAAAACAAATAAATAATCTAGGATTCTAGTGGGGGCTTCCAGGGTATTGGTAAACAAGTTGATTCCTGGGGTAGTATGACAAAAGAACCATAATCATGAAGTGTGATTTTCAACTCTTTTCCTTGCTAATATGAAACTTACGTTATGTTTGTTGATTGTTTCGTCCGTATTTACAGTTGGAGCAGCAGTTGTAATTGCCGGATTGGCTGCTTACCGTGTTTATTCTGCAAGGAAGAATGCCTCTAGCTGAGCGATAAAATTCCTAGAAATATCAATGAAACATTTCAGGTTTATCTTCCTATGTTGTTGATTCATGATCTATCATTTATTAGTCTCATTCAAAGACGTGTATATTTTCATTTTCATCTCTCTTTGTAATGGATTTCTACAATAGTAAATGATTTTTTTTGCATTGCCTTATTTAGAGGGTTTGGATTTGGTACTGTCCAGAGCCGTTTGTTTTTACTCAAATGACGTCATGCCATTTGCCTCCAACGATCAATACTGGCTCTCAGTATTTAAAACGGTGTCGTCCCTTTTATCTTCTATTCAAAATATTGAAATTGTCAAAAACACTGGACCAGAATAAACTGTAAGCATGACGAGTTATAAAACTAATTCCATAATCTTATAACCTAACTGTTTCAGTGGCATCTATATTGATGTATTGAAACAAAATCAATTTGGATGTAATTTGAAATAGGGTGAGTTATATAATAATCTAGTCCAAAATCCAATTACTATTTATTTATTCAAAAATACAAGTACATATTGATATTTGTTACACAATTTATATAAATATACACTGCAAATACCTATTAAAGAAAGGGTATGTCATACTTAAGTAACTGGCATTTTGACTAATATGGAAATATGAGTTAAGATTTTGGCTATTTTCAAATGAAAATATCAATAATGCCTCTGGATTACACTAACAGCTGATTTACTTTTAAATTATCTGTCCATTTGATTTCTCTGTTCGTTTTATTATCATTATATAAAAACCGTGGTTTCTAGAATTATTTCATATCAACGGTTCATAACTCTAAAAAATTTATATTAATATTATCAAAATCAACTCAAAAATATAAATTTGAATTCCCGGTATAGAATCATCATAGTGTTTTATGAAGAACAAGCTCTAAAGTTTTATTTAAAAAAGAGAGTAGAAATTTGAAACTTATATTAGTATATGTTTAACTAAACAAAAATTTAAAAAAAAATCGGATATTGTTAAAATTTTAAGTAGATTTAAAAAAAAATGATCTATTAAATATAACATGAAGAATTTGGTAGACCCATATAAAAACTGTGTAAAATTTAGAATAATATATTTTTACAATAATTTGATTCAACCACAACTGATTAAACATAAGTAAATAGAGAAGGTAAGTAAAATTACAGTTAGTTGTTTTAATTGATGTATCCGATATAACATGATTTTTTTTATAGAAATATATGGAATCAGGTTAGTTTTTTAAGTAATCTGGATGGTCTGTGTGTTTTATGTGACAAGTCTAAACTATGTTTTTTCTATATGTGGTTTGTGTACGGTTTGAGTCTCTATTTGATATGTGTGTGTTTTGCATTTCATATGAACTGTATTTGGTATCTCTATGAAGTTATGGTGTGGTATGTGAAGGGACAAGGTCTCTGTGCCATGGTCTGTATTTACTTTGTGGTCGGATTCTATGTAATTTGTGTTTGATCTATGCGTGGTATATGTTTGGATAAAGTATGTGGTAGAAAAATATAGATGTGAATGTAGAGTTTTGCAACTAGAGTTAAAAAACAGGCATCTGTAAAGAGATTTATAGAATGACTAGTAGAATTATATACAAGTTTATAAAAATATCAGACATAGATAAATGACTAACAAACAAGTAGGAAAACATATATAGAAGACATGTCAAATTTAACTCAATTGTTTAAATTATATAAAAGGCACGACAAATTATATAAAAAGTATGTCAAATTTAAGTAATGTGGTATGTCTATGATCATGGTAGAGTAGTGTAGATGGTTTATGTGTAATCTGTGTTTGATGTATGTGTGGTTTGTGTTTGGGTAGAGTATGTGGTTAAGTGAAATTCTCATAAAAATACTAATAATAATATATAAAAGGAAAATAAAATATAACTCAATTGTTATAATTGTTCTATTAGATATAACATGACAAATTATATATATATATATATATATATATATATATATATATATATATTAATTTTTAAAATAATATGTTTGGTCTATGATCATGGTAGAGTAATGCGGTTGGTCTATGTGTAATCTGTGTTTGATTTATGTGTGGTATGTGTTTGAGTAGCATGTGGTAGGTAATATGAGCGTAACTGTAGAATTTTAATTTAGAATTAAAAGTCAGACACATATAAAAAAACTCATAAAAGGTAGGAAAAATTATATAAAACTTTATACAAAGATCGGGAATAGGTAAAAGACTCATAAAAAGGAAGGTAATACTCTATTAGAAAAATTTATAAAATTTAACTTATTTACTTTAATAGTTGTATTAAATATTACATAACAATTTTGTATAGAAATGTATAGAGCGAGGTTAGTTTTTTAAGTAACTATTCTGCCCAATACTTCTTACTTTTTACAAAAAGTAAGAAGTATTGGGCACACAAACAAGCAGGAAAACATATATGGAAGGCATGTCAAATTTAACTCAATTGTTTAAATTATATAAAAGGCACGAAAAATTATATAAAAAGTAGGTCAAATTTAAGTATTGGGCACACAAACAAGCAGAAAAACATATATAGAAGGCATGTCAAATTGAACTCAATTGTTTAAATTATATAGAAGGCACGACAAATATTTACTTTAATAGTTGTATTAAATATTACATAACAATTTTTAAAGAAATGTATAGAGCGAGGTTAGTTTTTTAAGTAACGTGGTTGGTTTGTGTGTCTCTGCAAATGATTTAAACTTTGTTTGGTATGTGTGTGGTATGTGTTAGGGTTTGGTTCTCTATTTGATACGTGTGTGTTATGTGTTTGATCCGAACTATGTTTGGCCTGTTTGAAGGGTCAAGGTCTGTAATTAGCATTTGTATTTAATCCGTGGTTGGTTTGTGTGGAATCCATGTTTGATCTATGTATGGTCTGTGTTTGTGTAGTGTATGTGGTAGGTAAGTATGGTTGTTGTTGTAGAATTTCAGAGCTAGATTTAATGATCAAACATAGGTAAAACAACTCATTGAAAGACATGTAAAATTATATACAAGTTTATAGAAAAAAATAGACTTAAGTAAAAAAACTCATAATAAGACATGAAATATTATATAGAAGGTAAGTTAATTTTAATTGAATTGTTTTAATTGTTGTATTACATTAAACCATGACAAATTATAAAAATGTATAAAGAAGTATGTAAACTTTATAACATGATATATTCAAAATAAATTTACTAATTATTACAACACATGATATAAATTATCATGTATTAATATTATTTGTTATACTATAATATTTTCTTATGTTTTTTAAATATCTTACAGGAAAAAAAATTCCAACTCAAGAACATAAAAAACTGCAAAAATAGAAAAATACACATGAAAGCATGAATTTAGATCAACAATGGTAACTATTGCATGGAGATTTCGATTTGACAAACAACGCTAAAGAGTATTTAGAAAGACTCATTAATAAAATTTATTCAAAGGCTTAGATAAGTTTAAAGAATTAAAGCCAAACCTTAGGAAGTATGACTAACTAACAATATGTTTCATAAAATATTTTAACATAAACGAACAAAGAATGAGTTAGATGGTCAAGTGGTAAAGATTAATGAATCTGAAGTTAGGATTATATATGGTATATGTTGTGGAAATGAGACATTCCTAAAAATAACAAACTCAAAAAAAAATATATTCAAGAATTTATAAAGAATACTTCCAAAGTAAAGTAAATGAGGCAAAAAACTGAGAAAAATATAATATTTCTTACAACGAAGATGATAATTGAAGCTATTAAATTGACATCACAAGAAAACAAGTGATGAAGACGTGAAAGACACCATAAAATTGATGTCTTTACTTACATGTTTTTCACTATTCTTCGCAAAGCAAAGATACACTATTGCTTGTTTTGTTGTATATATTGAAGATTTGGAAAGAATCAAGACGTTAAACTAGAAAAAGAAGTTATTGATCATATTTTAACATCACTTGCACATGCAAAAGAAACTATTTTAGTAACAAAATGTGTTAAACTACTAACTATAAGTTTCAACATATATAGTTTAAAACAATTTACTTTTATAATAAAATAACTAATATTATTGTCATTTTGAAGCATTGAATTTACGAACACAACGATAAAAAACTAAAAATAAAATAAGTATATCCAAGATGTTTGAAGTGGAAATATCATGCAATATGAGAATTTTTTTCATTGTTTTAGCTATTGTATATATCAAGCATAACATATTTTTATTGAATTCTATATAGATGCATCATAGATATTCAGTTAATGTACTGGGAAAATATTTTTGGTGCACCATAACAAATTATGTAAAGGAATTATCAATTTTTAATTAATGTATTTGAGAGATGAAGTATGAAAAAATGTTAGACAAAGCATAATACTATATTGAAAGATTTAAGTCAATTTTTTAAATATTGTAGTAAGCAAAGCATGGCAAATTTAGAGAAGATTACAAACTGTAAAAACACATGCTATAAATTACCATGCATTATCATTTTATGTTATAGTTTACAAAATTTAGTACAATTTTATTGAGTAATATATATATATATATACATATACATATATATATATATATAATATGTTTATAGAAGAAAAAAAGAGAGAGGATTAATGTGAAAGGGATAAACAACTTGCAGTAGTTGTTTATACAAAAAAACATAATTGACGAAATAACTCTAGTATTAGAAGTTTATAAAGTCACACATGATGAGAACTTCTACATTGAAAAAAGTGAATTATAAAATGAAGGTTCTAGGTGTAATATGTTAGATTAAAATGATGACTTATATATTGAAGTAGGTGATAGAAAGAGAGAAAAAAATAAAAAAAGTATCCATCAACAACCACAACAAAAACAAATAGATGGTAACAATTTTTAAGGGATGAATAAAAAATAAATAATGAATTGAAAGGGTATCATATTCAAAACAATCATGAAGGTATTGTGGAAGAAATTGAAAAAAAATGTTGATGAAGAAATACTACCACCAACAGAAAATATTAAGGAAAACACAGTTGGAGACATTGTTGAAAAAAGTGAGGAACATATGTTGGAAAATGTTGAGGAATATACATATGAATATGTTTAGAAAGATAATATTAAAGACATTGATAAAGAAATTGTTGACAAAGAAATTATACTAATGGTTGAAACTGTTGAATAACAAATGTAAAATGCAGAATGCGGAAAAAGAAGAAGAGGAAAATGTTGAAGAAAACATTCAATACAATGAAAAAAGATTCATTTTAAATGAATGTGAATTGTATGGTGTTCTTGTGGTATTAGAAACAAAAATATATCAATTCATACAATTACAACAAAAAACATTGGAAGTCAGGCATAAGAAGTTAAGCCACAATTGACTGTTAAATATGAACATTTATAACAATAGTATATGGTTTGGCCGAGTTGGCCAAACCATGACCTTGGTTTGGTCGCGTGACCAAATAGATTGGTAGTTTATTGCCAAACGACCTTGACATGGTCAGGCATGGCGACAAAACTAGATGTATTGGCCTCAATGACCAAGCCACCTCGTCCGGGTCACGTATCCATGCACAACCGTGGCTTGGCCAAAATGGCCATACCATGTCCTTGTAACGGTCACGCAAGACTGTGAGACCAGATTTCTTGGCCTCGATGGCTAAGGCCACTATGTCAGGTCGTGCAACCGGACACGACCAAGGCCTTACAACTTTGGTCAAGCCATGGGTTATGTTCGGTCATGCATAAAGTTTCATTCTGGTCCAACGAGATATGTCCATGTTCAAACCGCGACCGAGTAACCACTGCACCCACGTTAATGATAGTACGTATGCCATGCCTGATAAGTACAGAAATCATGTATGAGAGTAGACAGATAAAACATCTGACAACGTACGATGCTCAACCACATAGACATACACTGCTATGATAAAAGACCTAAAAAAGCTCCACCAATGAGAAGACTTCCACCAAGGACTCCCTCCAAATCGAGACCACTATATAAGGAGTAAATGTGCCATATGGAGAGGTGGTGAAAGAGAGAGAATTTTTTTTATTATAATTGTAATCTTTTTTACAAAATTAATGAAATTTTTTGTCATACTAATCTTTAAGTTCATGCTTGATCTATTTATCAAATGGATGATACTCTCAAAACAAGTTGATCTCTCTAGGTGAGTTTTTATTTCTCTACCAATTACAATTACATCGGACATCGACTTCATCTAGTGATTAAAGTAAATATAAAATATAATCTTAATCAATATAATATTAATATAATATACATTAATTTTTTTTCACAATCCTTCTCAATCTTGTGCAAAAATATTTGATATTTCACAATAACACTCTAATGTAATTGCAGTAAAAGTACTTGAAAGGAAATCACGATCAAAACAAAGAAATGAAACCTCTTCAATCTCCATCAAATGATATTTTTATAAGATCTTGAACTTTTCGAGAACACCAAACATCTGAAACTTCTTGAAATTATCAAACACTTGATTTGAAAAAAAAGACAAAACATGTGAAATTTCATGAAAAACATCAAACACATCTACCTTCTTGAATAACCAAACACAAAATATGATAAATACCAACAATGACATCTCTCACTATTCAAGAATTATTTGGTACCAATAAAAAAAGAACAATGTCTACACAAACGAAAACCTAAAGTCATTGTGATTTAACAACTCATATCAAAATTCATAGTTAGAAGTTAAAAACAACCAAACTAAAATCTAAATCGAAGAAAATGTAATATATATATATTATTTTCGATGGGTACTAAAAAAAGTTTAATATATATGTGAAGAAACAAGTATTAATTTTATTTTCCTCTCCAAGAGAAATTAAGAAACCTATCACCCGATAAGCAAAATACACAAAAAAAAATCTTGAACATAAAACTCTAATACCATATAAAATAAAAAAAATGAAAAATATTTATTATTATTATTATGAATAAATTTGATTTTTTAAAAACTCCACAAAATATATAACGAAATATAATATACTAATCAACTGTTAGTTATATGAGGATTCAAGGAGGACACCAAGTGGGATGGGAGGGAAAAAAGCTCCAAGAACAGAGCCTTAGCTTCTTGATTCTGTTCGTCGCCGGAGCCGGGCTCGTCTCCGTTTTCAGCTCTGGCATTTGATTCCTCTCATCTTTCCTCTCGTCTCTATATGGTGTATCTTTGTTCTTCAGAGATTTCTATCGTGATCTTCTTCTAAGATCTGGCTCTGTTCTTTGTTGAAACAGAGCTTGCTCTGGCCGTCTCTGATCTGGCGTTGGGATTGGTGTTTTCTATCTCGACTAATGTCTTTGAACATTCTCAGCAATGAACAATTCCCAGCTTTTCACCAAGCAGATGTTAATAAAGATAATCATACAGTCAAAAAATCTTTTTCTGAAGTTCTGTCCTCTGTTAATGTTCGAACGTTACCAAAACCTGAGTTCATCAAGACTGCTGAAGATCATAATGTTGTTCAGTTCACTAAAGAAACAAAAGAAACCCTATTGATTCAATAAAAAATAACATTGATTGGCAAGTTTAGCCAAGGCATCCCAAAACGTGTGGCATTTCAATCTTTCCTGGAATCTTTCAAATTCACGGGGCAATATTCATATGTTACGCTAGATTCAAGACAAATTCTGATTGAGTTTAGCTTGGAGGAAGATATCAGAAGGTTGTGGTCTAAACCAACCTGGAATGTGGAAGGGAAATTGATGAGGGTGATAGAATGGTCACCTGATATCAGCAAGAACAAAGAATGTCATATTTTCTTGATATGGGTTAGATTTGAAAACATGCCTGAGTACCTCTATAACGAGTGTATAGTCAATTACATTGCTGCTTCCTTAGGCAAATTTCATCAAACGTTTGTTCCTAAGCATAATAGAGTTAAAGCTAATGCCTCCTATGCTCAGGTGGAAATCGATGTGTCTAAACGGCTTAAAAGGAAGATATGGATTGGGTTTGGTGAAAACGAAGGGTGTTGGATTGGAGTTAGCTATAGAAATGTTCTTGATTATTGTTTTAATTGTTTTCATTTGGGGAACAAGGATGATGATTGCAAGAAGATTGATTCAAAAATGGACTCTAAAGAAGTTCGTCAAAGATCTGATAACATTTCAAAGGATGTTACACAATCTGTTTCTTTACAAGATAATGCAGCTATGGCTCAAATACCAAAATCTACAAAGATTCAATCATTCACTCAATTTTACAGAAGAAAGTTGAAATCTATAGTAACTGCTAAAGATAGGCCTTTTGTCTCTTGCCCCTCAACAAAACTTGCCAGTCCCATTAAAGATGACCGTGTCTCCAACAAAGAGCTTGATCTCATTAGTGCTCTCCAAAATCTCGAAGATGTCTCTAACTCTCAAAGCCAGAATATTCAACAGGGTTCTCCACATGGTGACAACATTGGAAGCTATAATCCTTCACCAAGGGCCAGCTCCAATGATCAGGACTTTGACACAGTCATAACCAGGAAAATCAAGTCTGCAAATAAAAACACCAGTTCAAAAAGGTTATCTATTAACTCTCTGCGAAAAAGAGAGAAACTTCATAACAGATCTCTATCTGATAATGTTTAAGACTGTTAGTTGGAATGCTCGTGGAATGCATAACAATCCTACTCTAGCTAGGCTCAAATTTATTATCAAGAATGAAAATTCCAAGGTAATTGCAATTCAAGAGCCTATGGCCAGGTATGATAAAATTGAAATGATTGCTAGAAGGATTGGATTTTCTAACTTCACTGCTAATATCTCTAATAAAGTTTGGATTTTCTGGCCTAATGATATTAATATTTCAGTTATACTTAACCATGATCAATTTCTACATTTGGAAATCAATTATGCTACTACTACTTGTTTTTTCACTTCTGTATATGCTAAGAATCAGAGAATGCTGCGTAAGTTGCTTTGGAGTCAATTATGTCAGCTCACCTATGATGAAAAGCCTTGGATTATAGCTGGAGACTTCAACACCATAACTTGTCCTGAAGATCAACTGGGTTGTGCCTCTTTTGATGATGGCAGTGTTGAGGACTTCAATAACTTCATCAGATATTGTAATCTTGAAGACCCTGGATATAGTGGCTCTAGGTACACCTGGAGCAATAATAAAATTTTGAAAAGGTTAGACAGGGTGTTAGTAAATCATAAATCAATCTCTACTTGGCACATTCAGGTCTTTCACATGGTCAGAACATGTTCTAACCATGCCCCTCTTATAATTTCTATCTTAAATAATCAGAACAGAATATCTCTTTACAACAAAGGCAGCTTTAAGTTTATTAATGCTTGGACTAATCATCCTGAATTTCTTAGTTGTGTCAAGCAGAATTGGGACAAGCATTGCAATTGTGATGCTAATGTAATCTTCTAGTACAAGCTTAAGAGATTAAGGAAATATCTTAAAGCTTGGAATGCTACGACTTTTGGTAACATGTTTAACAAAGTTAAATATGCTACTACCGAGGTTAATAACTGTGAAATTATTCATCAGCAGGAAAACAACAATGTTTCTAAGGCTAATCTTTCTAAAGCTAATAGTATTCTTATTCTTGCTCTAAAAAATGAAGAATCCTATTGGAGGCAAAGGTGTTACAGCACTTGGCTAAATGACAGTGATGGTAACTCTTAGCTATATCACAACTATGTTACCAAAAATAGAAAAAAGAACTATATTAATGGTATCAAAGATGATGGTACTTGGCTTACTGATCAGGATGATATTGCTAGATCTGCTGAGTCTTTTTTCAAGAAGATTCTTTCTAATAACTCTAATGATAGCTACTCTAGCATCCCTAATGACTCTATTCTTAACAATATCCCTAAGCTTATTTTGGACAGGGACAATGAAGCTATTCTCAAGCAAACTAATAAAGATGAAGTCTGGTCTATTGTTAAAGAAATGAAGAATGATAGTGCTCCTGAAACTGATGGGTTCAATTGCTATTTCCTTAAAGTCTGTTGGGAGTTTATTAATACTGATCTGTGCAATGCTTTAAATTCCTATCTCAAGGGTAACTGTATCCCAGTGGTGTCTTTGCCACTGGGATTTGTCTAATCCCTAAAGGTCCTAATCCCATATATAGGAATAATTTTAGGCCCATTAGCCGGTGTACTATTTTTAATAGATTAATTTCTGGTCTTGTTAACAAAAGAATTTCTTGTATCCTTCCTAACATCATATCTAGAGGTCAAAGTGCTTTTGTTAAAGATAGGATTATTCACGACAATATTCTCATCATCAAAGAGATGTTATATAACATCAAGAGAATGCCTTCTAAAGGCAATATCATTTTACAGATTGATATGACAAAGACATTCGACAGAATGTCTCATACCTTTGTCATGAATACTCTAAGATGTTTTGGCTTCTCTGATGACATTGTGACTCTTATTCACAGTTTGATCTCTAATGTAATGGTCTCTATATTTATTAATGGGGCTAGTGTTGGCTATTTCTCTCAGAAGAATAGGTTAAGACAAGGAGACCCTTTGTCTCATTGTCCTTTTATTCTTGCTGAGGAAGCCCTTTTAAGAGGACTCTCTAATCTGTATAATATAAACAACAGTATGAAATATCACATAAAGTATGGTTTTTTCTTACCTTATTTAGCCTTTGCAGATGATATTGTCATCTTTACAAATAGCTCTCCATCCTCAATCAGCTGCCTGAGTTATCTGCTTGAAAAATACCAAAATGAATCTGGTCAGTTGATAAACAAAGACAAGACAAATCTTATTACCTCATCAAACTGCTCTCATGCTACAACCACTAGGATCAAGTCAGCTACTGGCTTCAACATTGAGCATGCTCCTTTCACTTATTTGGGCATCACTATAGCTGCAAACAATAAAGGAAGCATTATCTACCTCTTCTTGCTAAAATTTATAATAAAATTCATGACTGGGACTTGAAAAATCTTTCTTTTGGGGGCAGGCTGTCTCTTATTAAGAGTGTTCTTTACCCTATCATTTACTTCTGGATGCAGAACAGCCTGATCCCTAAAAGCATTATTAATAAGCTTGAACTTTGTTTTAACAAGTTCCTTTGGAGATCCAAATACAATGACCCTGCTATTCACTGGTCTACTTGGAGCAGCCTTTGTAAGCCTTATGATGAGGGTGGTTTGAACATCAAACAATTGTTTGACATTCAACTCACCTTCTCTTTCAAGCTTTGGTTTCTCTTTAGAAAAGGAGAGTCCCTTTGGTCTGACCTTATACATAAAACCTATTGTATTAACACTCACCCTGCTAATACTAAGTGTAAGGTGACTGACTCTATCATTTGGAAAAAGGCTTTACTCTGTTAAAGACCAGGCTGATCAAAATGTCAGTTGGAGACTTGGCAAAGGTGAAATCGATTTTTGGAGAGATTCTTGGCATGGTATGGATCCTATAACTAATGATCATAACTTAAACAATTGGTTTTTTCCTGCCAAGGTGAATTCTTTTTGGAAAGAAAACAATTGGGACACTAGCTCTCTGGTTTCTTTTCTTTCTCATGAAAGAATCAATCACATTTCTTGTGTTCGAATTATTCATGACCAGGATGATAAAATTGAATGGAAGTTTTCCAAAAACAAAGACTTTAATACGAAATCAACTTGGGAAAATATCAGATTCAAAAACACAAAGCTTTCAATTTTTAAAAAGATTTGGCACAACTTTATTCCATCTAAACTCTCCTTTCTGACCTGGAAGTTATTGAAATTTTTTGCTCCTATTGACAAAATTCTCTCCAAGAGACACTTTGTTTCAGTCTCTAAATGTCAGTTTTGCTTCAACTGTGAAGACAAAAACCACCTATTCGTTAATTGCAGGTTTGCTTGGTCCTTGTGGAATTATTTCGGTATTCTATTTAGAATTCATGTGAGACGTTATATGTCTCTAAGTCACATGCTATACTGTTGGTTTTGGTCCTCTTGCAGTAATTTTCATATAACTCACATTGTCCCTCAAATCATTTATTGGACAGTGTGGTTGAATAGAAATCACTGCAAGTTCAAAAATGCTGTTGATTCCTTTTCCAGTGCTATTTATCGCATCAAAAAAGTTATTCTTGGTATCGACTCTAAGAACATTCTTAAAGCTAAGCACTGGTCTGGTGTGGTGGACGCATGTGCTGCTTTAGGTTGCCTAACTATTAACAGAGTCAAAACAAAGTACCTGATTTGGCATGCCCTTATTGCTGGGAGACTCGAAATCAATGTAGATGGTGCTAGCAGCTTTGCTGGCGAAGCAACTGGAGGTCTGATTGTCAGAAATGAGATGGGCAGCATTATTGTTGGAGCAGGTTTTGTGTTTGGCAAGCTGAGTCCTCTTGAGGCTGAGACTAAAGCACTACTGGAGGCTCTGATTTTATGCAAGAGGAACGACTGGCATGCTGTTGATATCGAGTCGGACTGTTTAACGCTTATCAACAACATGGCAACCGCTCAATCTACTGGGAATCCGATTGAAACCATTTATCGAAGCTTTATGCACTCTTCAATGTGTCTTCGTCACATCTCTCGAACTCAAAATGCTGCGGCCGACTGGATCACAAAGTGGATTCTCCTTGAGCGTTCTAACTGGACTTTTACCAACACTAACACTCCAACTCCGCTTCTGGCGATCATCACTTTGGAAACTCTTGGTGTAGGCTATATTGATCCGGGTTAGCCATAAATTTGCCGTGATTCGTTCGTTAAGAGCTTCGCCTTTGGTGGCATTGCTCCTTCTCTAAGATTAGAGGTCGAGTATGGTTGTAATTAGGGTTTCCGATTTGGGAATTTAGGGTTATCTCTTTTAGTCTTTCTAATTGAGTCCCTCTTCTTTTAGGTCTGCTTCTTAAGGTCCGTTTCTTATAAAACTTTTCAATTTTATATATATAGTTTCTATTTTGCCAAAAAAACTGTTAGTTATATATATATATTAATTGCTAACTGAATTAATTTGTTTAACAAAATAAAAATTCAATATTAATATTATATATTAATCTTTTTAACATTGAGTGTTCCAAACCCTAACCGTCATTTAAATAATGTAATTATGGATCATATCAATATATTTTGAGAAGAGCTATACATTTTTATATTTGTTTTTTAATTATTTTAGTTGATAAAAAATACTAACGTCGATAATTTTTTTATCGAGTATGTTCAAATTTGTTGGAATCTTGTGGAGAGATCAGTCAACCGATCTATCAGATTTTTCTTCCTTATTAAAATTTTCAAAACTAAAAAGATCGAGGACAATCCAAGTCGATCTAAAAAGTTTTTGAAGAAAAACAAACGTGTCGGATTTAATTGTCAATTAGTTACGCACAATAAAAATTATCATTAAGCTTTGATAAAGCTATGAAATTTTGAAAGAAAAACATCAAACTATTAAATCCTCATGAAACAAGAATGAGGGATATACCAAGATTACTATATAGAATAATATTATGATCATCACTTTGCACGTAGGTAAGCAAGTGTTAGCAAACCGTATGAGAATAAGTTCAAAGAAAAAAGAGAACAAAAGATAAAAGAGATTGAGACCGCAACTCATATAACGGTCGAGACGATAATAGAAATTCAAGCCAATCTAGTCCTACATACTGAAATACCATCTTAATGATTGATTAGTGGAAGACCAACATCACTTATTTTCCAGAATAAAAAAATGGAAAAGGTGGTTCAAACGGTCTAAAAATGTTATAGCTTATCAATTCTTCAATTATCTAATTCGGCTCACTTACTCAATTATATTTTGTTCATTTATAAATTATGCCAACTTCAACATCCTGATCTCTATTAACCAAGATTTGCATCATCATTTGAAGTTGTTTGTTGGAAGCATTTTCTACCCTAATTTTTTTCTAAGAATTTTAAAAAGCAAGTGACATCAAAAGTAACATTTGCCAAATTCACATGTAGATATGGATCTTATCAACAATGATGAAGCAACAATAGAGACCTCTTACGTCATGCTTCCAACCTCAAGGGCTCAGTCGGTTCAACTCATTACTCCGAGAGATACCTCAGCCCATCTTTTGTGTATGATGAAGTGGTAACTTGAGCTCTTGGCTCCAGTTACCACGACGGCTCAACTTCTCCCTTCGACCATCCATATATTTTGAATCTGACCTCAACGGTTCCAGCCACAAACTTTAATCAGCTGGTGCAAGACCTACATGTGAAGTATGATACTAATTTTAAAATTTTATCTGTTGACCACTCCTTCACGGTGGATAAAATCAGTAGTCCTTACTTCTGGATCCTGAAATGAAACCAAGAATGAAAAATCAAACAGAGAAACATCTGGAAAATGTGGAAAGTATCATAAAAAGAGAAAAGAAAGAAAGAGGACCACGACGTCAAAGGATTCCGGCCAGCAGTAATAAGTGAGAGTTTGGTATGAGATTTCAGCTAAGAGCATGGGACAATCACTACAGTCGGAACATCGGATCAGTCTTAAGAATAAACTGTTTTCCTTAACTAACGACTTTAGTAGACCCTCCAAATCGGAGCCCAAACAAACCTTCAACAACAACCTTGAGTAATGACGAACCTCTAGCAGTATCCTTGAGGAATATTATACCTCTAAAAGCTTGAAGTTCAACATATCCTTCAGTATGAGGCCCCATCATAGATCTTGAAACATCTTGGATCCCGCTGAACCTTTAACAACAACTAGAAATAATATCAAACGTCCAGTATCTTGAAGTAATGTCCAATCTTTAGCAGTTTGGAGTCCATCGGAACCTCTAACACAGATGCCTATCGAACCTCCAACATAAAACTGGAGCCCTAACGAACCTCCATCAACAAATTGGAATCTAACTATGCCTCTAACAACAACCTAGAATCCAAAATAACCTATAGCAACAACTTGGAGTACAACAGAGCCTCTAGCTTGGAGCCCAGCTGTTCCTCCAGCAATTACTTTTAATATAACCCATAATAACAGCTTGAAATATAGCATAGTCTCCAACCTAAAGCCCAACCGAACCTCCAACAATAACACGGATTCCAGTTTTACCTCCCAGAATACACTAGAATCCCATTAAACCCACAAGTGGGTAACAAAGCTTTCTAAACTCTTTAACATATTTCACCAAACTCACAACACAACAAAACGTTACTCAATACTAGCAAGGAGTCAAACTGAACTTATAATCAATTTTAGGGATGCAACCCAAAAAATAGCAACAGGAATCACCAATTTATATGAGACATGACTATTTTGTGAAGCTAATAATCAATCACCCACAATGCAATACTACCAAACTTAGATGAACTTTGAGAGATCCCAGTAAGAAATCTCGTCTCACATGAATCAACATGCATACATGAGGACCACCGACCACCCACATGAAGATTCCCTATTAGCGCAAAAAATCTTGAATGAAGACCTACCGCCTAGCTACAATAGCCAGAAGATGAATAAATATAACGACAAGAGAGATACAGAACATCATATTGCGTAGTTTAACAACGAAATTCCATATTTCTAGATAGATAACAAAGTAAAATGTAAAGTATTTTCAGTTTTGGGGATCTGATTAGACAAAAGAAGATCCACATTAAGGTGATAAGTTTTTTATTGACCAAAATGGATGAGAACACTTTTACTCCAAATTCTCATACTTCTCACTATAATCTAGAAAGAAGTCACACCCCGGTGACAGTTTCACGAGTGGATACTTAACATAACAATATGTTTCCTAGTATCACAACCACCAACCTTCCAAACCGACGGTTTCAAACAATTTTTTTGAGATAGGTCAAGCGTGTTAAGAGTGAGTAAACTTGATCTTTTATCTCACATTGCTTAGACTGAACAAGTACTTACAATATATAAGTGAATGAAATATCTCAACTAAAGTGAGGCCTTTTGGGAGTGAACCACGGGATTAATCGTCCAAAGCGGACAATATCACGTTAGTTGGTGGAGATATTTCTGACAGAGAGTTAGACAATAACGGAATAATTAAAGTTCTAAATAACGACTATTTGAATTTAAAACTTAAACGAAAAGTCACTAAAGTCATCAGTGGTGATGATATTTTCTCTACGGTCACACATAACTACAAGAAATGATTTGCGAGCGTGATGAAAATGTAATCCCAGGGACATACGTCTCCACCATTGTACTGTAGCCCATACCCTATATCTGAATTTACAAATGATGACTTATAAGACGTCGTCACACCAAACTGCCATTCCATGCTAATTACAAAAGCATGTATGATAAGATTATAGGCATCCTGGTGCTGATGCAAATACAATGGAACAACTCGTGTTAAATGTCATCCTCGACCAATTTTGGTGGAATGATTATTTTTTATAGTCAGTGCTCCATCTTCCTACACCGT
The DNA here is from genome assembly GCA_036936605.1 of Limnanthes douglasii subsp. nivea. NCBI lineage: Eukaryota > Viridiplantae > Streptophyta > Magnoliopsida > Brassicales > Limnanthaceae > Limnanthes > Limnanthes douglasii. Next base: position 194,829,767 of record JAUPFV010000004.1, on the reverse strand, counting down.
CATCTTGAGCCGATCTTAGTTGGACAAGATGCATGTCGTTGTCTTCATGGTGCATCACTACTTTCGAAATCCAATCAACGGTAAAATTATGATCATCTGATTAAATCAGAAGACATCTGAGAAGTAATATACAACCTCTCTATCCCAAAATAAATAGTAGTTAGTAGATGATCCAATTATCGTAGACATCATGGATGATCTAAAAGAGGCCCCCAATATTATCGAAGCAGAGGAGGACGTTGATAACATCTTGATAGAAACAAAATAAAGACATTCAAAGTAGGGTGTGGCATCCCCCCATATTACAGTCTGAACTTCTCAATTTTCTATAATACAACCTACATGTATATTTTCATATAATTCCAAGAACGTCACCATAGTCCCGACCAAGGTAGCCACAAGGTAATATTAACAAATAACTTATGATCTATCAAGCCAAAAAGAAAGTCATACTCCCAACAAAAAAACAAAAATCATATCAGACATATCAACGAGTCATATTACAGTGTTTGAAAAAAAACTCGGTGCTTGCTAGGAAGAAGAACGAAAAATGAAGAGTTTTTAATTCTCACATACTGTTAGAATATTCAGTGTATTAAGTTTCCTTATGTAGGCCTCTAAGTTCTCTATATATTGAGAGCCTTACTATTGAGTTAATATCTCTAATGCTACAGGTTTGGACAGAGAGAGAATAATAATGTGCTTTAGGTTTGGTAAGAATGTTGTATATGGAAGATAAAAGGAATATTTTCTAATAAAACACAAAACCCTAGAGGCGGCTACTTCTCTCTTTGTTTTTTAACATGGTATCAGAGCACGTGTGATTCCGGAAATTCTGAACACCCTCGACAAAGATGGCTGGCAATGAAGTCGTGGTCAGTCAAATTCTTGATGAATTAACAATGCAGATTGCTGCCATTCTGAGAAATGGTCTCGGAACACAACAACAAAGAACTAACCCCGAGAATTTATCCATAGGGATTAAACTCGGTGGTGATAACTATGCCCTATGGGCAAACCTGATGAAGAAAGCAATTGAGGGAAGGAGGAGAGGTTCTCACATTACAGGGGAGCCGACACCTCCATCCAAAACTGACAATACATATACAAGGTGGGAACAAGATGATCAATGTGTTTTCACATGGATTATCCAGAATCTTGAATCCAACTTGGTGAATAATGTCTCGCAATATCCCACTGCAAAAGCCCTCTGGGATGAGTTAGCCACCACATACGATTTTGGTACAGATTCGTTACAGGTGTTTGACCTTCATAAGAGGGCTAATTCATTAAGGAAAAAGTCCGATACACTAGAAGACTTGTGGAACAAACTGCAGAACATCTGGATGTCTATAGATAGGTGAGATCTGAACCCTATGAAAGACCCAGAAGACATTCAGATGTACAATAAGAAGACTCAAGAACAAAGACTCTATCAATTGCTAATGGCGATTAATGACAAGCTGGGACCAGTCAAGAGAGATATCCTGAAAAATGATCCTCTTCCTACCGTGGAAACAGCATATGCTACAATACGAAGGGAAGTGGTCATGCTTAATATACTAAAATCAAGTTCTTATGATAATGAATCGATTGAAATTGGAATGGGTTTGGCTGCTAAAGATTCTGCACAGAGGTTTAAATTCTGATCCAAAGAGAAAGAAGATAAATCCAAGCTGTATTGCACTCATTGTGGGATGAAGAAATACACTAAAGAGACATGTTTCCAGTTGGTTGGCTATCCAGAATGGTGGGAGGACGGTCATAAGGAGAAAAATAACCAATGTTTCAGATCTAATGTCAAACGGGCTTCGTCTACAAGTGGCGGTGAAGATCCGACTAAAAATGAGCAAGGAAGTGGCACTGGTTTTGAAGGAATGGCGGCGAACTCCTATGAAAAATTGGAGGTAAAGGAATTGAGAAATCAATGAATTGGATATTTGATTGCGGGGCTACGGACACCATGTCGTATGATCCTAAAGACTTTGCTGACATGTTATCTCCAAAGAAGTCCCATATTGAGACTGCTAGTGGAGAAATTTGTGAAGTCAAAGGGGGAGATCATTGGGCGTGGTACTGAACAAGGAGGTCTCTATTATGTTGATGAGGTAGTTTATAAGGGGCATGCCATGCTTGCTCACGGAACAACCGAAAGGCAACTTTGGTTATGGCACCGACGACTTGGTCATCCTTCTTTTAGCTATCTTAAAAGTTTGTTTCCTAGTCTTTTTTTGAATAATTCCATTCATGAGAAATGTGAAACCTGCATTCTTGCAAAAAATCGTAGGGTCTCATTTAATCAGAGTAATACTAGAGTTGATTATGCTTTTTCGCTAATCTATTCTGATGTTTGGGGTCCAGCACCAAATTCCACTAACAACCAAATCAGATACTTCGTTTTATTTGTGGATGATTTCTCAAGAATGGCTTGGATATACTTCATGAAAAATAAATCGGAAGTACCAGAAATATTTGTTTGTTTTTACAAAATGATTTTGACTCAATTTGAAAAAAAAATACAGATTCTCCGTTCTGATAATGGTGCGGCTACTTCTCTCTTTGTTTTTAACACATACTTTAATAAAGTTTTCCTTGAATAACCTTTTTATTAACTCGCTTCGATCAACTCGTTTATGCCACGTCTGGGAATTTATAAGAAGATATGTTGGTCACTAATTCCAAGGAGGAAGACCAACTAACTGACCTAATCAATAATTTATCAAATTTATGACGAGTAAACTGATAATTAAACCTTGAGAAATGCACATTAAACATCAAATCCGGAATATTCTTAGGCTTCATGGTAGGTGAAAAAAGAATTGAGACAGACCTACTTTAGCTCTCTAACTTGGCTACCATGGCCTCTCCATGTAACATAGAGGAAGTTCACATTTTAAGATGAAGGATGGCCACTTTAAACCGATTCATCTCTTGATCTTCATACAAAGGGCAATCATTCTTCCAAGTTATCTAGAGGGCATGAATATTCACATGTACCCCAACATACGAGGAATCTTATTCCAACATCAATAAACTATTCACCAACCCTAAACCTAAGAAGGTTCTATAACTCCACCCCGCAGTATTAGAGAACATCATAGTGTCGTACTAAATAAGGAGTTCTTCAACATGTCTGATACTGGAACCTGAAGTAATCCTTCAAGAAAACCTTCATTTAACCTACCAAATAGGATTATCTCTCATATTTTGGCGAAAAGAGTTATAGTGATAGAGGACGAGGACTAGTCATACGATTAGAGAATAACCATAATCCAATACTTCACGTAAGGGGTGCTACCAAAAGAAAAAGTCAAAACAAGTAAAGTAGGTACTAGTCGGCCAGATTCACCTGGACTGTTAACACGTTATAGCAAAACATTATCCTAGTAAGCCCTTGTTTTGATGTTGTGGCCCTGATGAATCCACCTTCATAGTGGAAATACTCTATGTTAGAGAAGGAAGCACACATATGGGCACAATAAATTGTAAAGAAGACCTTTGGTGCAATGATACTACGACAAGTGTCAACAATTCTCAAATTCAATCATTATTCTGGCGGTCTTCATTAGAAACCATCTCTATAGAGATAGCTTATGATAGATGATGCTTCAATATTGTAAAACCACTAATAAAAGCAACATGAGAAAAAAAGTTCATACTTGTCGCAATCAAATACTTTTCCAAATAGGTCGAAGCACAACTATTGGAAAACATCACGACCAAGAAGATAATAATATTTCTCAACTCTAAGATATATTATAGATACATGATACCGGGAATCATTTTATCACAAACAATGGAACACAATTCCAAAACGAACGCCTTAAAAGGTTTTGTGCAACCTGAGGGATTAATAATTGTTTCCTCCCATTTACATCCCAAACGAGCAACCAAGTGGAGGTCACAAACCGTACAATCATATAAAAAATAAAAAAGATAATGAAATGTGTAGCCCGAAAATTGGTGGATATTTTACAAGAGGTACTATGGTAATATAAGACTACCCAATGAACGTCTACGTGCGAAACATCGTTCACACTAGTATAAGGAATGGAAGTATTGGTTCCAACTGAAGCTCAACTAAAGTCTCACAAGGAAGACACATATGAAAAAGGGAGGAACTAGACAACTGGAAGTGCGAAGATCGATATTGATGAGTTCAGAGATTTCGGCCACTATACTTAAGCATATTCACTTATCCGATGAGGGGCAATTCGGACCATATAACACCACTAAATATCTGAACTGGACAAATGTGTTAACTTTTGACTAAGTTATTTGCTAATCAACTTACAACTAATGGGTCTTTAAATTCGACCCGGTTTTATGACCCGACCCAATAAGCCCATGGGTCAGTAATTAAGGTATAAAAACCTCAACCATTCTCATTAATGAGGGCGATCAAAATTTAATACAAGGAGACAACTTAATTATCTCTCTACCTTACACACTAAACCACAAAACACCACAAAATTATTAAAACATTCTCGAAATATTTTACCAGTCTACCCTCAGCCCAAAATAAACCAAATCAAATTGGAGACCACAGTGGGAGGCGAAGGTGCCTGAATTTTACATTCAAAACCAGTAAGAAAAACAGTTCATGGATCTGAATGGGTAAAATACTCCACCTTCTGAGGTGGAAGTTACGAAGGAAAATAAGGAATATACCATCGAGGAGCGGAATCAGCTGATGACTGAAATAGAGGCGCGTAGAGCCATAAAACAAGCAGAGAAATGTATCAAGAAGAAATCCGGAGCGTGAGTACTTCACCATACTGAAAACCTTGAGGAGAATGAGCCATCCCTAAAGACTCACCTTAGTTTAAAGAAAGCACACCAGTCTAAACCTGTTGAAAGTTCTGGATCTGAATCCTCTAGCAGCTCTTCAAATGAGACAGAGCTTGTGGAATCTTTGTCCTCAAGAAGTGATGCGGGGAGATCCAGAAAAAGGATAAAGTTAACCAAAAAGCATTCACGAAAGATGGACAGACATGGTAGGCTCAAAAGGCATCAAGGCAAAGGATCATCCCACAAGCATGTTGATTAATTGCTGATATATCCCTTTGCCTTTCAGTCCGAACCAGGTATTTTTATAACTCTTAATGAAGATACTGTTTTTAGTCGCAATAAAACTGGAGGAAATCACCTTTGTCTGCGAAAATACTGTCCGGACACCTTCCTAAAAGGTTTGATAGCTCTAAGATGGAGAAATATGACAGAAGTCGGGATCCAGACAACCATCTGGAGCAATTTAAAAACTTAATGATGAATTTTGATGATGATGATAAGCTCTTATGCAGAGCTTTCTCCCAAAATTTTATGAGGAGTGCTCTTAAATGGTACAACATCTTGCCTCAGGGGTGAATTATAAACTTTGATACATTTTGGGTTGCCATTCGGAGACAATTTGTTGAGAGGAAATAATTAAAGGGTAATGGGGATACCATTATCCACTGTGCACAAGAACCAAACGAGTCTTTGAAAGATTACATAAGTCGTTTCGCAAATACAAAAAACAGATTAGCAGACTGCTTTGAGCAAGTAGCAATCGCTTCTCTTAGACAAGAACTGAATCTTGGGAACTTAACTAATTCTGTGACCCGGAAGAAGGTTATGGGAACAGCTCCTCCAGCCACTAACCAATCCGGTTACAGAGAAAAATAGACCGGACAAAGATTTAACCGGTCTAAGCAAGCTCAATCCAACCAGAACCAGACCCAAAGCCAACAATCTAGAAGTAAGAAGGGTGCTTGTGTCCCGCCTGGTTCGCTGAGTTGAGAGAGAATGTAGCTACAATCTATGATAAAACTAAAGATGAGGTGAATTTTAGAAAACCGGCAGCGTTGCAGTCCCCCCCAGAGAAAACCGGAACACTTTATTTTGCCAATATCACATTGACATAGGCCATAATACTCAGGACTGCATAGCTTTGAAACAAGAAGTTCAAAACCTTAGTGAGAGGGGAAAACTAGGGGCGTACGTTAAAAGACGAAGTGGAAACAAACCTGACAATGCTCCTCGGACGGGTCCTTCGAATAATCCTGGAACATCTGCTCAAGAAGGTGCAATGGTGATCCTTTAAAGGTTTGATGTGGACTCTGAGTATCTGGATCCAGATACAACTTGAAATAAGGTGGGGGTAATAACATAAAAAACTAAGACAGTATCCGGATTGATCAGCTTCTTCGAATCATTAACTATCTTTGGAGGATATACTGTAATTACACCTACCCCTTCATCAAGGAAGAGGCATTTCCATAATGTGACTACCCAGTTAGAAAGGGAATATCTTCCCATCAATGTCAGACCCCATTCACATTCATATTCTTTGATAAAGATGACTTGAGGGATATTGCTGGGCCTCACGAGGATGCGGTGGTTATAGGAGCTTCCATAGGAGGAAATGATATACGCTGAATTCTGATTGATACAAGAAGTTCAGCAAATATCCTATTTTTAAGCTCCTATAAACAGACGAGGAATCCTGCCGTTATTCAACGTTCGAACAAAAATATTGTGGGCTTCACAGTGAGTTATGCGAATGTAAGAGTACTATCTGTTGTGGTAGATTGCCCCACATCGTACAACATAATTTTTGGGAGGTCTTGGCTTTCCATAATGCATGTTGTGGCCTCTACAGTTCATCAATTCTTAAAGTATGCGGTTCAGGGACAAGTAGGCATTGTCCAAAGTAGTCAAAAGATAACCAAGGAGTGTTATGCAACAGCTCTTGCTCGTAAGGCATTGGGGGCAGTTCGAATTAATAAAGATTAGTAGTTACTGGAGCCTTCTACTGAGGAAAGTGAGATTGATGACCCCAGGGAGGCTCCTAGTGTCATAATACTCATTGAAGAAGTTGAAACTCATTCCCTTGTAGAGGGTAAGAACGTCAAGATTGGTTCCAAGTTGGTACCAAAATTAAAGAAGAAATTGTTATCTTTTTTGCTGAACAATTAACACGTGTTTGCATGGTGCAATAATGATGTAACCGGAGTACCAACGAATGTTATTTCACATAAGTTGTCTATCCGGAGTGATGTTGCACCTATTGTACAAAAAAGAAGAGCTTTTTCCAAGGAAAAAGCACACGTGATAGTTCAAGAGGTTGATCGGTTGACTAAGATGGGACATATTAAAGAGTTCCAATATCCTCTATGGACTGCCAATCCGGTGTTAGTCAAGAAAAATAACGAAAAATGGCGTATGTGTATTGATTTCACTGACGTCAACAGGGTTTGTCCAAAGGATCTTTATCATGTCCCTTATATAGATCAGTTAGTAGATTCTACATTTGGAAATAAGATATTATCCTTCATGGATGCTTTTTCAGGGTATAATCAGATACAAGTAGATCCGAAAGATCAAGATCACACAACTTTTATCACATATAGAGGTCTCCACTATTACAAGGTGATGCCCTTCGGATTGAAAAATGTTGGGGCTACTTATCAGAGGCTGGTGAACAAAACATTTTCTAATCAGATCGGCAGAAACATGGAAGTGTACATAGATGACATGATGGTTAAAAGCTTGGAGGAGGATTTACACATAACTGATCTCCAAGAAACTTTTTCTAACTTAGAGACTGTGAATTTGAAGTTAAATCCAGAAAAATGTGTGTTTGGGGTCCGATCTGGGAAATTTATGGGTTACATAATAAGTGAGAATGATATCTAGCCTGATCCAGATCAGCTTAATTCCTTATTGGAAATGGATCCTCTTCGAAATATTAAATAAGTTCAAAGGGTCACCGGAAGGTTGGCTGCTTTAAATAGATTTATTTCAAGGTCATCAGACTTCAATTGGTCCTCACAGTGTGACCAAGCCTTTATTGAAATAAAGAAATATTTATCTTCACCCAAGACTATTTTCAAGCCCGTTCAAGGAGAGAAGATTTATGTATACATTGTTGTGTCAGAATGTGCTATAAGTGTTGTCTTGGTAAGGGAAGTGGATAATTATCCTCGTTCAGTGTACTACATGAGTAAGAGTTTACTAGATGTTGAAAGAAGATATTTAAGGTTGGAGAAGTTGGCATTGGCTTTAGTAACTGCAGCAAGATTGATGAGGCCATATTTTCAAGCTTATTATATTATTTTCCGAACGTCTTTCCCGCTAAAAAATGTTCTTCAGAAGGCTGATGTATCAAGCAGAATGACCAAGTGGTCAGTAGAATTGGGTAACTATGACATTGATTTTGCCCCTCGAACGGCAATCAAGGCTCAATCAGTGGCTGACTTCTTGGTAGAATTTCATGCTGATAGATCTTCTAGACAAGATTTAGAAAACAATTTCAAGAAAGAATGGGTGGTCCGAACTGATGGTGGATCAAGCACTATGGGTTGTGGAGCTGAAATTTGCTTAACCTCTTCGTATGGTGATAAAATGTATCAAGTTATATGCTTTGCGTTCAGGGCCTCTAACAATGAGTCTGAATACGAGACAGCTATATCTGGTCTTAAGTTAGCCCTCCTTTGTGGAGCTAAGAGAGTCCGATTAATGAGTGAATCTCAATTTCTCATCCACCATGCCCAAGGACAGTCTGAGGCCAAGAAGGAACAATTGATTAAATACTTGCTCATTCACCATGCCCAAGGACTGTCATCAAATACATACTACCTTACGATTGAAGACCATTGACCCCATATCATAACCAAAATGGTACGAGCAAGTCATTTAAAACTATTTCTAATGTTAAATCACACTTCCAAATATGCAATTAATTAATGAGATATTTTTCAAACAACCCCAAAGAATTTATACACTTTCACGTATAATATACAAATTAAGTTTGATTATTTTTAGACATATTTCAAACCAAGAATCCCAAATGGTCCTTGTTTCAGCTTCTGCCTACTGGAGCCGATCACTCAATCAGATGATTATAATAGTTACTATTCCATCAATTTTAATATAATATCAACAATTCACAATCAAAACATATAATACAGGAACATTTAACAATAATAATTTAATAGGTAAATGAAAATTCCATTACAAATGTGAAAAATAAGAAATAAAAAAAACATGTCCCAACTTGGGGACTTGGGTCCAACTAATACCTTATGGAATTCAAACCCACAACAACATAGCAGCAACATTTTCAAAATTACTAAGAACAAGCATCATCATCAAAAGGATCCGTCATTTCTTTGTGAGAGAGCAAAACAGAACTCATACCTATTGCAGTCGTCACCGTATCTTTACGATGGAACTAAGATACAATTTCACTAGTTACAAGCACAATATATTGGTGGGAAACTATAAAAGGTGGAGAATTGTAGATGACAAAAAAATACAGTTGATGGGAAGTTGTATTTCACGGACAATTAGTGTCTAAAAATGATTTCTATTTATGTTAAGAATATTATAAAATTAAAATTTAAACACAAATTATGTAAACACGAAATCTTCATTAAAATATTTAATAAAATAACACAATAAATAGTTCATAATGAATGGTCGACTCATCACAGTTTTAATCATCAAATAATTGTTCATATGTCTTAACCTCTAACTCAATCCATCTTTTTCTTAATTTTATTCTCGTACGTGAAGCCATATGTGGTGAAACATGACCGATACCATATAATTGATACATTTCGCAAAGATTTTTTTTAATTCAACCTCGTACGAACATGTATTCATTGAGTTTTAAACCGTGAAAATTTATCTCCTCAACTAACCATATTCAAGTTGGTTCCAAGACATGTTAAAACTTCCTTAGTTTGGATTTAGGTTGATGGATAGTTTATGTCATTTGAGTTAAATTTATAATTGTAGAGCCTTTGAGATAACATAATCTAAGGAATCCAATTATGTTGAGACATATGTCTGTAATCTAAGGAATTCAATTATGTTGAGACTTGCCTCCCATTTACTACATATATATTTTCCAATTTTTTTTTACATTGACAAAAAAAGTTTTTTTTTTTCATATTTGCTTGTTACCGCCATAACTCTCGCAGAATTTACATGGGTGCCACCAATGGTTGGCGGTAAGTACCTTTCTTCTGCCAATTGTTGGTGGATTGTACCTTGTATCTGCCAACCATTAGTGACAATAACTAAAATACACATTATAATTGTTTAAAGATTAAAGATTGAATCAATGTATTTAAAAATTACATCTTACTATGAATCTTTAAAGATGAAAGATTAAAGATTGATTTGTACTATGAAAAATAAAAAGTAAAAAATAAAAATATTTATAAAAAAACAATTACAATTGTACAAATATTTATAAAAAAATAACTACAGTTGTGGAAAAAGTACGAATATAAATTAATGTACAGATGTTTACAACAAATGAAATTCGTACAAATGTTTACAACAAACGACATTCGTACAAATGTTTAGAAAAAAAACTACAATCCGAATAAAACAAATCACATAAAATGGCTAGTAAAAATTCATCATAATAAACTAAATATGTTGATATAATTCAACGAGGTTGTCGTAATCACCGTGAAACTCCTTGAGAGGTGGATATAATGCAATTTAGCGCATCCCGACCCGTATATGTTCTATAATAAAATACTCATGATTGTCGTCCATGTAAGCATCTAATGGGTATATATTTGAATTTATGACAATGTACCCACTGATATCTCGATGAACAGTGAGATACGTTAGAGTATAAAACAAATCCATATCATCTCTAACTGTAAGCCCCCTCAAATTAGACAATACCGAATAATCTCTCCAATCAACCTAACCTTAACATTGAACACATAGGCGGCTGTTGCGATGTCATTTGGTTTTTCCCAACGCCTTGATAAAAGGATATAATAAAATGTCCTGCATGTGACCAAGATGACACATAGATCAATCAGGATAGTAGGCTTGGACGTGTTCTACACCGAAAATTGTACCATGATACCAAGCTATTTATTTCAAAAGCATATAACTTCCTCTTGATTTCAATTACAGGTTAAAACATGTAATAAAGTTTTATATCAGTTCACCGATAAGTAAAAGTATTATAATCATTCTAAACAAAGTAAAACTTACATCAGATTCTTGCATCATGTTAAATGTAATCCTCCAGTTTGATTTTCTCAGAGAATTAGAATTTAACCGACCTGCATCCCACCGAGTAATATACGTTGGCTGTTAATGCAATAAACACACATAACCAGATGAAGAGCGTGATATATCCACCAATTATCCTTGTCCCTTGGAAGGTGGTATTTCCAAGGTGATGATAAAGATATGCCAATATCACAACACACCAAGCATAGCGATACATATGGCTGGCCAAGTCCTGTAGCAGGAACATGTACTTGTAATTGACATAGATATTTCTCTTGTCAGTAAATAAACTACGCCCGAACATGTAAAAAAGATAAGTATGTGCAGCCTGATTCACCATCTCTTCGTTGAGTAAATCGTTGTTTTTGTGGTACAATAGATCGCTAAACTCGTTGCGTAGAAAACCATGGTTTAACCCAATCCCTTTGCAAAGTTCAATCTCCGCATCAAAGTCGCCTGCATAAAAACTAAGGAGTGAGGAAACATCGTTAGTGGCCTAGAATTCATTTTCCTCTCTACTATGAAGCAACGCTACATCACCCTCAACCTTAAGACCAATGATCGTATAGACAACATTCAGGGTGATAGTCATATCAACAAAGGTGAAATAAAAACTGTTCGTTTCATGATGCCAACGCTCAATGAACACCTCTGTAATCATAGTATGTAGCTAGAAGTAGAATATCAACTTGATTAACTTATTGAAATGTGTGACATCCAACATCGCTCTAACCTGACCCTAACGTGACAAACCCCCAGCTCTTATTACTGAAGTAGTGGGCGTACAAACATAATTTTTTTTCCTACAAATAATAAAAGGGATTGACGCTAGTAAAAAAATTACTCATCGACGTAATACATATTTTAACTAAAAATTAAAAATTGTGAAATTACCTCTCGCGTCTCTCTTCTTGATTCGCTTGGTACACGAACCGTCACCTGAACATGAATCTTCCATAATCTGACGAAAAAATATAAACTTATTATGAAATGTAAATCGTCATAAAAATACAAAAAATATACTTCCGGAAGGGAGTCATAAATTTCGGATTATGAACTCTTTAAAGTTGGTAAAGAATGTTTATCGGGTTTTGAATATTGTAACGGTTTGCAACATTGATTCCAACTCCAATGGTTTGTTTTGAATGAATTAACACATATGATATTTTACTTATGTTTTTTTTGTGTGATATATGTTTCTCTCCAAGAGGACAAACCTATTTTTTTATTCAAAATATTAAAAACGTTGATAATCAATGGAGACAAAACCTTTGTATAATGTTATTTAATTTGGATTTCGAAATTTAACATGAAAACCAAGCTTTGTTAAGTTATCGCATATATGAAACACAATTTAAGCTTATTTTGATCTCACAAAATAGTCCAAAACCAAAACCACAACCTTTCTTCTTCGTCTTTCTTGTTCTTCTTTCCCAAACTGAAACCCAAAACCCAGATCTGTTATTTTTCTTCAACTTTCTTGTCTTTCCTTCCCAAACCCCAAACCCAAATAGGTTATCGTTGATCAAATATAAGAACCAACACAACATCACTCCTCCTTATACATATTATGTTCTTTTTTTATTTCTTAAAGTAAATCATAAACCATGCCTTCTATTATTATTCTTAGAGATATTTAAGGATCGAATCACAAACACAAGAAACCGGACGAAAAGAACCCTTACTCGACTCAGAGTTAGTATCAGTACGCGGTGGATCTTGATGACGATGATTGCGTGCATAGCAATCAACCGATGGTTCCAACAAGAACCAAATATCCACATATATTTTTGATTAAACCCAAATGTGCATTTTCCGAGTTTAGATTGAGGTTTAATGCACAAAGTTTCCAAATATTTCCTCAAGGTTATCTAAATGATCATTATCCTCGTTGCTATGACCAACATATCATTCATAAATACTTGTACATTTTTTCCACTTCGGGAAGAAAAAAACTTGCCAACCAACCTTTATTAGGTAGCTCCTGTATTCTTAAGGTGAATGATATTACTTTATAGTAATAAAATCATTTTTCACTCATGAAAGTTGTGCTCTTCATGCCCTATATCCATGACTATTTCATTGTATCTATAATACGCATCCATGCATTGCAACATCTTATTTTGGGAAGTAGAATTCATAAACTAATTAATACACAATGACTACAAATGGGTCATTGGGGCATGCTTTATTGGGCCAGTGAATTCGATATATATATATATATATATATATATATATATTTCATTATCATTTTTCTTCTTAATAAATATTGGATTTATTACCCATACTAGGAAAATGGATTCCCTTATACGGAAAATCTGACTTTGTATGGTTACTTTGACAATAATATCTTATACTTTCTTGTTTGAGAACATTATCTGTGTTTGTTTTATTGGCTTACACTTGCTAGGTAGGGATAATCGATGATACACTATTATGGCTGAGATAACTATAGCATTCTTTTCATACCAAACGAATATAACTAAGTGTTGAGAAATAAATTTTACTCAGGTTGTTCGAAGGATTTTTTGTAAATCTTAACCAATATCAACTACTTTTCCATATCATAAAGTAACTTTTTATACTTTTTAAATTATTTCCACAATTCGGGGGGGGGGGGGGGAGGGGCTGTGATAATACATATCATCTACTGCGATCAAAAACCTTGTTGGTTTCCATTTTAAAGGAATAATAAAAGTAGCATAATATTCATTAGATACGCGTATTTTTCTTTGAAGGAATAATAAAAGTAGTATAATATCCATTTTGTTTCTTACTCAGTATACTGGTTTTTTATTCATGTTATGAAAGACTTGGACTCCTGCATCGCATGTACGTGCTTCTGAGATGAAGCAACCCACATTTTTCATGGTTGTTTGCTCTATATCGGTTTTTTCTGCATCATAGATACTTGATTTTGCTCCTCCCGGTATTCTGGTGTTTGGTGTCCTGGTTTTTACAGATTTGTTCGCATCAACGACAAGTGTTGCATGTTATTTTGGTGTTCATGGTAGTATATCCCCCGGGCTTCTGGGTCAGGCCCATCCAATAACTACCCCTATATTTCTCATTTGTTTTGGTGATTGAAAACATTTTTCCCTTCTCACTCAATTATTAAGTATGTTCTTAGTAATTCTTTTTTTCTTATGTTCTTGGTTGCATCGAGTTCGTATGTAATGTTGTATCAACTTTTTAGGCTTGATCTTTGTTTCAGTCTCGTGAATGTCATAGTTTATTTGTATCTTAGTACATTTCGTAAATGGGTTTATGCCCCGTAAAATGTAACTTATTCATGTTCTATAATGATATGTTTTCATATTCACTAAACTAAATGCATCCTAATCGTGAAAATAAAAAATATATAAAAAATATATTTTTAAATATAACAAATTAAATGGTTACCCTAAATGATCGCGTATCATCCGATAAACTTCGAAAACAATTTACAAAACAAATTAATGTTAATAATTAGACCAATAAGATTATATCGTACGACGAGCAACTCAAACGACTTGCCACAAACATTCTTTTTTTTCAAGTCAAACCTTACTTTACAGATTTGAAATATAAACATGAATGCAAACAGTCATTCTAAACTAAAACGATCATAAAAAATTAAAATGACATAATCCAAACAATCAGTGTAACAAAAAGTGCCCAAAACAATACAACTAATTATTATAATCATATTAAAGCTTATAACTTCCTTTTTATTTCAGTTACAAGTTAACACATATTATACAATTTTATATCAATCACCGATAAGTAAAATTATTACAATCATTTTTAACGATAGCTGCTTCACGCAATAAACACACGTAACCGGACGATGAGCGAGATACACCCACTCATTATCCTCGTCCTCTGCAAGGAGGTATTTCCGAGGTGATGATAAAGATATGCCAATATCATAACACACTAAGCATAACGATGCATATGGCCGGTCAAGTCCTGCAGGAGGGACACGTACTTGTAATTGATGTCCATATTGCTCTTTTTAGTATATAAACTTTTCCAGAACATGTGAGCAAGATATGCATATGCAGCCTGATCCACCATCTCGTCGTTGAGCAAATGGTTGTTATCATGGTATAGTGGATCGCTAAACCCGTTACGGAGAAAACCATGGCTTAACCCAATCCCTTAGCAAAGTTTAATATCTGCATCAAACTCGCTTGCATCGACACCAAAGAGTGACGCAACATCAGTAATGACCTATAAATGGTTTTTGCTCTCTACGAGGAAGCAACACGACTGAATGAAAACTGCTTGTTTCATGATGCCAACACTAGATGAACACCTCTGTAATCGTGGTGTGTAGCTAGAAGTAGAACATCGACTCGATTAGATTACAGAAAGGTATGCCATCCAACATCGCTCTAACCTGACCCTGACGTGCCAAACCCCCAGCTCTTATAAATGAAGTAGTGGGCATACAATTTTTTTCCCTATATATAATAACATGGATTGGGGTTAGTAAAGAGAGTTACTCACTGGACTAATATATATTTCAACTAAAAATAAAAATTTGTGAAATTACCTCTCTCATCTTTCTTTTTGATTCGCTTGGTATGCGAACCGTCACATGAACCTTATGAAGAAAAAAACTTAAGCTTATTATGTAATGTAAGTCATCATAAAATATGAAAATATACTTACGGGACGGGGCCATAAATTTTGGATTATGAATCTTTGAAGTTGGTAAAGAATGTTTACAGGTTTTTAAATATTGTAAGCGTTTGTAACCTTCATTCTGACTTTAGTGATTTGTTTTGAATGAATAAACAAATTTGTGATATATTTTTCTCTCTTAGATCACAAACCTATGATTTGTTTTCTGAAGAATATTAAAAACGTTGAGAATCAATGGAGACAATTTTTTTTGTATAAATGTTATCAAAATTGAAAACCAAACTTTGTTAAGTTTCTGCGATTAGGAAACACAACTTAAGGCTTATTTTAATCTCATAAAATAATCCAAAGACTTTCGGTCTTGTCCAAATTGTTTATTTTCGAATCTGATCTTATAATATCTAGAATAAATTTGGTATATATATACAATTGCATGTCGGAACAAATACTATCTATGAATATATTACTTAATATTTGACTATTTTTATTAGATTGATAGTCACGATATATCTTGATAAAAAAAGTTTCAAAAATTATTATTAAAAAAAATACAAAACTAAATAACAATACAAATATTATTATAATCAAAATATAAAATTAAACTTTAGCATTTAGATATTTTATTAAACGTGAAATTATAAAAAAATATAAGAGAATATTAAATAAATAAAAAACATGTAATCGGTTAAAATTTAGATTTTAAACCATCTGCAATTAAATATAACATATCTTTTAAATTAAAATGATAAGTTTTAAATTAAAATGATAAGACGTATTAGAAAGGTCTAGTCTAGATATTTGGACTTTAGTTTTGGAATGCATCTCTGGCCGTTGGATAAGCTTTTTTAAATTGAGAGATCCAAGGGTGGAAAACAAAACTTTAGTCCAAAGAGTGCATATAAAAGGCACACATTTGATTTGTTTCTTCATCGTCTTAGGTCTGACTGACACCTTCTCTCCCTTGACACAGAATACTCTTCGTTTTCGTTTCGCTTACGTACAGGTTCATCCATTTCTTCGTATCTTAATTGGGTTCTCTTCATCTTCGTGTTTGTTTTACTTGCGTTATTACAAATCGGAGATCGTCATTTGATTTTCGAGTTTGATCGGCATCTGTTTATTATCCGGTTTGCTTGTGTGCCCAATTTGTTTAGGATTGTGATTCATAGCACAAATTAAAATGGACTTGTTTGGATTCTCCTTCCTTTTTTCTATGAACTTGTTCGTTGATATGTTGTATAGAAATGCTTTTGTATTGTTTAAATGGAGACTGATATTGTTTTGTCGTGAGCTGGTTCTCTGAGCAAGATCGAATAACTTTCTCTTGGTTTTCAATCTTATGCTTAATCGAGAGAAGCATTTTGGCTCTGTTTCCCCTATCCTAACCTAACCCTGCTTAGCTCACAAGTTAGAGCACCACATTTAAGTTTAATTTTAATTTAAATGTGGTAGAAATCGGTGCAACTCCGATAGCGGGTTCTCTTGGTTTGATGTTTGATGTTTGAGGTTTGCATTGGCATTGGCATTGGCATTGGCATTGGGTATTTGATGTTCGGTTGACTTGTGCAGTTTAGTTTTGAACCATGGGTAAGGAAAAGGTTCACATCAACATTGTGGTCATTGGCCATGTCGACTCTGGGAAGTCAACAACCACTGGTCACTTGATCTACAAGCTTGGAGGTATTGACAAGCGTGTCATCGAGAGGTTTGAGAAGGAAGCTGCTGAGATGAACAAGAGGTCCTTCAAGTATGCCTGGGTCCTGGACAAGCTCAAGGCTGAGCGCGAGCGTGGTATCACCATTGATATTGCCCTCTGGAAGTTTGAGACTACCAAGTACTACTGCACTGTCATTGATGCCCCTGGTCATCGCGACTTTATCAAGAATATGATCACTGGAACCTCACAGGCTGATTGTGCCGTCCTAATTATTGATTCCACCACTGGTGGTTTCGAGGCTGGTATCTCTAAAGATGGTCAGACCCGTGAGCATGCCTTGCTTGCATTCACTCTTGGTGTCAAGCAGATGATTTGCTGCTGTAACAAGGTCTTGCCCTCATATTTATTATCTTTATTATTAACACTTTTTTCTATCATACCATTTCATGTCTAAATTCTAATACCTGCTTCCATCTTCTTTGCCGCAGATGGATGCCACCACACCCAAGTACTCTAAGGCTAGGTACGATGAAATCGTTAAAGAAGTGTCTTCCTACCTCAAGAAGGTCGGTTACAATCCTGACAAAATTCCATTCGTCCCCATCTCTGGTTTCGAGGGTGACAACATGATTGAGAGGTCTACAAACCTCGACTGGTACAAGGGCCCCACCCTTCTCGAGGCCCTTGACGCTATCTCAGAGCCCAAGAGACCTTCAGACAAGCCACTCCGTCTTCCCCTTCAAGATGTCTACAAGATCGGTGGTATTGGAACCGTGCCAGTGGGTCGTGTTGAGACAGGTACCATTAAACCTGGTATGCTCGTAACATTTGGTCCTACTGGTCTCACCACTGAGGTCAAATCTGTTGAGATGCACCACGAAGCACTGCTCGAAGCTCTCCCCGGTGACAATGTTGGCTTCAATGTCAAGAATGTCGCTGTCAAGGATCTCAAGCGTGGCTTCGTCGCATCAAACTCTAAGGACGACCCTGCCAAGGAAGCTGCTACATTCACTTCCCAAGTCATAATCATGAACCACCCAGGTCAGATCGGTCAAGGATACGCTCCTGTGCTCGATTGCCACACTTCCCACATCGCTGTCAAGTTTTCTGAACTCTTGACCAAGATTGACAGGAGGTCTGGTAAAGAGCTAGAGAAAGAACCTAAGTTCTTGAAGAACGGGGATGCTGGTATGGTCAAGATGACTCCTACCAAACCCATGGTGGTGGAGACCTTTGCTCAGTACCCACCTCTTGGTCGGTTCGCCGTAAGGGACATGAGACAAACGGTTGCTGTTGGTGTAATTAAGGCTGTTGAGAAGAAGGATCCAACTGGTGCTAAGGTCACCAAAGCTGCAGTCAAGAAGGGAGCAAAGTGATTTTTGGTTAATATGGATCTGGTTGATTGGAAAACATGAACATTATGATTTTATTTGGAAGCTGGCCATCTTTTTAGATCTTAGCAAACATATATATCATGCAACTAGAGTCCATTCATGCATAAATTCCATGATTTTGTTCTGTATATACTGTTAGTATATGTGCTGCGATGTCTTTCCGGTCAAATATTTGAGTAAAATGAAACAACATGACAAACATAAACTAGCAATAATTTGAGTAAAATGAAACAACATGACAAACATAAACTAGCAATAATCTAAACAATAATGACTATATTTCCAAATGAGCATTAAGAGTGTTCGGTTTGTTTAAATTGAAAATAGCATTGGATTTTTTTTAATTAAATAAAATGCGAGATTTCAATAAAAACCAAATGTATTCATTAGTTCGGGTGAATAATTTTATGCGTACCTTCTATATTCTAAATTTAGTATTCAATATTATATCTAAACAAAAATAAAAAAGGGGTAAGCTATTCAATAATTTTATTTTAATTCGGTTAATTTGGAATTGATAGTTAGGGAGAATATGATTTTTGAAAATAGTTAGTAATTTAGTTTTCGTTTTGGTTTATAATACACATTCGAGATGTGATTTTTGGATCATGTTTATTTAACTTGAGCTAGTTCCAAATTTTATCAAATATTTGTTATTACACCCTACCACTATTAAATTTATAAACATTTTGTATATTATATAATAAATACTTTTTTAATAACTTTTATTATTTTTTCAATATTTAAAGAAATCACCATCTTGTTATTCCATTCATAAAGAAAAATTCTATTTTATTATTTTTTTAATTTTTTTATCCAAACACCTATTTTTTTTAATCTTCTAACCATCTTTAAACCCAAAAAAAACAAATTCTATCCATCATTGTTGAGCAATTCATATCCAGTAATTCATATTCAGGTAAACTCTATTTGAACTTTTTTTTCTATCTACGAATTCGACTCTATCAATTGTTCATGAAACCGATTTCCATAAACTTTATATTTATGGAAATCGATTTCATGAAAATTTCGAAAACTTTGTTTGCTTTTATTCTACTTTTATTTTATGGAAATCGATTCCAAACATTTTTCAAAGGTTCATGAATGGAATAAGAGTTGGATAGTGTATGACATCAAAATATAAATTAGAAAGTAAATGAAGGGCAAGAAGGTAAATCAAATGTTGAGTATTTAAACAAAAATTGAGATGGAGAAATAATAAAACTTATGGGATAAATTACTTTACCCTTATATAATTGATTAAAATTTGTAGTGGGAGCTTAACCCATGGATGATTTGGATATATTTTAGGGTAAAGGCTACATTGAAATCATTCGAGAATATTGAAGCGTATTATAAAGGGTGTATCGTCCGGAAGTTCAGAAATTTTTAGTATGAACTATTCTTACATAATGGTAATATATATGTCAGAACAAAGCGTCATTAGGACATATACATGTAGACAAACTGGTAGGATGATTTGATATATGATGAGTACAAATGTCTAAAATACAACTGACGGTTTCAAACAATTAATTTGAGTTATTCAGTGTGGTGCAAGGGGAAAACTTGTGGTACATATTGGCCAATCAATATATGCTTAATGTATGACTATGTTTTATTATTTTATATTATAATAATGGACTGTAGTTACGTATTACAAGAAATGTTTATGTTATAACTAGAGTTGTTATCGGTCCGGGTTTTGACAGAATTAGACTAGATCGCTAAGATTATCAGTTCAGATCGGACCGGAGCGTTAAGTTTTTTGTTTCTAGTTTTAGAACCAGACCAGACTTTAAGTTTTCGGTTCGGTTTACTTCGGTTTGCTTTGGCCCGGTCCAGTTCGGTCCAATTCGCTTCAGTCCGGTCTGGTTCATTCATATTTGGTTCAGCTCCAGTTGTGGTTTGGTCCGATTTCAATTTAGTTCTAGCTTTGTCTGGTCCATTTCGGTTCCGTTTCGGTCCGGTTCAGTTCAGTTCGATTTCAGTCTCCTTCTGGTTCCAAATTGATTCTAAGGGATTATTGGTTCTATCTATTCATTTTCAAATCGTTTTGGTTCCTTATCGCTTTCAGGTTTTAGAAGAGAACCGCTAACCAGACTGTTAATGTTCGGCCCAATTATCGGTTTGGTTCTTACAGATTCGGTCCGGTTCTTACCGATTTGGTTCGGTCCGATTCCCGGTTCTCAGGAACCATTAACAACCCTAGTTATAACTATTAACTTTAAACTATGTATGACATAATTACTTTTATATTAAACACATTTTGGTTATGTCATTTTGACTGTATGTTTTTTTTAAGTTCGAAGTTATTTTAAGTAATGCACACTCAACATGAAACACTTAACGAATGAAAAAAATATCTATATTCAAATTTATTGTACCAAACCTGTTACATAATTTAATGTTTAAGTGAAGAAAAAAATTAGTACTTCATTTTTGCACAAGTTTGTGAAACATGCCCTGATCTTCACACAAAATGTGTGAATCAATGTTAAATATCGTGGTCATTATTTTCAAATTAGAAACATGATTTTGCAAATGTTATTCAGAGGCAACCTAATATTTTGAACAACATGTACACAATCATATTTATGATTTGAAAATCAGGGCTAACGTTTTTTGACTAGATCCACATATGCTGTGTAAAATAAATAAAAAATAGTTGCACAACGTATGCGTATCAAGGTAAAAAAAAATAACCATGAATTTTCGAATCAGAAACATGATTTTACACATGTTGTGTAATCCATTAGGTTGATTTCGCACATCATGTACAAAATCATGCCCAAAATTTAGACCTTGATTCCCACATAGTGAGCGAAGCATCCGGGCACGATGAGGAAAACATCAAGGTATGGTGAGTGAAGCATCAAGTCATGCTTCACACAATTAGTGTGAATCATGCCAAAAATGAGTAATTTGTTTATAAGAATTCACACATCTCATGTGAAACTATAGATATTCTCAAACACGTATAGTCTAAATTTATATTATGTGACGCGAACATATACTTTATAAATTCTTACTATATAAAATCGTTATATCGATAAAAAACAACGTATGAAAAAAATACATCGATAAATAAGCGAGATAAAATAAAAACAAATAAACGATATATTATAATTAAAAATAATAACATTAAATATTTACGGTGAGCGATTATTCCATTTGTAATAAAATTCTTTATATTTTTCCATATAAGCATCCATCGATATAACTTTCTCATTCTTGCATGTGATGTGATAATTCATATCGTTGAACTTTTCTTTGATTAGTTTTTCCTTGACGTTAACTGAGTAAAGTTTTGACGCAATTTGTCGTGCTTTGTATACAAGTATAAAACCCATTATATTATGAGCCCTTTCGTCTAAGTCACTTAATGCTGACTTTTTCACGACCATGTTAGGATTGTAGTGGGACTATACGGTTTTTCCCTTTTAATACAAGTCTAAAACCCGATATATTCTCAGTCCTTTCATCGAAGCCCACTTAATGTTGACTTCTTCACGACCATGTTAGGATTGTATTAGAACTATACGGTTCTTTCCGTATACGTACTATATCTTGTAGATGCTATTATAAAAAAAATTAAATACATTTCGCACCTTATTAGTAATAATATGTTTATGAGTCATATATCAACACGTATCAATATACTATATTGACACATGTCAATAAATTATAGGTTATGTTAGATTAATATGTTATGATATTATCTAAATTTTAATTAGACATAATCAAGTTAGAATATTACGTAATAAAATTAGAACGTTACAGATTTGAGTTATAATAGTTCACGAATAAGACAACAGTCTTAATTAACCAAGTATAATTATTGCACATTATGTATAAGAAATAATAAGACTTTGATAATATGTTGTCGAGTGTTGGTCGATCTTATCTTAAGATAAGCCATGTGGATGCTATTATGTCCTTCTTGGGTATAGGATGTGAGAAGACACGTTTGTTGAGGATTACGAAAATAGAGGTAACGGATTACATGAGAATTGATCACTCCAAACATGTTGGTGGATAATATTTCTCGGGTGAGTAGTTAGAGCATTGAGTAACGGATACTGGTTTCACTCTGAACCTAGGTGATTAATTGTTAACTATAGGCTCAAAGTCACCGTGACAAGAACACTGCCAAAGGCTTGACTTGGTGATAAAGGTTGTAACTTGTTGTTGAAGTTGTAACTTGGCATGAAAACTGAAACTTGGTGCCATATGCTGTAACTTAGAGCCAAAGTTGGGACTAAGTGTCGAAGACTGGAACTAAGGTCTGAGGCCGGAACTAAGGGGTGAAGCTAGAACTAAGTGGTGAAGCTATAGCTATGTTTCCAAGACTGGAACTAAGTGTTGAAGTTGGAACTAGGTGCCGAATGCTGGAACTAAGTGTTGTATCTAAAGAAATATTATTAGTGTAGCTTAGTCGAAACTTAAAGGTTATAGGAAAGAAAGCAAAAACTTAAGGAGTTGGAACTATTGACTCACTCTGTGGTTGGATGCTCAGCCAAACTTAGGTGTAAAAGAAGTATACTGAAAAGTTAGAGTTGAGCATAGCCGAAAAAGTGTATATTGAGTTCCCGTTGAGCCGAATATGCACGTAAATCTGCATGAATTAAAGGTACAGTAACTGGTGGCCAAATATTTTTGATATGCTTCTATGTTTTTAAGAAAACTATGATCACTTGTACGATAAATTTTTGAATGAATGGAAGATATATGTTATTGATTAATAAGGATTAATCTGGAGTGTGTATTTAAACTGGACACAAAAACTAGAAGCATGTTCTAGCCGATATTTTGTGCTAGGAAATGAGGCCACTACCCGATATTCATATGTGTTAGCGTGGAAGAAAACAGTTCCTCGTTTGGTTGGGAAAGATCTATACATTCTAAAGTGCTATTGTGAATCATTTTTTCTTTACTCCTCATCTTTGTAGACTGAATAAATGTTGTTGAAGCGTTGTAGCGTGAATGTAAGACTTGTGGAATTTCTAGGGAGTGTAAATTATTTTGATTATCTTGAGATATAGAGTGTAGTGGGGTAAAATATTAACACTTGATGAGATACTCTGAGACCCATAATTTCTTTTATAAGCTCATAATGTTTTGTAATAAAAGATGAGTGGTTGAGTGTTTAGTGTTTGAAAAGTCTTCTTTGTAACCTCATATCTATAAATTGTGTATGTTGGCTGTTTATGTAGTATTTCTTCATGATCTAAACCTCGTTAAATCTGTTATTGTGGGTTTGATTTAATTTATGTTTCTTCTTGTTAACTTTGTATTAAAAAAGGTAAAGATTTGAAGCTCTGATTATCTCCTGCAGTCACTCGATATGTGTTCACCAACTTTAGTCATCGCTTCAGTTGCGAGTAACTAAGCTTCACCTTGGGTGAGTCTTGTTTGATTTGGGTTGAATCTTGTTTAGATATTGTTGGTTTTCCTAACAAGTGATGCGATGGGCATAAGATCTGAAAATAATATTTATTGTTGGTGAAAAATACAAAGTAGAATGAAGAAGACCGTTTCAGATCTTGAGTGAGATCAATAAATTCATAAAGATGGATTCAATAAATTGTACGTTGATAAATTTATTGGAAAGAATGATTTTAATCTATAGAGATTTAAGGTCAGAGCATTCCTTATACGTACGGGAATTTCTGCTGGCATTAAAGAGAAAAGTATAAAGGAAATGTATATCAAAGTGTTGTCCAAACCCATCATACTCTAATCTTGAGTTTGCAGACAAGGTGCTTTATAAGGTGTCGATAGAATCTTTGACCATGTGGATTTGGAATAAGCTGAAAGCTATTTACATGAAGAAATTCTTGTCAAACATGTTGTACCTTCCTAAACTATTGTATATATTGCAGATGGATGGTAGAAAGACGATCCACAACACTTGGTTTATTTCAATAGAATCATTCTTGATTTAAATGCAGTTATTGTCAAGGTTGAAGATAAGTATCAAGCATTAATTCTCTTGAGTTCTCTGTCGGAATTGTATGAGAACTTTGTTGACACCATCCTACATCGAAAATAGTCCATTGCGGTCGCCAAAATAAATAGTTCCATGAAATCAAAAGATCTTGAAAGAAATAAAATTCCAGAGGTTGATTTTGGAGGTCTTGAACTGAGTATGGTGGAAGGCGTGGATGGTAAAATTCAATAAAAAAAGGTTTTGGTTCTAGGGTGAAGTGTTGGTGCTTCCAGAAGGAGGGCCATATTATTAGGAAGCGCTGCATGATGAGGAAGACATATAACTATCTAAAGGTAAAACTGGAGATGTTGGAGTTGTTTCAGATGACTCTGACTATGCTGATGGTTTAATAGTCTTTTTTTTGTAGGCATAATAACTAATGGGTTCTAGATTCTGGAGCATCACTTCATATGACTTCCAACAAGTATCAGTTTGAAAACCTAGACCTGTTTGAAGTTGATGAAGTTATAATAGAGAATAGTGGGTGATGTACGCTAAAAAGAATGAGGAGAAATAGATTCAAGTTGTATACTGGACTAGAAAACGCATTAATAAATATGAGCTATATAACTAAACTTAAACGTAACCTTCTTATTATATGAATATTAGAAGAGGAAAAGTTTAAATAGAAAATATAAAGATGGAAAACTTAGGGTCATACAAGATTTACATATAGCTATGGAGACTAGCTGAACTAATGGTATTTTAGTTATGGATATGTCTATAGTGAAAGATGCATCTAATGTTAGTAATAGGTCTGTTGAGGTACGATTGAAGGCCTTTAAGGGCTTGGCAATATAGATGAAGATGCAATCTGAGACGTACCTGAGATTTGTGACTAACAATGAGATGGTATTAGTGAACATACCAATCACTAGTTATTGTTCTAAATTTGGTATGTCTAGGAGTATAATTTTAGAAAATACTAAGAAACATGGAATCACTTCATATATGTAAATGGGCAGTGAATCGTCGATAAGTAGTTAGAGCATCGGGGTAACAATGATGGATTAATGTGCGCCTAAGTAGAGAATTGTTAAGTTTTACCCTTAAAGTGACTATGACAGGATCACTGACTTGGTGTCGAAGGCTATAACTTGTTGTTGAATCTATAGCTTAGCGTGTAAGCTAAAACTTGGTGTCCTAATGTGTAACTCAGAGTCGAAGTTAGATGTTGGAGCTGAGACTAAGTACCAAAAGTTGGAACTAAGTTCTAACGTTAGAACTTGATGCTAAAGAATGGAGCTAAGTGTTGGATCTAAGGAAATATGATTGGTACAGTTCATCATTAACTTAACGGTCAAAGGAGAGTAATCTGAGAATTAAAAAGTTGAAATTGACGGCTCTCTATGTGACAAAATGCTCAACCAGAATTAGGTATAAAAGAAGAATGTTAGAACTAACAGTTGAGAAAAACTAAACGGAAACGTATATTGAGTTATTGATGAGCTTAAAGTGTAGGTAAATCCTGATAGACGGAATGTACAAAAGCCGGTGGTCGAAACTTATGGATATACTTTATTTCCTTGGGATGAACATAATCAATTGTATGAAAAGATTCTAAATGGATGAAATATCTATTTTTTATTAACAGGGGTTAATCTGGGGCGTGCATTTAAAGAATAGACAAACAGTACAAGCATGCTCTAGTTCAAAGCTTGCGACACGAAACTGGCCACTGTAGAAACGTCTTACGTGTTAGTAAGATAGAAAACATTTCTTTATTTGACTGGTCAAGGTTTGTACATGTAGAAGTGCTATTCTAAGCCGAATCTGCTTTGCTTCTCATTCTTGAGTCTATATAACGTGAAAATAGAAGATTAAAGCTTTGTGGCATGGTTGTATGATTTAAAACATTTTGAGTGGGAGTAATTTCTTTGACTTGTATTAAGGTAGAAGATTAACACTTGAAGATATACTTTGAGATCCATTTTTTATTTTATAAAATGACAGTGCTTTGTAACAAAAGATTAGTGGTTAAGTGTTTAGTTTTTAAAGAGTCTTCTTTGTAACCTCATATATATCAATTTATTTATTGCCCGTAGTGAGGTAGGATTTGTTCAAGATTTGAACCAAGTTAAATAGATTGTTGTGTGTTTGATTTACTTTTTATCCCTTCTTGTTAACTTTCTGTTTGAAAGGATAAAAATACAAAGCTTTAATTACCTAATGCAACCTCTAGGCACGTGTTCACCAACTTCAGTTATCACTTCGGCGGTGAGTGACTAACGTTTAACATGGGTAAGTCTTGTTTAGTCTAAGTCCAATTTTCTTTGAATATTATTGGTTTTCCTAACAGATTCAATAGATTTTTAATGTGGAGGATTAAAATATGTGTGAACTTTAACCCAAATATTTTTTAAATTAAGTTGACTTGAGTTGATATATTCTATTAGGTTTGAGTTTGAGAGCTTTCAATATTTAAAAATGGCATAACTTAATTAAAATATTTAATTTTTTTTAATACAGTAAGTTAAATATTAAAAATCACTAACCGATCGGTTCTTGTGTTGCGCAGATATTAATTATCGATTGTAAAATGATGAATAATTTTTTTTACTATTGTTTATCAATAATTAATAACATAAATTGTGAGTGTGTGGTAGTTGATAAATAATTCTTACATTATTCCTAGGTTTTTGGTTTCTCCAAAAATCCGTGAACTCATCGATATTTTATACTTTTTCCATCACATTTTTTGCCTTTGTAAATATATAATTGTTACATGTCATTTGCATAACATGTGAATCGTGTTAGGATATACATTTGATAGTTCACGTCAAGTCTATCTTCCGTTGGTCAAAATAACACTCGGTAAGGCATGCATATTATTCTATACCACCGAACATAGATTACTTAAAACACATTTGTAGTTGCCTAGTTTCTCTCAACTCATAAAAATGAAAGCAACACAAATGTCAGATTTGTTGAAGTTACACAAACAACTGCGAACAATGCAATTTTATACCTTGTTGTCTTGTAAGTATTGTCCATTATAAATACTAGTAGGAATATGGGTAACATCTCAATACTTATAAGGTGCAAAAATATAGTTTGGTGATTATGTCTGATGTTTCAATACATATTTATGGCATGATGTTGTAGGATGCACTCTCATTTGAAATAGAGAATCACATTTTTTTTGTTATATATAGTTTTTTATTTACACCATCCGGATCAAATTATTTTTATAAAGCACCATACATCTTGTATTTATAAAACAACATAATAGATTTGTCACTTTGTCCATCATCGTAAAGGCTAGTGATGATGATGTATCTTAAAGCATGACCTACACGCTTAACTTAATTGATCAAATCGGGTTTAGTGTAATATTCGTGTGTGAAAAATGTATGTGGTCAATCGGTATACAAATATGTTCAATGGATCCTATAAAATCCAATAATTTAAAGTACGTGAGTAATCCTAAAAGAACATAAAATCATAAACAAAACACATGATGCAACATAAAAAATCATAAACATTTTTGTATGGTTCATGCAAAACGCATACTCATATTCGCACGAGTCGCATGAAACTATATGCGTATTTCACATAAACCCTGCAAAATCCAGTTTACAAGTTTAAAAAATAAAATACTACCTACATTGACGTGACATAAGTATCTTTTATATATATATATATATATATATATATATATATATATATATATGTTTGATTACATTAATCGGTATTCGTATTGAATCTAATTAATTTTAGAGTTTAGTTTAAAATTTTAATAAGTACGGTTAAAATTTTAGATTTGATTTTTTTGTATTAAATTTTGTTGAATGATATTGTTTAATTGGTTTTAGGATTTAAAAATAAAATGTATTTTTCGAGGGATATTTTTTTAATATATGAAACAAAAACTATTTTTAATTATAATTTGATCCTTAGTTTTATATATATATATATATATATATAATTAAAAAAGTAAAATAAATTTTGTATTGTGTGATCTAGTTATGATATGCATAATTTTGTTTTAATATATAACTTAAAATTAAAAATATGTAAATATAAGTTTTTTATTTTTATTGGATTGAGTAATAAAATAAGTTTAAAAAAATGAATCCCAAAACTAGATGAATGGTTATATTTTTAATTTTAATTTTTTAGCTAAAAAATGAAATTTAATGAATAAAAAATATACATAATGTGAACTAAATTCATATAAAAAATTCAAAATACTTAATTATATTATATATATATATACTTATTAACTTAATAATTATAGTTAATACTAGTTAAATAGATAGATTAGTCAAATTTTAGTTGATAGAAAAATAAGATTAATAAATATGTATAACGTATAACATTTTAGAATAAATTCGAATAAGAAAAAAATATATTAAATTGTATTTTTTTAAAGGATCAAACTAAAATATTATTGATTGTTATAGTACATTTATCTATGAATCAAGGATAAATATTTTTGTAAACTCAAGTATAATTATGAACTTTAATCTATGACTTTCAAAAGTGTTCTTAATATGTTTTTTTTCTTACTCTCTTATTTTACAACTCAAAAGTCAAAACTTCAACGTTTCAAAATTCGTTACTATTTTAATTTGATCGTATCTCATAGAATACAATTATATAATTATCATTGACGTCATTTGTGAGAAACGAAGGATCTAAACAACATATTTTCACCACAATTTGAAAAAACTAAATTCAAAATGTAACAATGTTACACCTAACAACTCATGAATCGATAAAAGAACAAATAACTAGATCCAATTTGAGCAATACGACATCATGTAAATGATTTGTAACGCAAAAGAAATAAAGAAATATTAGTTAACAAACATATGGTGGCTGAGGTAAAGCCACCTCCAACGGAGGAAGGCTTTGTTGCTCGGAAGGGAAAAAGACAAGAGCAAAGAGCTGGAATTTATCATGATCCTCGATAGCTCAATTATATGAAAGAGATGATCCATGCTCCGCAGAATCATGATATTTTTCTTTCATTAATCATTCACCCAGAGAGAGTGTAAAGATTACTGTGCCTGAGAAAAAGTATTGTTGGCTAAACTTTTTGTGGCTATATCAAAACGATTATCAGTGTGAAGAGATAAATACCTTCACAATATATGAGACCATTTCTCGTGAGCATAACCCCCAATTATAAGGCTGAACCTAATAATGGAGCAACAAACGTATTGGTGATGCATAACCATCACATTATTCTGCCAAACCACCAATATAATTTTGAAATGCCTCTTTAGGAACCCTATTGGCTTAAGCATAATCATTATTAAATCTCATCTACAAACCGGAAAATGTTCAACAGTGAACCAATATTTCCTTGCAATGAACCAATATTTATTACCGGTAAACAAGCATATCTGAGCAATAAGCCAGTGAATACCACTAGTGAACCATTTCTTCTAACTGGTATACCATTAGATCGTACCATTAAATCGAAAGAATATACTCGTAAATCATATTTGTTTAGAACAAGGAACTATGGTATCCGGATGGGGAGAATACAACACCACTTGCAACCTCTTCGTGTCCTCATTAACACCAATTATATTGGAGCGAGAAATACATTTTATTCAACCATTATAATATGGATAAGTACATTGAGACAAGCGACTCTGAGAATTACGTCAAACAATTCAAAAATCAGATGTTAAATTTTAATGGTGACAACACACTTTTATAGAGATTTCTCTATGAAATTTCGAGTTAGTGCTCTGTCCTAGTTCAACAAGCTACCCCTAGGCTAAATCCATACCTCTTATCTAGTTTTGACGTCTTTCAGGGATGAAGTCATATGAACTAAGGTCACCATGGGTGATGTAGATTATACAATCCAGTGTAAAGAAGAGGTCAACAAAAGCTTCAGATACTATACAAAGAGGTTCATCCGAACTAAGAATGGTTTAGAAAAACTGCAATGATATTATAGTTTGTGTCACTTATAGGCATGTGATCTTATTCAAACTAATTGAAGAAGATATTCTAAAGTATAAATCCTTACGTTTTGGTAACATTTTCCTTAGGTAGAGCAATAGATAGAGGTAGATGAAAACATGCATATCAGATTTTTAGGTAAGGTTAATACATATCATTTGTATCTTCGTGTATATAATTCTATTATTAGATGATCCAAGCATTTTCGTATGGCTCATGTTCAAATGAACAAATAATCACGTGAATAACCATAAATGAGAACCTTGCAACGGATTAGAAATGTTAAACCCGATAGTAAAAAAACTAGTAAGGGTTCAGAAATACAATATAACAAACTCAAAGAAAGCATATCTACTATTTACGATCGAGTCAAAGATGTGGTTCACTTTTGAAGATCCAAGAAAATATGGACTTCTAGAGGAAAAAATATCCCAATATGTTATGTAAGTATTATAACCAAACCAATCATCACATAAGAGAATATTGAAGCTTTAAGGATGAGATTTAGAGATTCATCAATGCTAGCAAGATCATCGATATTACTAAAACTTTAAGCTCATGAAAACCTAAAAACCATTACACTACAATAAAGTCCAGTCCCTTAGAATGATTCTCCTATGGAAGAACACAAAACTCCGGTACCACGAATAGTAAAATCATTGGTTTTCTATAAAGCACAAGAATAACTAGATCCATATTCGAACATGCAAATAGGGGATTCCACATACCTCTTTGAAATATCAAACTCGTCATAGAAAATGTCATATAGATTAATTAAAGGTACACCAAATTAACCCTACTTCAGCTCACATATACATGAGCCCGTATCATGTTATATGTTTTATTGATGATGACTTAAAATGGATAGTCGGGCTTTATGAAGATGCAATGGTTATTGTTGCTGAAATCGCTAGGTATAAATAAAGATAATTTATATTGACATCGTAACCTCAACCACCATTATTTTTAATAAGGTTTATGATCATATCTACCACATAACACAATTGACATAAAAAACGGTATTATTTAGCTATACCAGAGCATAAACCCTAATACTTGGCAAACTAAAACTAGACTTCTTTATCATGATAAACACATACCACATTGCCAAAGTGACTTGGATAAGCTAAATCAGCCATATAAGAGGCTCGATTTACCATATGTAGATATCAAATTGAGTATTTTTCAATACAAATAAAGTATAAGACAGTCTCGTTCATCGATTATTTATTGGAAGCCGCTTTTTGAAACAATATATTTTATTTCATGGATCCGTATACGAGATATAATCAGATATTTGTGAATCCAAATGATGAAGAATACATAACCTTGATCGCGATAATAAAAATGTATAAGCATGCTATCAAATGATGTCTAACAAGGTATTTTCCTCCCAAATTGAAGAATTGTACATATATATATATGTGATATGCTAGTAAGCATAAGTGAAGATAATGATCATCTAGCAGACCTTGAGGAAACCTTTATAAAACTATGTGCATTAAACATGAATTTGAAGCGGAACCAAATTTAGACATATATGAATAAAATTTTATATATGGTTAGTGAAAAGGAACTCCAGGCATATATAAATCAAATTTTATGTATGGCAGCTATAGAACCACCCGAAGCATAAAACAATTTGGCCACTTTGAATTGCTTCATTTCTATATTATCAGATAAATGTGCTATATTTTTCCAAGTGTTAAAAGGGTTGAAATGTTTCACATGGTCTCCGTAATATGACGAAGCGATAAAAAAAGATCAAAGAACACTTAAATTCTCCTAAAGTTCTAACGAATCTGAGCCCATATGGTGTTCTAATTTATAGTTAGAATTTTCTAACCATGTAGTAATTGAAATTATTATCAAGGAAGAGATAACAACTTGTCGATCCATATATTTTGTTATCAAATCTCTTCTACATGTTGAGATAAGATACTTACAAAATGGAAAAGTTGGTTGTAGCTCTGGTAGAGGGTATACAAAATATGTTGCCTTAATCCAAAACCCGCACAATCATCGTCCAAACCTCATTTCCATTAAGAACTATCCTTAAGAAGTTTAATGTTTCAAGAAGGTTAACAAGATGACCAATATAAATTGGATATTTTGATATCTGATTCAAACTCAGAATTACAATCAAAGTACGCGCCTTGGCTGATTTCTTTACAAAATTCTAAGCTGAAAGGCATACCTCTTCCGAAGATAACCTATAACCATTTTGGGTAATCTCAATCGATTGAGGTTCTAACAATTGTAGTTCTAGAGCAACACTACAACTGACAACTCTATGTAGAGAACCACAATTATATAAACATATATAGTGGGTTTCTAATTACCATATCTTTCTAGATCGGATACGTTAGATTACTCACCACTCACAACTGAATGTTAACCATGATTTGGGATAATCCAAATAAAATAAATGAAACCTAATTCTATACATGCAAAAATTATGGCCGAAGCTTTAAAATTTAATCAAGATGAATATGTACAAGCACCTCAGATAAAAAATAAAATAGTAGATGCTTTTGCTGGTTAGTAAATACATAATTAACATTATGTGTAGTCATTCAGAAAAAAAAAAACTCATAATTTTCTAGTCGAAGTCATAGGATATCTCTTCTTCAACTTTGGAGCTCATGGTTAATGATAATAAAAATTAGGAAACCTACTCAGGGCATATCTTATGAAATGGATACTTCCACAAAACAAAACAAAGTCTCAGGGAATGAAGATCAGATCTGTTTGTTATGTATGGGTCTTTAAAATATTGTGTCGCCAAATGTTAACTAGCCCATTGCTAAGGTGATTAGCCCCTAATAAATCTCTATGTGTCCTATAAGAACTCTATGTAGGAGAAATAATGACTCATTATGGATATGATCAAAGAATATTTATCTTTGATTTTATATTACTTTTATACTAGTTTAATTGTTAGTTTTATTTAATAATGAATAAAATACTATCATATGGTTATGTTTGGTATTTATTAGTAAATTGAGCGATAAAAGAGAAAAAAAAGTTAAAATGCAAAAAAGAGCTACATTTGAAGAGAAAACTAAAAAGCCAAGGACATGAAGAAAATAAAGAAAAAAGAAAAATAAATTTAGCACAAATATGAAATTAATAAGGAAAAAAGATTTACTCTCCTAGTAAATAAATCATAATAACTTGTTATTTAAAAGGATAAGAATAAAATAATTATTTAATTTATTTAATGAGTATTAATATTTTATTTATTAGAATAAATTTTTATTTTTAACAAATAAAATTTCAAAAAAGTTCATCATTGTGCGAAAATATTATAAATATGGTTCAGAAGCACTCAAGTGTTTTAAATTGTATAACAAAGAACCAACATATCTATATTCACGCTTGATTACCCTGCAAGAGTTTTTTTTTCATGACGTTAAAACACTAGCGTATAATTATATCCCGAAACTTAAGTAAGCGTTCATGTACTAAAAACTTGTATCAAACTAAAGAATAAAATAACAAATATCTATATGCATTTAATGTATAAGTTTATAAACCAAATAAATACATATGTCGCAAGAAAGAATAATATATTTGTTAGGGTTAAAGCCTCGTCAAATCTAAGAAATATATTTATCCATAAAATATAATTCTAAGTATTTTCACATAAAAGCATGATAGAATAAAAAAATGTCATATTGAGAAAAGACTCAGACAATAGAAAAATGCCGTAATAATTATTGAAACAAGGACTTTGGTTTTTGGAAAAGTGAATATAAAATGGAAAATCAACTATTGTTAGGTACCATGAGGATCTTCTTTCATGTCTCAGTACTTTGAGTCTAATTCTCAGCATTATGAGATTGTAAAGTAATTTCATTTTTCCCTAGTTTGGATCCTTTGGGAGCCTAAGTTTCTACTTCTTCATTCATTGTTTCATATTTTCTTGAGTTAGTATGCTTCAAAGCTTCAACATGAATATAGTTGATTCCCGTAGTCCTTTTATCTTCTGGAACTACCTCTTAGAGAAACTCTAGCTCAACTTCTAGAATTTGTGAACAAGTGAAATAACGTTTGCCTCCAATGTCTTCCCAAATCCATGTGCTCCATCAAAAATCGTCTCAACGGGCTTCATGGTTTCTAAGATACCACTAGGGCTGTATTGATCATTTCAACTTGACCATTAGCTTGTAGATATAAATATGTTTCAAATTTCTCTTAGATCTTCCAAACACTATAAAACATAGAAAATTCTTTATTTGGGAATTACATTATATTATCAGTTGTAATAACTCTTTAGACTTGATGTATGCATCATATGTTGACTCTAAGGAAATGGATGACATTTTTGGATCAATTTTTTCCCAATAAATTTGTTCAACTCATTTTGAGAAGTACTACAGAGCTACAAAGAGGTACAACCGACATAAAAATATTTTCGAAGTGGTCCTACAATGTTTATACCCCATAATAGACTTTATTGGTATAGCGGGGATTTGAATCGAGTTAGCAAATTTTTGGCATGTGAGTCTTATTATGGATACTTTATAACTTACAAAATTATTGCAAGTATAGTAGTCGAACTTAATATCGCGGTTCTCCTAATCAGATTTCAACTGTATCCCAGCTCCATAACCACAATTTTTAGAGCCTCTATCAGTTTTATTACCCAAAACGACTCTAGATTATCCTAATAAGGATTCAACCTTTATGTTAGGAACGTGGAAAGAAAATTACCTAAATCTTGTACTTTTATTTTAATCATTAGTTCAAATCAGACATTAAAATCTTTGCATTTGACTA
Source organism: Limnanthes douglasii subsp. nivea (assembly GCA_036936605.1). Taxonomy (NCBI): domain Eukaryota; kingdom Viridiplantae; phylum Streptophyta; class Magnoliopsida; order Brassicales; family Limnanthaceae; genus Limnanthes; species Limnanthes douglasii. The sequence continues at coordinate 194,794,342 of JAUPFV010000004.1, read as the reverse complement.
AGCAATTTATTAATATTCTTAAAAATCAGGTTCTGAAAGATAACACATAGTTAAAAGTTGTATGGACGATGATTTTGTGATCTTGTAAATAATGTCGTGTCTTCTGTACCGTTACCGCCAAAGATAATGTCAATTTTTCGAGCTATAAGTATCTTGTCTCAACTTCCAATTTTTTTTAATATTTTATTTGATTCGGCAAATAGATCCCCAGTGCTTTCAGGAACTACATTTATTGCATGCTCAGAAACTACTAAGTATAAATAACTTATATTTCATGGGTTCAATCGTGTTAAACTTTTGGGAGAAGGTATTTGTTCTTTTATAAATACTTGTACATTTTTCCACTTTGGGAACAAAACAACTTGCTAATCAAACTTTCTTAGGTTTCTGCTGCATTATTAAGGCGAATGATATTACTTTATAGTAATGAAATCCTTTTTAACTTATGAAAGTTGTGTGCTCTTCATACCCTATATTCATAACTATTTGATTGTATCTAAAATATACATCTATGCATTGCAACATCTTATTTCTAGAAGTAGAATCCATAAACTAATTAATACGCAATGACTCAGAATGTGTCCTTGGGACATGCTTTATTTGGTCAGTGAAGTCAACACATATATTTCATTACCATTTTTCTTCTTAATAAATATTGGATTTATTATCCATACTAGGTTAAGGAATTCTCATATATGGAAAATCTGAATTCGCCTGGTTACTTTTATAATTATATCTTATATTTTCTTGTTAGAGAACATTATTTGTCTTTGTTTTATTGGAAAATACTTGCTACTTAGGGATAATCGATGACACACTATTATGGCTATGATTAACTATAACATTCTTTTCAGACCAAACGAATACATCTAAGTGCCGAGAAATGAATTTTACTAAGGTATTTCGAAGTATTCTTTGTAAATCTTAACCAATATGAACTACTTGTCCATATCCCAAAGTAACTCATTCTACTTTATAAATTATTTTCAGAATTCGGGGACGGGGGGTCCTTGGGATAATACATATCATTTAGTGCGATCGAAGACCTTGTTGGTTTCCATTTTGAAGGAGTCATAAAAGTAGCATAATATTTATGAGATATGCATTGTCTGCTTTAAACTACGCCTACTATTCCATTGATCACAAATATTATCAATTGATGGATTTAGAGACGATATACTGAATCTAATTTAATTAAAAAAAACCAGAATATAGAATTATATGATGATGGACCATCCACCATCATGAGGAGGTATTAGACTATATATATGTATTCTCATTTCCCCAAGACCATATCCAACTTCAGTTTGTCAAGTATTGGGTCTGTAATCCAGTAAAACTAGACAACACCCTCTTTGATGGTGTCAAATATGCTATGTTGCAGACATGATCATATGTTTTCTTAAAAAGAATGTTTGTTGAGCTTACAATGTCTAAAAAAATTCTGATTATCTACCCATCCACTAACAAGAATTACCAATGCATCTTAATAAGGTCCAACGTCTTTGCTCAAGTCGTCATCATCGAAACAAAATGGTTAGATAAGGGTTCCTATAAAGATAAGTAGTATTCTTATCAATCTGTTGAATCTCCACGTAATATATATGATGTTTTCTTGAGAAGTTCATTATACCATAAATGATGTATCATGCAATAATAGAACCAAGTATATGCCTATTTAAATCAGGGTCTAAATTATTTTTTTTATAAAGGACCAACATCTTTATTTTCCGGAGTGCTGGATCTTGGTGTCCTACCCTATAAGGATAAACATGAGGTGTTGGAGCTTGTTATTGTTCAAGATTTTTTATAATTGTTAGAATTTTGTTTTTTTTAATACACTTAATAATTTATCCATCGTCAATGATGTAAAAATGTATTCGATTTGATAAGTCGTGATTTGGATACGATTAAAGTTTATTTTACTGTTTGAGTTATACTAAATCAACTATTTTAGAATTTGATTTAAAGTGGAATAAGTTTTGTTGATTCTTGATTGAGAATTAATGTTGGAAATATGTTTCATATGATATATAGTTTGATGTAGTTTAATTCTCTACTTTTGTTTCTCAAAGAGAACCCGCGGCCGCTACTCCACGAGTGCGCACATGTAAACCCTCAATCTGACGTAATAGCCTGCAAACCTGTCCCAGAAGGTAAAACACATAAGGTGACAGACTCAAACCAAGAAATCATTTGTAGATGGGGTCGAACGCATGACCTTTTGGTTACGATCTTATCTACTCCACCAACTTGGCTACCCCTTTCGGACGTAAGTCTGTAGTTGTGTGTATATACATAGTTCATAATTGATAAGGAAAAAATTATATGAATATACAATGTGGTTCTGTAATTGTGTGTTGTTACATAATAAAATATATAGACACATAAATTATCAATGTTTGTAATCCATTGTGCTATATACTATCAATGTCTGTAGTCGCGTGTGCACATGCTTTCTAGGGGACTTTGTTATTTACTGTTAACTGACTAATTTGGTGCAACAAATCTATCCATAAAAATGTATAAGTTGTATCTTTCTGAATATGGTTATAGGTTACATCTTGTTAATTGAATCTAACATCATACTGTATTGTTTGCATAGTATATCATATGTTCGAGTGTATTGTTACTACATGATATTTTCACTAGTGTTGTATACTTATTGTTATATACATGCTTATGAGACTATTATAATTGCTTGATACACCATGATTATGTTCTACATTTATGAAAATTTTGTCAATATATGGTATAGAATGTGATACAAGTATAATGTACACACATGATAAGGTTATACCATTTATATAATACCAATATAGTGATAATTTATATCAATGTACCTACAAATAAGGGTGTATTAGCTTTTAACACTTGTATACTTTATATTTGGTATATATATATATAAAAGAATGACCCTAAAAGGGGGAGCTCTCTCATTTTTCATCAATTAAGTCTATTAAATTACTTTATCTTTCTAGTAAAGATCTCACTTTTCTTTAAAATACTTCATTATTTCGCAATCAAATTTAAAATGTTTTTGGCACATTTGATGAAGGTTTTAAGCCTCATCAGTCGATATGAAGGATTGGTTAACCAGTGGGAAATGATAGTTTATTAGTGGAATCTGCTAATTCCCCAGTGAGATATGTTGGTCCATCAACAGGAAGGACCGGTTCACCGGATGGAAAAGCTGGTTTATAGGTGGAAATTTCTTCTTTATAGGTTAAATCTATTGGTTATACTCGCTAGGCCAGTAGGGGAATTGTACAAACATCCCAAAGTGTTATAGACGCTTAAGAAAAGAAATTAGATGATTATGGTTTAACAACACATTTTCTACTCCATTGTTGGGTTCAGACCGATGGTTAGAGGTTCTGCTCTTTGAACGAGAATGGTCACACATGTTGCGATGACAATTATCTATTAACTCTGATCATCTTTCATATATAGTTTTAGAATTCCTGCTTCATAATATTTCTTCTCATGCACAATTATCTTGAAGCTCTCTACGAGGTGAGAAATTAATTTAAGCATGATATCGTGGTGGCTTCAGCTTGACTACTCTATGCGTGATGGTTAATAATTATGTTACCGATAATCACAACAGATTCCCTCTCGTTGTCCTTATTTTTTTTATCTCCTAAAACGAAAAACATGCCTCTCTCAAGATGGCTTTAGCTTGGCTACTATATGTTTGATGGTTAAGATCTCTTCAGCTTGATTGGGCTACAAAAGGTCCATATGTTACTGCATCGCATGTATCAGATCTAGTTGATTGTCTATGTATGAATTGTTAAATTTTTTTGTGAAATTTATGAATGCCAAATTTAGGTTTTTGAACAGTGGTGAAGTAATATTTTTTGAAAACTTTTTAAAGTTTTTTAAAAACCTTCGATTCTCACATATGACACCAATGATAATGTTTGGATTGTCGTAGCAAACGGGACAAAAGTAAAAAATAAATAAATAAACATACAATTGAGAAGGATTAAAAATTATAAGAGTAGTGAAATAAGTAAAACCAAAAGTATATTCCGAATATTTAACATTCTATTTTATGATTTTAGATTGGAGATCTTATTATAGTATGAGATTACGTCAATAATTTCTTTTGTTTCAAAAAAATATATTTATTTCTTATCTTTGATTCTTCAATTATCTAATAAAAATATTTTACTTTAAAATATCATTTTTATGTCTGTTACATTTTATGATTTACAATTTAGTTAATCTATTAGTTTAATTGTTTTTAATATATAAATTTCAAATATCAATCCTCCATATATCAAAAAGTAATGTTTTATTTTTTCGTTTAAAATGTAAAATAATATTTAATATATAGATCTAAAATAATATTATATTTTTATATATATAATTAAAAAATATTACATTAAACATACAATGAAAAAAATAAAGCATTAAAAAATGCTTTTCTTTCTACTTTAAAGAACGAAAGTCTCACAAAATTAAAGTAAATCCATTTGAAAAAAATCACTCATGTATATTCTAGGAAATTCCTTGGAAAGCTCCACTTATTTTTGAACTAACACGAAAAAATACTAATTTTGTTATTAAATGGTTTTAAATATATCGGTTATTTCAAACTCCAATGACAATGTTTTTACTATCTTTTGGCTTTTTAATGCCATTTTGATTAATATATTCTCTAATTTGAATATGGTAGTATAGTCGTCTCTTTTTCGTAATTTTTAGGGAAACACAGTTTTTCAAGAGCTTTTTCGTTCTTGGTTCTCCATCAATCTCCCAATGATACTCATAGAAAACGACTTGCCCATTTCCTATCCCCCATTACAGTCCAATCATCCTCTCCGAGTGGCCAGTTCTACTTGCGACTATATGACCTTTGTTGTGACCTCGTTTTCTGACATTGTTCCCTCATACCAGATTTATGCACCTTGGCTTCATCCTTTTAGACCGTATCTTCTGTTTTTTTACTCGGTGTTTAAGTTTTTGTTTCAGGCAGTGATGAACTTATTTTTCTTCATTATGTATTTATGCATGTGAGATGTATTTACATCGGGATTATTCGCCTCAAATAAAAATTGTTACTAATTTTTTTACAAAACTAGATAATAATAAAAATATTATTATAATCAAATGTAAAATTAAAATTTACCATTATGATAGTTTATGAAACGTCAAATTATAAAAATCATAAAAAGAATATTAAATAAATATAAAAACTCATGTAATTGATTGAAAGTGCATAAACCAACCAGCGAGTGTTGATACTCACTATGAGTCGAGTAAGGGTTGTTTTCGTCTAGTTTCTTGCGTTTGTCATTCGATCCTGAAATATCTCTAAGAAGAATAACAGAAGACATGGTTTATGATTTACTTTAAGAAATAAAAAAAGAACATAATATGTATAAGGAGTATTGGTGTTGTTTTGGTTCTTGTATTTGATCAACGAGAACCTATTTGGGTTTGGGGTTTGGGAAGGAAAGACAAGGAAGATGAAGTCGTAATTCTGTTTTTTTACTCAGTGTTCTAGTTTTTGTTTCAGGTAGTGATGAGATTCCTTTCCTTTATTATGTATTCATGCATGTGAGATGTATTTACGTCGGGATTACTCGTCTCAAATAAAAATTGTTACTAATTTTTTTACAAAACTAGATAATAATAAAAATATTATTATAATCAAAATGTAAAGTTAAACTTTACCATTATGATAGTTTATGAAACGTCAAACTATAAAAATCATAAAAGAATATTAAATAAATATTAAAACTCGTGTAATTGATTGAAAGAGCATAAACCATCGGTTGCTTGCTATGCACGCAATCATCGTCATTTAGAACCACCGCGTGCTGATACTGACTCTGAGTCGAGTAAAGGTTGTTTTTTTCTGGTTTCTTGCGTTTGTGATTCGATCCTGAAATATATCTAAGAAGAATAATAGAAGGCATGGTTTATGATTTACTTTAAGAAATAAAAATGAATATAATATGTATTAGGAGTAGTGGTGTTGTGTTGGTTCTTGTATTTGATGAACAGGAACCTATTTTTGATTTCTGCACAAACAAAATATCCCATATATATTTTTGATTGAACCCAAAGGTGCACTTTTCCGAGTTTAGATTGAGGTTTACTGCACAAAGTTTCCAAATATTTCCTCAAGGTTATCTAAATGATCATTATCCTCGTTGATATGACCAACATATCATTCATAAATACTTGTACATTTTTTCCACTTTGGTAAGAAAAAAACTTGCCAACCAACCTTTATTAGGTAGCTCCTGTATTCTTAAGGTGAATGATATTACTTTATAGTAATGAAATCCTTTTTCACTCATAAAAGTTGTGTGCTCTTCATGCCCTATATTCATGACTGTTTGATTGTATCTATAATACGCATCCATGCATTGCAACATCTTATTTCCGGAAGTAGAATTCGTAAACTAATTAATACGCAATGACTACGAATGGGTCATTAGGGCATGCTTTATTGGGTCAGTGAATTCGACATATATATTTCATTATCATTTTTCTTCTTAATAAATATTGGATTTATTATCTATACTAGGAAAATGGATTCCCTTATACGGAAAATCTGACTTTGCATGGTTACTTTGACAATAATATCTTATACTTTCTTGTTTGAGAACATTATTTGTGTTTGTTTTATTGGTATACACTTGCTAGGTAAGGATAATCGATGACACACTATTATAGCTGAGATAACTATAACATTATTTTCATACCAAACAAATATAACTAAGTGTTGAGAAATGAATTTTACTCAGGTGTTCGAACGATTATTTGTAAATATTAACCAATATCAACTACTTTTCCATATCATAAAGTAACTTCTTCTACTTTTTAAATTATTTCCACAATTCGGAGGGGGGGGGGTCCCTGTGATAATACATATCATCTACTGTGATCAAAGACCTTTTTGGTTTCTATTTTGAAAGAATAATAAAAGTAGCATAATATTCATTAGATACGCGTATTATTCTTTAGACTACGACTACTATTCCATTAATCACAAATATTATCGATTGAAGGACGTTAGAGACGATATAGTAAATCTAATTTAACCAAAAACACCAGAATATAAAATTATATGATGATGGACCTCTTTATGTATTCTAATTCCCCCAAGAGCACATCCAACTTCAGTTTATCAAGTATTGGGGCTTGAAATCCAGTAAAACTAGACAGCACCCTATTTGTTGGTGTCAAATATGCTATGTTGCAGACTAGATTATATGTTTTCTTGAAAAGAATGTTTGTTGAACTTACAATGTCAAAAAGAATTCTTATTATCTACCCATCCACTAACAAGAATTACCAATTCATCTTAATAAGGTCCAACTTCTTCTCTCAAATCATCATCATCATCAAAACAAGATGGTTAGATAAGGGTTCCTATAAAGATAAGTTGTATTATTATCGATATGTTGAATCTCCAGGTATCTATATGATGTTTTCTTGAGAAATTCGTTATACCAAAATGTATATTCTGTTCTCGGTTCTCCATCAATATCTCGATGATGCTCAAAGAAAATGAATTTCCCCAGCCATATCCCCCCGTTACACACTAATCATCCTCTCTGATCGTCGAGTTCCACTTGCGAATACATGGCCTTTACTACGACCCCATTTCCCGATATGTTTTCCTTATATCGGATTTGTGCACCTTAGCTTCATCCCGTTTTTTTACTCAATGTTCTAGTTTTTTTTTCACGTACTAATGAACTTCCTTCCCCTTAATTATGTATTTATCCATGTGAGATGGATAAACCCATCTCTTTCATGGTGGTATGCTCAATATCGGCTTCCTCTACATCTTGAATTACTGAGTTTTAATCATCTTGGTGTTTTTTGAGGTTCGCTCACATCCCGAATGAGTAATATTGATCTGTTAGTCTCGTATTAGCGTAATCCAATTAAAGCCCTTTATTTTTTTTCTTTACTCAGTATACTGGTTTTTTTATTCATGTTATGAAAGACTTGGACTCCTGCATCACATGTACGTGCTTCTGAGATGAAGCAACCCACATTTTTCATGGTTATTTTCTCTATATCGGTTTTTTCTGCATCATGGATACTTGATTTTGCTCCTCCCGGTGTTCTGGTGTTTGGTGTCCTGGTTTTTACAGGTTTGTTCGCATCAACGACAAGTGTTGCATGTTATTTTGGTGTTCATGGTAGTATATCCCCCGGGCTTTTGGGTCAGGCCCATCCAATAACTACCCCTATATTTCTCATTTGTTTTGGTGATTGAAAACATTTTTCCCTTCTCACTCAATGATTAAGTATGTTCTTAGTAATTTTTTTTATGTTCTTGGTTGCATCGAGTTCGTATGTAATGTTGTATCAACGTTTTAGGATTGATCTTTGTTTCAGTCTCGTGAATGTCATAGTTTATTTGTATCTTAGTACATTTCGTAAATGAGTTTATGCCCCGTAAAATGTAACTTATTCATGTTCTATAATGATATGTTTTCATATTCACTAAACTAAATACATCCTAATCGTGAAAATAAATAATATATACAAAATTTATTTTTAAATATAACAAATTAAATGGTTACCCTAAATGATCGCGTATCATCCGATAAACTTCGAAAACAATTTACAAAACAAATTAATGTTAATAATTAGACCAATAAGGTTATATCGTACGACGAGCAACTCAAATGACTTGCCACAACCATTCATTTTTTCTCAAGTCAAACCTTACTTTACAGATTTGAAATATAAACACGAATGCAAACAGTCATTCTAAACTAAAACCGATCATAAAAAATTAAAATGACATAATCCAAACAGTAACTGTAACAAAAATAAGTGCTCAAAGCAAAACAACTAATTATTATAATCATTTTAAAGCTGATAACTTCCTTTTTATTTCAGTTACAAGTTAACACATATTATACAATTTTATATCAATCACCGATAAGTAAAATTATTACAATCATTCTTAACGATAGTTACTTCACGCAATAAACACACGTAACCAGACGATGAGCGTGATACACCCACCCATTATCCTCGTCCTCTGCAAGGAGGTATTTCCGAGGTGATGATAAAGATATGCCAATATCACAACGCACTAAGCATAACGATGCATATGGCCGGTCAAGTCCTGCAGGAGGGACACGTACTTGTAATTGATGTCCATATTGCTCTTTTTAGTATATAAACTTTTCCAGAACATGTGAGCAAGATATGCATATGCAGCCTGATCCACCATCTCGTCGTTGAGCAAATGGTTGTTATCATGGTATAGTGGATCGCTAAACCCGTTACGGAGAAAACCATGGCTTAACCCAATCCCTTAGCAAAGTTTAATATCTGCATCAAACTCGCTTGCATCGACACCAAAGAGTGACGCAACATCAGTAATGACCTATAAATGGTTTTTGCTCTCTACGAGGAAGCAACACGACTGAATGAAAACTGCTTGTTTCATGATGCCAACACTAGATGAACACCTCTGTAATCGTGGTGTGTAGCTAGAAGTAGAACATCGACTCGATTAGATTACAGAAAGGTATGCCATCCAACATCGCTCTAACCTGACCCTGACGTGCCAAACCCCCAGCTCTTATAAATGAAGTAGTGGGCATACAATTTTTTTCCCTATATATAATAACATGGATTGGGGTTAGTAAAGAGAGTTACTCACTGGACTAATATATATTTCAACTAAAAATAAAAATTTGTGAAATTACCTCTCTCATCTTTCTTTTTGATTCGCTTGGTATGCGAACCGTCACATGAACCTTATGAAGAAAAAAACTTAAGCTTATTATGTAATGTAAGTCATCATAAAATATGAAAATATACTTACGGGACGGGGCCATAAATTTTGGATTATGAATCTTTGAAGTTGGTAAAGAATGTTTACAGGTTTTTAAATATTGTAAGCGTTTGTAACCTTCATTCTGACTTTAGTGATTTGTTTTGAATGAATAAACAAATTTGTGATATATTTTTCTCTCTTAGATCACAAACCTATGATTTGTTTTCTGAAGAATATTAAAAACGTTGAGAATCAATGGAGACAATTTTTTTTGTATAAATGTTATCAAAATTGAAAACCAAACTTTGTTAAGTTTCTGCGATTAGGAAACACAACTTAAGGCTTATTTTAATCTCATAAAATAATCCAAAAACTTTCGGTCTTGTCCAAATTGTTTATTTTCGAATCTGATCTTATAATATCTAGAATAAATTTGGTATATATATACAATTGCATGTCGGAACAAATACTATCTATGAATATATTACTTAATATTTGACTATTTTTATTAGATTGATAGTCACGATATATCTTGATAAAAAAAGTTTCAAAAATTATTATTAAAAAAAATACAAAACTAAATAACAATACAAATATTATTATAATCAAAATATAAAATTAAACTTTAGCATTTAGATATTTTATTAAACGTGAAATTATAAAAAAATATAAGAGAATATTAAATAAATAAAAAACATGTAATCGGTTAAAATTTAGATTTTAAACCATCTGCAATTAAATATAACATATCTTTTAAATTAAAATGATAAGTTTTAAATTAAAATGATAAGACGTATTAGAAAGGTCTAGTCTAGATATTTGGACTTTAGTTTTGGAATGCATCTCTGGCCGTTGGATAAGCTTTTTTAAATTGAGAGATCCAAGGGTGGAAAACAAAACTTTAGTCCAAAGAGTGCATATAAAAGGCACACATTTGATTTGTTTCTTCATCGTCTTAGGTCTGACTGACACCTTCTCTCCCTTGACACAGAATACTCTTCGTTTTCGTTTCGCTTACGTACAGGTTCATCCATTTCTTCGTATCTTAATTGGGTTCTCTTCATCTTCGTGTTTGTTTTACTTGCGTTATTACAAATCGGAGATCGTCATTTGATTTTCGAGTTTGATCGGCATCTGTTTATTATCCGGTTTGCTTGTGTGCCCAATTTGTTTAGGATTGTGATTCATAGCACAAATTAAAATGGACTTGTTTGGATTCTCCTTCCTTTTTTCTATGAACTTGTTCGTTGATATGTTGTATAGAAATGCTTTTGTATTGTTTAAATGGAGACTGATATTGTTTTGTCGTGAGCTGGTTCTCTGAGCAAGATCGAATAACTTTCTCTTGGTTTTCAATCTTATGCTTAATCGAGAGAAGCATTTTGGCTCTGTTTCCCCTATCCTAACCTAACCCTGCTTAGCTCACAAGTTAGAGCACCACATTTAAGTTTAATTTTAATTTAAATGTGGTAGAAATCGGTGCAACTCCGATAGCGGGTTCTCTTGGTTTGATGTTTGATGTTTGAGGTTTGCATTGGCATTGGCATTGGCATTGGCATTGGGTATTTGATGTTCGGTTGACTTGTGCAGTTTAGTTTTGAACCATGGGTAAGGAAAAGGTTCACATCAACATTGTGGTCATTGGCCATGTCGACTCTGGGAAGTCAACAACCACTGGTCACTTGATCTACAAGCTTGGAGGTATTGACAAGCGTGTCATCGAGAGGTTTGAGAAGGAAGCTGCTGAGATGAACAAGAGGTCCTTCAAGTATGCCTGGGTCCTGGACAAGCTCAAGGCTGAGCGCGAGCGTGGTATCACCATTGATATTGCCCTCTGGAAGTTTGAGACTACCAAGTACTACTGCACTGTCATTGATGCCCCTGGTCATCGCGACTTTATCAAGAATATGATCACTGGAACCTCACAGGCTGATTGTGCCGTCCTAATTATTGATTCCACCACTGGTGGTTTCGAGGCTGGTATCTCTAAAGATGGTCAGACCCGTGAGCATGCCTTGCTTGCATTCACTCTTGGTGTCAAGCAGATGATTTGCTGCTGTAACAAGGTCTTGCCCTCATATTTATTATCTTTATTATTAACACTTTTTTCTATCATACCATTTCATGTCTAAATTCTAATACCTGCTTCCATCTTCTTTGCCGCAGATGGATGCCACCACACCCAAGTACTCTAAGGCTAGGTACGATGAAATCGTTAAAGAAGTGTCTTCCTACCTCAAGAAGGTCGGTTACAATCCTGACAAAATTCCATTCGTCCCCATCTCTGGTTTCGAGGGTGACAACATGATTGAGAGGTCTACAAACCTCGACTGGTACAAGGGCCCCACCCTTCTCGAGGCCCTTGACGCTATCTCAGAGCCCAAGAGACCTTCAGACAAGCCACTCCGTCTTCCCCTTCAAGATGTCTACAAGATCGGTGGTATTGGAACCGTGCCAGTGGGTCGTGTTGAGACAGGTACCATTAAACCTGGTATGCTCGTAACATTTGGTCCTACTGGTCTCACCACTGAGGTCAAATCTGTTGAGATGCACCACGAAGCACTGCTCGAAGCTCTCCCCGGTGACAATGTTGGCTTCAATGTCAAGAATGTCGCTGTCAAGGATCTCAAGCGTGGCTTCGTCGCATCAAACTCTAAGGACGACCCTGCCAAGGAAGCTGCTACATTCACTTCCCAAGTCATAATCATGAACCACCCAGGTCAGATCGGTCAAGGATACGCTCCTGTGCTCGATTGCCACACTTCCCACATCGCTGTCAAGTTTTCTGAACTCTTGACCAAGATTGACAGGAGGTCTGGTAAAGAGCTAGAGAAAGAACCTAAGTTCTTGAAGAACGGGGATGCTGGTATGGTCAAGATGACTCCTACCAAACCCATGGTGGTGGAGACCTTTGCTCAGTACCCACCTCTTGGTCGGTTCGCCGTAAGGGACATGAGACAAACGGTTGCTGTTGGTGTAATTAAGGCTGTTGAGAAGAAGGATCCAACTGGTGCTAAGGTCACCAAAGCTGCAGTCAAGAAGGGAGCAAAGTGATTTTTGGTTAATATGGATCTGGTTGATTGGAAAACATGAACATTATGATTTTATTTGGAAGCTGGCCATCTTTTTAGATCTTAGCAAACATATATATCATGCAACTAGAGTCCATTCATGCATAAATTCCATGATTTTGTTCTGTATATGCTGTTACCATGATTTTGTTCTGATTATGCTGTTATTTTATGTGCTGCGATGACTTTCTGGTCAAATATTTGAGTAAAATGATACAACTAGCTGATGACAAACATAAACTTGCAATAACCTAAACACTAATGACTATATTTCCAGAGAAACATTAAGCTCCTACTTAAATTAAAAGTCGCATTTGATTTTTTTGAATTAAATAAAATACAAGATTTCAATAAAAACCAAAGGCATTCCTTAGTTCGGGTGAATTTTATGTGTATCTTATATATCTTAAATTCTAGTTTTCTAAAAAAAAAAAAGTAAGCTATCCAATAATTTTATTTTAATAAAAGTAATCTGGAATTCATAGTTAATGAGCTTAAGATTTTTAAAGATAGTTAGTAATTTAGTTTTTTTTGTTGTTAGTAAATATACAAAATTGAGATTTGATTTTTGGATCATTTTTATCTAACTCAAGCTAATTCAAAATTGTATTAAGTATTTGTTATTGCATCCTACCCCTATTAAATTTATAAGCTTATTATATATTATATAAAAGATATTTTTTATTCTTTTTTCCATATTTAAAAAAAAACACCATCTTGTTATATCATCCATTATAAGAAAAACCTATTTTACTATTCTTTTAATTTTTTTTTATCCAAACACCCATTTTTTCTAACTTCTAACTTTGGCCACCTATCTTTAAACCCAGAAAAGCAAATTCTATCCATCATTGTTGAGCAACTCATATCCAACCATTCATATTCAGGTAAACTCTATTTGACATTTTTTCCTCTATAGGGAATCCACTCCATCAATTGTTCATGAAATCGATTTATATAAACTTTCTATTTATGGATATCGATTTCATGAAACTTTCGAAAATTTTGTTTGTTTTTTATATTTTTTTATATTATGGAAATCGATTCCAAACATCTTTAAGAGTTTCATGAAATCGATTTCCATGAACTTTTATTTTCTGGAAACAATAACACATGAGTGGGCATCTCAGAACCATGTGTTATTTTCTTTAAACAACTAATTGCGAGTGGTTGTCTGAGAATTAGTTTTTTTTTTCTTTTAAAAATAGCTAAATCCGAGTGGGTATCTCGGAATTGACTATGCAAAATCGGGATTTCGATTTCGATTTTTTTAAACGAATTTTAATAATAGATGAATGTATAACTAAAATACAAGATTATATTTTATTGTTGGTTGTTTGGGTGATGTTCTCCAGCGTTTAATATTTGGTTTGAGTGTTTTCTTCTTCCATTAGGTTATAAGTAATTTTTAAATAATTTGAGTTTTTTTCGATTTTTAGGGATTAATTTAGAAGTTAAATGATATATCTTGGTGTAAATTGATTTAATGATGTGTTTGTTGGAATAAGAGTTGGATAGTGCGTGAGTGTTTAAAAAAATTGAGATGGAGAAATAATAAAACTTATGAGATAAATAGCTTTACCTTTATATAATTGATTAAAATGTCTAGTGGGAGCTTAACACAAAATTCATTAAGTGTTTGTCATTTATGCATCTATGGATGATTTAGATATATTTTAGGATAGATGCTACATTGAAATCATTTGACAATATTGAAGTGTATTATTAAAAGCGTATCGTTCTAAAGTTCAAATCTTTTAGTTTGAACTATTCTTACCTTAAGGTAATTAATGTGTCTGAAAAAAGTTTCTTTGGGACATATACATGTAGAAAAACTAGTAGGATGATTTGATATATGATGAGTACAAAGGTCTAAAATATAACGGATGGTTTTAAACAATTGATTTGAGTTATTCAGTCTGGTTTAGGGAAAACTTGTGGTACATAGTGTCCAATCAATATATGCTTAATTATAGACTTTTGTTACGTATTACAAGAAATTTTTATTTATAACTAGAGTTGTTATGGGTTAGGATTTTGACAGAATTGGACTACACCGCTAAGCTTATCGGTTCATATCGGACTGGAGCGCTAAGTTTTTTGTTCTAGTTTTTAGAACCATACCAGACCGTTAAGTTGGTTCGGTTTGCTTTGGCCCAGTCTGGTTCGGTTTGCTATGGCCCGGTCCGGTTTTGTCCGATTCGCTTTGGTCGCTTCAGTCCGGTCTTGTTTATTTAGATTTGGTTGGGCTCCAGTTCTAGTTTGGTCCGATTTCAATTCAGTTCTAGTTTGGTCCGATTTCAATTCAGTTCTAGTTTGGTCAGGTCCGTTTCGGTTCCGTTTCAGTCCAGTTCGGTTCAATTTGATTTCGGTCTCCTCCTGTTTTCAAATTGATTCTACGGAGTTATAAGTTCTATCTTTTCATTTTTGAATCGGTTTTATCGTTTTGGTTTCTTATCGCTTTCAGTTTTTAGAATGGAACCTCGAACCGAACCGTTAAAGTTTGGCCCAATTCTCGGTCCGGTTCTTACCGATTTGGTTCGATCCGATTCCCAATTCTCAGGAACCATCAACAGCCCTAGTTATAACTATCAACTTCAAACTATGTATAACGAAATTAATTTTATGTTAAACACATTTTGGTTGTGTCATTCTGACTGTATCTTTTTTTTAAGTTCGTTGTTATTTTAAGAAATATAGACTCAAGATGAAACACTTAACGGATGCAAAAAATATCTATATTCAAATTTATTTCACCAAACTTGTTACATCATTTAATGTTTAAGTGGAGAAAAAATTTAGTCCTTTATTTGTACAGGTTGTGTGAAACATGCCTTGATCTTCATAGAAAATGTGTGAATCAATGTGAAATATTTTGGCAATTATTTTCAAATTAGAAGCATGAGTTTGCAAATGTTATGCAGAGGAAACCTAACATTTTGAACAACATGTGCACAATCATATTTATTATTAAAAAATCAGGGCCATTTTTTTTACTTGATCCACATATGTTGTGTAAAACAACAAAAAATATTCGCATAACATATGCGTATCAAGGTAAAAAAAATAGCCATAATCTTTCGAATGAGAAACATAATTTTATACATGTTTTGTAAA
The DNA here is from genome assembly GCA_036936605.1 of Limnanthes douglasii subsp. nivea. Lineage (NCBI taxonomy): Eukaryota > Viridiplantae > Streptophyta > Magnoliopsida > Brassicales > Limnanthaceae > Limnanthes > Limnanthes douglasii. The sequence continues at coordinate 194,778,373 of JAUPFV010000004.1, read as the reverse complement.
CCGTTAGGTTGATTTCACACATCATGTACAAAATCATGCCCAAACTTTAGACCTTGATTCACACATAGTGAGCGAAGCATCCGGGCACGATGAGCAAAGCATCAAGGCATGGTGAGCGAAGCATCAAGTCATGCTTCACAAAATTTATGCGACTCATGGTAAAAATGAGTAATTGTTTTCTAAAAATTCACAAATCTCATGTGAAACTATGGATCTTCTTAAACACACATAATGTAAATTTAGATTACGTGACGCGAACATATACTCTATAAATTCTTATTATATAAAACCGTTATATCGATAAAAAACAACGTATAAAAAAATACATCAATAAATAAGCAAGATAAAATAAAAACAAATAAACGATATATTATACTTAAGAATAATAACATCAAACATTTTTTATGGTGAGCAATAATTCCATCCATAATAAACTTCTTTGTTTTTTTGCATATAAACATCCATCAATATAGCTTTCTCATTTTTGCATGCGATGTGATAATTCATATTGTTGAACTTTTCTTTGATTATTTTTTCCTTGATGTTAACTGAGTAAAGTCCTAACGCAGTTTGTCGTGCTTTTAATACAAGTCTAAAACCCGATATATTCTCAGCCCTTTCGTTTAAGTCCACTTAATGTTGACTTCTTCACGAATATGTTAGGATTGTAGTAGAACTAAATAGTTATTTCTGTATATGTACTATATCTTGTAGGTCCTTGTATAAAAAAAGTTTTCAATTCATATGATATGTTTATTGCTACTATTTCGATAATATTTACCAAATATAGATCTTCAACGGAACTCTATTTCAAATGTTAGATATATTGTTTTTTTTATAAAAAATATGCTCATATTTATACATTATCGGGTAGAGTTAACGTAATCCACTAGACTGGATAAAATCTGGATATGTGTTAGATAAGGATAATGTAATCCACGACACTGAATCAGGTCACGACATGTATTGGATAAGTAAAATATTTTTAAAATAAAATCTTATCGATATATTATATTTTTAATACATTTCTCACCTTAGTAGTAATAATATGTTTATGAATCATATATCAACACGTATCAATATACTATATTGACACATGTCAATAAATTAAGGGCTATGTTAAATTAATATGTTATGATATTATATAAATTTTAATTAGACATAATCAAGTTACAATATTACATAATAAAATTAGAACATTACATATTTAAGTTATTATAGTTCAGGAATAAGACCACAGTTTTAATTAACCAAGTATAATTATTGTACATTATGTTTAAGAAATAATAAGACTTTGATAATATGTTGTCGAGTGTTGGTCGATGTTATCTTAAGATAAGCCATGTGGATGTTATTATTTCCTCCTTGGGTATAGGATGTGAGAAGACTGGTTTGTTGAGGATTACTAAAATAGAGGTAACATATTACATGAGAAGTAATCACTTCAAACATGTTGGTGGATAATGTTCCTCCATTGAGTAGTTAGAGCATTTGGTAACGGATACTGGTTTCACTCTGAGCCTATGTGAAGAATTGTTAACTATAGGCTCAGTCACCGTGACAAGAATACTGCCAAAGGCTTGACTTGGTGATAAAAGTTGTAACTTGGTGTTGAAGCTGAAACTTTGTGTCATAAGCTGTAACTTAAAGCCAAAGTTGGGACTAAGAAGGGGTGAAGCTAGAACTAAGTGGTGAATCTAGAAGTATGTGTCCAAGGCTGGAACTAAGTGTTGAAGTTGGAACTAGGTGCCGAATGCTGGAACTAAGTGTTGTATCTAGAAAAATATGATTAGTGTAGCTTAGTCAGAACTTAAAGGCTATAGGAAACTAAGCAAAAACTTAACAAGTTGGAACTATTGACTCACTATATGGTTGGATGCTCAACCGAAGTTAGGTGTAAAAGAATTATATTGGAACTTTAGAGTTGAGAAAATCCGAAAAAGTGTATTTTGAGTTACCATTAAACCGAAGGTGCATGTAAATCCGCATGAATTAAAGGTGCATTAACTGGTGGCCAAAGCTTCTGGATATACTTCTATGTCTTTAAGAAAAATATTATCACTTGTACGATAAAATTTTGAATAAATGGAATATCTACGTTATTGATTTATAAGGATTAATCTGGATCATGTATTTAAAGTGGACACAAGAAGTAGAAGCATGTTCTAGCATGAATAGTTCCATGAACTCGAAAGATCTTATAAGAAATATAGTACCAAAGGTTGACTTTGAAGGTCTTGAACTGAGTATGGTGGAAGGCCTGGATGGTAAAATTCAATAAAGAAAGGTTTTGGTTCTAGGGTGAAGTGTTGGTGCTTCCAGAAGGAAGGCCATATTATTAGGAAGTGTTTCATGATATAACTATCTAAAGGCCAAAACTGGAGATGTTGGAGTGGTTTCAGATGACTCTGACTATACTGATGGTTTAATAGTCTATTTTTGCAAGCACAATAACTAATGGGTTCTAGATTATGGAGCATCACTTCATATGACTTCCAACAAGTATTAGTTTGAAAACCTAGACCTGTTTGAAGATGATAAAGTTATAATAGAGAATAGTGGGTGATGTACAGTAAAAATAATGAGGAGTAATAGATTCAAGTTGTATAGTAAACTGGAGAACACATTAACAAATATGAGTTATATCGCTAAACTTAAACGTAACCTTCTCATTATAGGAATATTAAAAGAGGAAAAATTTAAATAGAAAATGTAAAGATGGCAAAATTAGGGTCATGCAAGATTTACATATAGTTATAGAGGGTAGTTGAACTAATAGTGTTTTAGTTCTGGATATGTCCATAGTAAAAGAGGCGTCTAGTGTTAGTAATGGGTCTGTTGAGGTACGACTAAAGGCCTTTGAGGGCTTGCCGAAATAGATGAAGATCTAATCTGAGAAGTACCTAAGATTTAGGACTAACAATGGCATGGTATTAGTGAACATACCAATCACTAGTTATTGTTGTAAATTTGGTATGTCTATGCGCATAATTTTGAAAAATTATGCGCATAGACATGATGTTGTAGGATGAACTCTCATTTGAAATAAAGAATCACAATTTTTTTTGTTATATATAGCTTTTTATTTACACCATCCGGATAAAATTGTTTTTTATAAAGCACCATAGATCTTGTATTTTTAAAACAACATAAGAAATTTCTCACTTTGTCCATCCTCGTAAAGACTAATGTTGACGATGTATCTTAAATCATGACCTACACACTTAACTTATTCGGTCAAATCGGGTTTAGTGTAATACTCGTGCGTGAAAATTGTATGTGGTCGATCAGTATACAAATATGTTCAATGGATCCTATAAAATCCAATCATTTAAAGTACATGAGTAGTCCTAACATACCATAAAATCCTAAACACAATATAATGTAACATAAAAATTCATAAACATTTTTGTATGGTTCATGTAAAACGAATACTTATATTCGCACGAGCCACATGAAAATATGTATGCATTTCACATAAACCATGCAAAATCTAGTTTACAAGTTTAAGAAATAAAATGCTACCTACATGTATCTTGTATATGTAATATATATGTGTTTGATTACATTAATCGTTATTCATATTGAATCTAATTAGTTTTTTAGTTTACTTAATTTTTTTAATAAGTATGGTTAAATTTTTAGATTTGAATTTTTTTTATTAAATTTTGTTGAATGATATTTTTTAATTGGTTTTAGGAATAAAAAATAAAACGATTTTTTCAAACGATATTTTTTAAATATATGAAACAAAAACTATTTTTAATTATAATTCGATCCTTAGTTTATATATATAATTGAAATTTTTAAATAAATTTTATATTGTGTGATCTAGTTACGATATGCACAATCTTGTTTTAACATATAATCTAAAATTGAAAATATAAACAAAAGTTTTAATTTTTATTGGATTGAGTAATAAAATAATTTTTAAAAAAATAATCCCAAAAACCTAGATGGAAGGTTAAACTATTAATTTTAATTTTTTAGCTAAAAGAAATAAAATTTAATGAATTAAAAATATACATTATGTGAACTAAATTCATATAAAAAATTTCAAAATACTTAATTATTTAATATATTTAATATATATATATATATATATATATATTAACCTAGTTAATAATAGTTAAATATATAAATTAGTCAAATTTAGCTAATAAAAAATAAGATTGATAAATATCTATAACTTATAGAATTTTAGAATAAATTCGAATAAGAAAAAAAATTAAAATGCATTTTTTAAAGGATCAAACTAAAATATTCTTGATTTTTAGTTAAAAAGATTAAACATGTATCCATGAATCAAGGATAAATATTTTTGTAAACTCAAGCTATAAATAAGACCTTCAAACTATAACTTTCAAAAGTGTTCTTAATATGTTTTTTCTTACTCTCTTATTCTACAACTCGAAAGTCAAAACTTGAACATCTCAAAATTCGTTACTATTTTAGTTTGATCATATCTCCTGGAAACAATTATATAATTATCATTGACTTCGTTTGTGAGAAACAAATATTTCTAATAAACATATTTTCACCACTATTTGAAAAAAAAAACAAAATTCAAAATTTAACAATGTTACACCTAACAACTCATGAGTCCATAATGGAACGAATAAGTAGATCCAATTTGGGCAATACAAAATCATGTGAATGATTTGTAACGCAACTTGAATAAAGAAAACTTAGTTATCAAACATATGATGGATGAGATAAAGCTACCTCCAGCGGAGGAAGGCTTTGTTGCTGGCAAGAGAAGAAGACAAGAGTAAAGAGATGGAATTTATCGTGATCGTCGATAACTCAATTATATGAAAGATATGATGCATCTTCCGCAGAATATTGTGCCTGAGAAAAAGTATTGCTGGTTAAACGTTTTGAGGGTAGATTAAAAAGATTATCAGTGTGAAAAGATAAATACCTTCACAATATATGAGACCATTTCTCGTGAGCATAACCCCCAATGATTAGGCTGAACCTAATAATGGAGCTACAAACGCATTGGTGATGCATAACCATCAAATTATTCTGCCAAACCACCAATGTAATTTTGAAATGCCTCTTTAGGAACCCTATTGGCTTAAGCACTATCATTATTAGATCTTATCTACAAACCAGGAAATTTCACCAGTGAACTAGGATTTCAATGCGAGGAACCAATATATCTTACCGGTAAACAAGCATATCTTAGCAATAAACCAGTGAATACCACTAGTGAACAATTTCTTCCAACTAGTGTACCATTATGACCTACCATTGAATAGAAATAATAAAATCGTAAATCACAATTTTTTTTTATAACGGGGAACTATGGTATCCGGGATGGGGAGGATACAACATCACTTGCAACCTTGTTGTATCCTCATTAGCACTAATTATATTGGAGTGCGAACTAAATTTCAATCAATCAATATAATATGGATAAGTACGATGAGACGAATGACTCTAAGAATTAGGTTTAACAATTCAAAAATCAGATGTTAAATTTTGATGGTGACAATAAACTTTTATAGAGTTCTCTGTATGAAATTTCGAGTTAGTGTTCTGGCCTAGTTCAACCAGCTACCCCTAGGATAAATCCATACCTTTTATCTACTTTTAACTTCTTTCAGGGATGAAGTCGTATGAATTATGGTCACTATGGGTAATGTATATCATACAATCCACTGTAAAAAAGAGGTCAACGAAAGCTTCAAATACTATACAAAGAGGTTCCTCCGAACTAAGAGAACGTGTCATGATCTTATGGTTTATGTCACTTATAGGCATGAGATCTTCCCCAAACTTGTTGCAGAGGATATTCTAAAGTATAAATCCTTAAAGTTTGGGTAACATTTTCCTCAGGTAGAGCAATGGATAGAGGTAATCAGATTTTTAAGTAAGGTTAATGCATATCCTTTGTAACGTCTTGTATATAATTCTATTATGAGCCAAGCATTTTCACGTGGCTCATGTTCAAATGAACAAATAATCACGTGAACAACCATAAATGAGAACCTTGCAATGGATTAGAAATGTTAAACCCGATAGTGAAAAAACTAGTGAGGGTTCAGAAATACAATATAAGAAACTCAAAGAAAGCATATCTACTATTTATGACCGAGTGAAAGATGTGGTTCACTTTTGAAGATCCGAGAAATTATGGACTTCTAGAGGAAAAGAGATCCTAATATGTTATGTAAGTATCATAATCAAACTAATCATCACACAAGAGAATATCAAACCTTTAAGGATGAGATCTAGAGTCTCATCAATGCTAGTAAGATCGTCGACATTATTAAAAATCTAAGCTCATGCAATCCTAAAAACCATTACACTATAATAAAGTTCAGTCCCTTAAGATGATTCTCTTAAGAAAGAACACCAAACACCGGTACCGGGAATAGTAAAATCATTGGTCTACTATAAAGCACAAGAATTACTAAATTTATATTCGAACATGCAAATAGTGGTTTCCATTATTGGAGGAGATACATCTTTGAAATATCAAAATCCTCATAGAAAATGTCAAATAGATTAATTAAAGGTACAACAAATTAACCCGGCTTCAGCTCACGTATACATGAGCCCATATCATGTCATATGTTTTGATGATGATGACTTAAATGGATAGTCGGGCCTTATGAAGATGCAACGGTTATTGTTGCTAAAATCGTTAGGTTTAAATAAATATAATTTATATTGACATCAAAACCTCAACCAATATTATTTTTAATAAGGTTTATGATCATATCTACAACATAACACACTTGACACCATCAAAAAGGGTATTATCTAGCTATACTAGAGCATAAGCCTTAATACTTGACGGACTAAAGCTAGACTTTTTTATCATGAGAAACACATACCACATTGCCAAAATGACTAGGATAAGCTAAATCAACCATATAAGAGGATCCATTTACCTTATGTAGATATCAAATTGAGTATTTGTTAATATAAATAAAGTATAAGCCAGTCTCGCTCATCGATTAGTTATTGGATGCTGCTTTCAGAAACAATATATTTTATTTCATGGATCCATATACCAAATATAATCAGATGATTGTGAATCCAAATGATAAAGAACACATAACCTTGATCATGATATTAAAAATGTATGAGAAAGTTATCAAGTGATAACTAACAAGGTTTTTTCCTCTCAAATTGAAGATTTATATATACATATATAATTGACATGCTAGTAAGAATAAATAAATGTAATGATCATCTTGCAGACCTTGAGGAAACCTTTATAAACCTCTGTGTATTAAATATGAAGTTGAAGCTGAAAATTTGTACCTTTAGAGTTTTGTAGGGAATATTTGGTTAGTAAAAAGGAACTCCATGCATATATATATATATATATCACTTTTTTATATATGGCAGCCATAGAACCACCCGAAGCATAAAATAATTTGGCCACTTTGAATTGGTTCATTTCTGTATTATCAGATAAATGTGCTCTATTTTTCCAAGTATTAAAAGGCGTGAAACGTTTCACATGGTTTTTGTAATATGACGAAGCGATAAAAAAAGATCAAAGAACACTTAGATTCTCCTAAAGTTCTAATGAATCTGAGTCCATATGGTTTTCTAATTTATAGTTAGAAGTTTTTAACCATGGAGTAAGTGAAATTATTATCAAGGAAGAAAGAGAAACTTGTCGATCCATATATTGTGTTATCAAATCTCTTCTTCATGTTGAGATGAGTTACTTACAAATGAAAACATTGGTTGTCGCTCTGGTAGAGGGTATACAAAATATGTTGCGTTAATCCAAAACTCGCATAATCATCGTCTAAACCTCATTTCCATTATAAACTATCCTTAAGACGTTTAATGTTTCAAGAATGTTAACAAGATGACTAAAATTGGATATTTTGATATCCAATTCAAACTCAGAACTACAATCAAAGCACACGACTTGGCTGATTTCTGTACAAAATTCTAAGCTAAAAGGCAGACCTCTGTCGAAGATAACCTATAACCATTTTGGGTAATCTCAATCGATTGAGTTTATAACAATTGTAGTTCGAGAGCACCGCTACAACTGACATCTCTATCTAGAGAACCACCATAATATAAAACATATATAGTGGGATTGTAATTACCATCTTTGTGGAAGCGGACACGTTTAATTACTCACCACTCACAACTGATTATTAACCATGATTTGGGATAATCCAAACAAAATAAATAAAACCTAATTCTATACTTGTAAAAACTACGACTGAAGCTTTAAAATTCAATCAAGATGAATATGTGCAAGTACCTGGGGTAAAAAATAAAATAGTAGATGCTTTTGTTGGTTAGTAAGTACATACTTAACATTATGTGTAGTCATTCAGAAAAAAAAACTCACAATTTTCGAGTCGAAATCATAAATCATCTCTGATTCAACCGTGGAGCTCATGGTTAATTACGATTAATTATGAAACCTAATAAGGGTATACCTTACAGAATGGATACTTCCACAAAACAAAACAAGTCTCAGAGAATAAAGATCAAATCTGCTTGTAATATATGGGTCTTTAAAATATTGTGTCGCAAAATGTTAATTAGCCCATTGCTAAGGTGCTTATCCCCTAATGAATCTCTATGTGTCCTTTAAGAACTCTATGTAGTATAAAAAAATGACTTATTATGGATATGATCAACGGATATTTATCTTTGATTTTATATTACTTTTATACTAGTTTAATTGTTAGTTTTATTTAATAATGAATAAAATACTATCATATGGTTTGTTTGGTGTTTACTAGTAAATTGAGCGATAAAAGAGAAAAAAGAAGTTAAAATACAAAAGAGAGATACATTTGACAAGAAACAATTCAAGGACTTGAAGAAAATAAAGAAAGAATAAAAATAAATTTAGACACAAATATGAAATTAAAGAGAAAAAATATTTCCTCTTTTCATAAATAAATCATAATGACTTGTTATTTAACTTATAAAAATAATATAATTATCTTATTTGATTTAATTAGTATTAAGATTTTATTGAATTAGCACTCAAGTTTTTTGGAACCGCATAACAAAGCACCAAAATATTTATATCCAGGCTTGATTACCCTGTACGAGATTCTTCTTCGCGATGTTAAAACACTAGCAAAGAAATATATCCCGAAACTTAAATGAAGGTTCATGTGTTAAAAAAATTGTATATAACTAAACAAGAAAACAACAAGCATATATATGCATTTAATGCATAAATTCATAAAGCAAGTAAATATATATATATATTGCAAGAAATAATAATATATTTCTTAATGTTATAGCGTCGTCAAAGCTAAGAAAGCTATTTATGCATACAATAGAGTTCTAAGTATTTTCACATAAAAGCACGATAGAATAAAAAGAATATTATATTGAGAAAAGACTCTGATAATAGAAAAAGTCATGATAATTATTCAAAATGGGACTTTAGTTTTTGGAAAAGTGAATATAAAATGGAAAAACAACTATTGTTAGGCAGCAGTAAGATCTTATTTTCATGTCTCAGTATTTTGAGTCTGATTCTCAACATTTTGAGATTGAGAAGTAATCATATTTTCCTCTAGTTTGGAACCTAAGTATCTACTCCAATATTCATTGTTGTATATTTTCTAGACTTTGTATACTCCAAATATTCAACATGAATATAGTTGATGCCCGTAGTCCTTTTTTCTTCTAGAACTAGCTCCTAGAGACTCTCTAGCTCAACTTCTAGAATTTGTGAACAAGTAAAATAGAATTTTCCTCCAACTTCTTCCCAAATTCATATGCTCTATCAACTTCGAGCTTCCTAGTTTCATCCTTCCAAACCTTATATTTAACCTTTGAATTATCCACGCGAGCCTGATGCATGACCCTCTCTTCCTCCAAAAAAATGGTTTAAGCCTTCTATTTGTCACATCAAGGCTACGCGTGTGCCTTTTAATATAATAAATTGGTTTTCTAATTATTGACATTCTTCCGATACCCTGAAATTTAAGTAGTTGAATATCGGCTACCTCAGTGGATTTCATTTAATTCTCTAATTGATGCTTGAATCTCTTTATCGACTATTGGTACGTTTGTTTTGTAGTTTAAAGTGTGTTTTTACTTCGTTTTCCATAGTATTGAAATGTAAAATAAGTACTCACAACTATGCATAACTCTATTTTTTGAAGTAATAACAAAACCATTGGATCTTTTAATCTCACTGGATGATCTTAAGTTGGGTCTATCAGCTTAATAACAGCACCAATTATGATATATTTATCGGTTGAAGCTTTGGGAGGCATATTACTTGGTTCGTTAGGAGGCTTAACATCTCGAAAAACTCTCTTCTATATAATAATTTTTTGATTGGAGAATACTTAGAAGAGGGTAAAATTTATTTTTCTAAGGGTCTCTTGAAGGACACAACAAGTGCCTTATCCTTCTTCACAACCGCCTTATCCTTCTTCACAACCGCCTCAAGAGTCATCACATTGGGCTTCATGGTTTATAAGCTACCACTAGGGCGGTCACTTAAACTTGACCATTAGCTTTTGGATGTATATATGTTGTAAATTTATATTGGATCTCCCAAACTCTATATAATATAACAACCTATTTATTCTAGAATTACATTCCATTATCTGTTGTAGTAACTCTTAAGACTTTATATATGCATCATATGTTGATTCCAAGGAAATGGATGACCTTTTTGGATCATAGTTTTGCCAATGAATTTGTTCAACTCATTTTGAGAAGTAATACACTTCTACAAAGAGGTACAACCGGCATACGAAGATTTTGGAAGTGTTCCTACAATGTTTATACCCCATCTATCCAGAATAATTGAGCTATTAGTATTACGGGGATTAAAATTGAGTTATAAATGTTTTGGCATATGAGTGTTATTATGACTGCTTTATAATCTACTACATTATTGGAAGTATAGTAATCGAATTTAGTTGACTAGTATTGGTGTGGATAAAAATAGCCTGAGGGTAGGCTGGTAATTTCAAGTAGAGTTTCAGGGTGGTGTAAGGGTGTTTCAAGGTGGTGTAAGGGTGTTTCAAGGTGGAGAGAGAATTAAGCAGCTTGGCAGCAGTTAATTTTTGTTACCAGAAGTTAATGCTGGTGGTTGAGTATTTATAGTGTGATGTTTGGGCCCTTATGGGCTTTCGGGTCAAGTTTAATGGACCCGGGTCATGTTTAAAGACCCATGAGTTCTAAGCAGGAGGACAGGTAGCTTAGTCAGGAAGTGTTTAGGTTTTTTAGTACTTTAGTCATAGTTCGAACAGCCTTAGGCTCACAGTGTTCAAAGTGATCTGTCCGGTCCAAAAGTTCTGTCCGATTTAAGTCCTTAATGTCTGTCCGGTTTCCGGAGAGATTTACTCCGATCTGCCCTTCCGGGGAGTATTCTGAATTCGGACTCATCATGAGCCCCTTTTTTAGATGTTTGAACAAGTGTCCTTGTCAAAGAACTGAAAAACAGTCCGATTATAGGAGGTGGTTTTCAATTCGGAGAGAGTTGTGGGTATACCCGGACAGATTGATCGTTACGAATTCCAAACGGTTTTTGCCAGAGTTAATGGGACACGTGTCACTCTCTGATTGGTCACTCCAGCTGTTTTTTCACCTTGAATTTCGCACCACTTTCTCGAACAAGTTACCTCTTTAATTGCAAATAATGACATCAGCGCCGTCTTTTAATCATTGCTCAACTTTTCGGATTCTCCTAGGAATCAACTCCTTCTATTCACATTTACTATAAATTCTCATTCACTTTTCACTATCTCATTATCTCTTTCAAATTTCACTCTGCAATTTTACCCAGAGCTTTATCTCTCTAGAACTCGAAACTTCCTTGGCTGTTTATGTTTACAGCAAGAACAGCACTGATCAAAGGCGGCTGGCTTAACCTCTCGGAGTTGGAGAAAGCACAAAGGGTCGAGAAGGAAAAAATACTTGCAGCAGGGCTTCCATCGTCGCCTGTTGAGAAACCAACCTCTTCTGTCGCAGAATCTGATAGAGGTTCATCTTCTTCCAAAGGTACCAAGCCTAAAAAGTTCTTTCAATCCACCCTTTCTCCCATAGTTTCTGGCTCCTCAGTTCAGGAGTCAATCTCTACTGTTGAACCAGGAGTTACTGCTACCAGTGTTAGGAAAAAATCGTCTTTTATTGCCATGAGGTCTGACTCTGACCACTCCCCGGATAAGCTAGTCATCAAAAGGCCAAGCCGGTTGCTCAAAGGGCTATCCTCTAAAAACACTCCCTCGAAATCGGGGGAAAAAAACAGTGAATTTGAATCTGAGGCAACTATTAGAGCTCCCCGGGAGAGGCCGTCAGGACTAGAGACCAGCAGCCCACTACCCCCCAAAGAATCTTCTGCCTCAGAAACTCAAATTGAGGTGAGAAGTCGAGTAAATACGGGCAGTCAACAGCCCGGAGGGTCAGCTATGCCAAGCTTCAATCCTCCCCGGACTACTTCTACAGAAGCTCCCCCAACAATTATGGAGGAGAGGATGGAGGACTCTACTGAGGAGGTCCGTTTTGAGTCCGAGTCCTCCGGACAAGCTGATACTGCTATTGTTGTTGCCAAGAAGGGCAAAGAGAACTTATATCTGAGGCGTCCGGACCTGCCGGAGAGCCTTGAAGGGAGAGTGGGGCCATGCTTTCATAAAGTTGAGTTCAAGTATCTTTTGGCCTTGCTGAAGACTAAGTATGCGTTCATGCATACTTCAGATCTGGGTAGATTGCGCACAAAGTGGGGGATCCCTGAGAACGTAAAGATAAGGATTCCCATCGATCCGGAGACCCCGATGGATTGTAAAAAGAATGAAATAGTCTTCTTTACGGAGCTATTCAACTGGGGACTCAGGTTCCCACTGGACCCGGAGATAGTGCGCTACTTTCACTTGGTCAAACTCTGCCCATCACAGTTAAGCCCCAATGGTTGGTTCACCTTGATGTCATGCATAATGGCATCCAGGCTATCCAGGATCCCTCTTCCTATGGAAGAGTTCGCTGCAGTGGCCAACCTGTGCAAGCATCATCAGTTCCCCTTCTACCATTTCAACATGGGGAACGACCTTAAAGCTGTTGATGATCTCCTGGAATCGGAGAGTAAGTGGAGGAGCCAATTTTTGTTTGTTAGTGGCTCATGGGAAAACGGCAAGAAAATCAAGGCCGGAGAGAATCCAAGCCTTCTTAGGAGTAGATGGAGGAGTGACTGTAAGCTTCTCATCTTAAGTCTCTGTCCGATTTCCCTTTTCTTTAAGTTTATGCTAATCAGTTTTCTTTTTGTTCTAACAGAGCTGCCAAAGGAGTTCGGGGACTACCTGAAGGCCGGACAGACTACCTATGGCAAAATTAACGCTTGGGCCGCAGAGAACTGGGAGAATCGGTTCCACAAGGCCTTCACTCCTAGAAACCTAGCAAGGTCTCACCTGTGGAACACCACAGGTCGAAGAGACCTAACTTGGGAGGAGTTCACCACCCAACCTGATGAAGACATCGTGCTGAGAAGGTCCCACGAATTGGATGGGACTCTCTTTCTGCCTGCCCGGGCCAAAGCCCCAAGCAAAATGAAGGGCAAGAAGAAGAAAGGCAGGAAGGTGGCAGGCGACACTGAGAAGGAAACCCCAACAGAAACAGAGGGACTGGCCCAGGCTCAAATTGATGCAGCCCTTTTACAAGTGGTGGAGCAGGAGAGCGAGAAGCAGGAAGTGAACCTTCCAAAACCTCTAAGGGCTTCCAAGAGGACTCGCAAGCAAACAAGTAAAGGTGCTGATAGGGAGGCCAAGAAGAAAAAGACTTCCCAAGGAGATGAGATTGCTCTCCGGGATCCGGAGCCCTCTTTCCCTACTGACCCAACATTGGCCGAAGAGATCCCAAGGGACTTTCAAGAAGAGATTCCAAAGGAATTCCATACAGATGAAGTTGAGGGGGGAGAGCTTAACTTGGATGAAATGGACATCACCGGTCTGGGTGGACTTGGTAAATATTTTCTTGGCCCGTCCGAGACGAGTTCGCAGGGCCCTACATTCCTCCGAGCAGCTCCAACACAGTCAATTTTAACGGTAAGACTTTCATGGTTTCTAGCGAGAAAGATATTATAGCCCATTATCTTCTTAGAAATGTTCAGCCAGTGCTCACTTTGGAAAGGCAAGTCCGAAGTCAGGCAGACACCATCAAAGACCTCAAGTCTGAGAAGGAAAAACTGTCCGAGGACCTCCGGACTGCTGCTACTAAGGTTGATTTGCTCAAGGAGGCAAATGATCAGTTAAAGAAGAATCAAGATGAAAGCAACACAAAAGTTGCTTCTTTGGAAGAGACCATAAAAGATCTCCGGGCTAAACTGTCCGGGCTGGAGAAGGACCTGACCATCTCAAGGGGAGAAACCGTAGCCAAGGAGAAGCTCATCACCAACCTGACTACTGACAAAATCGCTTTAGAGAATGTAGTGACTCAGGCTGGTGAAGAGAAGGCTGCTTTGGTGAGGGACCAAGAGGCCACAATCAAGGCCAAGATCAACGCCTATGCTAGGGAGATGATACAAAGCGAAGAGCTAATGATTCAAAGGTTGAAGTCTGATATGGTTCTCCTATTTCACGAAAAATTCCCGAAGAGGAGACTGGGGGATTATGGCGCTATGTGGATGATGATGATCTTCCCTTTTATACTATGGTTGACGAGGGATATTCCAGTGAGCCCTCATCTGATAATGAAGAAGAAACCGGAGAGAGCCCAGGTGAAGAAGAGATTGATCCCAAGGGCAAGAAGATAGTCGAAGAGAGGAGTGACATCAAGGTCAAGAAAGCAGATGAGGGCGAGCCATCTTCAAAGGCTCAACCTTAACTTATAATTTATTCTGTTTATCTTTTATTCGAACTAAAGTCCTTGGAAGGCCAAGGCACTCTTTTTGTGATGGTGTCCGTGTTATTCGGACATATTTTTTGTACTATGCCCAAACTTGTTCAAAAAGTCCTTGGAAGGCCAAGGCAATTTTAAGTTGTTGAATGAATGTTTTTATTTTGCTCAACCATCCTCTTCTTTCATTATTAGTTTTAAATAGCTAGAGTTTAAGTAGTTTATTGTATTGTGAGAGTGTTAAGACTCTCCGGCTAGAATTTAAATAGCCCTTAGATCTTTTAGTCCGGGTAGTATGATAAGAGATAAAATTTTGAAAATACTTAGAGAATTTCGAAGAAGGCACCAAATTTATTGAAAACTCTCCGTGCCACCGAAGAGGGGAAGGTATGCCCCCAAATATTTACATGGATGTTTAAACAAGTAAATATTTACACAGGTGTTATTCCAAGTATATTCGAAGGTGTTCAATATTCCAAGGGTGAGTTAAAACCCTGCCATCTTTATCTTCCAACCAATAAGTCCCAGGCTTGATTATTTCAACCACAGTATAGGGACCCTCCCAGGTTGGGGCCAGCTTTCCGAAGAGCTTTTCCTTAGTATGCAAGAAAACTTTCCTTAATACTTTATGTCCTGGTTGAAAATCTCTTCTTTTTAACTTTAGAAGCAAACCTGCTTCTCATCAAGCCCTGATAGTGTGCAATTCTAAGATGAGCTTTAACCCGTCTTTCTTCGATCAAATCGAACTGATTTCTAATTCCCATCTCATTAGCATGTCCGGAGAAGTTATGAACACGAAAGGAAGGGAGTGTCTTCTCTATGGGAGCTACTGCATCCATTCCATAGACCAAGGCAAAGGGGGATTCTTGTGTTGCAGCCCCAGGTGTTGTCCGGTAGGCCCATAAGACTTCTTGTAGATAACTATGCCACTTCCCAGCAGCCCCTTCCAAATTTTTCTTTAAACCGGACAGTATTGTTCTATTGGCTACTTCAACTTGCCCATTGGCTTGTGGGTGGAAAGGTGAAGAAAAGCAGTGCTGAATACCCCTTGAGGCACAGAAGCTTTCCATCTCTCTGTTGTCAAACTGTGGCCCATTATCTGTTGTTATTTTCTGGGGGACGCCAAATCTGCAACATATGTTGGACATAATGAATTTTATAACAGCTTTCGAGGTTGTCCCTGCCAAGGGAGCTGCTTCTACCCATTTTGAGAAATAGTCAATGGCCACAATTATAGTTTTGCGCCCTCCGGACGCCACAGGGAGAGGACCAACTAAGTCCAATCCCCATCGAGCAAAAGGGATGGGCTCAGAAATTTATTCCAAAGGAATAACTGGTACATGAATTTCATTGCTGTACCTCTGGCATGGGTCACACCTTCTCACCAGCTCCTTAGCATCTTTCATGATCGATGGCCAATAGTATCCGGAGATAAGTACTCTTCTTGTTAAAGCTCTAAATCCACAATGGGCTGATCCCTCACCATCATGCAATTCGGAGAGAACCATTTGTGACTCATAATCCCCTAAACAACGTAGGAGAGGTTTGCTATAGGATTTTTTGTACAACACTTCTCTTAATATGACGAAACCACGAGCCTTGTGCTTCAATGTTCTGGCTTGTGATTTATCCAAGGGCACGATACCACCGGACAGATATTGTATAAGAGGAGACCTCCAATCTTGAGGCCGATTTACCTGTATTTCAAAGACTTCCTCTTTTCCACCCTCACCAAGTTCAATAGAAGGGCTTTCAAGCACATGGATCCATAGGTAGGACTCCGTATATGCTATCGTTGCCAATGAATCTGCTAGCTCATTTTCTGCCCGGGGGATGTGCTCATAGACAACAGCTTTAAACTTTAACGCTTCATTTTTGAGGAGGAGTAAATACTTGACCAATTGCTCCTTTCTAGCCTCTGATAGGCCCAAAGAATGGTGGACAAGCAACTGGGAGTCACTTAGTAGCTTGACCCTTTTAGCTCCACAGATATAGGCCAACTCTAACCCAGCTATGGCTGCTTCGTACTCGGACTCATTATTGGACGCCCTGAAAGCAAAACAAATAGCTTGGTACATGTTGTCCCCGTAGGGGGAAGTGAGACATATTCCTGCCCCATATCCCATGGTACTAGACCCTCCGTCTGTTCGGACAATCCATACTTTCTTGTCTTTTGAATCAGTAGGCTGCTCTGAATCCCTATCAGAGTGGAATTCAACCAGAAAATCAGCCACAGCTTGGGCTTTTACCGCTCTCCGGGGAGCAAAGTCTATGTCGAAGTGCCCCAACTCTACTGACCACTTTGTCATTCTGCTTGAAATGTCTGCTTTTTGAAGGACATTCTTTAAAGGGAAAGATGTCTGGACGACGATAGGATGAGCCTGGAAATAGGGCCTCATTTTTCTTGCAGCTATCACCAAAGCCAATGCCAGTTTCTCAAGTTTCAAGTAACGCCTCTCAGCATCAATCAAGCTTTTGCTGATGTAGTACACTGGGTGAGGATACCCATCAACCTCTCTTACTAGCACAGCACTGATGGCACGACTTGAAACAGCCAGGTACACAAAGAGAGTCTCCCCATCAACTGGTTTGAACAAAGTTTTGGGAGAGGAAAGATGTTTCTTGATTTCATTGAACGCTTCATCACACTGCGGTGTCCATTCAAACCCCTTTGCACCCTTCAAGGTTTGAAAGAAAGGAGCACACCTGTCCGAAGACCTGGAGATGAATCTGTTCAAGGCAGCTAATCTCCCCGTTAATCGCTGTACTTCTTTAATGTTTCGAGGAGGCTCCATTTGGAACAAGGCATTGAGTTGGTCCGGGTCGGGCTGTATTCCATGCTCACTTATGATATACCCTAAGAATTTCTCGGACTGCACTCCGAACACACACTTTTCAGGGTTTAGTTTTAAATTCACTTTGGCCAAGTTGGCAAAGGTTTCTTGGAGGTCGGACAAGTGCAACTGCTCATCCACGCTTTTCACCATCATATCGTCAATGTAAACCTCCATATTTCTTCCAATTTGATTAGCAAATGCTTTGTTGACTAACCTTTGATAAGTAGCCCCAGCATTTTTCAAGCCAAAGGGCATCACCTTGTAGCAATGTAGTCCCCTATCAGTGACAAACGTGGTATGCTCTTGATCTTTTGGATCTACTTGGATCTGATTATACCCGGAGAAGGCATCCATGAAGGAGAGTAGCTTGTTCCCTGAAGTAGAGTCTACTAGCTGATCTATCTGGGGGACTGGATACAAATCTTTTGGGCAAGCTCTATTGAGGTCTGTGAAGTCAATGCACATACGCCATTTGCCATTCTTCTTTTTCACCAAGACAGGATTGGCAGTCCACAAAGGGTATTGAGATTCTTTAATATGCCCCATCTTTGTGAGTCTGTCAACGTCTTGCACTACGACATCAGCCTTTTCTTTTGAGAAATCTCTCCTCTTTTGTACCACTGGTGCCACATCTCTCCGGACAGATAGGTGGTGGGAAATCACCTCTGATGGAACTCCAGTAACATCAGCATTGCACCAAGCAAAAACGTGCTGATGGTCTTTCAAGAATTTCAACATCTCTTCTTTCAACATTGGTGGCATTTGGGACCCTATCCAGACACTTTTTCCTTCTTCCAAGCAGTGCATTTCAACCTCTTCAATCGGAATCAACACTCCAGGGGTCTCTCTGGGGTCATCAATTTCACCCTCGCCCCCAGGAAGACCCTCAAACTGCTATTGATCATTTATACGGACTGCCCCCAGCGTTCGTGGAGCCAAGGCAGTGGCATAGCATTCTCTTGCAATCTTCTAGCTGCTCCGGACAACCCCAACCTGTCCCTGAACAGCATACTTAAAACACTGATGGACTGTCGAAGCCATTGCATGCATCCTAGAGAGCCAAGATCTCCCTAGAATAGCATTATAGCAAGTGGGACAGTCCACTACAATGAAGAGTATTCTAACCATTTTCTTGAAAGGCCCCCTGCCCAATAACACTTCTTCTTCAAACTCCCCGATCACATCGGCTGAGCTGCCCGTGAAACCCACAATTGACCTGTCCGACTTCTGAATCACAGCTGGATTTTTCATTTTCTTGTAAGTGTTTAGAAAAAGGATATTGGCAGAGCTTCCAGTATCCACCAGAATTCGCCTTATCTCATTTCCCCCTATAGATGCTCCTATGACAACAGCATCCTCATGAGGGCCAGCAATATCTCTCAAATCATCCTCATCGAAGACTATGAATGGGAATGAGTTTGGAGATTGATAGGATGTCATGCCTCCTTCTAGCTGGGAGGCTAAATTATGAACATGCCTCTTTCTTGAAGAAGCAGTAGGAGCAGTCATTGTGTCCCCTCCGAAAATCGTCAGTGACTCGAAGAATTTAATGAGCCCGGATACTGTCTTAGAATGCTCCTCTATGGCACCCACCTTATTTCGTGTTGGATCAGGATCCAAGTATTCAGATTCCACATCAAACCTTTCAACTATTACCATGGCCCCCTCTGGGGCAGCATTACTTGGACCAACCCGGTGAATGTTGTTAGGCTTGTTGCCTCCTCTTCTTTTAACGTATGCGCCCAACTTTCCCCTTTCAATCAAGTTTTGTACCTCTTGTTTCAGTGCTATGCAATCATCAGTGGTATGGCCAATATCATTGTGGTATTGGCAAAAGGAGTTGTTACGATGCTCTTGGGGAGACTGCAAGGTTGCTGGTCTCCGGTAGTGTACCTCATCTTTTGTTTTATCGAAAATGGTTGCCACACTTTCTTTGAGTTCTGCAAACCACTCCGGTTGGACCCATGGCCCCCTTTTGTTTCTTGATTGCTGACTTTGAGCAGGAGCTGCTGGCTGAGACTGAGCTTTCGCCCTACCATGCCCATGTCCGGTCTCTCTGGCTTTATTCCCGGATTGGTTTTGATTTGGAGTTGGTGCCACCGGGGTGGACCTCACCTGTCTGTGCACCCTGGTCTTTTTTGTTTCATCAACGTTTATTTGCTTGCCAACTTGATTTAGAAATCCTCCCCAGGTCATGGCTTTCTTCCTGGTCACTGAATCAGCCAGGTTGCTTGGGTTCAAACCTTGTCTTAGGGATGCTATTGCCACCTGTTCGAAGCAATCAGCCAACCCATTCTTTGTGTTCACAAAACGAATTATGTACTCCTTTAATGACTCATTTGGTTCTTGGGCACAATGGATTATTTTGTCTCTATTTCTCTTCAGCTCCTTACTCCCCACAAACTGCCTTCGAAAGGCCACCCAAAAAGTATCAAAGTCTTTAATACAACCCTGAGGCAGGCTGTTGTACCATTTCAGAGCACTCCCCGTAAAGGATTGGGAGAATGCCCTACAGAGTAGTTTATCATCATCATCAAAGTTCATCATGAAGTTCTTGAATTGCTCCAGATGATTGTCCGGATCAGTACTGCCATCGTACTTCTCCATCTTAGTACTGTCAAACCTCTTGGGGAGGTTTCCGGACATGATTTTAGAAGACAGTGGAGACTGCCTCCAATTCCTTCCACGACTGAACACGGTATCCTCATTAGGAGTTGCAAAGATACCTGGATCATCGTGGAAAGCAAAGGGATCCATCAACATCTTGTCCGTATACCTCCGGTGGTGAGATGACCCCTTTCCAATATGCCTTTTCATTCTTCCATGGTGATCTCTTTTTCTCGAATATTTCTTAACCTGCTTTTGCTTTTTCTTGGTTCGACCCTCATCACTGCTAGAGGACAAGGATTTTTCATTTCCCTCACTGTCCGAAGAGTTGCCCGAAGATTCTGAACTTGAGTCAGAGCTCTCCACAGGCTTGGACCGGTGAGACTTTTTAGAACTAGCATGTGTCGTTTTGGTACTCACATGAGTTTTTGAAGCCTCGGGCTCTCTAGGGTTGTCGGTGTGATGAAAACCGATGCCTTGGATTTTTCTTTCACGCCCATTTTAGCTTTTTCAGCCCTCAGAGCTTCTATCTCAAGCTTTAACCTGTCGCGTTCTTGGACAGTATACTCATCGTTTTCTTCCACCACTTCGAGCAAGGCTGGTGGAAGCTCTGGATTATCCGGATTCATTCGGACAGAATTTCTTTGCTTGGTTTTGAATACTTGATTGAGGCACCGTCGCCTCCCACTGTGGTCGCCAATTTGGTGTGGATAAAAATAGCCTGAGGGTAGGCTGGTAATTTCAAGTAGAGTTTCAGGGTGGTGTAAGGGTGTTTCAAGGTGGTGTAAGGGTGTTTCAAGGTGGTGTAAGGGTGTTTCAAGGTGGAGAGAGAATTAAGCAGCTTGGCAGCAGTTAATTTTTGTTACCAGAAGTTAATGCTGGTGGTTGAGTATTTATAGTGTGATGTTTCGGCCCTTATGGGCTATTGGGTCAAGTTTAATGGACCCGGGTCATGTTTAAAGACCCATGAGTTCTAAGCAGGAGGACAGGTAGCTTAGTCAGGAAGTGTTTAGTTTTTTTAGTACTTTAGTCATAGTTCGAACAGCCTTAGGCTCACAGTGTTCAAAGTGATCTGTCCGGTCTAAAAGTTCTGTCCGATTTAAGTCCTTAATGTCTGTCCGGTTTCCGGAGAGATTTACTCCGATCTGCCCTTCCGGGGAGTATTCTGAATTCGGACTCATCAAGTATAGTGGTTCTCCTAATGAGATGTCAACTGTATCCCAACTCCATAACAATAATTGTTAGAGCCTTCATAAGTTTTATTACCCAAAACGACTCTATATTATCCTAATAAGGGTTCAACCTCTGTTTCGAACTTGATAAGAAAATCAGCCAAAACTTGTATTTTTTTATTGCAATCCTTAGTTCGAATCGAACATTAAAATCTTCGTGTTTGACTAATTTTTTTGTTAATCTTCTTAAAAATATAAGGCTTCTGAAAGACATTTCATAATTAAATGAGGTTTGGACGACGATGATTGTGTGATTTTGTAAATAATATCGGGTCTTCTTTACAATCACCGCGAATGATAATTCTATTTTTTCCAGCTACAAGCATCTCGTCTCAACTTCGAGATTTTTTTTACATTCTATATGACTCGACAAATAGCTCATCCATGCTTTCAAGAACTTCACTTATTGCATGGTTAGAATAAACTAAATATAAGTAAATGATATTACATGGGTTCAATCGTGTTAAATTTTTGGGAGAAGTCAATTGTTTATTAATCTTTTGGAACATTTCATAATATTATGAACTTTCTTTGAAATGTCTAACCCCTTTTCAAACATAAAAATGGATGGAATATTTGTATGCTGATTTGGAAATGAACCAGTTCAAAGGAGCCGATTATCCTGTCAGTATTTGAATTTTTTATACTTTTGAGTGTCTTTATGGCTACTAGATTTGAAAATTGGTTCGGGTTTGTCTCAATTTTATAATATCCCATAAATATTTTTGATCGAACCTAAAGGTGTACTTTTCCGATTTTAGATTGAGGTTTACTCCATATAAGTTTCCAAATGTTTTTTCAAGATTATCTAAATCATCATTATCCTCGTTGCTATTGCTATGACTAGCATATCATGTATATATACTTGTACATTTCTTTCACTTCGGGAAAGAAAAAGTGATAATCAACCTTTCTTAGGTTGCTTCTGCATTCTTATGGGGAATGATATTATTTTACGATAATTCAATATTTTTCAGTCATGAAAGTTGTGTGCTCTTCATATTCTATATTCATAACTATTTAGTTGTATCCAGAATACACATCCATGCATTACAACATCTAAAATATGAAGATATATACATAAAATAAAAAATATACAATTAAAAAAATTATTTAAGTTTTAATTTCAAAACTAAAACTGAAAATATAGGAGCAACTATGGTTTTAGAGAGAAACACTCTCATTCTCTTCTAGAAGTTCCAAATGACGAAGAAGCTCTCTAATAACGTCGTGAGATCCTTCGTTGGCCAAATCTCTCAATTAATCTCTAAAGGCCTCTCTCCATCTCCACTCCATCGGTGCATTCTCCCTATTTTATCCAACAAATCGAGTTCTCCAACCGATCATTTTATCTTTTTTTTAAAAGATTATTTTCAGTAATTCCAGAGAGAAGATATATCTATTATCTCTTAGTCTCACTTTGTCGACGAAGGCTCTCATGTTGGCTATCAGAGGTGCTTCTGTCGTCTTTCCTTTTTGGGTTCCTTGAACAGTTGTATTGCATGAACCAAGTGTCATGCTTACCAATTGACTTTGTACTAAATAATATTTCACCGACCGATAATTTTCCGGTTGCGATTTCCAGAATGACAATTGGAGTACCTCGAATTGGTAAGTGCTAAAGTTTGAATTCTTTGAAAAGAAAAAAATGCACACAGGAGACACCAAATTTGATAAGGGTGTTTTACTTTCTGAAATGAAGTGCTAAAGTAATGAAGAAATTACTATGAAATATTATATTTTTTTAATTACAATATGGTTAGTCTTCAAATGAAGAATTTGATCCTTATTTATAGAGTTTACAAGAGATATTCCTCAAATGATAAAGTTACATGTGTCATCATGTTATATATGTTTAAAAACCATTCTTGACAACCTATTATATAATGACATGTGTAATTTGATTATAGCCGTTTGATCACTTTTGTTCAGTCCTTTGTACACTCGTCCACATCTCTTTATTACCCTTTGTTGGAAATATGGGTACCGCAAATTTCGTCTGCGTATAGAAGTAGGAACAACCGATCTCAAACTAGTATGATATTGTCCGCTTTATGTCCGAAGACCCGCACGACTTTTCTTTTGTTCCACTTCTAAAATGCCTCATACTAGTTGATGTGTGATCTGAGACTTTTGGAAGTGGACCAAAAGGAAAGTTGTGACGGCCTTCGGCTGCCAAAGAAGACAATATCATACTAGTGTTGAGATCGAGTTTTTCTTACTTATATACGGACACTAAATATGCGGTACCCATATTCTCAACAAATGGTATCAGAGCTCCCGACCCAAACAGAACGCGATGGTGGTAAAATTCTCGGCGGAGGTCGAACATGATGAACCAGTATTCGTGCTCAAGGTGAATGGTCTACTCTAGAGATCCTAGTTTGGAGTGCTCATGGCTCATCAAGCGGTGGTACTTGATTGGAGTGGGGAGTGACGTTAAGGAACAATACAGAATGGTCTAATAGGAGGTGATCAACAACATCTGTAGTGCCTCCATGATTAAGATAGTCAGCAACCTGATTAGAGTGGCGGATAGAAGTCAATTGAAAGGAAGCCAAAATAATACTTTATTCGAGAAGAGGGTTTGTTAAGATGGCGACCAAAATCCCACGTCTCACATCGATTAAACATAAAAAAGGATCAATTGTATATAAACAAGAACTACTGTCTCAATCTTTTTCATTAGCTTTAACAGATTCTTACCCTATCGTTATATGATGTTATATGATATGACGTTATAAGTTTAAAATAAAAGATATCATCAATCCTGCTTGTTATCTTTATATGCTGCAAATCAAAGACTGAAAAAGGTCTTACCCGTTTGGAAATATAAACCCAAAAACAAATAAGTTAAAAACAACATAATTGTTGAGCAATCTCTTCAAAAATGACTAAATCTTCAGGGAATAAACAAAAATATAAACATCAAGATCAATCCAAGCTTAATTCCAGTGATCTCCTGATCAAATCCATTGCTTTTTGAACACCAGCATACGGAGGCTGAATCCAAAGTTTGATCGGCCCACTGCCTGGTTGCAAATAAAAAGGATTAGACATCATTGTGGCATAGGCTACACCATATGCACTAATCATTTAGTTTTCGGTAGCCACTCCTTTCACCACCCGAGCCGAAAAATACAAAGGACCCAAACATATCATCTGGTTCATGGCGCAATTATCCCCAATCCAAAACCGATCTGAGAAACTGGACTTATATATCTTCCCTTTCCGATGGTCAGACAATTGTTCACTGAGATCTAATAATTTTATCTCCTCTTTTTGCTATCATAAATTCCAAACCGGCCAAAACTGAAAACACAATAGACTGTTATTCCATCTGCACAAGTCACTCCTCTTAGAGCATCATTTGCATTCACAACGATGATCACCGTTTTCTTCCAACTTCTATCACCTGGACGACATGTACTTATGCAAAGATAGTCATATTCAACAGACTGACCAACAACAAACACTATACTATCGAGAGAAACTGGATCAATATAGCAAGTGGCTGTTTGGAACCATATCCTAAACTCTGGACATCTAAATTTAGGTAGCTTCGAAACCTCGTCTGTAAACGGATTGTACAAGAAGTAATAGTTGATGGTAGTAGAGGGTATGAACTCAGTGATAGTGATAGGTTTGCTGTTGAACAGGATCCAACAGTAACTTGTTGCACAAGCTTTTGCATCCACAAGCATACCTCTATCTTCCTTTGGTGGACAAAATACGACCTTGTAGCATTAAAATCATGCAAATTAATAAGAACTGGACTATCAAATCTCTCCCAGCTGCAACTCATAATGAAAGGAGACTTATCGGTTGGTTTGATCATATTAATCTGGTCGACTAGCTGAAGCCAATGTTTGCAAAGAGAACGGATCCGGATTCGGTCTGAGAAACTAAGTAATTACATTATAGTGCTTAAGATATCAATAGGAACATTGCTCCATGGTGACTTGGTTCGATCCACTTTGAATGAAACCTGTCCAAACTTTTTATGACACATCTTTAGCAGAACTGGTAACAATCACAAAGTTATGCAGTAGAGTAAACAATGAACAAATTCAAATTAACTAAGCTTTTGTTTTTATAAGTTTATCATCATGTTATAGGTCTCCGGCCAGAAGAGATCAACTAAACTGCAAAAAGTTACTAGTCTTTCTAGATTGGCGAAAAAACAAAAAAACAAGCAACAAAATAGAACACAATTACTCAAAAGCAATATAAATCAATTGACGCTCCCCATCTCTTTCATAGAACACCTGAACACCGGTATACCAATTTAATGCTTTAAAGTATTCCTCCAACAGAATCTCTTCTCCTGATGGCCGTTTTCTTGCGCAGATAGACTTTTTGTAATCTTTCCTTTTAAGAATTGATTTCAATAGTTTTGGATAGAGATTCTTCCTGCTCTCTAAAACTCTTTCATATGCCCCAACTGTTCATCGGAAGCGTTCCAACAACGAACTCTCTATATTTCTGTTATATATGGCTAATGATTTTCATTTCAATGTTTTTTATAAATTTTTAAAAACATAATATCTAATAAAACCTCTCTGAAAATATTCTTTTATGTATCAAAACAAAATTTTATTTTGTAAAGAAAACTTTTAGAACGAAAACAACAGCCGAAAACTGTTGGCATAATTAATATAATCTCGTATCTTATTTATATGTATGCAGTTATATTTTATTAGTTTCCGTTATAAATTATGTGCAGATGTAACTGCCTCCGTAAATTCCGCCTTTCGGTTATATATATATAATCTGATCAACTTGAATGGATTTAGAATTTCAGGAAAACGAATTCTCTTAGATTTATTTTCTTCATTTGGTATCAGAGCCAATGTCGAAAAACGATAGTTATGCGAGTGTGGTGAGAAGCGGTGGTAGTGCTGAATCATCAGAATCAGAAAGAAGAGTGTCACAGAAGGAAGAAAATCTATCACTTACATATCCAATTCTCATAGACACAAACTATCAAGGATGGTCATTAAAGATGAAGATATGCATGAGGGCTCATGGAGTTTGGGATGCTGTGTTGCCCGACAAACCATTTGATCTTCGTCAAGATCAAATCGCGTATGAAATTCTCTCTCAAGGATTGAATGAAAGCCAATTGATGGAATTGGGTGACATCGAGACAACACGAGAAGCGTGGGAGTCTCTTCGCAAAATGAATGAAGGAGAAAACGAGGTCAAAAAGGTGCGAGCGCAAGCGTTCAGATGAGATTTTGAAGGTATGAAAATGAAAAAGAATGAGACACTAGTGGAGTATGCGAGAAAAATGGCAACAGTGGTTAACCAAATGAAGGCCCTTGGTGTTGCGATTAAGTCAGACTATGGGAACAAGAAATTGTTAAGATCTGTTTCGTCAAAGTTTACCTAAATTGCAGCGTCAATCGAACAATTTGGAGATGCTAAAAACAAGTCTTTTGAAGATGTTATTGGGGCACTAAGAGCCCATGAAGAACGTCTTAAAAGTGATGAAGAAGAAGAGCATGATGAAAAAGTATTGTTAACAAAAGCAGAATGGGAGTCACGATTCAACTCGACATATTCTGGAGGGACACGAGGTCGCGGTCGAGGAAGAGGCAACGGTGGCTTTATGGAATTTATAAATCTGTTGATGGAGAAGGACATATCCAGAGAAATTCAAACTTTGATATCACAAAGGTACGATGTTATACTTGTCATAATTTTGGGCATTTTGCTAGGGATTGCAAACCGAAGAAAGATGAAACGATGAATCTAACAGAAGAAGTAGAAGAAAAAGATACATTGCTAGTCATAGAGACCAATTGTTTTTTTTCTAGAGAGAAAAAATTGATGCTGGCCAAAGATAAATCTGAAATAATGGCAACAAAAGGGAGTGTTGATGAATCAATGTGGCACTACGACACAGGCGCTTCAAATCATATGACCGGGGACCGAAACCTATTGACAGACTTATATAAATCAATGAGTGGCACAGTAAAGTTTGGCGATGGCTCTATGATCAATATTTGTGGAAGAGGAACTGCAAACTTCCGAAGTATAACCGGGAAAAACTTGCGCATGAAGAATGTCTATTACGTACCAAGATTAAAATCTAATATCATTAGTTTGGGACAAGTAGATGAGTCAGGAGGAAAAGTTGTTGTTGAAGGTGGATTTCTAAGTGTTTTTTATGTAGATTACAATATGGTGGCCAAAATACCTCGAGCAGAAAATAGACTTTATGCAATGAAAATGAGTCAAGCAATTTCACAATGTCTCCTATCTACCGAATCTGAAAACTCTCGATTGTGGCATGCTCGTTATGGCCATCTGCACTTTCAAGCCTTGCAAAAACTTGGATGAGATAAATTAGCCCATGGATTACCTGAGTTTAAAGAAGATGGTCAGAATTGTGATGTATGTGTTCTTGGGAAACAACACAAAGGAAGCTTTCCCACACAAAGTCACTATCGAGCAAGTTCATTGTTAGATCTAATCCATGCAGATATTTGTGGTCCTATTTCACCAATTACCAAAGGAGGAAATAGGTATTTTATTTTGTTTGTTGATGATTTTAGCAGGTACATGTGGCTAAAACCACTGAAACCAAAAGATGAAGCACTTACTGGATTTAAGAAGTTCAAAGCAGAGGTCGAGACGCAATTGGGAAAGAAAATAAAAATGTTACGGACAGACAGAGGCGGAGAATTTCAGTCTGAAGAGTTTAAATTATTTTGTGAGCTTCATGGAATTCAAAGGCAAATGACAGCACCATATTCACCACAACAAAATAGTGTGGTGGAAAGAAGAAATCAAACCATTGTCGAGATGATGAGATGTTTGTTGAAGGATAAACAAATACCATATGAATTTTAACCCTGATAGTGTGCAATTCTAAGATGAGCTTTAACCCGTCTTTCTTCGATCAAATCGAACTGATTTCTAATTCCCATCTCATTAGCATGTCCGGAGAAGTTATGAACACGAAAGGAAGGGAGTGTCTTCTCTATGGGAGCTACTGCATCCATTCCATAGACCAAGGCAAAGGGGGATTCTTGTGTTGCAGCCCCAGGTGTTGTCCGGTAGGCCCATAAGACTTCTTGTAGATAACTATGCCACTTCCCAGCAGCCCCTTCCAAATTTTTCTTTAAACCGGACAGTATTGTTCTATTGGCTACTTCAACTTGCCCATTGGCTTGTGGGTGGAAAGGTGAAGAAAAGCAGTGCTGAATACCCCTTGAGGCACAGAAGCTTTCCATCTCTCTGTTGTCAAACTGTGGCCCATTATCTGTTGTTATTTTCTGGGGGACGCCAAATCTGCAACATATGTTGGACATAATGAATTTTATAACAGCTTTCGAGGTTGTCCCTGCCAAGGGAGCTGCTTCTACCCATTTTGAGAAATAGTCAATGGCCACAATTATAGTTTTGCGCCCTCCGGACGCCACAGGGAGAGGACCAACTAAGTCCAATCCCCATCGAGCAAAAGGGATGGGCTCAGAAATTGATTCCAAAGGAATAGCTGGTACATGAATTTCATTGCTGTACCTCTGGCATGGGTCACACCTTCTCACCAGCTCCTTAGCATCTTTCATGATCGATGGCCAATAGTATCCGGAGATAAGTACTCTTCTTGTTAAAGCTCTAAATCCACAATGGGCTGATCCCTCACCATCATGCAATTCGGAGAGAACCATTTGTGACTCATAATCCCCTAAACAACGTAGGAGAGGTTTGCTATAGGATTTTTTGTACAACACTTCTCTTAATATGACGAAACCACGAGCCTTGTGCTTCAATGTTCTGGCTTGTGATTTATCCAAGGGCACGATACCACCGGACAGATATTGTATAAGAGGAGACCTCCAATCTTGAGGCCGATTTACCTGTATTTCAAAGACTTCCTCTTTTCCACCCTCACCAAGTTCAATAGAAGGGCTTTCAAGCACATGGATCCATAGGTAGGACTCCGTATATGCTATCGTTGCCAATGAATCTGCTAGCTCATTTTCTGCCCGGGGGATGTGCTCATAGACAACAGCTTTAAACTTTAACGCTTCATTTTTGAGGAGGAGTAAATACTTGACCAATTGCTCCTTTCTAGCCTCTGATAGGCCCAAAGAATGGTGGACAAGCAACTGGGAGTCACTTAGTAGCTTGACCCTTTTAGCTCCACAGATATAGGCCAACTCTAACCCAGCTATGGCTGCTTCGTACTCGGACTCATTATTGGACGCCCTGAAAGCAAAACAAATAGCTTGGTACATGTTGTCCCCGTAGGGGGAAGTGAGACATATTCCTGCCCCAGATCCCATGGTACTAGACCCTCCGTCTGTTCGGACAATCCATACTTTCTTGTCTTTTGAATCAGTAGGCTGCTCTGAATCCCTATCAGAGTGGAATTCAACCAGAAAATCAGCCACAGCTTGGGCTTTTACCGCTCTCCGGGGAGCAAAGTCTATGTCGAAGTGCCCCAACTCTACTGACCACTTTGTCATTCTGCTTGAAATGTCTGCTTTTTGAAGGACATTCTTTAAAGGGAAAGATGTCTGGACGACGATAGGATGAGCCTGGAAATAGGGCCTCATTTTTCTTGCAGCTATCACCAAAGGCAATGCCAGTTTCTCAAGTTTCAAGTAACGCCTCTCAGCATCAATCAAGCTTTTGCTGATGTAGTACACTGGGTGAGGATACCCATCAACCTCTCTTACTAGCACAGCACTGATGGCACGACTTGAAACAGCCAGGTACACAAAGAGAGTCTCCCCATCAACTGGTTTGAACAAAGTTTTGGGAGAGGAAAGATGTTTCTTGATTTCATTGAACGCTTCATCACACTGCGGTGTCCATTCAAACCCCTTTGCACCCTTCAAGGTTTGAAAGAAAGGAGCACACCTGTCCGAAGACCTGGAGATGAATCTGTTCAAGGCAGCTAATCTCCCCGTTAATCGCTGTACTTCTTTAATGTTTCGAGGAGGCTCCATTTGGAACAAGGCATTGAGTTGGTCCGGGTCGGGCTGTATTCCATGCTCACTTATGATATACCCTAAGAATTTCTCGGACTGCACTCCGAACACACACTTTTCAGGGTTTAGTTTTAAATTCACTTTGGCCAAGTTGGCAAAAGTTTCTTGGAGGTCGGACAAGTGCAACTGCTCATCCACGCTTTTCACCATCATATCGTCAATGTAAACCTCCATATTTCTTCCAATTTGATTAGCAAATGCTTTGTTGACTAACCTTTGATAAGTAGCCCCAGCATTTTTCAAGCCAAAGGGCATCACCTTGTAGCAATGTAGTCCCCTATCAGTGACAAACGTGGTATGCTCTTGATCTTTTGGATCTACTTGGATCTGATTATACCCGGAGAAGGCATCCATGAAGGAGAGTAGCTTGTTCCCTGAAGTAGAGTCTACTAGCTGATCTATCTGGGGGACTGGATACAAATCTTTTGGGCAAGCTCTATTGAGGTCTGTGAAGTCAATGCACATACGCCATTTGCCATTCTTCTTTTTCACCAAGACAGGATTGGCAGTCCACAAAGGGTATTGAGATTCTTTAATATGCCCCATCTTTGTGAGTCTGTCAACGTCTTGCACTACGACATCAGCCTTTTCTTTTGAGAAATCTCTCCTCTTTTGTACCACTGGTGCCACATCTCTCCGGACAGATAGGTGGTGGGAAATCACCTCTGATGGAACTCCAGTAACATCAGCATTGCACCAAGCAAAAACGTGCTGATGGTCTTTCAAGAATTTCAACATCTCTTCTTTCAACATTGGTGGCATTTGGGACCCTATCCAGACACTTTTTCCTTCTTCCAAGCAGTGCATTTCAACCTCTTCAATCGGAATCAACACTCCAGGGGTCTCTCTGGGGTCATCAATTTCACCCTCGCCCCCAGGAAGACCCTCAAACTGCTATTGATCATTTATACGGACTGCCCCCAGCGTTCGTGGAGCCAAGGCAGTGGCATAGCATTCTCTTGCAATCTTCTAGCTGCTCCGGACAACCCCAACCTGTCCCTGAACAGCATACTTAAAACACTGATGGACTGTCGAAGCCATTGCATGCATCCTAGAGAGCCAAGATCTCCCTAGAATAGCATTATAGCAAGTGGGACAGTCCACTACAATGAAGAGTATTCTAACCATTTTCTTGAAAGGCCCCCTGCCCAATAACACTTCTTCTTCAAACTCCCCGATCACATCGGCTGAGCTGCCCGTGAAACCCACAATTGACCTGTCCGACTTCTGAATCACAGCTGGATTTTTCATTTTCTTGTAAGTGTTTAGAAAAAGGATATTGGCAGAGCTTCCAGTATCCACCAGAATTCGCCTTATCTCATTTCCCCCTATAGATGCTCCTATGACAACAGCATCCTCATGAGGGCCAGCAATATCTCTCAAATCATCCTCATCGAAGACTATGAATGGGAATGAGTTTGGAGATTGATAGGATGTCATGCCTCCTTCTAGCTGGGAGGCTAAATTATGAACATGCCTCTTTCTTGAAGAAGCAGTAGGAGCAGTCATTGTGTCCCCTCCGAAAATCGTCAGTGACTCGAAGAATTTAATGAGCCCGGATACTGTCTTAGAATGCTCCTCTATGGCACCCACCTTATTTCGTGTTGGATCAGGATCCAAGTATTCAGATTCCACATCAAACCTTTCAACTATTACCATGGCCCCCTCTGGGGCAGCATTACTTGGACCAACCCGGTGAATGTTGTTAGGCTTGTTGCCTCCTCTTCTTTTAACGTATGCGCCCAACTTTCCCCTTTCAATCAAGTTTTGTACCTCTTGTTTCAGTGCTATGCAATCATCAGTGGTATGGCCAATATCATTGTGGTATTGGCAAAAGGAGTTGTTACGATGCTCTTGGGGAGACTGCAAGGTTGCTGGTCTCCGGTAGTGTACCTCATCTTTTGTTTTATCGAAAATGGTTGCCACACTTTCTTTGAGTTCTGCAAACCACTCCGGTTGGACCCATGGCCCCCTTTTGTTTCTTGATTGCTGACTTTGAGCAGGAGCTGCTGGCTGAGACTGAGCTTTCGCCCTACCATGCCCATGTCCGGTCTCTCTGGCTTTATTCCCGGATTGGTTTTGATTTGGAGTTGGTGCCACCGGGGTGGACCTCACCTGTCTGTGCACCCTGGTCTTTTTTGTTTCATCAACGTTTATTTGCTTGCCAACTTGATTTAGAAATCCTCCCCAGGTCATGGCTTTCTTCCTGGTCACTGAATCAGCCAGGTTGCTTGGGTTCAAACCTTGTCTTAGGGATGCTATTGCCACCTGTTCGAAGCAATCAGCCAACCCATTCTTTGTGTTCACAAAACGAATTATGTACTCCTTTAATGACTCATTTGGTTCTTGGGCACAATGGATTATTTTGTCTCTATTTCTCTTCAGCTCCTTACTCCCCACAAACTGCCTTCGAAAGGCCACCCAAAAAGTATCAAAGTCTTTAATACAACCCTGAGGCAGGCTGTTGTACCATTTCAGAGCACTCCCCGTAAAGGATTGGGAGAATGCCCTACAGAGTAGTTTATCATCATCATCAAAGTTCATCATGAAGTTCTTGAATTGCTCCAGATGATTGTCCGGATCAGTACTGCCATCGTACTTCTCCATCTTAGTACTGTCAAACCTCTTGGGGAGGTTTCCGGACATGATTTTAGAAGACAGTGGAGACTGCCTCCAATTCCTTCCACGACTGAACACGGTATCCTCATTAGGAGTTGCAAAGATACCTGGATCATCGTGGAAAGCAAAGGGATCCATCAACATCTTGTCCGTATACCTCCGGTGGTGAGATGACCCCTTTCCAATATGCCTTTTCATTCTTCCATGGTGATCTCTTTTTCTCGAATATTTCTTAACCTGCTTTTGCTTTTTCTTGGTTCGACCCTCATCACTGCTAGAGGACAAGGATTTTTCATTTCCCTCACTGTCCGAAGAGTTGCCCGAAGATTCTGAACTTGAGTCAGAGCTCTCCACAGGCTTGGACCGGTGAGACTTTTTAGAACTAGCATGTGTCGTTTTGGTACTCACATGAGTTTTTGAAGCCTCGGGCTCTCTAGGGTTGTCGGTGTGATGAAAACCGATGCCTTGGATTTTTCTTTCACGCCCATTTTAGCTTTTTCAGCCCTCAGAGCTTCTATCTCAAGCTTTAACCTGTCGCGTTCTTGGACAGTATACTCATCGTTTTCTTCCACCACTTCGAGCAAGGCTGGTGGAAGCTCTGGATTATCCGGATTCATTCGGACAGAATTTCTTTGCTTGGTTTTGAATACTTGATTGAGGCACCGTCGCCTCCCACTGTGGTCGCCAATTTGGTGTGGATAAAAATAGCCTGAGGGTAGGCTGGTAATTTCAAGTAGAGTTTCAGGGTGGTGTAAGGGTGTTTCAAGGTGGTGTAAGGGTGTTTCAAGGTGGTGTAAGGGTGTTTCAAGGTGGAGAGAGAATTAAGCAGCTTGGCAGCAGTTAATTTTTGTTACCAGAAGTTAATGCTGGTGGTTGAGTATTTATAGTGTGATGTTTCGGCCCTTATGGGCTATTG
The DNA here is from genome assembly GCA_036936605.1 of Limnanthes douglasii subsp. nivea. NCBI lineage: Eukaryota > Viridiplantae > Streptophyta > Magnoliopsida > Brassicales > Limnanthaceae > Limnanthes > Limnanthes douglasii. Next base: position 194,744,340 of record JAUPFV010000004.1, on the reverse strand, counting down.
GGTCAAGTTTAATGGACCCGGGTCATGTTTAAAGACCCATGAGTTCTAAGCAGGAGGACAGGTAGCTTAGTCAGGAAGTGTTTAGTTTTTTTAGTACTTTAGTCATAGTTCGAACAGCCTTAGGCTCACAGTGTTCAAAGTGATCTGTCCGGTCTAAAAGTTCTGTCCGATTTAAGTCCTTAATGTCTGTCCGGTTTCCGGAGAGATTTACTCCGATCTGCCCTTCCGGGGAGTATTCTGAATTCGGACTCATCAAGTATAGTGGTTCTCCTAATGAGATGTCAACTGTATCCCAACTCCATAACAATAATTGTTAGAGCCTTCATAAGTTTTATTACCCAAAACGACTCTATATTATCCTAATAAGGGTTCAACCTCTGTTTCGAACTTGATAAGAAAATCAGCCAAAACTTGTATTTTTTTATTGCAATCCTTAGTTCGAATCGAACATTAAAATCTTCGTGTTTGACTAATTTTTTTGTTAATCTTCTTAAAAATATAAGGCTTCTGAAAGACATTTCATAATTAAATGAGGTTTGGACGACGATGATTGTGTGATTTTGTAAATAATATCGGGTCTTCTTTACAATCACCGCGAATGATAATTCTATTTTTTCCAGCTACAAGCATCTCGTCTCAACTTCGAGATTTTTTTTACATTCTATATGACTCGACAAATAGCTCATCCATGCTTTCAAGAACTTCACTTATTGCATGGTTAGAATAAACTAAATATAAGTAAATGATATTACATGGGTTCAATCGTGTTAAATTTTTGGGAGAAGTCAATTGTTTATTAATCTTTTGGAACATTTCATAATATTATGAACTTTCTTTGAAATGTCTAACCCCTTTTCAAACATAAAAATGGATAGAATATTTGTATGCTGATTTGGAAATGAACCAGTTCAAAGGAGCCGATTATCCTGTCAGTATTTGAATTTTTTATACTTTTGAGTGTCTTTATGGCTACTAGATTTGAAAATTGGTACGGGTTTGTCTCAATTTTATAATATCCCATAAATATTTTTGATCGAACCTAAAGGTGTACTTTTCCGATTTTAGATTGAGGTTTACTCCATATAAGTTTCCAAATGTTTTTTCAAGATTATCTAAATCATCATTATCCTCGTTGCTATTGCTATGACTAGCATATCATGTATATATACTTGTACATTTCTTTCACTTCGGGAAAGAAAAAGTGATAATCAACCTTTCTTAGGTTGCTTCTGCATTCTTATGGGGAATGATATTATTTTACGATAATTCAATATTTTTCAGTCATGAAAGTTGTGTGCTCTTCATATTCTATATTCATAACTATTTAGTTGTATCCAGAATACACATCCATGCATTACAACATCTAAAATATGAAGATATATACATAAAATAAAAAATATACAATTAAAAAAATTATTTAAGTTTTAATTTCAAAACTAAAACTGAAAATATAGGAGCAACTATGGTTTTAGAGAGAAACACTCTCATTCTCTTCTAGAAGTTCCAAATGACGAAGAAGCTCTCTAATAACGTCGTGAGATCCTTCGTTGGCCAAATCTCTCAATTAATCTCTAAAGGCCTCTCTCCATCTCCACTCCATCGGTGCATTCTCCCTATTTTATCCAACAAATCGAGTTCTCCAACCGATCATTTTATCTTTTTTTTAAAAGATTATTTTCAGTAATTCCAGAGAGAAGATATATCTATTATCTCTTAGTCTCACTTTGTCGACGAAGGCTCTCATGTTGGCTATCAGAGGTGCTTCTGTCGTGTTTCCTTTTTGGGTTCCTTGAACAGTTGTATTGCATGAACCAAGTGTCATGCTTACCAATTGACTTTGTACTAAATAATATTTCACCGACCGATAATTTTCTGGTTGCGATTTCCAGAATGACAATTGGAGTACCTCGAATTGGTAAGTGCTAAAGTTTGAATTCTTTGAAAAGAAAAAAATGCACACAGGAGACACCAAATTTGATAAGGGTGTTTTACTTTCTGAAATGAAGTGCTAAAGTAATGAAGAAATTACTATGAAATATTATATTTTTTTAATTACAATATGGTTAGTCTTCAAATGAAGAATTTGATCCTTATTTATAGAGTTTACAAGAGATATTCCTCAAATGATAAAGTTACATGTGTCATCATGTTATATATGTTTAAAAACCATTCTTGACAACCTATTATATAATGACATGTGTAATTTGATTATAGCCGTTTGATCACTTTTGTTCAGTCCTTTGTACACTCGTCCACATCTCTTTATTACCCTTTGTTGGAAATATGGGTACCGCAAATTTCGTCTGCGTATAGAAGTAGGAACAACCGATCTCAAACTAGTATGATATTGTCCGCTTTATGTCCGAAGACCCGCACGACTTTTCTTTTGTTCCACTTCTAAAATGCCTCATACTAGTTGATGTGTGATCTGAGACTTTTGGAAGTGGACCAAAAGGAAAGTTGTGACGGCCTTCGGCTGCCAAAGAAGACAATATCATACTAGTGTTGAGATCGAGTTTTTCTTACTTATTTACGGACACTAAATATGCGGTACCCATATTCTCAACAAATGGTATCAGAGCTCCCGACCCAAACAGAACGCGATGGTGGTAAAATTCTCGGCGGAGGTCGAACATGATGAACCAGTATTCGTGCTCAAGGTGAATGGTCTACTCTAGAGATCCTAGTTTGGAGTGCTCATGGCTCATCAAGCGGTGGTACTTGATTGGAGTGGGGAGTGACGTTAAGGAACAATACAGAATGGTCTAATAGGAGGTGATCAACAACATCTGTAGTGCCTCCATGATTAAGATAGTCAGCAACCTGATTAGAGTGGCGGATAGAAGTCAATTGAAAGGAAGCCAAAATAATACTTTATTCGAGAAGAGGGTTTGTTAAGATGGCGACCAAAATCCCACGTCTCACATCGATTAAACATAAAAAAGGATCAATTGTATATAAACAAGAACTACTGTCTCAATCTTTTTCATTAGCTTTAACAGATTCTTACCCTATCGTTATATGATGTTATATGATATGACGTTATAAGTTTAAAATAAAAGATATCATCAATCCTGCTTGTTATCTTTATATGCTGCAAATCAAAGACTGAAAAAGGTCTTACCCGTTTGGAAATATAAACCCAAAAACAAATAAGTTAAAAACAACATAATTGTTGAGCAATCTCTTCAAAAATGACTAAATCTTCAGGGAATAAACAAAAATATAAACATCAAGATCAATCCAAGCTTAATTCCAGTGATCTCCTGATCAAATCCATTGCTTTTTGAACACCAGCATACGGAGGCTGAATCCAAAGTTTGATCGGCCCACTGCCTGGTTGCAAATAAAAAGGATTAGACATCATTGTGGCATAGGCTACACCATATGCACTAATCATTTAGTTTTCGGTAGCCACTCCTTTCACCACCCGAGCCGAAAAATACAAAGGACCCAAACATATCATCTGGTTCATGGCGCAATTATCCCCAATCCAAAACCGATCTGAGAAACTGGACTTATATATCTTCCCTTTCCGATGGTCAGACAATTGTTCACTGAGATCTAATAATTTTATCTCCTCTTTTTGCTATCATAAATTCCAAACCGGCCAAAACTGAAAACACAATAGACTGTTATTCCATCTGCACAAGTCACTCCTCTTAGAGCATCATTTGCATTCACAACGATGATCACCGTTTTCTTCCAACTTCTATCACCTGGACGACATGTACTTATGCAAAGATAGTCATATTCAACAGACTGACCAACAACAAACACTATACTATCGAGAGAAACTGGATCAATATAGCAAGTGGCTGTTTGGAACCATATCCTAAACTCTGGACATCTAAATTTAGGTAGCTTCGAAACCTCGTCTGTAAACGGATTGTACAAGAAGTAATAGTTGATGGTAGTAGAGGGTATGAACTCAGTGATAGTGATAGGTTTGCTGTTGAACAGGATCCAACAGTAACTTGTTGCACAAGCTTTTGCATCCACAAGCATACCTCTATCTTCCTTTGGTGGACAAAATACGACCTTGTAGCATTAAAATCATGCAAATTAATAAGAACTGGACTATCAAATCTCTCCCAGCTGCAACTCATAATGAAAGGAGACTTATCGGTTGGTTTGATCATATTAATCTGGTCGACTAGCTGAAGCCAATGTTTGCAAAGAGAACGGATCCGGATTCGGTCTGAGAAACTAAGTAATTACATTATAGTGCTTAAGATATCAATAGGAACATTGCTCCATGGTGACTTGGTTCGATCCACTTTGAATGAAACCTGTCCAAACTTTTTATGACACATCTTTAGCAGAACTGGTAACAATCACAAAGTTATGCAGTAGAGTAAACAATGAACAAATTCAAATTAACTAAGCTTTTGTTTTTATAAGTTTATCATCATGTTATAGGTCTCCGGCCAGAAGAGATCAACTAAACTGCAAAAAGTTACTAGTCTTTCTAGATTGGCGAAAAAACAAAAAAACAAGCAACAAAATAGAACACAATTACTCAAAAGCAATATAAATCAATTGACGCTCCCCATCTCTTTCATAGAACACCTGAACACCGGTATACCAATTTAATGCTTTAAAGTATTCCTCCAACAGAATCTCTTCTCCTGATGGCCGTTTTCTTGCGCAGATAGACTTTTTGTAATCTTTCCTTTTAAGAATTGATTTCAATAGTTTTGGATAGAGATTCTTCCTGCTCTCTAAAACTCTTTCATATGCCCCAACTGTTCATCGGAAGCGTTCCAACAACGAACTCTCTATATTTCTGTTATATATGGCTAATGATTTTCATTTCAATGTTTTTTATAAATTTTTAAAAACATAATATCTTTTAAAACCTCTCTGAAAATATTCTTTTATGTATCAAAACAAAATTTTATTTTGTAAAGAAAACTTTTAGAACGAAAACAACAGCCGAAAACTGTTGGCATAATTAATATAATCTCGTATCTTATTTATATGTATGCAGTTATATTTTATTAGTTTCCGTTATAAATTATGTGCAGATGTAACTGCCTCCGTAAATTCCGCCTTTCGGTTATATATATATAATCTGATCAACTTGAATGGATTTAGAATTTCAGGAAAACGAATTCTCTTAGATTTATTTTCTTCATTTGGTATCAGAGCCAATGTCGAAAAACGATAGTTATGCGAGTGTGGTGAGAAGCGGTGGTAGTGCTGAATCATCAGAATCAGAAAGAAGAGTGTCACAGAAGGAAGAAAATCTATCACTTACATATCCAATTCTCATAGACACAAACTATCAAGGATGGTCATTAAAGATGAAGATATGCATGAGGGCTCATGGAGTTTGGGATGCTGTGTTGCCCGACAAACCATTTGATCTTCGTCAAGATCAAATCGCGTATGAAATTCTCTCTCAAGGATTGAATGAAAGCCAATTGATGGAATTGGGTGACATCGAGACAACACGAGAAGCGTGGGAGTCTCTTCGCAAAATGAATGAAGGAGAAAACGAGGTCAAAAAGGTGCGAGCGCAAGCGTTCAGATGAGATTTTGAAGGTATGAAAATGAAAAAGAATGAGACACTAGTGGAGTATGCGAGAAAAATGGCAACAGTGGTTAACCAAATGAAGGCCCTTGGTGTTGCGATTAAGTCAGACTATGGGAACAAGAAATTGTTAAGATCTGTTTCGTCAAAGTTTACCTAAATTGCAGCGTCAATCGAACAATTTGGAGATGCTAAAAACAAGTCTTTTGAAGATGTTATTGGGGCACTAAGAGCCCATGAAGAACGTCTTAAAAGTGATGAAGAAGAAGAGCATGATGAAAAAGTATTGTTAACAAAAGCAGAATGGGAGTCACGATTCAACTCGACATATTCTGGAGGGACACGAGGTCGCGGTCGAGGAAGAGGCAACGGTGGCTTTATGGAATTTATAAATCTGTTGATGGAGAAGGACATATCCAGAGAAATTCAAACTTTGATATCACAAAGGTACGATGTTATACTTGTCATAATTTTGGGCATTTTGCTAGGGATTGCAAACCGAAGAAAGATGAAACAATGAATCTAACAGAAGAAGTAGAAGAAAAAGATACATTGCTAGTCATAGAGACCAATTGTTTTTTTTCTAGAGAGAAAAAATTGATGCTGGCCAAAGATAAATCTGAAATAATGGCAACAAAAGGGAGTGTTGATGAATCAATGTGGCACTACGACACAGGCGCTTCAAATCATATGACCGGGGACCGAAACCTATTGACAGACTTATATAAATCAATGAGTGGCACAGTAAAGTTTGGCGATGGCTCTATGATCAATATTTGTGGAAGAGGAACTGCAAACTTCCGAAGTATAACCGGGAAAAACTTGCGCATGAAGAATGTCTATTACGTACCAAGATTAAAATCTAATATCATTAGTTTGGGACAAGTAGATGAGTCAGGAGGAAAAGTTGTTGTTGAAGGTGGATTTCTAAGTGTTTTTTATGTAGATTACAATATGGTGGCCAAAATACCTCGAGCAGAAAATAGACTTTATGCAATGAAAATGAGTCAAGCAATTTCACAATGTCTCCTATCTACCGAATCTGAAAACTCTCGATTGTGGCATGCTCGTTATGGCCATCTGCACTTTCAAGCCTTGCAAAAACTTGGATGAGATAAATTAGCCCATGGATTACCTGAGTTTAAAGAAGATGGTCAGAATTGTGATGTATGTGTTCTTGGGAAACAACACAAAGGAAGCTTTCCCACACAAAGTCACTATCGAGCAAGTTCATTGTTAGATCTAATCCATGCAGATATTTGTGGTCCTATTTCACCAATTACCAAAGGAGGAAATAGGTATTTTATTTTGTTTGTTGATGATTTTAGCAGGTACATGTGGCTAAAACCACTGAAACCAAAAGATGAAGCACTTACTGGATTTAAGAAGTTCAAAGCAGAGGTCGAGACGCAATTGGGAAAGAAAATAAAAATGTTACGGACAGACAGAGGCGGAGAATTTCAGTCTGAAGAGTTTAAATTATTTTGTGAGCTTCATGGAATTCAAAGGCAAATGACAGCACCATATTCACCACAACAAAATAGTGTGGTGGAAAGAAGAAATCAAACCATTGTCGAGATGATGAGATGTTTGTTGAAGGATAAACAAATACCATATGAATTTTGGGTAGAAGCTGCAGTTACAGCAACCTATCTTCTAAATCGTTGTCCCACAAGAGCTATAAGTGGAAGGACACCATATGAAGTCTACTTCGGAAAAACACCAAGTGTAAGTCATTTTCGAATTTTTGGATGTATAGCTTATGTTAAAAATCTGAAATATGATGTGAAGAAGCTTGATGATCGAAGCAACAAAGTTGTTTTTCTTGGTTATGAACCTAGTTCAAAATCCTACAGATTTGTGAATCCAAAAACAATAAAAATAATAGTGAGTCGAGATGTGGTATTTCGAGAGTCCGAGAAATGGAACTGGTCCGACACTGTAGAATCCATAGAACGTCAACCCAGTAACTCCATTTCCATTAGATATTCAACTGGAGAAGTAGAATCTATGAATCTTGAATCACCATCAATTTCTTCTCAAAGTGTATTAAATTGGGATGATACAAGATCAGATGAGGAACCTAGCAACAATGACGATGAAACTCCACCAAAAACGTTTCGATCTTTACAAGAGTTATATGATGAAACTAAGGAAATTGGGTTAGATTCAGATATGAGCCTTTTGTCTATTGAAGAACCAACGACGCAAGAAGAAGCATTCAACAATGAAAATTGGAGGCTTACAATGTTGGAGGAGCTTGAGGCGATTAAGAAAAATAGAACATGGGAGCTTAGAAAATTACCACCAGAACACAAAGCAATAGGTTTGAAATGGGTTTATAAGTTGAAAAAGAATCCAGACGGTGAAATTATTAAATATAAGGAAAGACTCGTGGTCAAAGGCTACATCAAGAACATGGAATTGATTATGACGAGGTTTTTGCTCTAGTTGCTCGATTAGAAACTATTAGATTGCTTATGGCACTAGCAACCCATGAAGGGTGGCAAGTACACCATATGGCCGTGAAATCAGCGTTCTTGAATGGAGATCTAAAGGAATTGGTTTATGTTAAGCAACCACCAGGTTTTGCTGAGAAAGGAAGAGAAGATGAAGTTCTGAGATTGAAGAAAGCATTATATGGTTTGAAACAGGCTCCAAGAGCTTGGAATGAAAAACTAGACTTTTGTTTACAGAATTTGGGTTATGAGAAATGTAGTCTCGAACATGCAGTTTACAAAAGAAGAAATGGAGGTGATATGCAGTATGTTGGTGTTTATGTGGATGATTTAGTAATAACCGGCTCAAACTTGGCGAACCTGAGAGGTTTCAAAGCAAAGATGAAAGAAATGTTTGACATGACAGATTTGGGTTTATTAAGTTTTTATGTGGGAATAGAGGTTAAACAGAGGTCTGATCATATAACGTTGAGCCAAACAAGTTATGCAGAAAGGATTTTGGAGAAAATGGGAATGCTGAGTTGTAATCCATCTCGTGTACCAATGGATTCAAGGCTAAAGCTAAGCAAGACTGATGGAAATCCATCCGTTGATGCAATAATATATCGCATTGTCATTGGGAGTTTGAGGTACTTAGTCCATACTAGACCTGATATATCATTTGTTGTTGGCGTGGTTAGCCGTTTCATGGAAAAACCCTCTATAAAACATATGAGTGCTGTCAAACAAATTCTTCGATATATAAAGGGTACACTCAATTTCGGTTTGAAGTATGTTAAAAGAGAACAACAACATCCAGAGTTGATTGGGTATGTTGATAGTGATCTTGCTGGAGACATTGATGATCGGAAAAGTACCTTTGGGGTTGTTTTTTTTCTGGGCAGTGATCCGATTAGTTGGACTTCACAAAAACAGAAGGTTGTAGCACTGTCTTCATGTGAAGCTGAATATGTTGCTGCTTCTGCAGGAGCTTGTCAAGCAATGTGGCTCAAGAGGTTGCTGGAAGAGTTATGTGAAATTAAAGTTGAAAAAGTTAGTCTGCGAGTTGATAACAAGTCTGCAATTGCTTTAGCAAAGAACCCAATGTTCCATGGAAAAAGTAAACACATAGATATCAAGATTCATTTTTTGCGTAATTGCCTGAAACAAGGAATCCTTGATATTGCGCATGTCAACACAGAAGAACAAACTGCAGATTTGTTTGCCAAGTCATTGCCGCGCGACAGATTCGAGTTCTTAAGAGAAGCAACTGGTGTGTTCAACTTGAAGCCTGAGTTACGAGATTAAGAGGGAGAAATGTTGGCATAATTAATAGAATCTCGTATCTTTTTATATATATGCAGTTATATTTTATTAGTTTCCGTTATAAATTATGTGCAGTTGTAATTGCCTCCGTAAATTCCGTCTTTCCATTATATATATATAAATATAAATATATAATCAGATCAACTTAATGGATTTAAAATTTAAGGAAAACAAATTCTCTTAGATTTATTTTCTTCAAAAACTTCAAAATTTATAGAAATATAAAAAAAAATAGTTCAGTACATAAAATTTATTAGATTGGGGATACGAGGAATTATAAAAACTCATGAATCCCATTTTTAGGTTTAGAGGTAAAAATAATATCAATTTACCGTTTAAAAAGCTTGTAGCGCTAGCATTATTTATGTAACAGGTCTTATCTTTTGCAGAAAAATTGTGTCTTCTTCTGCGAGCACTCTTGTATATAGTCTTTGGGATGAGTTAAGTTATTTTTGTATGGACCAGGTTTGAGTAAGTTGGCCCATGACACAAAAAGGCTTCGGTTTAGTTGAAGCGTTTCTTCGATAGGCAAAACTCAATATTTTCGCTAAGTAAGTTTAGAATAAAAAATGAGGACTACAGTAGCTATTTCAATCTTGTTTCACGGCTGTTATCTTCATGTATCATAGCTATATATTATTTTAATCATCGCGCAGCCCTTACCTTCTTATTTCGCAGTCGTTATTTTTTTTTTTTACTTGAAATATTTTTTATAATGCGGATTTATGTTTTTAATTAGCTATTTTATAAAAATCAATTTTTTATGATTTCGCAATCGAGGTCACGATGAACTTCCACCTTCTTATTGACGATGGTATCTTATTTTAGCTCAAGCCACTTCAGGTACAACCAAGTTCTTTTGTCTTTCGATTTTAACTTGTAAAATCGAAGAAATCGTTATCGTCTTCGTCTTCATCTGTACTCAATCCAGAGCTATAGTTAATTCCTTCGTCTCTTATTCTTTTACTTTAATTTAAAGATTTTTGGTTTGAGTACTTTAGAGAAATATTCACCGAATTTGTTCATTTGATTTTCTTATGTGTTTTCTACATTTACTCCATCAATCGCAAGTTTTAGAATTTGTGCCATAAATGATTTCAAATTCTACAAGAGTGGTAACTAAAAAAAGACTTGTTAGAAATCAATTAAATCTAGTTGGTGTTAAAACTATTAATTTATAAAAATTAATTGGTTTTTATGAAGGAGGTAATCCTTAATTATAGAGCTTATCTTCTAGAGGTTATCACGTTTATTAATGCAAGAATACATTATGGTAATGATACCATCAAAAGCTCGATTAGTTGTAGCGATTTAAAGCGGAGGCAAAGGTCTTTAAATATCACCTTCATGTAATATTTTGAAGGTATAGTTTATAAACTTCATGGTTAGTAAATTAATGATATTTCTCATTACCAATGCTTTATGATAGATTTAGAGTTCTTCATCGGTATTCAAGCTCTATATACCATACTTCTAAGATTTCTAGTAGAATGATTGTTCTTAGTTGATTATGAGCTTGTTTTTGGCTAAAATTGAGTTGCATTTTGATTTTTAATGTCCATTAAGCAAAGCAATCAGATGTTTGAAGTTAATCTAGATTGACAATGATTTCCACCATAAATTCCTTTTGCCACTTCTAATAGTGCATTTATTGCCCGAATCTCTCCCATTATAGTTTAAGAACGTGATAGTCGTTTTGATGCTCCATTCTAGGCCCTTTAAAATTTAGTGCGTTGGTTTTAATTAAACCCTTAAAGGTCTAGATTTAGAATTTTTCATTATTTTCCTTAACACTTTCTTAAATTCATTTACGTCTTATATCTTCCTAAAAACATGAGAAGTAGGGAGGCTACCAATACTAATCTGTTTAGGTGAGGCTAAGTCTCGGTCAGAGTTATCAAGTTTAGTTGATGAGTTGAAGATAACAACAATTATAATAGACTTTAAGGCTTCCTTAATTACATTGATTATATCTTCAGGTGTTATAGCCCTTCTCTTGTTTTGACCTATTGTTGGCCCTCTTATCATTAACAGATTTCTCTCTAATTTTTATACAAGTCTTTGGGTTCTCTAATAATTTGACAGGTAATGTTTTTGTGAAGAAGTCGGTCCTTGTATTTTGTCTTTTTCTTCTGATGGTGTTTTAGTTTGAGTTTTCATTAATGTATGCTAATTTTTCAGTCTTTGACTTATTATTTCTTCTTGGTTACTTAATATATCAACTGGTTCATCATCATTTCTGATAATTGATTTTACCTTAGGCACCCATATTTCTATTTTTGTAGAATATTTCTGAGATTGATTGGCCATAAAGTTTTACTTCATTTGGTTCTTATTTAAGTTATTACTTTTTTTAAGAATCAATAATGTTTTTCACTCAGAGAACTTCAATCCAAGATGAGAACATTCTAGACGGTATAGAGGTATATCTCCATATATTATTTCCTTTTAAAAGCCTTCAATATCTCCAAAGCATATCCATACTTTAGAGATAGGATTTTTGGAGACATCAAGTTTAATCCATACCTTACAACAATTGAATTTACTTTATGTTTGGCAGAGACCCGAATAGTTAACGAATTCATAATAGATTTTTCTATATTAAAGATTGTATCCTCATTAAACATGAACTCATGTAGATTAGGTAATGTAATGCAAACCGAAGTTATAGGAGATTCAATCTTATAATTAAATTTAGCTTCCATTCAATAAGCCTTATGGTATGTTCTCCTACAGTCCAAATATTTATTTTCCATATTTTTTAAAGATCTTCATGATGATCAAACTCGATCAATACGTGCCTAGATTTCATGGTGATATATGAACTTCTCATTGGAATCCCAGATTGTCCAAAAAATTATAGACAATGGTTAATTGAGGTATGTCTGCTGAGAATATCAAGCATAGTGAATTTAAAGTTAGTTTGAAGATTTATCTTATCTTCTAGAGAGAATATGTTGGACTTGTGGTCTCCAAAGTCTTGAATCATCATATTTTAATGAATTTTTTTCTTTGAGCCACTCCTTGTAATGCATGCTTACAATTTTGAGTAGGATTTCTAGTCATTATTTTGTTGCAAAAGTTGGTTTTTGAAATCCAATGAAGAGTTTTCGTCATAAATTAAATTGCTTTTAATATTGATATTTGGTTATCTATGGATTGGTTTTGTGAGTATATTGGATGAACTAATAGAGGAAAATATGAATCTAATTTATTTTGTTTAGGGTTCAATGAGGATTGTCCGTAATTTGAGGCTTTATTCCTAAGAACAAAGGTTGGGTGTGCTAGTTTAGGGTTTTGGGTAGTGGCTATGATTGATGATATTGGTTTGAAGGTAGGTCATATGATGAATGGGTTAGTGACTTAAGAGGGGCTAAGTGAAGATCATCGGTTCTTATAATCTTTTTTAAGATCGTAAAATATTGATGTTGGTGTTGGACCTTACATATTTTTAATTCTTGAAGACTTTGTTTCCTGAAAATTCTTGAAACCATCTCTATGCCTAGGAAATTATTTAACTTTCATTCGTTCACATCATATCAATTAATATATATATATATATATATATATATATATATATATATATATATATATATAGCATTATAGAAAGAACGATGTTATGTTATTTTAGAGATTGATGAATAAAGCTTTTGCTACTTAGATCGGAAGAAATATGGAGGTAAATATAGATGATATGGTTAAAGTTAAATCCTGAAAAATGCACCTTCAGAGTTCATTCGGGGAACTTTCTGGGTTTTGTCATCAGTGAAAAAGGAATAGAAGCTGACCCAGAATAATTGAAAGCCTTGAAGTGCAAATTCTGACAGGAAGGTTAGCAATACTTAATCAATTTATTTCAAGATTTTCTGACAAATGCTTTCCTTTCTTTCAAGTGTTATGAGGACCAAGAAGGTTTGAATGGACATCGGAATATAAAGCAGCTTTCACAAACATTAAAAAAAAATTCATCACCAGAGATTTTGTCAAAGCTTCGGAATGGGGAGAAGCTATTTTTGTACAACGCGGTATCGGATTTTGCACCGAGCGTAGTGTTAATCAGAGAGGATTTAGGAGTTCCAAAGCCAGTGTATTATATGAGTAAAAGTTTGGTGGCAGCAGAAAAGAGATATATGAAATTAGACAAATTGGCGTTAGCACTGGTGATTGCTACTAGGAAGATGCGTCCATATTTTCAAGCTCACACTATTGAAGTCGGAACTCCATTCCCTTTGAAAAATGTTTTGCAACGACGTGATATTTCGGGGAGAATGACCAAATGGTCAGTGGAGTTGGAAGACTATGACATTTTGTTTACACCTCGAACAACAATAAAGGCACAAGCATTGGCATATTTCTTTGTTGAATTCCATTCAAGCCGATCAGATGAGGAATAAAGTAAATAAGCCATACCAGCTGATTCGAGGTAGGTTGTTCGAACAGATGGAGGATCTAGTGTTTCAGGGTGCAATGCTGGGGTTCAGTTATTAGCTCCAACGGGAGAGACAATGATTCAAACTATTAAATTTTGTTTTCATGCTTCAAACAATGAAGCTGAATATGAAGCTGCTTTGGCAGGTTTTAGATTTGAAAATATTTGTGGGGCAACTTCAGTGCGCTTGGAAACGGATTCTCGATTGTTAGCAAATCAGGTATCTGGATTTTCCGAAGCGAGAAAGGATCGTTTGATTTTGTATCTTCGGAAAGTTTGGAATTTAATGCTTCTGTTTGACAATGTTGTTGTGGAATATATTGGGCAGAGTAACATGGTTGCTGGTTCTTTGGCAAATGTCGCTTACAAGGAAGCATATCCTTGGATTTTGTTACAAGAAAAGCCTTCAATTGATACTCAATCTAGCCAATGTGGATCCATAGAGGAACTTTTTGTTACGTCTTGTGAAATTTAAGGCGATTGGCGATCAGATATCCTAAGAATCTTGAATCAAGGAATATTACCAAATGATTCACGATTGGCCAAAAAATTAAGAATTTAAGCCTTCGGATATATATTATTGGATGGAATATTATATAAAAAGGCGTAGAGCAAGCCATTATTACGATGTTTAAGTAAGCAAGAATCACAAGAAGTATTATCAGAATTGCATGATGGTGAGGGGTCAGCTCATTGTGGGTTCAAAGTTCTTTCACGTAGAGTTTTACTTGCATGGTTCTATTGGCCTACAATCATGAATGATGGTAAGAATTTAGTTCGAAGTTGTGATATTTGTCAGAGATTTGCTAATGCTATTCACAGACCAGTAGTACAGCTTATGTCTATAACCGAGGCGGTACCAATTGATAGATGGGGAATTGATCTGGTCGGACCTTTGTCGATGGCTTCTGGAGGAAGACAGATGATAATTGTAACGGTAGATTATTTTACAAAGTGGGCAGAGGCAGAACTGTTATCAGGGGAAAAAGCAAAAGACGTGATCAAATTTATTGTGAACAACATCTGTTTTCGTTTTGGAGTTTTGCGGAGGATTACAACAAATAATGGCCCTCAGTTTAATAACAAGGAGATGGGTTAATTTTTCACTTCTAACGAAATTCAGCAATTCTTTTTGACGCATTTTCATCCTCAAGCTAATGGGCAAGTGGAAGTAACAAATAAAAAAAATTGGATGGCTTGAAGAAGAATTTGACGGGGGCAGCATGAAAATAACCAAACTATTTGCAAGAGGTACTTTGCGCTTATCGGACAACTCCTAGAGAGGCTACAAAGGAGACTTCTTTTGCTTTGGCATATGGAATGGATGCAGTCAGCCCCGTAGAATCCACGATGTCATCTTTTGGAATAGCTCAATATTCTGAAAGGTCTAATGATGAAGTTCGAAGGGCGAATTTGGATCTGGTTAAGGAAAAAATAATTCGAGCTCATTTGAATGTTATTCACTATCAAACTCTTATGAGAAATAGATATGATTTGAAGGTGAAGAGAAGATATTTTAAAGAAGGTGATAAGGTGCTGAGAAAATCATTCTTGCACACAAAGGAAAAGAACCCCAGAAAAATGGCTCCAAACTAGGAAGGGCGTTATGTGATTGTTGAAAGGATAAAGTCGGGGTCCTATCGTCTTTGTGATTTCGAGGGGAGGATACTTCAACATCCATGGAATATACAACAATTGAAGCTTTAATGAGAGTAGATATGTTTTTTTACTTTGGAATTTTTACTTTGGAAGTATAAAAAGAAATTTCTTAATCAGACAAACACAAAAAAAAAGATAAAGTTAATCAGACGACTCTTCCTCCTAGGACGATTCTTCTTCTGAGGATGATGAATCAGGAATATGATCGAAAGCTTCACATGGGCGTTTCTCCTCAAGAATTTCGTTCCAAAAACTTGTGAGGTCGATTTTTGGATAAGTGGCATGAAGTTCTCGAAGAAGGAGAATGGTTGTTTCTTCTTTTCCGGTGTTAATAGCAGCTACCATGTCTTTTGAAAGTTCAGCTTCGGCAGCAACAACAACAGTTTTTTCCACTTCGAAATCTTTCTTCAGTTTAGCTATCTCCTCGATCAGTTCTTTATTTTTTGTCTCAAAAAGAGTAAGAATTTTTTTTAGCTCATTGGGGTTGGATATTTCGGTGGTCAGTTCAGTAGCATGATCAGTCTTGAGCTTATTCATATCCTTCTCATGAGAATTCATCAGCAATTATGTCTCAACTATGTGTGTGATTCGCAGATGATTCTTCATGCATAGAGCACCTTTTATGAGTTCAGACCTTGCCACTTCGTACATGTGAAATTGATGAACCACTTTGTTGCGCAAGTCTTCTCTGATTTTTTTCTCAGCTTCGTAAGATTCTTTGTAATAGACCATATCTTTAGCCAATTGCTTTAGATGGTTTTGAGAAGCTTCGACTTGGGAAGCAAGTGCTTTTGGTGCAATATCAAGATTGGTAAACGGTTGAAGTGCAACATCGATTGCAGGATTTGGAGGAGGAATAGTAAATTTTGTTTCTGATGAGCTAGGACATTGAATCATATCTAAAGTGGTGATAGGAGTACGAGGACAGATAATTTCTGGAGACACCTCAGCAGGTGTTGGTCTCCAAAAGTTAAGCATGTGATTTTGGATGACTTAAAGAACAGGATCGTCTTCACTAGTAAGCGCTTCAGTGTTCTCAAAAATAATGAATATATCAGATCGAAGTTTTCAGCAGCCGGATTTTCATTAGTAGCACTGTCTTCGAGGATGATCACAGTGTTATCTTTGTTGTTTGTTCTTCAACCAAATGGTTTTGTTGGTTTTGTTGGTTTTCAACAGTATTTTCATCTTCATCGACCAGTGTATACGAAGTGATTCTCGCTTGTTTCTTTTTCTTTCCATGAGAGCTGGAAGAACCTTTCTTTTTCTTTGAAGACGGTTCTTGATTTTTCCTTTCTTTGATGGGTGAGAGAGCTTGTTCAGCAATTTTCCTATTTCGAGGCTTTGGTTTTGATGGAGTTGAAAGGCTAACACCAGATGTGCTAGCTGTCTTTTTACCTTTCTTCTCATTGATAGCTTTTTCTTTCTTCTTTTTTGGTAAATGACTCTCTGGTCTGTTGCGAATATAAAGAAAGACTTTACAATCAGGATGAACTAACCTTTTGCAGACTATCTTTGGATCAGACTCTAACATCAAATTTCGAGGTGGCAATGCACCTTCTGAGATTGGGAACATGTGGCAGTTCAGGAAGTTGATGGGCTGGAAGGCAGTGTGGAACGCATTATTCTATTCTTTCTCAGCCCAAGCAGCAAGTTTTTGGAAAATATCCTTAGCAGTTGGTCGACGCACTGAAGAACGCCTCGAAATTTCTGAAATAATCATTCAAGTATAAAATTAAGGAAAGCGAAAGGAAAAAATATAATCTATTTCAGAATGTAAAATTTTTGAAGTGCTTACGGTTGCTTCTCCATATAAGATTTAGCTTTGAAAGATTGGCATCGGAAATTTCTTTACCATTCTCCCATGCTCCTGATATAAAAATAATTTTTTGTTTCCAGAATTTATCAGCTTCTAAGAGATCGTCGATGATTTTGAGCTCATCCACCAGGGTGAGGTAGTAAAAGGGGAGCTTCAGACCTTTCGACAGTTGAGTTAAAGAGAAGAATCCCTTAATGCTGATGGGAATCTGAGATAGTCGAGATGCCATAATCACTGATATAAGGGTGAACCATTGATTCGGTGTCACTTGAGTAGGGCACAAGTTGAGGAGTTTGAAGTATTCCACGATCATAGGATCCAGTGGAAACCGAAGACCCCAATTGATGATTTCGGGGTAGACTACTAGCTCGGCATCCTTGCAGTCTAAGGGAGTTTCTCTTTCTTTAGGCAGTCGAAGAGTTATATTATCTCTCATTCCCCATTGCTTTTTTAGAACCAAAGCTTGGCTATCCTTGTAATAAATATATCGAACTTTTTTCAGAGCAATGATATACTTAGCTCCAAGAACCCTTAATTTTCTGCCAATTGTAGCTCTTTCTTCTTCGGAAACAAAGCAAGTGTCTGTTTCTTCCTGATGCTTATGGGTAGTTGCTGAGTTCCCATCTTCGGATTCAGCTTCGAGATTGGTTTTGGTAGCCTCTGAATCAGCTTCGTTGGCCTTTGATATTTCTTCTCGAGGTTGTTGAGGTGTTGGATTAACAGCTTCTGGTAAAGGGTTATTTGTTCGAGGAACTTCCTCAGTTACTTCTCTTTGAGGAGGAGCTTCGGTATGTGGATTCGAAGTGGGATGAGCTGGGATAATTTCTTATTCGTTTCCCATGGCAATAAAAGTTCTTCTTCTTCTGGTTATTGAAGAATGATTCGAAGAGGGATTATTTGATTTTTTCTTTAAAGGATATTCTTCACTAATCAAAGGAGAAATGTTACTTTGAGATGAAGAGGCTCGAGGCGTTTTAGGACCTAGGACTTTGGAAGATGAACACTCTTCAATTATTGGAGAAGGAAAAAAGCAGGAGCTTTGGTTGGATCGAAATTACTATAGTAAATTGTTTTGGTGGTTGTTCCAACAGGAGTGCTGTTGATTAATCTTGCAACTATATATTCATCTGGTCTTTCAGTAATGCAAAAGTAGTCGTACAATCCGAAGACTAAGTTATTATCATTTTCTGGATATTTTGGCTTCTTGGGTATGTTAGCCTTTGATTTTATGGTTCTGTCATAAACCAGATGAAGTTTGGTTGAAGAAGATGAAGGTTGATCGGAAAGTTTAGTTTTTTCAGATTAACACGATGAAGGTAGCCAAGCGCTTGAGTTTTTTCTTAGAGTTTTCTCTGAAATGATTTGTGTTGTGAGAATGAAAAAATGAGGCAACTGATTGAGTTTATAGAAAGAAAAGGAGACGCGAGAAGTTTAAAGGACTGTGATAGAGATATGGTAGAATACAAATCGGTGAGGGGATTAAAAGTTTGACATCTGTCAGGCTACTCAGGCTAGATATCTAGCTATGGATTCGAACGGTTATATGAAACGGTTACTTTTGTATATTGTTTGGGTTAAATTCAATGAGTATATTTTAAATTTTGGCTTAAATTGCTGATCACGTTTTCTGCAATTTAGTCCCTCGACAAAAAAATCATAGGTGAGGATCACTTGACTATCAAAAATCTATAATTGCAGTCCCCGCACGTGGTTTTTATCATGGTACTGCCACATGTCACCATATTTAAATGATTTTTATTTCATACATAGTCCCTTAACTTTTAATTCCACTTTTACCTTATAAATTTAATATATATTTTTTCACAAAACAGAGTATATAAAAATTTGTTATACTCTATTTTCGTTTTCTTTTGGTTTTTGTTTCTTTTTTCTAATAGAAAGATTGAAACGATGGTGCAATGGCAAATTCAAACCTCGTCATTCTTGATAATGACAACGAAAACCGGGATACCCTGAAAAACCGATTCGTTGCTCAATTACCTTCTCATCTTGCTCACTTGTTTCATCGTCGCACTATTTTATCAATATTTGGAAGATCGCCGAATCAGATTTAAATCCCTTGTCGCATCTAAGCCGTTCACCGCCGCCGCAGTCCCCTTCCTCCCTAGACCAACCGAAAGCTCCATCAAATCGGCTGCCAAAATCGCCACTGCGGTGCTTTTCGGTATAAACACAGCTATAGGATACATGATGATGTTGGAATATATTTATTTAATATATTTATAGACTAACAATAATTTGGACCGACATGCTAAATAAACATATTCGATTATTGTCTTAAGGAATTCCAAATTAAAAGTAGTCGAGTTAATTATTTAATTAACTAAATTGGACCTATGGGTAAAAAGGCGTCATGGGCTCAAGTGTGGTAACCGGGTTGAATTTGGGCACTGTGATGAAGAGGGCCCAAATCTCAACACTTAAGCCTGAATTAATAAATTAGGGATATAAATTGAATTATCAATTTATTGGGTTATGGTCCCTGACACAAGGAAGTAACAAAGGATGGGTTTTACAATGTTGGGCTTCACATTGTAAAATCTATAAATAAGGGGCTAGGTTTAGGTATTTCATCACTCTAAACCCTAAGCAGAAGTACGACCGCTTCCTTAGTGTCTGGAAACTTTTCCTTCTTCTCTAATCTGATTCTGCAGGTCTCTTAGTTTCATAAACGGAATCACCGGAGAACGTGGAATCGCTAAAGAACGCAAAAGAACTGTAGAGAATACTAGATGTATAGCAGCAGGCAAACCCGTAAGTATTCTTGATTTTCTATTTCTTCTATAGATAAATCTAGCAAAAGTGTTTTATTATTTTTCAGCGATTTGTTATATATTATTTGATGCGATTTCGGATAATATATAACAATTGGTATCAGAGCCAAATAAACCCTTTTTGGATTCAGTAGAATAATCAAATTGGGTATTGATAGACAAAGATGCATATTTTTCTTAATCGTAAAGAATCCATGTCATTGGGATTATGTGTTAATTGAATTGGTAGGGCATGAATTTAGGGATTGTATGAAAAGCATGTTATGTGATTTATTTGTTTTGAAACACATGTTTTATAATGAGTAAATTGCAATTTTGATAGTTTGGGGAAAAACATTTCGGGTAAATGACATCGGCCCTCCGGAAGGTCTGATTGGCAATTAGAAAATTAAAATAATGATCATAGTATTTTTCTCAAACTCATAAAATTTCATGTTAATTTGATTTGCCCTCCGGTATCTATTATCAAGGAATTTTATGTTTTACATGTATTTGTCATGTTTATGCATATGTTTTCAGTTATATGTCAAGATGCTAGATGTGCTTTGTGTTGTTTGTTCTTATTATAGTATCCATGGGTTGCAATTTGTTGGGGAATCGTCCACCAACGTTGGATTGTTCGGACTTCCAATTGTGGAAGGAAGAAATGTTGTTGTTTTTATCTGTACATGATTACGACTATGCATTGTTAACTCCCAAACCATCTCCCCTTAGTCCGGAAAGTACACCGGATGATGAAAAGTGGGAAAGGTCAAATAAGTTATGCATGGCGCTCTTGTTACAGGGAATAGCAGTAGCATTGCGTGGGGCTGTCCCTAAAGGTGTTACCACTGCCTCGGTCTTTCTCACGGAGATTGAGAAAGCTTTTGCCAAAAAAATGAAAAGGTAGAGATACAGCGTTTGCTCATCGAGCTAGCTACCAAAAAGTATAATGGCAAAGGTAAAATCCGGGAGCACATTCTGGGAATGTTGATGATTGGCCAAAAGTTAAAAGCAATCGGTTTAGACTTACCTGAGGAATGCATAGTGGGATTCACATTTCATTCGCTTCCAGACCGGTTTAAGTATTTTCAGTCCACCTATAACTGCATGCGAGAAAAGTGGAATATCAATGAATTAATTTCCCATGCTGCACAGGAGGAGGAAAGACTTAAAGGCACAGCGCTTGAGGCTAATGTGATTACATCACCAAATAAGGCAGGACCTAAGCGGAAGGCATATGGCAAAGGACCGGGTCAAGGTTCGGTCAACAAAAAGGTATAAGGCCCTGGACAAGTTCATAACTTTTAAGACCGAGATTGAGAAACAACTTGATAAAAGCATTAAGACCGTTAGATCTGACCGTGGTGGTGAATACTATGGTAGATATGACGGATCGGGTGAACAACGTCCAGGTTCCTTTGCACAGTACCTAGAGAAGTGTGGAATAGTCCCTCAATACACTATGCCTGGTTCACCTCGCATGAACGGTGTATCTGAGAGACGGAACCGAACACTAAAAGATATGGTTAGAAGAATGATAAGTCACTCATCTCCACCATTATCTCTCTGGGGGGAAGCCATCAAATGTGCCGCTTATATACTCAATCGAGTACCCACAAAGGCTACTGTTAGGACTCCATATGAGCTTTGGAACGGGCGTAAACCTAATTTAAAGCATCTGCATGAGTGGGGTTGTCCAGCTGAGGCGAGGCCTTACAAACCTCAAGAAAAGAAACTGGACCCAAAAACAGTTAGTTGTTTCTTCATAGGTTATTCCGAACATTCTAGAGGATTTAAGTTTTATGATTCTCTCACTAGTACAATATTTGAGACAGGAACGGCCAAGTTTCTAGAGGATGTTGAGTTTGGGGGGAAGAATAAGGGAACATATGTTGATTTTGAGGAATAATCCATAAAGATTTATGAAGGTTTTAATAGGGATACTAAGATATCTGAAGATTGGGCGGTAATGCCAATCATTTCGATCCCATTAGAACAAGGTAATCCTCAGATTAACACTGATGCTCCACTTGAGGGTTCTAACCAAGATATAGAGATTCAGGTAGAACAAGAGGAACCTCAAGATAATCTTCCACAAGGGAATCAAAATGACATCATTCATAATGATCAAACTCTACCTCCTCAAGAAGTGCAACAGGAGGAAATAGTGCCATTAAGCAGGTCCACTAGAGAAAGGAAAAGTACTATAGGTCCAGAATTTATAGTATATCTTCAGGAGCATAATGAGTTATGTGCTGGAACTGTAGATGATCCCTCATCCTACAAACAGGCCATGGCAAGCTCTGAATCTCAAAAGTGGATTGACGCTATGAAAGAAGAGTATAAATCAATGCAGGATAATGCGGTATGGGATCTTGTCCCATTACCTGAAGGGAAAAAGGCAATTGGTTGTAAATGGGTTTACAAAACCAAACGCGATTCCCTGGGTAATGTGGAAAGACATAAAGCACGTCTTGTAGCGAAAGGTTATACTCAGCGTGAAGGGATTGATTTTAAAGAAACTTTCGCTCCAGTATCGACGAAGGATTCCTTTAGAACAATCATGGCATTAGTTGCACATTTTGACCTTGAGCTTCATCAGATGGATGTTAAGACCGATTTTCTCAATGGTAATATTGAGGAAACGATCTACATGATGCAACCAGAACACTTTGTAGAAAGTAACTCAAAAGATCTGGTTTACAGACTTAAGAAATCCATTTATGGGCTCAAACAAGCTTCTCGTCAATGGTACCATAAATTCCTTGAGGTGATAGTCGGTTATGACTTTGAGATCAACTCGGTTGAGGATTATGTTTATCACAAGTTCAGTGGGAGTAATTTCATATTTCTTATATTATATGTGGATGGCATATTGCTTGCCTCGAACAATAAGGAATTATTACACACTACAAAAAGATTTCTATAAGACAAGTTTGATATGAAGGATCTTGGTGATGCCAGTTTTGTGTTAGGAATCCAGATACATCGAGATCGTTCTCGTGGTATTCTTGGATTATCACAAAAAGCATACATTAAAAGTGTGTTACAACGTTACGTATTGGCAGATTGCAAACCCCTAAGTACCCCTATAGCAAAGGGTGACAGACTTAGTCTGAGTAAATGTCCTAAGACAAAACTTGAGATTGAGGAAATGAAAACAGTCTCTTATGCTTCTGCAGTTGGGAGTTTAATGTATGCTCAAGTTTGTACTAGGCTGGACATTGCCTTTGCTGTAAACATGTTGGGGAGATATGTTAGTAACCCAGGAATGGATCACTGGAAAACAGTTAAAAGAGTACTCCGATATCTGCAAGGAACAAAGGGGCACATGTTGACATATAGGAAGTCGGATAAACTGGAGATCATCGGGTATTCCGACTCGGATTTTGGTGGATGCGCAGACACATTAAAAAGCATGTCAGGAAACATATTCTTATTGGCTGGAGGTGCAATATCCTGGAAAATTGTAAAGCAAACACTTATTTCATCGTCCACCATGGCAGCAGAATTTGTTGCATGCTTTGAGGCATCAAACCAGGCACTATGGCTGCGGAATTTTGTTACTGGATTACACATTGTACAAGGGATAGAAATCCCTATGAGGTTATATTGCGATAACAATTCCGCAGTGCAGTACTCTAACAGCAACAGGAGCGCGTTTAAATCCAAACACATAGACATAAAGTTCCTGTCTGTTAAAGAAAGAGTACAGATGGGTCAGATACGTATAGAGCACATCGGTACAAACTCCATGATAACAGATCCCCTAACAAACGCGGTTTTGCCTAAGGTTTTCCAGGGACACACCATCAATATGGGTGTAGTTGATTTAGAGGATTGTTAGTTTCAGTGGGAGAGTTTGTAATAGGATCTGATGTTATATTTTGCAGTATTGTGCACATTAAAGTTTATTGCAATATATATATGCTTGGAAATATTTATTGATATTTGTACTGTATTGGATCTCCAAAAGTAGGAACCATTTAAGAGTAGATATGTACGATTACAAGCCATATTACTCTTATGCCACGCTCCATAATTGGCCCAAGTAATTGATTGATAATGGTAATGTGATTACTGTTGCATCCTATTGTTCACATTACGAGAAAGAGGTCTTTAGTCCTTTATTGTTATCAGTCATGTATGAGGTTGTACCGTTTGTCCATTGACAATGAATATAGGGATCCCATTAAAGTTGAATATGTATTCTTGAGTAGCATATGACGGTCCAAGTGGGAGATTGTTGGAATATATTTATTTAATATATTTATAGACTAACAATAATTTGGACCGACATGCTAAATAAACATATTCGATTATTGTCTTAAGGAAGTCCAAATTAAAAATAGTCGAGTTAATTATTTAATTAACTAAATTAGACCTATGGGTAAAAAGGCGTCATGGGCTCAAGTGTGGTAACCGGGTTGAATTTGGGCACTGTGATGAAGAGGGTCCAAATCTCAACACTTAAGCCTGAATTAATAAATCAAGGATATAAATTGAATTATCAATTTATTGGGTTATGGTCCCGGACACAAGGAAGTAACAAAGGATGGGCTTTACAATGTTGGGCTTCACATTGTAAAATCTATAAATAAGGGGCTAGGTTTAGGTATTTCATCACTCTAAACCCTAATCAGAAATACGACCGCTTCCTTAGTGTCTGGAAACTTTTCCTTCTTCTCTAATCTGATTCTGCAGGTCTCTTAGTTTCATAAACGGAATCGTCGGAGAATGTGGAATCGCTAAAGAACGCAAAAGAACTGTAGAGAATACTAGATGGATAGCAGCAGGCAAACCCGTAAGTATTCTTGATTTTTTGTTTCTTCTATAGATAAATCTAGCAAAAGGGTTTTATTATTTTTTCTGCGATTTGTTATATATTATTTGATGCGATTTCGGATAATATATAACAGATGATGCTCGTCGTTATGTCATTTAACGGTGGCGTGTTAGTGACGATCATTTTCGGGTAACTGTTGGATACTCGGTGTTTGGGTCTGTCTGTTGATGAGGACGTTGTCGATAATCCTGGTGCATGTGCTTGATTTCGCAGCGGTTTGTTCTTAAATCTATGAAACTTGTTTGTACGCTACTTTGTATGTGTTATCTTTTGAAATGTTCGACACCTTCAAAATTATAATACATAAGAAGTTACTGAATCTTCTATTTTGTGCTAAGCTAAGGACACCGAATCTAGACAAGAGTTTTCATGTACTTTTCATGTCCTAATTAATTCTGCTCATGATTGAACGAGAAGATAAAAACCTTTGACACTATGCATAGTGACAAGTGACCAACCCCCCTTCCTAATCTATGTTCATTATTGTTATACCATCTATTTTGTTCAGTATCCCGGTTTTCGTTTTCATTATCACGAAAGATTAGGTTTGAATTTACCATGGCAACATTGCTTCAATTTTTTTTAGAAAAAAGAAACGAAAAACAAACAAAAGCAGAGTATAGCAAATTTTGATATATTATGTTTTGAGATAAAATAAAAATAAAAATAAAAATAAAACAAATATTAAAAATATATTAAATTCAAAGT
This sequence comes from Limnanthes douglasii subsp. nivea, assembly GCA_036936605.1. Classification (NCBI taxonomy): domain Eukaryota; kingdom Viridiplantae; phylum Streptophyta; class Magnoliopsida; order Brassicales; family Limnanthaceae; genus Limnanthes; species Limnanthes douglasii. The sequence continues at coordinate 194,718,799 of JAUPFV010000004.1, read as the reverse complement.
AGAATTAAAAGTCGAGGAACTATTTATGAAACAAAAACCATTTAACTATAGTGACATGTGGAAGCACCAGGATAAAAACCACGCGAGGGGACTGAAATTATAGATTTTTTATAGTCAAGGGATCCTCATCCGTGATTTTTTTGTCGATGGACTAAATGACAAAAAACGTGATAGTCGAGAGACGAATCAGAGATTTAAGCTGTGTACTTTACATAGCGTACCATACTTCTCCATGTTTCAGTTTTGTTCTCCCATGTGAGTTTTATGATGTATGTCTTTTGGCTTAAATTAGGGTCGTTCGCGATAACCAGCCCCAAAATGTAAAAGCGTACCAAAATTACTTTTTCATCCCGCCGGTTGAAACACTCTCAACAATCGGAAAGCTTGATCCCGCAGGTGAGAAAGTTTCATCTGCCGGTTGAGAAGGGTTCAACCGCCGGGATAAGGGTAAAATAGTAAAAAAATAAAAACATTTCATTTTTTGGAGCTCGTTAACATTTTTTGGACCCGAATTTAACCAAATCCTTAACAAAATCGAGGAGCCTATGTTTGGTTTGTTGTCAATTTAACATATAATATAAATTGATAAAAAGAAATTTTTTATAACTTTGAAGGTGATCTAATTTATTGGTCTTTGTATTAGTTTATGTTACAAGGTGAAAATATAACAATTTTATTTTATGGCTAAGACTTTGTCTGTTCGAATTTTATAAAAGAAACCATCGATCAAATTAGATTAGTTTTCTATGAATGCCGTATATTGTTTGAGGGTTATTATAGACGATTCTTTTAAGTAAAAACTGCATATATGGATCCATAAATAACATTAAATTTTTCTGGAAGTTTCTTAATCAATGCGAGGAGATCTATGGTCAGTTTATAAACGAAATCAAATCCATCATCGTCCATTCCAAAACCAGAGATAGAACCGCCATCAATAAGATATATCATCTCTCTAGTTTTAAGCAATTCAATTTACCTTTAAAATACCTTGATATTTTCATCCATTCTAATAATCATTTGAGTTACTTCAACGATATAATTAACAAAATCAGAAAGAAGATACATAACTCGGATTGCAAGCAAATTGTTTTTGGTGGAAGGATTGTTCTAATTCAATTTGATCTTATGGACATTTCTTCTTACGACATTCAAATCTACTACCTTCCCAAGTCTATTGGAACAATTTGTGCTACCTTTATGATAACGTTGGTTTAAATTTTAGAAACCTTATTGATGTCCAAACCACATTCTCATGTAAACTTTGGTTTACTTTCAGGAAAATCAATATGTATGGTCTAATATTATACGTGCTATCTACTGTCCTCATAAACACCCTTTACAAATCAATGTCAGAGCTAGAGATTCCAAAACTTAGAAAATGTTGATCTCTATTAAAAAATATGCTTAACCTTTCATCTTTTGGCATATTGGCAATGGTAACTTTGATTTTTGGTTTGGGAGATGGTGTCACACCATCCCTCTTATTATATTTAATCTTGATACTGATAATATTTGGTGTAATAACACTAAAATTAACAAATATTAGGGAAACAACAGTTGGAACATTAATAAACTTAAAGAAAATTTTACAAGCATTGATATTGGTAGAGTTACTAAGTTTACTCTAAATGAAATTCTAATCATACTGGTATCTCCAATTTCAAAGAAACTTTCAACAATTGACCTCTTCTATCCCCTCATCTGACATCTATAATAAAATATGGAACTCAAAAACTCCCCAAAAATGTTCTTTTGCTCTATGAAGGATTATGAAAGGTCATACTTTAGTTGATTATGTTCTTCAAAAAAGAATTTCTCTTTTTAGCTTCTAGATGTAAGATTTGAAAAATAGCATTGTCTCTCTTGATAATTTGTTTGTGCATTGTTAAGCAGCCTGGGAAGTATGAAAATACTTCTCAAACTTGTTTAACATTATTATTGATAATTTTATGACTTTTAATCATCTAATTAGCTGGTGGTTTTCCTCAACACATGAAACTACTCACGTTAGAACTATTATTCCTCGTTGATTTGTTGGAATATCTATCAAGCTAGGAATAACTCTGAGTTTAAAAACAAAACTGTTTCTTCTTTGAACATTAAAAACAAGGTGTTGCATATGCTTTTTACTTTAGATTTTGCCAATCTTCTAACTATGAAAGTATGGGTTAAGGATTATAAATTTAGCCTCTATCTTAATTTCTCCAACTATCTCCATATTAGGCCTGCCCAATATGTAAGTGGCATCCCCTTACATGCACCGTCTGAAAACTTAACACTTTTGATGCTTGTATTTATAATGGAGAATCTTATGGTGGTTTTCTTGTTAGATATTCAAATAGTATCATGCTCTCTTCTGGTTGCGGAATTTATGGGAAGAAATCTCTAATTATTGCTTAAACAAGAACATTACTTGATGGTTTGCTCTTGTGTAAATTTCTTAGCTATAATCTGGTTGACATTGAAATTGATGCCAAAATCTTATTTGATTCACTTGCTAATGGTATTGCCCCTTGATATATAGCTCATTTAGCCACTTTTTGCATAAATCTCCTTTCTTCCTTTATGTCTCTTAAGCTTATATTTCGGGAACAAAATACTGCGGTTCACTGCTTGCTAAATACCCATTTAGATGCAAGTCTAATTTTGATCTTTCTCTTACTAATGCTCTTACCTCTTTAAGAGTTATTATTATTTTAGAAAGCATTAATCTTGGTAACCTTAAACTTAACAATTTCAACATGTAATTATCACTTATTTATTAATCTTTTTATTTTAAATATTTTCTATGCATGTACTAACTCTCATTGCAGGTTGCTACCTGAAAATAAAAAATATTACTCTTTTTTGTAGGTGCATGATCATCTATTGGAATAGTTGAGGGTTATAAGTTCTCGAAGAACTGGAAAACAAATGATATTGACTAGATGGTGATCGACAATTACTTCAAATTCGGAATCAAGCTCATGTTTTTTAGCTTCATGAGCTCAAGCAGCCAACATAGTTGGCTATTCCAAGATGTTTCAAAGCCTATTCTTCTTTTAAAATGATTCTATTATTAACTTTCGCATATAATTTACTAGAGATTGTTCTTGTTCAATATAATTTTCCTTTAAAAAAATAATAATAAATAATAATAATAATTTACAATGTTACATCACCTCCTAAATTTAACAAACTCATAATCAAAACTATTACCATTTTAAACTATATTTTATCTACTAAAAATAAAAAAATAAAGTCTTGAGGAAACTTCAAAACTAAAACAAAAAATCTATAAAAAATCATTTTTAAAAATTAAAAGACATCATCAAGAGATTCAAAGAGTTTTGTTCAATCAAAGATATAAAATATTTCATTTAAGCACACCACATCGATATTGGTAGCCGAATATGACCGTCATTTGGATGTGGTGCATCAACACAGATATGTGGACGCAAAACTCCACTTTTGACAACCTATACCGACGGGTCACATCGATACAACCGTACATATTGATCTATCGTGGCGACAATGACGATCGCATCCGCCTACCAATGTCGACAGAGTAAGTCGACACTATCGACATGTCGCGTCCATAGTTATTTTGATAGTCGGAAAACATTGTCAACAAGTTACATCGATATAAAAAGAACAAGAAACTCATATTCACGGTCTCTACAAATTTATAGACTAGTAATAGGTTAAAATTATTTTAGTTGATATCTTTCGTAGGTAATCCAAACTAATACACAATTAAATATTTTTAAATATTTTTTGTATGTCTTTAGTACTAGAATGGAATATAGTAACTATGAAATGGAAGAATAAGTAGAACGTATAAGTAAAACGTACAGGAGGAAATATAGGATACATAATAACAAAAAGTTTCTCTGATGACATGAATATTGGAAGAGCACCGAGATAATTGTTTAATTGTGAGAAATCTGGACCATATAACCCAAAAACCCTAATGTTAAGAAAAGAACAATAGCTAAAATAATATTATATGTTTCGACTTAGCACTTATGACGTTAAAGGTGGATTATGGAATTTATGGGTTATATGCAATAAACAGAATCATGAGCATGTGGAAGGGTTAGAATCACGTTCTGGAGAAAGAATATTAAAAATAGAGGAAAATATATTTGCTGTGGAATAATTTAGGGGGGTGACATCCTTGATAAATTTTTACTCCATTTGAGGAATGAGAAACCCGAAAAAATATCCAACATACATAGCATTTATAATGAAATATACAAAAAGTGAAAACTTAATAAAAAATTGTAAAAGAAAAGTTGATGTTTGAAGAACATCTTCTTCGTCTATGATTCAGTTAATTTGAAAGCTAACATATATGAAAATTACCATTGTAACTTTAAGGCTATAGCTCTTTGTACGTACGTAAAGATTTATGGTCGCACGTGAGATAACGGCTAATGAGCGAAATCCTATCAGATTATCCTCTGTATGGTTTATGGTCGCACGCGAGATAACGGCTAATGAGCGAAATCCTATCAGATTATCCTTTGTATAGTTTAAGGTAGTCGCAAAAGCGTAGATGAAGAAATTCAGAGGCTCAAATGGTTTCATTTAATTTCGAACTTCAAGAATTGAATATAGAGACAAATATTTTCATTTAATTGCGGACTTCAAGAACTAGATATAGTTCCATATATTTGTTTCGCTATTATGATCGTGTATATATTTGTTCCGCTATTACGAGCGTGTTTAATTGTATAATCTGGAGGCTTAAATCGGTATACTACTTTCCAACTATAACAAATTTTCTATTTAGTCCATGAACTTCAAAACATCCGGCCATGATTCTTTGATTATATGATTTTTATAAATTTAGTTTCTCATGTGTGGTTTTTTAGAACTTCCACGTAAAATTATAGCCAGTTTAAAAGACATTATACATATAGCCTTTCAAATTTATTATAATTTTTACCCAATAAAAATACTAACGTGACATTTATTTATTTTTCTTTCTCGTCTGAAAAAACAAAATATCTCGTAATCTCAATATATTATTTTTTAAAAACAAAAAATCAAATATATTGATATACTAGGCTTGAGACGTATTTTCAAATTTTCTTCTTTATCAATCTTTTAGCTTTTCTTTGACCTCAAAAATCTATAATTTTTTTATTTAGTTGTAATAAGCTCGAGTTTTGTTTTAAAAAATTTCTGGAATGAATGTTTTTAAATCTCTCTTATTTTTAATTTTTAATTTTCTACTTCATCTAATCATTTTTATTTAACATACTTATTTATTTATTATTTATGACTAGATTATTGGATATGAAGACATGTCCTCCTTTTAAATGGATCAAGGGTTTATGATACACTAGAAATTCAACTCCACATCACCTATATAAAGTTTGAGATACCATAAACATATTAACTGATAAAAAATTGCAAATAAATAAAAATATATAAGTTTTTTCATATCCACTGCGATAACACTTGCAAAGATTACACCAGAGAGCATGAACACAATAAGGGAAGATCTTTTTAAGATTGTTATCAATCTTCCTATAAAGTACTACCCCTAGAACCAGCCAAGATAGAAATACTATATAACGGTTCAAAAAATATAAATAAAATTAGCATTAACATACACTTGTACCTAAAACTGTAAAGGTGATTTGAGGTTGGGTTTTTATTATATCATAAAATCCCGATCCATGTGAAATGAGAATGTGTCTTGACATCCAAGAATCTATAAACTTCATAAAATTAAGGTTTTGGCTAAATTGTAGACCAAAAGGATAAGCATTTCTAAATTTAAGTCAGGCCGACAATTTTTATAAGGAGTATTTTTTATCTGAAATGCCCTTGCATTAAATATTAAGTTATAACATAATTTCTCTAACCATCCCCAAAAAAATCCTAATTTCAAACCTTTCTTCGTTCATCCCTCATAACCTTATCTGTATTCTACCAAAACCTACAATCTACTACAAATCACAAAACTCTTTTTCCCTCACCAAAATCTGTTCTTCATTAACAAGCGAGTAATCTAATTGAATCAAGAACATCAAATGGGCAAAAAAGAGAGTAAGTTTTTTGTTTTATTGATTTTTTGTTTTTTAGGTATTGAAAAAAGTTTTGCTAGATTAAAGGTATTTACGGTGTTGAAATAGAGAAATGTAGGGTTATATAAGTGTTTCCAGTGATATGTTCATGTGGTTTGGTTCACTTTGTATTAAAATAGGGATTTTAGGTCAGATTTATACAGAAGAGTTGTTATTTTTAGGTTTCTGTTGGCAGGTGTTCTTATCCCCCGTCGGGGTTGATAATTGCTCTCACAATTTGAAACTAATTATATTTAATGGTGTTGTCACAGGAAACATGTAGCCAACTCGGAGAAGGAATAATATAGCAAGAGACGGCGTGAACGTGAAGAGGCCAAACAAATTTCAAAGAAGTTTTCCGGCACTCCACTAGTAGTATTGGGAGTGGCTCCCGTGCGGTGGAAGCTAGCAAGAGAGAGTGGGAGAGTGTTTGGACTATTTGGATCGCTCCATACGGTGTAAAACATTTGGTAGCACTATGGAGCGTACTATGACGTGAGGAGCGTACTCTAGGGGACGAGTCGGGTGATGATGAGGAAGAAAATGAGCTACCCGTTTGTAGCCAAGTACGTCCCAACGATCCCTAGAGCCTGAGAAACTTGTTCTTTTCATAAAATAGTGTGATTCGTTTTCCGAACTACACGCATCATAAAGGTTTCAACACTTTCATGGGTAAAGTAAGTAATATAATTTTATGTCTCATTTTTCTTTTGTTTCTTTAACTAATTTAAATTTGTTTTATCTTGATATGTTTTTAATTGTTTTAGCCTCGTCTTGGCATTACGGTCCAAACCAAATATAGTCTACTCGGTCAATGAGATATGATGAACCAACAAGTTGTGAAGGCTCTCATTGAAGGTACACTATTTGACCGCTTATGCACCACTTTCCGATATACAACTCAAACTCACGACTGGATCAGGTATAATCTAGTTGGTTTCTCCGTGTTGTTGGACTATTGGGTCTACGAACATTTCCCACGCTTCCGGGTTTCTATAAACAACGCATATAGCCCAACTCACCCAAAGATGTTGAGCTGGTTGCCCAAAAAACTTACGAGGATACATATTCAGGGAAAGATTTACTACCACGACATCATTTCCACTCAAGAATAAAAGGATGTAAGTATTCTATATAACTAGCGTTATTTTTTACCTCAGTGATAAATTTAAATATTTGTTTATTACAAGGTTATGTGTTTGTTTGCTTGCATGTGATTTTCAAGCCTTACCTTGACATTAGAGAGACATTTCTGGTGCAGGAGATTGGGTTGTATCGCAACCTTATTCGCATTATGTGTGATACTGAGGTATACCTGCTAGATCGAGTGATGCAGCAATTTGGTTGAATCCAAGAGAAGTCGTTGGATCCCATTGCAACTCGATTTGGTCTCACAAGTGGAGATAATACGCGATATGATATTGATGTTTGGCACTGAGAAATTTAGAGTGAGCATTTGTATGTGATCGATAAGTATACACGCCCGTCTTTGGGAAGTCGTAGGACATCGACGCCTAAATATGCAGCTTATGTTGTGAATTACGGTTGGTTTCACATCACTTTCTATATTCTTGACGAACACTATTTTATGGATGCGATTAATACGATAAATTGTATTCGACCTATCAATGACAGTTCAGAAGATCCCATAAATTTTACCAAGAGAGTACTTCAAATCACAAGTCCATGGGTCTTTGTCATTCTCAGTATCTTGATATTTTGTTTGATGTTTTAGTGAAGTATTGTTGTGAACAATTTATTTGATATTTTGTATGTTTTATCATATAACATTGGATGGTTTTTATGTTTCATAATATTACATTGATGAATTCCTTGCGGAGGGTTTAAGTTAATTTAATACATAAGATATTGTTGAAGTCACGCATATCCTTGCAGAGGCGAAACACACGATCCGCTAGGTGAAACATTCTAGCCCGACGGGTGACAATGTTTCATACACCAGTTCGACATACCAAATACCTAACAGATTCAAGGTTTGAATCCGGGTGCGTTCCCCGCCGTCGGGGCAGTTTCCACCCGTTGGTAAAAAATATCTCAGTTGGCGAGAAAGCAGACTAGATAAGCATAATACTTTTGGTTAAATTATGGTTTTCTCCGCACCGTAGCAGAATACGCGCTCTGCCAGGGTCAGCCCCATGAGATGAAAAGTTTCCACCTGAAAGGAGGTTATGCCCCTCCTCCGCGGGTGAAAAATTCCAACGTTGGGAAGCACCCTTAAAACATATGTAGGCTGTCCTTTTTTAGGTGCCTTTCCATTCGGGTAAAAAATTATCATCCGTCTTGGTAGTTTCTCCCCCTCCCCCCCCCCCCCCCCCCGATTGAGAATTGGTGGCATGCCGGGTGAGTATTACCCCGCCGTCGGGTGACAATTCATAAATATTTTTACAAAGATTCACGCCGATTTTGGATAGGCCACCCAATGTTATTGGTTCAATGTTTTTGGACATTCTCGTTGAATCCCTATTTATAAATGATGGAACCATGCTAGAGAAATATACGTTAAAAAATACAAATGAGTGATTCCAATTGAAATATGAACGAAGATGCAAACCTTCTGAAATATTTTAGGTTTGTGAAATGTACGATGTCGCAAGAGACGCTTGGTTTCATCTATATTGTTTTCAGCAGAATGTACTTCATGCACAGTAGTGAGGCAACATGTTCAGGGTGTATGATTCCCCGACCACGCGGATATGAAGAAGTGGCTGACAGGTTAGCTTATTTGAACATTGTGCCAATTATATTGATTGAGTCACTACGTTACGCAGTCCGGTGCAAAACCCATAATGTATTCAGTATGGCGTTTCAAAGCAATATTATGAAAGATATTCTGGAACATGTGATGTAGGACTTGATGGAGAAAGCGGACGCGATAGCCATTAGCATTAGAAATTACCCAAATCCAGAGGGAACTAGCGAGGATGAAGAATATCATTTCGAGAAACGGTTCGACCATTGGTGGAATTATCCGTCACCATAAACGCGCCTTAAACGTCTACTATCTATCTATTTCCATAGTTTGCATTTGTATTTCTAATTATGTAATATCTTAAAATTGTGTGAATCAATTAAGAGGTTAATGTTACTATTTTTAAGTTAACATTATCATAATCTTCAAAGCATACAAATTTTAAGCGTGACAAATTGTACAATGACCGATTTTTTAAACAAAAGTGGCTAAATTTCTTACTTCAAAACTATGATTTTTTATTTCTTCGTATCTCTTGCAACGAGAATGAATCAGTAATGCCCAACCTTTCGCTTATGTTAAATGAAATTTTAAACAACAAAGATGTATCCTCACACATAGAGCATATGTCGCAATGAAAATCTACAAAACGAAAACACAATAAAAAAATCACAATGACATATATTGGATGGGATGTTTAAAAGTTTAAACGAACCGGTAATGTAATGAAATGATTATGTTCACAAAGTGGTTGTAATTGACCCAACCCAATCCGATTTCCAACCGGTTTGGCATTGTAGGGCATGCACCTATTAGCGGAATAAAAGTGAAACTAACGTCCATAGTTTTATAATATCCTACAAAGTGGAGTATGCAGTTAAATGTAGATCCGATCATGACTCCCATTTCGGGCATCGATATCTAATTTTACAGAGTAGCCACATTGCTAGAGCACCGCATACGTTCCGCAATATCTATTAAATCTTCAATGTTTGTAAACAATATTCACGTACACGGATACGTAATTCATAAGCTCGTTGTAGAGGGCATCCTTAATCAATCTTTATTCATTTTATAGTCCGTTCAAGGCAAACACAATCAAGAGGTACCCGCATTGGCCATCGGCTTTGATATCGGTGATGGACGTTATGAAAGACCTAAACAAGACGGGGAATTCGTTTAGGTCCCTTTGGGATCAACCTAACTTTCCTTAACCGACATCGTATCATTTGACCTACAACCGACCGTTCCAGTAGAATGCATCATTCCGCTTTTTTGTGTTGGAATAACGCTCCCTTATTTTTGAACTCCACTTACCCTACCAAGTTTGAGACCCTGCGTTTCGTTCCCTTTACGGAAAACGACGGTTGGAGTTTTAAAATATTTTTCCAAGAGATGGTGCACTTGCTTTCTTGGAATCTAGCACATGCTCGCGGTACGATTTGTGGCTTTTAGTGGATGATTCAGATGCAGTTATATATAACATTTGTTTGGAAGGTGGACGACCGTGTATTTTTACTTTGACCAAAGGATTCAAACGAGAATTTGTTTTCGGATGAACAATGGAAAAACATTTCTAATAAACATGCTATATGCGTGATTCATCCTTGGAATTCATAACATCGAGTACTAGTTTATCGAGTTTTTTTTAATTTCTCCATCGTCGTCCGATTAGTACGAATAATAACGTCTAACCTCTTCCAATGATTGTGAAATAAATGTAAAGGCACCTCCAAGCCATAGCGAACAAATTCTTAGATATCGTGCGAACAATGTATATCGTGTGTAGTTCGTATTTCATAACCCCAAGGTGTGCAGTCCGCGATTGACATTTTGCGGACACGTATTACTACGTTGGAGAAAAGTTCAAAATCACAGTGGAAGATGTTGTTTATTAGCATCTCCTACACATAATTAGCAAATTTATGTATGGCTAACAATCGACTATTTTCAAATGAGCCCTTGATGTCCCTGTGTTGAAATTCGATCAAAGTATACACATTCAACCACAAAGTACTTGAAGTTACCTTTGCTCGTACTAAGAAAACTCTTGAGGGTATAATAAGTGCTTTCTACGCGGTTTGTGGGCTACCGAAATGCAACAACTTGTTAGTTCTCCATGTGATAAAATTATTACCGTATGGCCCTAACCAACTTTTGGTGTATGCAATTGCCTTCAGATATTCTTTGAAATCATGGTGCATTTCCGACCGATAGATTTCAAAGGATACCCCCGTTTCCGCCAATATCATTTGATTCCACATTTCTAAAAATTATTTGGATTTTTTTTTTTCGTTGATGTTTTTTTTTTTCGTTTTCCTGATGACGTTTATGTTAATGTGCCATCGACACAATATGTGTATTGCATTTGGGAACATTTCCTTGACCACCTTCACCAATGTTAAGTCTTGACCTGTCAAAACAATAGAGGGTCGTTTGATAGAGTGAGTTATCATCAATGATTGTAAAAAATCTAACACCTATTTGTAGCTCTCGAATTTTTTTCCGTATATAAACACAAATCCAGTTTAAAAAAATTTCTCGATAGACGTAGCTCCAACAACATCGTACAACGACATCCCGTATTTTATCATCTTGTATATGTTATCCATTATTACCAAACTTGGAAGCGTCCGTAACAAATATAAAATAACCGAGTGTGCAAAAAAAAGTTCACCTATGATTTCGCTTCCGTCTTCTTACGATTTATGTCATTCGTAATAGTTGAAATTTTTAGTTCACGTCACAAGTATTTTAATTGCGGCCGACCACCTTTCTCGATCTATGCTATTCGAAATAGTTGAACTTTTTAGTTCAATTAACAACTAACAGGAGGTTTTGTTGTTCTTGAGAGTTTTTGTAAAAATAATGGTAAGGTTTTGTATATAATTAGGATTGTTGGGGAATTTTTTTGATAGTTTTCATTTTTAGCTAAGTTTACTCAATTTTCATAAAGAGACAAAAAAATCTATTTAAGTCACAAGGGAAAAATAATAAAAGATTAAAAAATAAAATGATTCCAATTTTGTTTTGGCCGGTTATACCATTTCTAAGCATAGTTTAGAAGAAACCTAAATATATGGATATGTCGAATAAAGATGATTATAAGGAGGGAAAAATAAAAATATTGATAAAATTAAGACTTAAAGATATAATACATGTCTAATTATGAGATTAAATAAATGAGAAAAATAAATAAATAAATAAATGCCCCATTAGCGTTTATCATGGGTAAAAACGGTTTTTAAACCAAAATACTATTTGCAAATATTTTTCAAAATGATTTTAATTACATGTGGTAACTCTAAGAAAAATACCATATGTTATTAACAAAATTTATAGAAATAGTCAAATAAAAAAACATGGTAAATCAATGGTGAATCGATCATTCGATAACCTTTGACTTATAAAACGATGGAATGAAAGAAAAGTAATGAAAGCTGTGATTACTACTGAATGATCTTCTTTTACTTTCTCAATAATAAATTTGTTGACCTTAATATTTCTTCGCCAAATCTTATTATGTTCTTTCCAAGCTCAATGTTATCTCAATCTTCGTAGAAGAGGATCCAACAGTTCACCATGATTTAAAGTCTGAAAACTGAATGGAAGAAAATAATCATAGTGGAAAGACGGTGTACCGATTCAAGCATCTTGTGTACATTTAATATAAATAGATTGTCGATATTTTTACTTTCAAAATGTGATTTACCTTTTTTTGAAAAACGAAAAAAAAATTGCATCGTTTACGTGAATGAGAAACATCTCGTCAACATAAGCACACTTATAACTTCAGTTATTTATTGAGTTTATAACATTTTTTTATAATATTATTCGTTATCAATCTACAGGTTAAGATTTATTTGAATGCATCGATACCTATTTTTCCTATTAGTTGAAAATATTTTGCAGAGACAATGGGGTTTAGTGGATGGATCCATTATACGATATGGTTACCAAATATATACAAACTCAGGGAGTATTTAACCAATACTAAAAAGTGAAGACCTTACCAACAATTGAAAACCTCTATTTGTAACTCTAGTTTTTTGTTCCTTTATTCTATCGCAACTTAAGTTACTTTGCTATTATTATATATAAACGTTTTTTTTGCTCAGACCTATTTGTATCAATAACATTGTTTAAATTTTAAATATTTAATTATAAAAATAAAAAAAAAACATCCGCAAAGAACCACGATAGATTCATAACATAATGAAAACTAAAAAAAAATTATATTAAAATATAATAATTTAAAAACATAAAATGAAAAATTTCAGCACGAGACATGAATAACACAACAATTTATAAATAATTACATCCATAAAAAATTCTATTTTTATAGAATTAACTTTTTCATCAAATTGATCAATGGTAAAGACCTCACCTCTTCCATCATATATTTGTAGTGGAAACCATAAGATGTAAATAAAATACTATTTATGCCAGTTGTTAGAAATTATATAGGATGCCAAAAATCAGAAAATTGGAACCGATTTCACATATTCAAACCTAATGACACTTCTTCACGACCTTCTACAGTCAGCGTCAGGCATACACAACATGTACAATTCATAATGTACATGTCATATATTATGCATACAGCTGCATAAAAAACTCAGAAGTTTCATCCCATATTGAGGAAACTCGTTTGAGGAACCTGTAGACGCAGGTTGTGTTTTGTGGATCACACGCATATATTTACCATATTTAGTATTACATGAAGCCCAAGTTGACCAAATAGGTTAAGTGTAGGTCATGATCTAGAATACGTCCTCGCCATTAACCTATATGATGATGAATGAAGTGAGAGGTATGGTTCATTTGTAACACGTTTGACGTCGAAGTTGTAAATAAAAGACAATAAATGTAAGTATCGTTTTTAATTGGGAGTGTATCATTAACGTCATTCCTTGGTTATTGCCTATTTTCAACTAACTATTATATACAGACTACAGAATCACCCACCGGCCAACACTTGGAAGGTTATTAGCAAACCACCAACTAAAATCGGGCGTAAATGATGTAGAAAATAGTGTTTCGATTCCGGATAATCTCTGAAGTCTTGTAAGCAATTCCTTATTGAAATATTTTTGGAGTTCTCCAAAAATTTCAATTGGATAAAATCAGAGATATTTTATTGAACAGAGAGGATGAAAAATGATATGATTTCTTTTTTCAACAGAACCCATTTTTAATCAATTCGACCAACCAAAAAATAGTTTGGAAGTTGCCAGGGGTTCCGCCCCTTGACCCCGATAATCATGATACAATATAACAAGCGTGCACTCCACACTCTGCGACTCGTTTGATAATGTATCATGATTAAAGTGGCCGACTAGTCGATCCTACACTAAAATAAATAACAAATGAGTTGGTTCATAAATTATCTTTATCAGGTGCACGTCCCATATATATATATATGTGTGTGTGTGTGTATGTGTGTGTGTGTTATTTTTGAAAAACTATAACCCGAAAAATATGTCAAACATGCCATAACATCTATAATATTTTTAAAAAAATATTGTTTTATTAAAAAACATTAGTGAGTCTCTCACTTGCACTACTTGTTATCTAAAATGAAAAAAATAATATTTAGAGTGGAATTAGATAAATGTGGGATCAGATGTGACACATAACTATTTTGTTCTTTACATATTCTACAAGTATTGAGTTATTGTGCATATCTCCACGAGTCAAGAAAATGTCAAAAATATGTGATTTTTTTTGAATGGGCTTGAAATATGGCGGGCTCTCGACATTTGGTACAAAAAAAACCATGATATGTTTGAACTATACAATGGTAATTTCACTCACACATTAATCGAAAAACATATGAATTATACGAATTTATAAATTACAATCAAGAGAGAGAAAACTAAGGTGATTTATCGATTTATGGAAAAAAATAACAAATAAGTTATATACAGATCAAAATGTAATTACATCTTTCCGTAAGTAATGTTTGGTGTTATTATTATTAATCATCGTACATAGTTTTTTTGTTTTCATTCATCTTTCCTCATTTATTGTTGTATAAATTTCTGCTATATTAAGATGTTTTTCAAGTATTATTTTCATTTTAATCCGTATTTATTATAAATGGTTTGTTTTTGTTAATTATCATTATTTTATAATTAAAAATATTCATCATTAAGATTAAGATGTGGGATTAATAGTAAGAGATACCAAAATTTGCAAAATAAAATGTAAAGTGGAGATCAATAATGCAAGCCATGGAGAATTATTTGGCCCTAAGATTTTGGGAAAGAAATAGGTTTCACGCCAAACAAACAAAACCCTACAACATGGCCTCACAGTTTTCACGAAACCATGATATCGGTGTAAAAGTTTGGGTAAAAATATTGGTCTTGAATTTTTAGTCGAGACTATGGTTTTGAGTGAAATGTGTAACACATGCCTTGGGTTTTAATCATTTCGTGGAAAACATATCTTTTGGTTTAAAAATTTCCATGCCACATTTTTAGTCTGACTTACTCAACTTTCACGAGCCAGGCTAATAACTTTAGCCATACTTAATTATTCTTTATGTAAAATATCGGAAAATTTCAATAGAAACGATTACCAAATTCAAAACAATATTAAACCATTGAATAAAAATAATAAACCAAGTATTATTTTCAAAATAGTCAAACCAATCAATTAACTAGTCAAAATCAAAACAATCAATATATTGCGTAAAACGAATCAATAAACTAATCAATATCAAAAGAATCAAACTATTCTAATCAAAATAATAAGCCAACCAATCCAAAAAAAATCAACATCAAACCAATCAACTAACTAATCCAAATAAAAATAATCAAACTATTTTAATCATTCAAACAAACCATTCGAATAGATATAACATAGACTACTCGTTCAAAAATATGTATAACACACAAATCATCTAACACGTCTTAATCAAACAAACTAATATTAATATTGTGCACTAAGTAAAACATATTAAATATATAAACTTGCATCCCATTTCAGGACATGATACGATGATCCTTGTATTGTGGGTAAAAAAGAGGGGCATGTGATAGCATTTCTAGGAGAATTGTGGACTAGTACAAAACTACATGATCGTAACTTACAACAATATTGTTCGAACTTTCTCTAAGTTTCATATGACGAGAATGGGAAATAGTAGATCCATCATCGAATATTGTTCAAGTAACAAAACCTTTATGAATGAGCCTCGAACGAGATGAAGGGTCACGCAACCTTTCACCAACATAGACTAACTTTTGTATCTCTAGCTCAACAACATCATTAGTATTCCATTTACATAAATGGATTAGTTAAAGTTTCGAACGTAAATATTTTCAATCAGTTTCATAATTACACCACATATCATTCATTCGTTTTTGATACAAATTATCAAAATGTATATTAAACTATAATATAACAACATCAAAACAAGATGAGCAACAAATATGATAACATAACATTTTTCTTACAACATATGTTAAAAATTGAGCCACATACATACTAGATAAAATTGGCTTTTATGTTTCCATAATTTTGGGCGAAAGAAAAGTTCATAATTGTACAGGATTGTGCGCAAATGACTTCATGTTTTTTGTGCAACCTATACGAATCTTGGCAGAAATTAAACATAAATTATGTGATAATATATGGTTAAGAAAATATAATTGGAAAATAATTTTTTTGTAGAGATTTTAAAATTTAAAATGAGAAAAAATGAGAAAAATTTATTAAAAATATTTAAATACTTTTACAAGAAACAAAAAATATTTTTTAATAGTAAAATATATTTTTTATAATAAGCTTTATTCCTTAACAAAATGTGATATTTATAACATAATTTATATAAACCTCATTTTATTTCACAAATTTTATTTTGATTTTGAAATTTTATTTATTTTAAATGTAATATTATATATTTATTAAAGGACGTGGGTAAATCTCATTTCAACTATTTTTATCTCACACCTTTCTATATTTTTCTTATTAAAAGTTGAAAACTAAAATACCCAAATCTAATCTAGATAATTACATGTGTGTCATTTAACTAAAAACATTTAAAAGCCTAAAACCTGTAAACATATAAAACCTAAATATCTAAACATTTAAAACCTCTAAAAAAATTTAAAATTCAACTACAGATTGATAGGAACGATTTCAGCTTCGACGTGTTTGACTTTTTAGATGAAAACGAAGAAACTATAATGAAATTAACATTCTAAGCTTCCGGACTAAAAATGTTTAAATCACAATTTTTTATGTACATGCAATATATCGCACCTATCATGAAAGTTTATGCATGTTTAGTTGTTCAGTGTACGATTTGTTTTAGGTTTACTTGCATCCAACTTGTGATATTTTGTGAGTTTGTCACTCGTTGGGCATGATATGAGGTTGTATTGTCAAATTATGGGTGAAAACTATGTTATTATTTTTATATGTGTGCAACTAAGTGTATTATTATATGTTTTAAGAATTTGGACATACAATATATATGATGAACGATTATACATATATTTTTACCACACATTCATATTATAGTAAACCTGATTTGGACAAATGAGTTAAATCCGAATAAAAAATAACGATTAATCAAAATTGTTACTATTTACGACTTCAGTAAATAGGAGAAATACTCATGGGATAGTCCACAAATACGAGAGGTACATTATTTTATAAATCTACAGCTAAAGTAAAAACTATGAGAAAAAAAAGTATACAAAAAATACAATTGTCATTTTGAATTAAAAGCGTTTCCAGTTGATGTACCAACTGCTTATTGGCGATTGATCGTTGTTAATTGAAAATACAATCACAAACCACTCATCTGGTTAGATGGTTATTCGCAATCTTGTAGACTCAAGGTGGACAAAGATGAATTAATTCTTAATTTATTGCTACTTAGTTCGCGTCCTAGGGAAATATATGTTGATTTGAAGATGCATAACCTATAAAAATTTCCTAACATGCGCACGATAAAAAATTATTGTGAAAAACCTTGTTTATCAAAAAAGAGGGTCAAACCAAAATGCAGTACTTATTGACATAATTGAATGAACACAATTACTATGTGTTGCATCGAACAATTGATTAAACGGACGTGGTCTACGATTTGTTTTGGCTCACCCTACAAATATTGACTTGTTACGTACATTCCTACATGTACTTATCATGGATTGCACTTACAATATGACGATGTACAAAATGTCATTGCTTGAGATAATTGTGTAACTTTAACAAAGCTTTCCTTTTGCATTGTTTACGTGTTTATGAATGCGGAGAAGCAAACTAACTACACAAAAGATTTAATTATTTTACGAATAATGATGGTGGATAATCGTGTGCATTTCGTAATGCTGTTTGGACATATCAAGAGTTAGTGTTGATGATTATTATTAAATATCTTTTTCTGGACATATTTCATATGGTATAAAAATGACGTATAAGCAAGAACTTTCTTGCAAATACTTAAACGTTGATGCCCTCCATAATTTTATGGAATTTTATAACTTTGTGGTGCCCTCCATAATTTTATGGAATTTTATAACTTTGTGGTGGACCATTGGGCCTACATACTTAGCCTGTTTTTGGTTATTACATCCTATTAATTCATTAATATTAAACATATTTATTTTTTATTACACAAAATACCCTCAATGCTACACATTTGTTGGGTTTATATTACAAAGTAAATACCCGTCTAATATTTAACCGGTTGAACATGCGAATTAGATAAATCTTACCATTCTCAATCATATCATAACGTGACTTTATCTCGAGTATCAGATCCCAACCCTCATTCGACTTATCTTGAGTGCGTGCGTGAAGGTTTACCCCAATATAGGTATCAAGCCCGACTGAGTTCGGGTTGCCTACTATATACCACATATTACTCTTAACCCAATGCATAACGGGTCTATACTAACTATATAACCCTCGTCTCAATCACCTATATGAAATAATTTTCCTAATTATCCCAAATAAATTCATCATATAAAAAAATAGGTCAAACCCGTCTACATGTCTTGCGAAAATCAGGTTGTAAACAGCTAATACCGTTTAAATATGCCCTAATTGGCTTTCCATATGTAACAAATAATATAGTTATACTATGTCTCACGATTTCAACGTATGACCGATTCAACTAATCTTACAAAATGGTCACACATAGGTAAATAACCATAAGGTAAAAAGTTGACCCATAACATCATTAACAATTTAGTATATATTAAATTTAGAATAAAAATTAAAAACATAAAAAATTAAGATTTTAAAGTGTTAATTGAAACTAACACCGGTCTCTCAAAATATAGATATGTTGTGTCGAATATCGTCTCGAATAGACTGGTTTGAGCGAACACTTTGCGGTTCATATCGACACATATTCGGTGAGGTGATAGCATACTCACTGTATAGCAAAGCCGCTATACGAGGATAATGATAAAAAATCTAAGCCTCCAACATCTCGGAAAACCTGCATATACCACTAGTATCGTGGAACAAACTTTGTCCAAGAGCATGATATAACTGGACCAACACCATCTGATACCAATTATATCTATCCATCATAGTGTAATGCTGAATGAACTGTAAATAATCAAAAGAAACCACATTATCAGTCTGGTTGTCCAATATCGTACTACCGAAGACATATAAGATATAAACTCAGATAATATGACTAACACCCTCACCGGTCACAATATCATAATGATAACGACTAGAAGTATATGTCTTATGTAACAGTGAAAAAACAATATATTTGCCACATATATAACGTAGTCAAGGGTCACTATCATCTCAAAATAGAAATAGAAAGACAGTATATCTGTATACCAACGCTTGAGAAATCTCTCAATCAAGTGGATGTTTGTATACCAATGAGCAAGACAATCAATAAAGGGCCCGATTAATGTATTCATAACCTGATCTCGGTATCTAGTCCAATGACAAAGATCTCATCGCTGAATAATTTCCAACATAGATTAACAACGTAATAAAGGTCGAGGTTATAAAATTCATAAAAAAATAATAACAAAAATATAGAAAATTAATCAAACATAAGTTTTAAAGAAACGTGTATCGTTAATGAAGACATTAAACTCTTCGTGCTTCTTATAGTCTGGATAAGATCAATGCATGCGAGGAATGATGTCTATAAATACCTCATCTGGGTTCTACACTCTAGTTGAGCCATCACTGCTCTCGCCTGCTCAAGAACGACATGCAAGAAAAAGAGAATAATGAGTAACTTTGTCGTCCGACTCAGACTCTACCACTTGGTAACAACGATTATCTCGCACACTAGTTGAAATTTTGATCCCTTGTAAAATCAGCTCTTGTGGTGTTGGACTTGGAGGCGAGTGCTCGCTACCGGCAACCTTTCGTTTACCCATTTACAAAAAAAATAGTGAGTTTATGAATAAGAAAACCAAAACCTAAGTTAACCAAAGGTTAAGCATATTATCTACTTTAAACTTGTATATGTAATGTATTAATGCGTCACAAAATATGAAACAAGTCCACAAAACATACACGAAAGCATATAAAAATCGCACAAATATATCAATGAAAGTGCAAAATATCAAGAAATATATGATAAATTTCATCTTCATTGCATTCTACTTTACGAAAAACTATATTCTTATTGGACAATGTGTGCGATGAAGATGAAGTTCATCAGATATTGTCTGCGATTCAAACCAAAACAATTCTACGAATACCCCATCTAATCACTCAAATTTGAATCATTGTTTATAGATAAATCTCTTAAATGTAGGTCTACTAAATCCACACATTATTCAACCAGAACACCAAACAAACGACTAAAAGTAAAAAGATCGATTTTTTTAATTCAAATTTTTGGACTCGAATAATTTAAAAAAAATTAAAAAAACAAATTACACCACTTAATTTGCATACACATTCTAATCTTTATATGAAATCAAATATAAAAGATCAAAAAATTGTTTGATGAATTTTTAATTTTTTTAGAAAGTTATAGAAAAATGGTTCGAAATATAAAAAACAATTGTAAATAAAAAAAATTAAGATTATTATAAGATTCGAAAAAATGTTATGAAAGGGAGTGAAATAAAAAAATTGTTTGTATCAAAAGATTTCAGGTCAGCTTATAAACAAGGAGAAAACATAAATTATTACCTTCAGCAAACTGCAATAAAGCAATATCTCTATGTTGGAAGCTAGTACTGGTTTCAAAACTGATTTCCTCCCAATAAGTTATTTGGGAATAAGCTTAAGCTGCAACAACAAATGAAAAAATTATAGCAAACTGATTGATGCTGTCAACTCTAAAATTGCAGATTGGAATAGCAAATTCATCTCTTTCGGGGGAATACTTTTTCTTATATCTTCTATTCTAATGGCTATTCTTTATTACTGGATGCATAGTACTTTAATTCCTCTAACTGTTATTAAAAGACTTAAGTTGATTTTTAATAAATTTCTTTGGAGGTCTAAAATGGATGTTAAATGTATACGCTCGTGTAACTAACAAATGATTTGCAAACCTTTTGATGAGGGTGGTCTGAATATCAGGAACTTACTTTATATTCAGAACACTCTTTTAAAAAAGCTTTGGTTTAGATATAGGAAAAATGAATCTCTATGGTCTAATTTGATGAATAACATTTATAACAAAACTATGCATCCCTTTAAAACTGACTACAATAAAACTGGCTCTCTCACTTGGAAAAGATTGAAAATGATTAAAGACTGTGCTGAGTCTAATGTTAGGTGGATTATTGACAGTGGAGATATGGATTTATGGATGGAGAACTGGCATAACCAGGCTCTTATCTTAGATTATAAAGACCCTAGTGCTAATGTCTGGTTTCTTGATCAGAAAGTTAATTCTTTCTGGAAGGATGCGAGGTGGGACTTCTCAACTCTCAACAACTTCCTAAGTGCTCACAGAATAAAGAAAATTTCTCGCTTCAAAGTTGATTCTATAAAGAAGGACATCATAATTTGGTCTGACTCTCCTAACTTAGACTTTAATACAAGAAATACATGGTAGCACACCAAGAGACACTACAATAAATCTACTTTGTTCAGGAAAATCTGGAACCAGATTACGCCAGGGAAGTACTCTTTCTTTTTATGGAGGCTAATTAGAAACTACATTTCAATTGATTCTATTATGCAAGTTAGGCATGCCAGTCTTGCATCAAAGTGCATGTTTTGTGAAAATTGTGAATCTAAAAACCATTTATTTGTAAAATGCAAGTTTGCTTGCAGAATTTGGAAGCACTTTAGTCTTCTTTTTAACATCAATATCGAAAACTATATGACATTAACACATATAATTCGTGAATGATTTTGGTTTTCTAAATGCAAAGTCCATATTACTCATGTGATTCCCTCGATAATTTGCTGGACTGTGTGGAAATGCAGAAATGATAAAAAGTTCAAAATGAAAAGTCCGTCTATTGAATCTGCGATTCACTATGTATATAAAGTTGTGTATGGTTTGGACGTTTCAAACAAGCTAACCAAAAAGCATTGGCTAAATACTTATAATGCAGGCTTAACATTGGGGGTGCAGTTCTACATTAGACAAGAACATGAAGATAACTTACACGAAATGGTCTCATCCAATAGGTGATAGGATGAAGCTGAATGTCGATGCAGCTTGTAATCAAAATGGTGAGGCAGCTAGTGGCCTGGTTATCAAAAACTCGATCGACGATTTGGTGACCGACAGAGGAAAGACTCTTGGTAAAATTACTCTGATCCTTGCTGAAACTCAGACATTATTGGAAGGCCTACTTTTCTGTCGAAAAAAGAACTGGAAAAAGTCGACAATGAGTCTGGCTGTAAAGGTCTTGTTGAATTTATAGCTAAAGAAAAAGACCCTTTTTACCTGAAATCTTGGCTAACGATTTGCAGAAGTCTCATTTGCTCTGAGATGACCTTAAAATTTGTTCCTCGTATAAAAAATAGAGCAGCGGACTGGCTCTCGAAATGGATAATTAAGTGCAAGCAGAAAGTCAAGATGAATAATTTTGATGTTCCACCTGAATTTCTTTCTATTATTCTGCTAGAAAGCTTGAGGGTTGGGCATCTGGAGTAAATTCAAGGAAACGCGTAATTTTGATGGTGAGAAGAGCTCCTGATTTATCATTGTTGGTTTGTATTTAAACTCGATATATTGTTATGGAGATTCCTTTTATCATTTTATTAAAACTTTTGGGAACATTACTTTTAAGCCCCTCTAATCTCTTATATGTTGTAATCGGATTCGAAAAATTTAATATGTCTTACAATTTTGTAAAAAAAATTGTTCAATATTAATGTGAAATAGAAGAAAAGAGAGAGGAGAAGCTCAACCCACACCTTTATTAACTTTCTAAATTTGAGAGATTGTATATATTGTCATCTCTTTT
The DNA here is from genome assembly GCA_036936605.1 of Limnanthes douglasii subsp. nivea. Lineage (NCBI taxonomy): Eukaryota > Viridiplantae > Streptophyta > Magnoliopsida > Brassicales > Limnanthaceae > Limnanthes > Limnanthes douglasii. The sequence continues at coordinate 194,695,625 of JAUPFV010000004.1, read as the reverse complement.
ACGAGTATTAGTAAGTTAAAGTAAGCAACAGGGAACAGCATCAACATCAAGAGAGAAAAAAAAAGGGCGGAGAAATGAAGTGTCTGAGTCTCTACACTTCAATTCCCGAAACCTGCAAATTTCCAAAACTCCAAAGAAACCACAACCGGAAGAGCCTCTTCTTCTTCCCACTTCGATTCACCGGTGCTTTTACAGTAAAGTGCAGACAAGGAGAGGATTCTTCTCCTTTCACCATCCTCGGAGTCAATCCAGACTGCTCGGCCACCGATCTCAAAGCTGCTTTTCGTGCAAAAGTAAGAGATTATCTAAACAATTTCTTCTCAAATCACTAGAGATAATCAATTTTAAACTTCCTTTTGTTTGTTCCATGTGTCTAGGCGCTTATTAGCATTATTATTATTTTTTATTTTTTTTTGGTTTTGTGTAAAGGTGAAGCAGTACCATCCTGATGTCAACAGAGAAGCAGCAAATTCTGATACAATGATTCGCCTTGTAATTCAAGCATACCAGGTACAGATAAATAATATTTGTAAAAGTGAAAAATGGTGGGAGAATTCGGATACGATGACGTTGTTTGAGAGATGAACATTCAAAAGGAACCGGGGGTTCGGGTCAATTTTTTTAATTTCTTTGTGGTATTGCAGTCGGGCTATTGAACGTCTCGGATGTGAGCTTGGGTTTTGAAAATCTAGACGGTGACGGGTCCGGTCTCTCCGAACCCGGCATATTTGTCATGTAACTATCCCTATTTATTTGCAATATGCTTTGATGAGCTATAATATTCCTATCACTGTTATTTGCAGATGCTGACCAGCTATAGCAGAGCAGAGATCATTGAGAGGTAATCCTATAACGAGTAGTAGTTGCATTTCTTTGGTCTATTAGGTTGAAAAGAATATGTAATTTGCTAAAGGGTTTGAATGTTATGTACTTGTTGAAACAAGAAGATTACTAAAGATTCAATTTCTTAATCTATACATCTTTGAATAAAATTATCTATAGTTAAAAATATACTTCTAATTGTTTATTTATTTTCATGAAAATATAGTATATATGTCATATAAACTTTTATCATGCTTTCTTATAGGGAATGTTTAGATCCTTTCGACAAACCAGAATGTGAAGCATTTGATCTGTTTGTAAATGAGGTTCTTTGTGTTGGAAAAGGTACTAACTAAGATGCTTATACCATTGTCACATCTCAAACTTTTTCATGAACATATATATAAAGGTTTTTATATGTCTACTCTTCTGTTTCATACACATGCATAGCGTAACTTCTTGGACTATTGATATTGCGTCAAACATCTCTTAGCTTTTCTGAACCAAAGTTAAAAATATACATGGGTGGTTCAAATGGGATTAGTAGTGTAGGGGGGCGTTTGGGATAACCTAAAAACGCATGGGGTGTAGTCGTAGAGAGGCAATAAAGGAGATGTATTTCTGCTTATCACTGATTGAAAATTCTTGATATCATGAAAATAGTTGTATACCCGTTTGTGGTGGTTCGTTTGTTTGCTGGAAAAGTTCCAATAACGGGATAGGAACCTAGCTTCGAGTGTACCTTTATAAAAGTGAATAGGTATTATCATAAATTTCTTCGCCATCTCAATTACATACAGGGTGCTCATACTCGTGCGTCAAAAGAGCTCCTCATGCCTTCTCATATGCGTCTCTGAGTGGAACAGCACGCGCAACTTCTCAAGGTTTTGTTCACTTAATAACATGTCCTTTTCATACATTTTGTCATTCGTCTCCGAGAGTTCATTGAGACGATGGCTCATGCCTTCGCATCCTGTTTGATAAATGATAAGCCTATGGTGAATTCTGACATTCAGGACATGGTGACGACTATCAAGTCCAGCTAGCAGTTGGTCAGTGCCCTAGAAGTTGCATCCATTATGTTACACCTTCGCAGAGGATCATTCTGGAGGAGTTACTCAATAGGTAACAGTTGATTTATATTTGTCTAACCTCCGGGAGAGACAATCCTAATTCCTACTTAAGTTTTTATGTGAGATCTAGAGTAATTTCAGATAGTATTTATCTTGGCCATTAGATTGATAATAAAGTGATGTTGGTTTGCAGCATTATGAATGTACCTTACGATACTTCAGCTGAGGCAGACTTGCTTTATTCTCTCATAGTAAAAGCCAAGTTTGAGAACAATCGGTACCAGAAACCAAAGAAGCAGCCCAGATATTCAACGAAGGACGTTGATATGTTTTGATGTCTAAACTATCCGGCCCTACTATCTATTGTGGCTGGACTAAAATCCAAGGAGGATACTAGTGAATTTTCCAGTACAAAACTGTATATAGAATACAATACACTGTCTAGGATTCAGTATAAAATTAATTTTGCAAAGTCAATCTAAGAACTTGATGAACGGTTACGAAAATTCCGAATCCCTCAAAAACTTAGATCAAGTTTGTTCTATGTATCTTGGGTTTGTTTGTTGATTCTCAAATCTTCGGGTTCAGTATATTTTGTTGAGTATCTTTTGAAACCATTTATTATTAATAATCTTAATATTTTTGATTTTTAACCCTCAGGTGGTAAAAATGTCCTCGCCATCCAAATTATGATTATAAAAAACTTTGTATTAATCTCGCTAAGCATTACAAGAGTAAGTAATTTTCGTTCTCTAACTTTCACACTTTTGGCTTTGTCCTCTCTTTCATAGAGCGACGCTTGTCTCTAAAACCCTGATGATATTTTTTTGGACCCGTCGCATTTTCGAACCAAGCCCGGTTGGCATTTCACCAAGTGAACTTTATTAGTTTAACTACATTGACATGCTTAAGTGTTTTCATTGCTCATTCATTTTTTTAACCACAATTAGAATTTTTTAGTTTAACTATAATTTTAATTTTTTTGAAATTTATGACATCGCGCCGAAGAGATTCCTAACATGTTTAACATATAAATTGTTATTTTATCACTTAAACTCAGAATTTAAGAATATTTTATATTTATTTCAATCATCATTTCTTCGCCTGATCACCCGTTAACATAGTTAACAACTTTAACGATATCTTTTTTATTTTCTATTCAAGATTTTTATCTAGTCAGCACGTTAACTGATGTTTTAATTTGCGATATGAATCTTCACCTTTTCCAAAAAAAATGATAATAACATCATATCCAGCGGAATTAAGAATCAAAATAAGTGAGGCTATAAAATAGTTCAAAAATAAGCACATATACATAAACTTTCACTATTACATATAGCAGACCAAACACAACTAAAAATCTAACGGATAATAAATTGGGTTCCCCTGCATCATCAACACTACGAACTATATGAGGTACAAATTTTGTGTGATACGATCTCCCACTTAGAAGATGGATCCAATGACCAGTAATTCTTTCCTCTAATATCCCATCATAATTGCAAAAGTTAAGGACTTTATAAATTTGAACTTCTTGTTTCATGAGCATCTCACCAAATTAACAATAGCGAAAAAAGCAACACACTCATTATTGGAATGAAATTTCTTAAGTATCAAACTAGGTTTCTTGTTTGGTCTCATAGTCATCGTTTTAACCCTTTATTATATTTTAACTATGACAATGCTCCAAAAAATTCCCGACCTTTAGTTCTGATGTCCAAAACCGTACCTAAAGCTCGCGCTACATAGGCTCGTCGGAGGTTGCTTTTTCTGGCAATGGGGGACTCCGATTCTGAATCTTTGAACAAAGATGATTCAAGATATGTGAAGATAAACTCTAATATTGTTGGTATCATAACGAATACCAATATTGCTTCCACTCTCAAGGGATCGGCGAGACTTGAGAGTTCCAAAAGAGAAGCTCGAGCAATCCATGAAGCTCAACGGTCCAATCTCGATGCTAAGTTAAACATCATTGTCGTTGCCGCCTACAAGGGATATGTTGAATACAAGGGCTCAAGAGGAGGGACTCTGGAAACCCATAAACCTCATCAATCCGGTTCCAATTTCCTTGCTAACGTCAGGGTAAAAAAATCAAAAACTGTTGAGAGCCATAGGGATGGAAAAATTATTGATGATTTTATGTAAGTAGATAAAACCTAGAAACAACATTTTCTGTTTGTTAGTGGAGTTTGGGAAAACAGTCGGCGTGACTAAAAAAAAAGGAACATGAGGCGACTCCCGAAGAAGTGGACATGCAAAAGTAATTGTCTTGTTACATTTTTTCACCCATGACTTCGGGTGTTAACATTAGTACTTGTCATTGGCAGTTCCAAAGGTGCATCTACCAGATTTGAAGAAGAAACATTTTGAAAGCCGCAAAAAAAACTTTCACAACTTTGAATGCCTAAGCTCGAGAGATCTTAGTGAAGATCAATTGATGACTCCTCAAGATCCTGCTACGCAATGACGAGGCTAGGGGCCTCCGATGCGTGATTTTTACTTCCTACTCGAAAGACAACACATATTCATCGGGTAAAGAGAACGTCTACAGAGGATCTTGCCCAGAAGAAAACAAAGACTAATGCTACCAATGTCGAAAATGTAGCCACATATGTTAATGCTACTGCAGTAGGGAAGCCATTGAAGTAAAGACTAGCAAGAAAACCAAAGCCCGATGGGAAAAGAGGAAGAAAACGACGTCAGAAGAGAGAGCGGTGTCCAAAGAAAAAAAATGACCAAGAAAAAGAAACCGACGCTTGTTGAAAATCCCACAACCCAGACTCCTGCTAAGGATCAAACCATAATTCCTGTTATGTTTGAGCATTACGCCACTCCGAACCAACCCATACATATGTCTTCAAAGGTAGGCTTTGATGAGTCCGGAAATATTCACCACCCACTGTAGAAACCAGACAGGGGCAATTCGGACAATAACCACACTCAACCATCCATACAGGACAAAAGTATTAAAACACTAAACACTTTATGACTAAGCTAGTTACTAATCTGCTTAATAAACTAATGGGTTTTTGAACTCGACCCGATTTTATAAGTTTGACCCGAAAGCCCATATGGCCCATAATTAAAAGTATAAATACCCAACCACTTTCATTAATGAGGGTAATGAAAATTTAATACAACCAGGCAGCTTAAATCTCTCACTACAAAACACTTAAACATTTAATACCCTTGAAATACCACAAAACATATGACCAAATTATTATCAGTAGAAAATAATCCTCACCAAATTGGCGACCACAGTGGGGGAAGAAGGTGCCTGAATCTAGCATTCAAAACCAGCAAGAAAAACCCGTTCGGATGAATCCGGACGAGAAGGCAGTGCCACCAACTTTGGCACAAGTGGTGGGAGAAAACGATGAATATACGATCGAAGAACGAGACAGGTTGAAATCCGAGATAGAAGCCTTGAAGGCTACTAAAAGGGTGGAGATGGTCTTGAAAGAAAAATCAAAAGTGTCAGCCGTTCACCACACTGACAATCCAAGGGAGCATGACCCATCAACAAAGACCCATGTGAGTACTAAAAAGACTCATGCTAGCTCAAAGAAGTCTCACCGGTCTAAACCGGTAGAGAGCTCGGATTCAGATTCAAAATCCTCTAGTAGCTTCTCGAATGAAGATGGAGTTGAGGAGTACCTGTCATCCAGCAGTGATGAAGGCAGGTCTAAGAAGAAGCAAAAGTTGGTCAAAAAATATTCAACAAAGAGGGATAGGCATGGAATGTTGAAATGACATCTAGGTAAAGGGTCATCTCATAGCCACAGCCATGGCCGGAGACATATAGACCAGCTGTTGATGGATCCTTTCGCTTTTCATGATAAACCAGGTATCTTTGCAACTCCCAATGAAGATATTGTGTTTAGTCGTGGCCGGAATCAGAGACAATCTCCATTGTCTTCCAAGATACTGTCCGGAAACCTTCCAAAGAGGTTTGACAGTACTAAGATGGAAAAATATGATGGGAGTAAAGATCTAGATAATCATCTGGAACAGTTTAAAAACTTTGTGATGAATTTTGACGATGATGATAAGTTGCTTTGTAGAGCATTCTCTCAATCTTTTACGGGGAGTGCTCTGAAGTGGTATAATAGCCTGCCACAGGGCTGCATCAGAAATTTTGATACCTTTTGGGTGGCATTCCGGAGGAAGTTCGTTGGAAGTAAGGAGGTGAAGGGCAATGTAGACACTATTATCCATTGTGCCCAAGAACCGAATGAATCATTGAAAGAATATATAAGTCACTTTGTGAACACCAAGAATGGATTAGCTGATTGCTTTGAACAAGTAGCAATAGCTTCTCTAAGAGAGGGTTTGAACCTTGACAATTTAGCCGATTCAGTAACCAGGAAGAAGGCCATGACGTGGGGCAGTTTACTGAATCAGGTGGGAAAACAAATCAATATGGATGAAACGAAGAAGACTAGGGTGCATAGGCAAGTGAGGTCAGCCCCAGTTACACCAAACCAGAACCGGAATCAGTCCGGGTACAAGGCTAAGGAAGCCAGACAGGGTCCCAACAGGGCCAAGGCTCAATCTCACCCAGCACCAGCTCAGAGCCAACAATCCAGAAATAAGCGAGGCCTTGGGTTCAACCGGAGTGGTTTGCTGAATTGAAAGAAAATGTGGCAACCATCTATGACAAAACAAAAGACGAAGTACATTTTAGGAAGCCGTCTAATCTTCCATGGAAATTCGTAATAATTGTTTCTACCAATATCATCATGATATTGGTCATAACGCAGAAGATTGCATCGCTTTGAAACAAGAAGTGTAAAATTTGATTAAAAGAGGAATATTGGGTGCTTACGTTAAAAGAAGAAGTGGGAGTAGGGTTGATAATGCTCATCGGACCGACCCAACAAACAATGCACGAACGTCGGCTACGGACAGGGCCATGGTAATTATTGAAAGATTCGATGTGAAGTCAGAATATTTGGATCCTGATCCAGCCCAGAATAAAGTGGGCGTTATCACAGAACACACCAAGACGGTTTCCGGACTCATAAGCTTTTTTGAGTCACTTACCATATTTAGGGGGGGGGACACCATGACTGCACCAACTACTTCTTCAAGGAAGAGTCATGCTCACACCCTGGCTACTCAATTGGAAGGAGGTATGACTTCCTATCAATCTCAAATTCCTTTTCCCTTCATTGTTTTTGATGAAGATGATTTGAGGGACATAGCTGGTCCCCATGAAGATGATGTGGTAATATGAGCATCCATTATGGGCAATGACATTAGATGAATTTTGGTAGACACTGGCAGCTCGGCCAATATCCTCTTTTTAACTTCTTATAAACAAATAAAGAATCCAGCAGTAATTCAACGTTCGAACAGGTCTATTGTGGGTTTCACTGGAAGCTCTGCGGACGTAGTTGGGAGTTCGAAGAGGAGGTTTTGTTGGGCAAAGGCCCTTTTAAGAATATGGTCAGAGTACTTTTTGTTGTGGTGGATTGTCCCACATGCTACAATTCCATTTTAGGAAGGTCTTGGCTCTCCTAGATGCACGTTGTGGCTTCAACAGTTCACCGATGTTTAAAATATGTTGTGCAAGGACAAATGGGAGTTGTCCGGAGTAGTCAGAAGATAGAAAGGGAATATTATGCAACAACACTGGCCCCTTGAACTTTGGGGGCAATTCGGATTAGTGAAGATTAGCAGTTTGAGGGGCCCTCTAGGGGAGAGGGTGAAATTGATGACCCTAGAGAGACCCCTTGTGTTTTGATACCAATTGAGGAGGTTGAAACTCACTCTCTGGCTGAAGGAAGAAGTGTCAAGATTGGATCTAAGATGAGACCAGAACTAAAAAGCAAAGTGTTATCTTTTCTAAGAGACCATCAGCATTTTTTTGCTTGGTGCAATGCTGATGTAACCGAAGTGCCAGTAGATGTTATATCACACCAGCTATCCATCCGAAGAGATGTAGTACCCGTTGTGCAGAACAGAAGATATTTTTTTAAGGATAAAGCCGATGTTATAGTTCAAGAGGTTGACCGACTTACTAAGATGGGGCACATAAAGGAATCTCAGTACCCTTTATGGACAACCAATCCAGTGTTAGTAAAAAAGAAAAACGTGAAATGGCGTATGTGCATCGACTTTACTGACCTTAATAAGGCTTGCCCAAAAGACCTATATCCAGTCCCCCGGATCGATCAGTTAGTGGACTCCACATCTGGGAACAAGTTGTTGTCCTTCATGGATGGCTTCTCCGGTTATAATCAGATTCAAGTGGATCCAAAGGACCAAGAACACACTACTTTTGTTACTGATACGGGCCTTCATTGTTACAAGGTGATGCCTTTTGGGTTAAAGAATGTTGGGGCTACTTATCAGAGGTTGGTGAACAAAGCACTCACTGATCATATTAGAAGAAATATAGAAGTCTACATTGATGACACGATGGTAAAAAGTGTGGAAGAAGAGTTACACTTGGCAGATCTGCAAGAGACTTTTGCCAACTTGGTAAAAGTTAATTTAAAGTTAAATCCAGAAAAATGTGTTTTCAGAGTGCATTCTGGAAATTTTTTGGGGTATGTAATAAGTGAGAAAGGGATACAGCCTGATCCAAACCAACTTAATGCTTTACTGCAGATGGATCCTCCTAAGAATATTAAAGAAGGACAAAGATTGACAGGGAGGTTAGCTGCTCTAAACCGTTTTATCTCAAGATCTTCGGATAGGTGTGCCCAGTTTTTCCAAACTTTAAAGGGTGCCAAAGAATTCAACTGGTCTCCATAGTGCGACCAGGATTTTGATGAAATAAAAAAGCATTTATCCTCCCCCAAAACCCTGTTTAAACCTGTTGATGAGAAAATGTTGTATATATATTTAGCAGTCTCCTAATGTGCCATAAGTGCGGTACTAGTAAGAGAGGTAGACAATTATCCTCGTCCGGTGTACTACATCAGCAAAAGCCTGACGGATGCTGAAAAAAGGTACTTAAAACTTGAAAAACTAGCACTAGCATTAGTAATTGCTGCTAGAAAAATAAGGCCCTACTTTCAGTCTCATTCTATTGTCGTCTTTTTTCCCTTGAAAAATGTTCTTCAAAAGGCAAACGTATCGAGCAGAATGACCAAATGGTCAGTAGAGTTGGGAGACTATGATATAGATTTTTCCCCTCGAACTGCAGTCAAGGCTCAGTCTGTTGCTGATTTCCTAGTTGAATTCCATTCGGGTAGAGACACTAAAAAGGCAACAGGTGAAAAGACTAAGAAAGTATGGGTTGTCCGGACTGATGGTGGGTCAAGTACCATGGGTTGTGGTGCTGGGATATGTTTAACCTCTCCGTACGATGACAAGCTATACCAGGATATATGTTTTGCTTTCAGGGCTTCTAATAATGAGTCCGAATATGAAGCTGCTATAGCTGGTTTGAAGTTAGCCCTAATTTATGGAGCAAAAAGAGTTAGGTTAATGAGTGATTCTCAGATTCTTATCCATCATGCCCAAGGTCAATTTGAGGCAAAAAAGGAGCATTTGATTAAATCTTTATTCATTCTTAAAAAGGTGACAGTTAACTTTAAAGAAATCAGCTATGAGCACATACCCAGAACAGAGAATACATTAGCAGACTCATTGGCAACCATAGCATACTCTGAGTCCTACCCATGGATTCATGTGCAGGAGTTCCCATCCATTCAACTCAATCAGAGCAAGGAAGAGGATGAAAGTTTAAATATACAAGTGGGTCAACCTAAACACTGGAGGTATCCACTTCTTCAATACATTTCCGATGGAATTTTTCCTTCGAAAAAAACAGTAGCAAGAAAAATGAAGTATATGGGTCGTGGTTTCTTAATCATAAGATACATTCTTTACAAGAAGTCTTTTAGTAGACCTCTTTTGTGATGTTTGGGGATTGAAGAATCCCAAATAATGATGTCTGAAGTGCATGATGGTGAAGGGCCAACACACTGTGGTTATGGAGCTTTCACCTGAAGAGTCTTGTTAGCCGGATACTACTCGCCCTCTATAATGGAAGATGCCAAGGAATTGGTAAAGAAGTGTGATCCATGCCAAAGATATGGTAATGAAATTCATTTTCCAGCTGTCGAGTCAATTTCTGAGCCAATACCTTTTGCTCGTTGGGGGCTAGATCTGGTGGAACCTCTACCTATGGCGTCCGGAGGGTGCAGAACTATCATTGTAGCCATTTATTATTTCTCAAAATGGATAGAAGCAGCCCTCCTCGCAGGAACTACTTCAAAATATGTTATAAAATTTATCTTACCTAATATTTGTTGTAGATTTGGGGTTTCACAGAACATAACCACAGACAAAGGGCCACAATTCGATAACAAGGATATGGAGAATTTTTGTGCCTCTAAAGGCATTCAACATTGCTTCTCTTCTCCTTTCCACCCACAAACGAATGGTCAGGTAGAAGTGGCAAACAGAACCATTCTGTCCGGTCTTAAAAAGAATTTAGAAGGGGCTGCTGGAAAGTGGCCAAGCTATCTACAAGAAGTACTATAGGCCAACCGGACTACTCCTCGAGCTGCTACACAGGAATCCCTATTTTCCTTGGTATATGGTATGTATGCAATTGCTCCCATAGAGGCAACTCTTCCATCATACAGAGTCTGCAATGTTTTCGAACAGGCTAATGAAGTGGCAATCAGAAGTCAACTCGACTTGATAGAACAGAAAAGAGTTAAGGCTCATCTTAGAGCCACCCATTATCAGGGATTGATGAGAAGCAGGTTTGCTTCCATAGTCAGAAGAAGGGATTTTCAACGAGGGGATACAGTGTTGAGAAAAGTCTTCCTACATACTAAAGAGAAGTAGTTTGGCAAGCTAGCTTCAAATTAGGAAGGACCCTATGTGGTCATTGAAAAGCTTAAGCCTGGGACATACAGGCTTCAAGATAAAAATGGAAGAATCTTAAATCACCCTGGAACATTGAACACCTCCGGTTGTATCTATAATGAAAGTTATGTAAATATTTACTTGTTTAAAGCCCATGTAAATATTAGGGGGCATACTCTTTCCTACCATGGTTGGAAGAATCTTAAATCACTTGGAACATTGAACACCTCCGGTTGTATCTAGAATGAAAGTTATGTAAATATTTACTTGTTTAAAGTCCATGTAAATATTAGGGGGCATAATCTTTCCTACCCTGGTGGCGCGGGGAGGTTTTAATGAGGCCTCCGAGCTTTTTAATAAAATTTGACGCCTTCTTAAAAAATTTGGAGTGGTTTGATTCATAGTTTTTTTAAATCCTTCTAAGTATCATTGACAGATCAGATTGATTAGGTGGAAGGATGACCATTTAAACATTTGTCATCGGAGAATTTAAACACTCTCACCTTAAAATACTTGTAAAATAACTAGGGGCTATTTAAACATCAGCCATCAAGATTGAGCAAACATAAAACAAGGCAAGAATTGTGCAAAATAAAACTGCCCGGCTAGCACCGGGGAATGATATTAAAACATGTAAGAATGTCTTGGCCATCCAAGGACTTTGAAGTTTAAAAAGAAAAGGCTTATCCAGACACGAGCCAGACACGATTACAAAAATTCCTTGGCCATCCAAGGACTTTAGTCGGACATAAGAATAAAAGAAAAACAAAAAATGGTTAAACTTTTAGGGCTGGACTCCCTTAGATGTTCCTGCTTCGTCTTGTTTCTTCTTTGGGTCTTTCGGTTCATCATTGGTGGTGCGGTTTATTTTCGTTTGAGGGTAAGTTTGTAATTTTTGTTTTGAGTTGTGTGGAAGTTTGTGAGTATTTAATATTTGGGTAGAGTGTAGAGGGAGAATTAAGCAGCCTCGTTGTATTTAATTTTCATTACCCTCATTTAATGTTGGTGGTTGGGTATTTATACCCTTATATTTGGGCCTTATGGGCTTTCGGGTCGTGTTTAATAGACCCGGGTCAAGTTTAAGGACCCATAAGTTCTAAGTAGGAGAGCAGGACACTTAGTCAATAAGTGATTATGTTTTTAAATACGTTAGTTCTGTTCGAACAGTCCAATAGATGATGGTGTCCAAACTGCCCCTGTCCGGTTAGGTAGACATTGTCCGAACTGACCCTGTCCGAAGAGGTGACGGAATCCGGACTCATCAATAGCCCCCTTTTTAGGTGGTGTTCAAAAACCTTTGGCAAGACCTAAAAAACAGTCTGTTGCTAGTGACAGTTACATCCGGACAAGTCCTTTCGAACTGTGTTATAGTTTTATCCGGACTGAAAAAAGTTATTTGAATCTAAACGGTTTTTTGCCAGAGTTCGTGGGACACGTGTCTCTTTCTGGTTTGTTATTTTAGGCGTTTTTTCATTTTAAATTTCGCTCCCAACTTCTCTGAAAAGAAACCTCTTCATTAAATGAAGATGACATCAGCGTCGTTTCTTAATCATTGCAAATCTTTTCGAAATCTCCTAATAATCAAAGCACCTTTTTTAGGGTTTACTATAAATTAAACACTTTTCCACTGTTTTACCATCATCTTCATATTCACTTTGCTAATTTTCAGAGCTTTTTCTCTCAAAAACAAGTTCTTCATTTTGGTTGTTTATGTTCACGGCTAGGAACGCTTTAATCAGAGGCGGGTGGCTCAATCTATTAGAACTAGAAAAGGCACAAAAAGTTGAAAGGGAAAGGCGCATTGGAGCATGCTTACCTACCTCCCCCATCGACAAACCAGTAACCTCAAACACAGAGCCTGACCAGGGTTCCTCCTCAACAAAAAGTTTCAAACCGAGGAGATTGTTTCAAACCAATCTTTCTCCTATTGTCTCAGGTTCATCGGTTCAAGAATCAGAACCCACTGTTGAACCAGGGTTAACAGTTACTAGCTTAAAAAAGCCTTCCCCATTTATAGCCATGGGGTCAGATGCAGATACCTCTCCCAACAAACTGGTCGATCGAAGAAGAGGTCGGCTGGTTAAAGGGCAGGTTTCCAAAGGCACCCCTTCGAAATCAGGGGCCAAGGATAGCAATACAGGGTCAGAGGCACTCATAAAAGTACCCAAGGACAGGCTGTCCGGACCGGAGGCCACTAGTTCAAGCCCCTGAAGAGAAACCACCATATCAGAGCCCCAGCCAGAGGCCAGATTCCAGGAGAGTATTGAAGCTCAACAGTCCGGAGGTCAGACTGAACCAACTCCAAACTCCCCCCTCACAAAGACAACTGAAAACCCTTCCTCGGTAATGGAGGAAATAATTAAGGATTCTATCGAAGAGGCTCCATTCGAGTCCGAACCCTCCGGATAGGCTAGTGATGCTGCTGCTGCCAAGAAGGATAAAGGCAAAGAAAAACTATGCCTCAGGCATCCAGATCTGCCAGAGGTCCTAAAGGGAAAAGTTGGACCTTGTTTCCACAAGGTCAATGTCAAATATTTACTTGCCTTGCAAAAAATTAATTATGCCTTTATCCACACAGCCGAATTGGGTCGGATGCGAACGAAGTGGGGGATTCTGGAGAAGGTGAAAATAAGGATCCCAATAGACCCTGAAACCCCAATGGACTGCAAACTTAGTGAAGTAGTCATCTTTACTGAGCTCTTTAACTGGGGGCTAAGGTTTCCCTTCGATCCATAGATAGTTAGGTACCTCCATCTCATCAAGCTTTATCCAAGCCAACTGAGCCCTAGCGCCTGGTATACTCTCATGGCCTGTATCATGGCCTCCAGGCTCTCCGGAATTCCTCTCCCGATGGAGGAATTCGTTGCTGTGGCCGGTCTTTGCAGAAATCCTTATACCCCCTTTTATCACTTCAACATGGGGGATAACTACAAAGCAGTGGATGCCCTGCTTGAGTCGGAGAGAAACTGGAGGACTCAGTTCTTATTCGTAAGTGGCGCTTGGGAGAATGGGAGGAAGATCAAAGCTGGAGTCAACCCGAGTCTCCTCACCAACAGATGGAGAAGTGATCGTAAGGATCCTACCTTAAATTCTTATTTTTACTTTTATCGAATTTGTTTAAACTGACTAGTCTTGTCTTTTTTCTTGACAGAGCTGCCCAAAGATTTCAACGGCTATTTCAAGGCCGGGCAGACCACTTGTACCAGGATCAACACTTGGGCTGCTGAGAAGTGGGGGAACCGTTTCCATGACGCATTTACCGGAGGCAATCTTGCAAGGTCTCATCTCTGGAACACTACTGGCCGGAGGGACTTGACCTGGGAAGAACTCACCACTCCACCCCCTCCGGATGTAGTCCTCAAGAGAACACACGAACCGGACGGGTCACTATACTTGCCAGGTCGAGCCAAGGCCCCAAGTAAAATGAAAGGCAAGAAAGGGAAAGGTAAGAAGGCTGCAGGTGAGGCTAACCCTGCCGAGGTTGAGGAGGCTGCTCCAACAAACCCAGAGGAGCCAGCCCCAAGCCAGATCGATGCTGCTCTGCTAGAAGTGGTAGAGCATGAAAGTGCTAGGGAAGAGGCTAAATCCCCAAAACCCCCAAGGGTTCCTAAGAGAGACCGAAAACGGGGAGCAGAAAGCAAGGACATGGAGGCCAAGAAGAAAAAGACCTCCAGGGGTGATGAACTTTCTCTCCGGCCTACAGAAGCCTTCCCTCCTGTTGACCCTACTGATCCAACAAGACCAGAAGATATACCTGGTGACTTTCAAACCGACGAGGTTGAAGGAGGATACCTCAGCATTGATGGTGTTGACATCATAGGGCTTCATGGACTTGGTGATTATTTTGCAAACCTTCCCAAAGACGACTTTGCTGGGCCTTATTTCCCTCCAAGCACTTCGAACACCGTTACTTTTATTGGTAAAACTTTCACTGTTTCAAGTGAAAGTGAAGCTATACTCACTCCATACTTAGTACTGTTCAGCCAGTGTTGGTCTTAGAGAAGCAAGTACGAGGTCAGGCAGAAATCATTATCTCCCTTAACTCCGACAAGGAAAAACTGTCCAACGATCTCCTCACTGCCACCCAAAACGCTAAGGTTTTGAAGGGAGAAAACGAGGAGCTAAAGAAGAGCCGAGAGGGGTGGACCACAAAGGTTGCCACTTTAAGATACTGTCAAAGACCTCCGGGAGAAGCTGTCCGAATTAGAGAAAGATCTCACCTCTTCGAAATAGGAGGCGAAGGCCAAGGACCAAGTCATCCATAACTTGACAAATGACAAGATTGCGCTTGAGAACTCAGTGTCCAAGGCTGCAGAGGAGAAATCAAGTCTGCTAAGGGAGCAAGAGGCCAAAATTCAAGACAAGATCGATGCTTATGCCAACAATGTAATAGATACTCAAAAGCAAATGTATGCTAAAGTGAGGTCGGACATGGTCTTTCTCTTTCATGAGAAGTCCCCGAAGAGGAACATGGGAGATTTGTGGCTTCATGTAGAGTACGAAGACCTTCCCTTCCACACCATGGCTGATGGAGACTTGCATGATTATTCCAGTGCTTCCTCCTCTGACGAAGAAGATAACACCGGGGAGAGCCCACATGAAGAGAATGACGATCCCAAGAAGAAGAAGACAAGTGAGGCTGAGCCATCTTCAAAGGCTCAGTCTTAGATTATGAATTATATTTCCACCTTATACTTTGTTTGAACTAAAGTCCTTGGAAGGCCAAGGAATTTTTGTAATTGTGTCCAGCATTTGACCGGATTGATCTTTTGTTTTGTCTGACAGTTTTAAAGTCCTTGGAAGGCCAAGGCACTTTGGTTATTTCAATAAATATCTTTGTTTTGCACAACTCTTGCATTCTTTCATAGTTTGTTTTAATTTTGGTGGCTAGTGTTTAAACAGCCCTTAGTTATTTCATAAATATTCTGAAGCGAGAGAGTTTAAATTCTCCGATGATAAATGTTTAAGTAGTCATCATTCCTTTAATGTCCTTCCCAAGTTGGGGCTAGTTTACCGAGCAACTTCTCTTTAGTGTGTAAGAAGACTTTCCTTAACACCTTGTCCCCGCGGCTGAAAATATCTTCTTTCAACTCTGGAAGCAAACCTACTTCTCATCAAACCCTGATAGTGTGCAGCTCTAAGGTGAGCCTTAACTCGTCTTTCTTCTATTAGGTCAAGCTGACCCCTGATTGCCACTTTGTTAGCGTGTTCGGAGAAATTGTGAACTCGAAAGGAAGGGAGAGTTGCCTCTATGGGAGCTTTGGCATCCATCCCATAGACCAAGGAAAAAGGTGACTCTTGTGTTGCAGCCCCAGGAGTGGTCCGGTAGGCCCACAAAACCTCTTGTAAATAACTAGGCCATTTTCCAGCAGCCCTTCTAAATTTTTCTTCAAACCGGACAGTATAGTTCTGTTAGCCACCTCAACTTGACCATTTGCTTGTGGGTGGAAAGGTGAAGAGAAACAATGTTGTATACCCCTAGAGGCACATAAACTCTCCATTTCCTTGTTGTCGAACTGTGGCCCATTGTCTGTTCTTCTCTTCTGTGGAACACCAAATCTGCAACAGATATTGGATAAAATGAATTTTATGACAACTTTTGATGTTGTACCTGCCAACAGGGCTGCTTCAATCCACTTTGAAAAATAATCAATCACAACAATTATTGTCCTGCGTCCTCCGGATGCCATAGGAAGAGGTCCCACCAAATCCAATCCCCATCGTGCAAAAGGTATAGGCTCAGAAATTGACTCTAAAGGGATGGATGGGACATGAATTTCATTGTTATATCTCTGGCATGGGTCACACCTTCTCACCAGCTCCTTAGCATCTTGCATTATAGAGGGCCAATAATAGCCAGCCAGTAAAACTCTCCTCGTTAGAGCCCTGAATCCACAGCGAGCTGATCCCTCACCATCATTTAATTCGGAGAGTATTATTTGAGACTCATCATCCCCCAAACATCGTAAAAGAGGTTTACTATAAGACTTTTTATACAGAACGTCTCTTAGTATGATAAAACCACTAGCCTTGTGCTTCATTTTTCTTGCTAATAATTTATCCGTAGGCAAGATGCCATCGGAGAGATACTGCAGGAGGGGAAATCTCCAATCTTGAGGTTGTTTCATCTGTACATCGAAAATTTCTTCCTCTTTACCCACACTGAGTTGAATGGAAGGGCACTCCAGGACATGGATCCATAGATATGACTCAGTATAGGCTATGGTTGCTAAGGAATCTGCTAGTTCATTTTATGTTCGGGGTATGTGCTCATAAACGATGCTTTTGAACTTAAGTGCCTCATTCTTAAGAAGAAGTAAGTACTTCACTAGTTGCTCCTTTTTAGCTTCGGATTGACCCTGTGCATGATGGATAAGAAGTTGGGAATCGCTCATTAACTTGACCCTTTTGGCTCCACAAATAGAAGCCAACTTCAAACCAGCTATAGCAGCTTCATATTCGGACTCATTGTTAGAAGCCCTAAAAGGGAAGCATATAGCCTGATACATTTTGTCACCATACGGAGAGGTCAAGCATACTCCTGCACCACATCCCATAGTACTTGATCCACCATCTGTCCGGACGATCCAGACCTTTTTATCTTTCATCTCAGTAGTTTGCTCCATATCCCTATCAGAGTGGAATTCAACCAAAACATCAGCCACAGCTTGGGCTTTGATTGCTGTTCGAGGAGCAAAATCAATATCGAAGTCCCCCAACTCCACAGATCACTTAGTCATTCTACTTGAAATGTCTGCCTTTTGAAGAACATTCTTCAAGGGAAAAGATGTTCGGACGATAATAGGATGAGCCTGAAAATAAGGCCTCATCTTCCTTGCAACAATTACCAAGGCTAATGCTAATTTTTCGAGCTTTAAATAACTTTTTTCTGCATCTATCAAGCTCTTGCTGATGTAGTACACCAGATGGGGGTAATTATCCACCTCTCTTACCAATACAACACTGATGGCACAACTGGAAACTACCAAGTATATGAAGAGCGTCTCTCCATCAACAGGTTTAAATAAAGTATTGGGGGAGGACAGATGTTTCTTAATCTCATTGAAGGCCTCATCACATTGTGAAGTCCAATCAAATCCCTTTGCACCCTTTAAAGTTTGAAAAAACGGGGCGCATCTGTCCAAAGACCTTGAGATGAATCGATTTAAAGCAGCCAACCTCCCCGTCAATCGTTGTACTTCTTTAATATTCTGAGGAGGCTCCATTTGGAATAAAGCATTAAGCTGATCCGGATCGGGCTGTATCCCTTGCTCACTTATTATATAACCTAGGAATTTCCCGGACTGCACTCCGAACACACACTTTTCTGGATATAGTTTCAAATTTACTTTTACTAAGTGAGCAAAAGTTTCTTGGAGGTCTGCCATGTGTAGTTGTTCATCCATACTTTTTACCATCATGTCATCAATGTATACTTCCATATTTCTTCCAATTTGATCAGCAAAGGCTTTGTTCACCAATCTCTGATAAGTAGCCCCAGCATTTTCAACCCAAATGGCATCACCTTGTAGCAATGAAGGCCCCTATCAGTGACAAATGTGGTATGCTCCTGATCCTTCGGATCTACTTGAATCTGATTGTACCCGGAGAAGGCATCCATGAAAGACAGTAGCTTATTCCCAGAAGTGGAATCCACCAGCTGATCAATCCGGGGAACTGGGTATAAATCTTTTGGGCAAGCCCTATTGAGATCTGTGAAATCAATGCACATACACCACTTGCCATTTTTCTTTTTCACCAAGACCGGATCGGCTGTCCATAAAGAATAGTGAGACTCCTTTATATGCCTAATTTTAGTGAGCTTGTCAACTTCTTGAACAATAATATCAGCCTTTTCCTTGGAAAAAGCCCTTCTCTTTTGTACCATAGGTGCTATGTCTTTCCCAATGGATAGGTGATGTGACATAATATCTGCTGGAACTCCGGTAACATCAGCATTGCACCAAGAAAAAACATGCTGATGGTCTTTTAGAAACTTCAACATTTTATTCTTCAGTTCGGATGACATTCTGGAACCTATCTTAACACTTTTTCCTTCTTCCAAAGAATGTATTTCAACTTCTTCAACCGGTATCAACACTCCAAGGGTCTCTCTAGGGTCATCAATTTCACCCTCACCCCCAGAAAGCCCCTCAAACTGCTATTCTTCGTTGGTACGAACTGCCCCCAACGTCCGTGGAGCCAGTGTTGTGGCATAAAACTCTCTTGCAATCTTTTGGTTGCTCCGAACAACTCCCACTTGTCCTTGAACAACATATTTCAAACATTGGTGGATTGTGGAGGCCACTGCATGCATCCTAGAGAGCCAAGACCTCCCTAGAATAACATTATAACAAGTGGGACAATCCACCACAATAAAAAGTATTCTAACCATCTTCTTAAAAGGGCCCTTGCCCAACAAAACTTCCTCTTCGAACTCCCTGATCACATCTGCTGAGCTTCCAGTGAAGCCCACAATTGACCTGTCCGAATGCTGGATTACGACTGAATTTTTCATCTTTTTGTAAGAGGTTAAAAAGAGGATATTGGATGAACTCCCAGTATCCACCAAGATTCGTCTTATGTCATTGCCCATAATGGATGCTCCTATGACAACAACATCTTCATGAGGGCCAGCTATATCCCTTAAGTCATCCTCATAAAAAACAATGAAAGGAAATGGAATTTGTGATTGATAGGAGGTCATGCCTCCTTCCAGCTGGGTGGCTAAAGTATGAACGTGCCTCTTCCTCGAAGAAGCAGTAGGAGCTGTCATAGTATCCCCTCCGAAAATTGTGAGTGACTTAAAAACCTTAATAAGCCCGGAGACTGTTTTACAACGTTCCTCAATAGCACCCACTCTATTTCGAGTTGGATCAAGATCCAAGTACTCTGACTCTACATCGAATCTTTCGATTATAACCATAGCTCCCTCCGGAGCAGCATTGCTCGGACCAGCCCGATGAGCATTATCAGGCCTATTTCCTCCTCTTCTTTTGACATATGCCCCCAGCTTTCCTCTTTCAATTAAATTCTGAACTTCTTGTTTCAAAGAAATACAATCATCAGTGGTATGGCCAGTATCATTATGGTACTGACAGAAGGAATTGTTACGATGTTCCCTAGGAGATTGCAGTGCAGCCGGCCTTCTATAGTGTACTTCTTCCTTTGTTTTGTCAAAAATGGTGGCCACACTTTCTTTTAACTCTGCAAACCACTCCGGTTGAACCCAAGGCCCTCTCTTATTTCTAGATTGTTGACTATGGGCAGGCGCAACTGGCTAAGATTGAGCTTTAGCTCTGTTATGTCCCTGTCCGGTCTCCCTTGCCTTGTTCCCGGACTGATTTTGGTTGGGGTTGGGTGCAACCGGGGCAGACCTCACCTGCCTGCACACCCTAGTTTTCTTTGTTTCATCAACGTTGATTTTCTTTCCAACCTGATTCAGTAGACCACCCCAAGTCATGGCTTTCTTTCTGGTTACTGAATCAGCTAAATTTCCAGAGTTTAAGCCCTGCCTCAAAGACGCAATTGTTACCTGCTCGAAGTAATCAGCCAACCCGTTTTTGGTATTTACAAAACGACTTATGTATTCTTTCAGTGACTCGTTTGGTTCTTGGGCACAATGGATTATTATGTCCCCATTGCCCTTCAACTCCTTACTCCCAACAAATTGCCTTCGAAATGCCACCCAAAAGGTATCGAAATTTCTGATGCAGCCTTGTGGTAGGCTGTTGTACCACTTCAGAGCACTCCCCGTAAAGGATTGGGAGAATTCTCTACAGAGAAACTTGTCGTCATCATCGAAATTCATCATGAAAATTTTAAATTGTTCCAAGTGGTTATCCGGATCTTTACTGCCATCGTATTTCTCCATTTTTGTGCTATCAAACCTCTTAGGGAGGTTTCCGGACATAATCTTGGAAGATAATGGAGATTGTCTCCAATTCCGGCCATGATTGAAAACAGTATCCTCATTGGGAGTCGCAAAGATACCTGGTTCATCGTGGAAGGCAAAAGGATCCACCAGCATCCGGTCTACATGCCTCCGGCTGTGAGATGATCCTTTGCATATATTCGTCTTTAATTTCCCATGTCTATCCCTTTTTCTTGAATATTTTTTAATCAATTTTTGCTTCTTTTTAGATTGGCCCTCATCACTGCTAGAGGATAAGGACTGTTCAACTCCGTCCTCGTCCGAGGAGTTACTAGAAGATTCTGAGTCTGAGTCAGAACTCTCCACTGGCTTAGAGCGGTGAGACTTTTTGGAGCTAGCATGATTCTTCTTGGTACTTACATGAGTCTTCGAAGGCTCATGCTCTCTAGGGTTGTCGGTATGATGAGAAACTGATGCCTTTGACTTCTCTTTCATGCCATCTTTTCCTTCTCTGCCCTCGGAGCTTCTATCTCGCCCTTTAATCTATCACGCTCCTCGATGGTATATTTATCATTCTCACCCACCACTTCAAGCAAAGCTGGTGGTACATACTGGGCGTCCGGATTCATTCAGACTGATTTTTTCTAATGGTTTCGAATGCTTGATTCAGGCACCATCGTGCTCCCACTGTGGTCGCCAATTTGGTGCGGTTTATTTTCGTTTGAGGGTAAGTTTGTAATTTTTGTTTTGAGTTGTGTGGAAGTTTGTGAGTATTTAATATTTGGGTAGAGTGTAGAGGGAGAGTTAAGAAGCCTTGTTGTATTTAATTTTCATTACCCTCATTTAATGTTGGTGGTTGGGTATTTATACCCTTATATTTGGGCCTTATGGGCTTTCAGGTCGTGTTTAATGGACCCGGGTCAAGTTTAAGGACCCATAAGTTCTAAGTAGGAGAGCAGGCCGCTTAGTCAAGAAGTGATTATGTTTTTAAATACTTTAGTTCTGTTCGAACAGTCCAATGGATGATGGTATCCGAACTGCCCCTGTCCGGTTAGGTAGACATTGTCCGAACTGACCCTGTCCGAAGAGGTGAGGGAATCCGGACTCATCAATTGGGGCTCTCTCCAGTCCATTCTTCTTCATCGGTGGTATCATCATAACCACTCGAATAGTTGTGCTTATCACCATCTACCATAGTGTGGAATGGGAGATCTTCGTATTCCACATATTGCCATAGAGTACCAAGCGTCCTTTTCGGGAATGTTTGATGAAAAAGCAAGACCATGTCAGATTTGACTTCGACATACCTCTCTTATTGGGAATCTATCACCTTGTTGGTGTATGCATCGATCTTGGCCTGGATGGTCTTCTCCTGCTCCTTTATCAAGTCCTCTTTATCCTTGGTGACTTTAGACACAGCTGCTTCAAGAAAGGTTTTGTCACCGGATAGGGTTTGGATGACATTATCCTTGGCCTTCACCTCCTCCTTCGAAGCGGAGAGATCCTTCTCCAAGCCAGAACACTTGGTTTGGAGTTCAATGTTAACTATCTCCGAAGTGGCCAGCCTGGTAGCCAAGTCTTTTTTCCCCTTCTTCAACTTCTCGAGCTCTTTTCTTAATGCCTCAACAGTTTTATTAGCGTTAAGGAGGTCATTAGATAAGCTCTATTTGTCTGTGTTGAGTATGTTGATAATGGTAGATTGGCTTCGAACTTGCCTCTCCAGGTTGAGCACCGGTTGAATGTTGCTCAGCAAGGAGTAAGTCACCATGTCATTCTCCCCTGAAACAGAAAAAGACTTACCATTGAAGGTAACCATGTCTGAGGAGCTTGGAGGAAGGTAGGGGCCAGAAAAGTCATTTTTTTCAAGGTCTCCAAAGTAAAGGCCAATGTTTTGGAGGCCACTGATGTCTACTCAATCAATATTGATATCCCCTCCGGTACCCTCTCCGGTGTGTAAATCACTTGGGATTTGCTCTGCCAAGGTGAGGTATGTTGGGTCGGCCGGAGGAATAGACTCCGCAGGCCGGATAACGACTTCATCCCCCGAGGAGATTTTCTTCTTCTTGACTTCCCTATCTTCACCATCTGCTCCCCGTTTTCGATCCTTCTTGGGAGCCTTTGGAAGATTTGGAGGTCCACCTACCTCCTTAATACTCTCATCTTCAACTACTTGAAGTTGAGTAGGATTGATTCCCCCTTGGCCCTGCACTTCCTGACTTCCTGGGACGATCTCCTTACCACCAACTTGAGCAACCTCAGTTGCAACTTGTTTCTTCTTACCCTTCTTGCCCTTCATCTTACCTGGGGCTTTTGCTCTGGCAGGCAAAGCCAGCTTTCCATCCTTCTCCTCTGTTCTCTGGAGGATGACAGCTGGATAAGGTAGAGTGGTCAGCTCCTCCCAAGTAAGGTCCCTCCGGCCTGTTGTATTCCGGAGGTGGGACCTCACTAAATTACCGGCGGTGAAGCAATTATGGAAATGATTCCCCCATTTGTTAGCAACCCAAAGAAACCGAAGAGCAGTATGAAAAACAGATTTTTTATAAGGAAAGAAAGACAAGCATGATTAAATATTTACCTGAGCTCTTCCATCTGCTGGTGAGCAAACTAGGGTTGACACCAGCCTTGATTTTCCTCCCGTTTTCCCAAGCCCCACTTATAAACAGAAATTGGGTCTTCCAACTCTTCTCTGATTCAAGAAAATCATCCACCACCTTAAAGTTATCTCCCATGTTGTAGTAACAGAAAGGGATGACTTGGTTCTTGAAGAGGCTGGCCACAACAGCAAATTACTCCATTGGAAGTGGAATCCCGGAGAACCTAGAGGCCATAATACAGGCCATGAGGGTGTACCAAGCATTGAGACTCAGCTGTCTTGGACAGAGCTTTATCAGATGAAAGTATCTTACAATCTTTGGGTCCAAGGGAAATCTGAACCCCCAGTTAAACAGCTCCGTATAAATGACTATCTCGCTCAGCTTGCAGTCCATTGGGGTCTCCGGGGTGACCGGTATCCTCACCTTGACAGACTCAGGGATCCCACACTTCGTTCGGATCCGGCCTAATTCAGCAGTGTGAGTGTAGATATAGTTGATGTTCTGCATGGCCACCAAATACTTCACGTTCACTTTGTGGAAGCAGGGTACCACTTTTCCTTCCAGGCACTCCAACAGGTCTGGATGTTTCAAACACAGTTTCTCTTTACCCTTGCCTTTTTTGTCGGTGGCAGCTTCCCCTGTCTGTCCGGATACGTCGGACTCAAATGAGGCTTCTTCTATGTTGTCCTTCATCACCTCTTCCATCACCATGGAAGGTTTGTTAGTTGTTGGTGGTGGAGGAGTGTTGGTGGCAGGCTCTGTAAGTTGTCCGGACGGTTGAGCATCACCCTCTCCTAAGGATCTGGTGTCCGGCTGGGGCTCAGGTCCGGAGGGCTCATTTTGAGAGCTAGTTCCAGTGGCCTTCGGACCAGAGGATTTATCCTTTGGGACTCTGATAAATGCCCCTGATCATGTAGCTTTGTCCTTAGCCCCAGAATTAAGAGGCCCTAATTTTGGGGACTTATATTGTGAAACAACAGCTTGACCCTTTACTAAGCGGCCTGTTCGGCGAAGGGTAACCTTTTCTAGGGATTTCTCAGCATCTGACCCCATGTCTATAAATGGAGAGGGTCTCCTTGTGCTTTATACGACTTTTTCCCGTTTAATAGTGGGTTGTGACTGCTGAACCGAGGAGCTTGATACAATGGGCGAAAGACTTGGTTGAAATAACCGTCTGGGTTTGGAACTTCTAGCAGAAGATGAACCTCGATCAGCCTCTGAGGATGGTGTTTCGGGCTTATCGTTTGGAGAAACTGGAATACCCGCAGCAATGCGTCTCTCTCGCTCAAACCTTTGCGCTTTTTCTAACTCCGAAAGATTAAGTCACCTGCCTTTTAGGAATGCATTTCTTGCCGTGAACAGAAACCTACACAAGAAGAATTTTGAGAAGAGAAGTAAAATATTTGAAATAAAGAAATGAGAGAGTGATGAAGATGGTAAAATAGTGAAAAGAAGTAATTTATACTAGTAAGACAAAAAGAGTTACCAAATACCTATGAGAAGACGAAAAGACAAAAGTAACGATTGAAGGCGGCGCTGACGTCGTGGGTATTAAATAAAGAGGTTGTTTTTTGGGATTAGTGGGAGCACCGTTCTAGGAGGAAAACGGCTGGTGAGGAAAATCAAAAGATGACACGTGTCCCACGATCCATCGTAAAACTTTTGAACTTAAAGAAGTCAGTCAGGATAAACCCTGAGCTGAACACTTAAACAGTCCGGAGAATGTTACGAGTGCCTAAAAGGATTTTTTAGGTCTTGCCAAAGGCCTTCGACAAAACCTAAAGAAGGGGCTACTGATGAGTCCAAAAATATTCATCACTCACTGTAGAAACTAGACATGGGCAATTCGGACAATAACCACCAACTGAACCATCCGGACAGGATAAAATTATTAAAACACTAAACACTTTTTGACTAAGCTAGTTACTAATCTGCTTAATAAACTAATGAATTTTTGAACTTGACCCGATTTCATAAGTTTGACCGGAAATCTCATATGGCCCATAATTAAAAGTATAAATACCCAACCACTTTCGTTAATAAGGGTAATGAACATTTAATACAACTAGGCAGCTTAAATCTCTCACTACAAAACACTTAAACATTTAATACCCTTGAAACACCACAAAACATTTGACCCAATTACCCTCAGTCGAAAATAATCCTCACCAGGCTTAGTACAGGTCTATAATGAGCTCAAAGAGGAAAAATATCAAGCTACCAGCGGCCCCGATGAGAAATAATAAGATTCTGATGTCGTAGGGCACTTAGAGAAGATGAAGTTTTGGTGTCGATGTTTAAAGTCCCTTTAGTGATATTCTTACCAATCAATAAGGGTGCTCGAATGAATTCCAACCCTCGATTCCTATCCTGATCCTAGATAACCAGCTACCCATTCTCTAGAAACCCTATGCAGAAGGTTCAAGTGATCAAATTTATCAGTTGACTCTGTAGCACCGGATCCTTTCAACTTATACGGTCGAACTCCCATGCGTGTTACCTACTTTATCTAGTGTCTCTAATTTTCATGCTCGAGAGGAAAACGAAGAAAATGAATAGAGAGCTTTCCCAGACGAAGCTTCGGATCTCCCAACTTGAAGAAAGTAACAAAACCTTAGAGCAGCAAGGCAAGGAAAAATATCAACGAATCCAACATACTGAAGAATGAGATAGTTCTGCTTCAAGAGAACTTGAGGAGCGAGAAAAAACTTCTCGAAAAGGGATTAATCAATGCTGAAAGTATATACAGAAGCAGGAAGATGAATACAACATGCACGTCGAGGCACTAGGACTTCATGTGAAGGTATCTGAGGAGCAAACACTAAGGCTATTCAAGAACTAGCTACTTTTAAAATTAAATCCAAGGAGTACGCTCTTCAGACGAAGTTGGAGAAAGACAACGCAGTTACGTTAAACTCTTATACCGAAGGCTTCCTAAAGACCTTGAATACTCATGAACCTGGAGCCAAGGCTGCAATAATTCTGGATATTCAAGGGAGGTTCCTAGACTTGAAATTTGGGTCATGCTGACAATTGGTTCCTGAAAGGGATCATCCATCGGTTACCTTTTTTGCTAAATACTATACATATTTAATTAGTTTTTAAAATAAATTAGTTAATAACATCATGCCACACATTCAAACTCATTTATCATATATTTTATCGATGCTATTTTCATATCAGCTACATCATATCCCTTATTAATCTGACTTTTTGATTACAAATTTTGCCGATAACTTTACATTTGTGTCAATAATCTTACATTTTCTTAATAAAAAGAATGATGCACAGATGACATATATACATATGTTATAAAAACTAAATACATAATTGAAGAGTTAAAAGATGGTCCGAGGGTGATTTTGTTATGAGAAGATTTGTTGAGAGAGGATTAAGAAGTAAAAGAATATTTGAGTATTAGATCTAGAGAGAGAAAATGCTAAAAAGGTAGAGAGAGAAAGTCGTACTATTCATCTTGAAATTCGTGAAGCGTGTGTGGTCCTTTTATAGTACAATTGCGGACCCCACACACTTTAATTTGGTTTAATTACATCTTTTGGTCCCTGCTCTAAGGTTTCTTCCTATTTTGGCTATATCTTCGCAATTAACGCATTTTAGCCCTTATACATTTATTTGTATGCATTTTGGCCCTTATACATTTATTTCTATGCATTTTGGCCCTTGTACATTTATTTCTATGCAATTTGACCCTTGTCTTTTATTCTCCCTCATCAGTAGCCCCCCAGTCTTAGTAAAAAATCGTTTTGCTAAGACTGAATAATTCTTCTGACCGGCCAAAATCTCTTCGAAAGGTTGCCCCTACGAACTTCATAAGCCCTTTAGGCAAAAAGATTGCTCCACGAAATCTCTTTGAATAACTCGAAAAACTCCTCGAATTCCCACAAGGGTCCCTTCGAATTTCTGTCTTCGAATGGCTTGAAGGCCTCCTCGAATATCTACAAAGATCCCTTCGAATTTCTGTTATACTGAGTAGCCCCCTTAATCCGTGCAACTTTTGCAGCCGGATCGTCATCGGATAATTAGGTACTTAGGCGAAAAAATGTTGCTAGGATTGATGATGTCATTGTACCAACAGCGATGTCAGCATGATTTTGGAGAAACGGTACCAATTCTTTTGTCAGAAAACCCTTCCACTTCCCATGACAATCTCTGACACAAGACTCTTCATCTTCTGCTATAGCTAGGTTGCCATACAATGTCCACCTATATGGACCATCATACCCCTAGGCAAACAACATAAAAATGTCCCTGGGCTTTATTTGCCCAGAAAGCCCATTAACCTTCTATAAATACCAACCTTTTCCTTCATTAATGCAACTTCTGTTCAATTGTTTTTAGAGAGATAAAGCTGGCGAACAAACCCCGTCGAATTCCTAAGTGGCTGTTGATTAGTAAGCGGTTCGAGGAGAGGGTTGCTGCTGGTGAAGACGTACGACCTCATCCCCCACCATTGACTACAACCTTTTTCGGTGCTTGGCCTCCTTCGAACAACTCGACCGCCATTATACCTCGTGAAGTAGCTCGTCAAAGCTTACTCAGCGAAACAAACCCTCCTAGAGAAATGGGTAAATAGAGACCACACAAGCATTCGTCAGGTTCGAAGAGGAAAAAATCCCATAGAGACAGAAAAAGTTCGCATGATCGAAAACGGGCCAAAGAAGCTCCCCTAACCATTCGAGAACCCACTGCCCCAATTAATGTTGAAAATCTCCCCCAAAGATCTCCAAGTCCTCGAAGGACTTCGAGGAGTCCTCCTCGAAACCCAGAAAATCCGCTTCGAAGGCAAACCTTGCATCATAACACTGATAGTCTTCCTCGAAGGCAAGACCTGGAACGCAATACTGAAAGTCCTCCTCGAAGGCAAAACATGGAGCAAGATACTGCAAGTCCTCCTCGAAGGCAAAACTTGGAACATAAGGCTGAAAGTCCTCCTCGAAGGCAGATCCTGGAACACAACACTGACAATCCTCCTCGGAAGCAAAACTTGGAACACAACACTAAAAGTCCTCCTCGGAGGGAAAACTTGGAACATAATACTGAGAGTCCTCCTCGGAGGCAAAACTTGGAACACAATACTGAGAGTCCTCCTCGAAGACAAGGAACGGATGTGTCTAGTCTGCCCTCCACACCGTCCATAACCATTCATGGTACTCAATTCTCCCCCTCAAGAACACTTATCACCGAGGAAGATATGCGGATTAGGCATGAAGAAACATTAGACCCCATAGTTATGAAACCTTTCAACAAGCTCCTCGGACAGAGAAAGCCTATTACCTCCTCGTCAGGCCCTGCAAATGGTGGTACCTCCTCTTCGGCAATATCCGAGGAACAAGCTCGCCGGATTGCGCCAAAATCTAAGGGGGATGTGACTTTTCCCTTGGAGTTAGATAATATTGTCGGCAACAATATCAGAGGCATTGAGAATAAGCACATGGTGGCCCTTGCCAATATTATGTATAAGTATTTTTCGAAGGCAGAAGAAACAATGCTTAGGGCTCGATGGGGCATTCCTCAATATGTCAACATCCGATTTCCCTCGGAGGGAGAGACGCCCTTATCTGTGAGGGACCATGAGGTGGTGGTCTATACCGAGATCATGAATTGGGGGCTAAGGTATCCCTTAGACCCCTTCTTTATTGAATACCTCTCGAAGATAGATCTCTGTCCCTCACAGGTTGGGCCCAATATGTGGTTCACCCTAATGGCTTGCATAATGGCCTCAAGGCTCTCAGGCCAAGTTTTTTCATTGGAACAAATCATTGGGCTGGCTGGTCTTGCTCGAAACCCGTACTTCCCCTTCTACTCGTTGACATTCAACCGGGGGCAAAAAGTGTTGAAAGATCTTTTGGAGGCTGATAAAAAATGGAGGCAACAGTTCCTCTTCTTCTCTGGTTGCTGGGAGACCGGATCAGAAGCCAGTCCTTCGAATCCACACAAGCTATCCTTGAAATGGACCATGAAATGTAAGTACTAGCTCTGCTTTTTACTCCTCGAATGTAACTTCCTCGACTCACTATGTACTCTTGATATAAGTCCTAACTTTATAAGTCCTTCAAACAGTATGCTCTGTGTAACCATTCTTGTCCTTTGTTATTTGTTCCAGCTATGACCGGCGTATCCAAACCCTACACAGACTACGTCGAGGGGGCTACAACCATTTTCACCAATCTTCGCCTGTGGGCAAAAGACAAATGGGACAATCGATTTCGGCAGTGTTTTACCGACGACAATCTGGCGAGGAGTCGATTGTGGAGGCTGAATCCCCTCGATCGCCTTAGCATGAATAGGTTAATGACGCCGCCTTCGGAGAGGGAGGTACTAGAGCGGTGTAGCCAACAAGATGTGACAATTTACCTACCCAAACGCTCTCGGTCGCAAAGTCACTTGGAAGAACCCTCAGAAGAGGAAGTAGCACCAGCTCAATCACTAAATCCCCAAGTGGTGACTAACAGGCAACAACCTCCGTCCTCAGATAATCCTGGAACATCAAGGTCAAAAGTTCCTCGAACAGGTGAAGTTCCTCGAACAAATGAGGTCCCTCGAACAAGTGAGGTCCTTCGAACAAATATCATTGTTCCATCAAAGTCTACTGCCCCTCTCTCTGCTCCCATCCTCCCATCAAGGAAAGATAGCCAGAAAAAAGATTTAAAGGGAAAAGGGATTCTTCTCGAGCCCATTGAGGAACAATCCGAAGGGGGAGAAACCCCTAACAACAACGAGGAGACGAATTTCAAAGGAGAAGTCCACAGTATCGCAAAAAATGTGGAAAACAGGGGTGGCCAGTCACCCAGGGAGGCTTCCTACCAGTCCTTGCAGTCGCCTCTTACTGAGGCTTTTCACCCAACTTCTCTGGAAAATAGCCCAAGGCTGGCTCCTGTCCCTGCCCCTCGAACAGACCCTCCACTACTTGTGGTAATTTTTTTGAATTCGACTCTGCAGCCTTAGGATCTCCTTCAAGCTCCTTCGAGGTTCCCCTGGACGACGAATTCTCAATGAGTCTTCGAAGAATCTTACACACTTCGGTGAATCAGGGAAAAAAGATGCGTCATCTGGAAAAGCGCAAAAACCACTATAAGTTCAAGGCTTCAGTTGCTGCCTCCCAGCTCGAGGAAGCCAAAAAAGAGTGCGCAGTGGTCGAAGGCCAGGCTGATGCGTTGTATGAGCGACTTTCGGCTGCTGAACATTATGTGACAATACTAGAGCATTGTTGCCAGAAAGAGAGGGACTTATACAAGAAAAAGACTGATGCCCAAGAGATGATATCTGAATACAAGAAGGGGCATCGCAAGGCCTGGGACGGATTTGAGCAGTGTACTGAGTCTCTTCAAAAAGTAGTCGAAGAGCGCGATAATTTGGAGAGGAAGATCAGATGTTTCCTAGCAGAAATCGAAGAGGCAAAGGAAAAGGGTGCAGATGCTTATGCTGCCACATGTTCGAAGACTTTACAAGCTCGAGATGCTGCCACTCGAGCCGGCTTATTGACCCAAATATACACCGATCACCATGACTATGAACTGGGTCCTTTCTGGAAGCTTGTCCCCCCAGAACTTCGCCCACCCCAAATAGTTGTAAGTGAGAGTGAAGACTCAGAAAGCGAGGGGAGTGATAGTTCGAAGAATGCTGACTAAGCAAAAGTGTTGTATGTAGTTTTTTGTATGGCTTAAAAGGCCTCTTTTTGTAATGGTTGGAAGTTGTTATGATGTTTCAACGAGTACTTGGATATTTAACTCATCAATGTATTGTTCTTCGAACTTATTGTTGCACTAGCCCTTCGAACAATGAACACTTGGATAAATTCACAAATTCTTTCGGCCTTCGCCAGAAGTTAACTTAGATAAATTTAGCAGGTTTCATATTAATCATTAGGCCTTCGAACTCCAACTTACTTGGCCTTCAAGAAATTTTCACTTAGATAGATTCAGCAAGTTTTATACTTGCAATGAGGCCTTCGAATGCCAATTTTATTTGGCCGTCGAACAATTATTACTTAGATATTTTTTAGCAAGTTTTATACTTACAATAAGGCCTTCGAATTTCAACCCGCTTGGTCTTCGAACAATTATTACTTAGATAGATTTACTAAGTTTTATACTTGCCAAGAGACCTTCGAATGCCAATTTTATTTGGCCGTCGAACAATTTGTAGGGTCTCCGAAAAAATAAAAATAACAAATAAACAATAATTGTAAGGAAAAAATATTCTCGATTCATTACTGAGAGTGGCTTCGAGGCACGTCTTAAAGTGACCCGGAAAATAGTTTAAAAGTCCCAAAAGTGGCACACCTTAATGTGACCCGATGAATAGTTCGAAGGTCCCAAAACATCGTGGCACACTTTAATGTGACCTGATGAATAGTTCGACAGTCCCAAAAGATAAGTCAAAGAATGGAAATTCGAGGCACATGTCACTGTGACTCAAAAAATAGTATGAGGGACAACAATTTGAGGCACATGTGACTGTGACTCAAAAAATAGTGTGAGGGACAACAATTCGAGGCACATGTGACTGTGACTCAAAAAATAGTGTGAGGGACAACAATTTGAGGCACATGTGACTGTGACTCAAAAAATAGTGTGAGGGACAACAATTCGAGGCACATGTGACTGTGACTCAAAAAATAGTGTGAGGGACAACAATTTGAGGCACATGTGACTGTGACTCAAAAAATAGTTAAAGGCAAAGAAACTTTGTATTAATGGGATCACCGAAACACCTCATTAAAACCTTCCTGTGCCTAACAGGGTAGGAAAGAGTGTGTCCTCACCAAAACTTTTCCCGAGGGATACATAGAAAGTGAAAAGAAATACAATATTTTCTCCGAGCTCTTGCTAATCGAGGTACAGCTTTAAATGCTCAATATTCCAAGGTAAGCGGAGATATCGCCCATCTTTATCTTTCAACCGATAAGTGCCTGGTTTTATCCTTTCGGTGACCGTATATGGCCCTTCCCAATTAGGGCCCAGCTTCCCCAAACTCTTGTCCTTAGTGTGTAAGAAGATTTTCTGTAGGACCTTGTCTCCCACCTGAAAATCCCTATGGTTGACTTTGGATGCATATCGGCTCCGCATAAGAGTTTGATAATGAAGGGAAGTCAGCTGCGCCCGTTGCCTCTTTTCCTCCACCAAGTCTAAAGCCAACGCTCTATGCTCTTTATTGGTGTCTGAGTCATAAGTTGCTACTCGATGTGAAGGGAAGAGGATCTCTGGAGGGACCACGGCATCCATTCCATAAACTAAAGCGAAAGGGGTCACAGCGGTGGCTGTTCGCGGGGTCGTTCGGTATGCCCACAACACCTCCTGTAAATAGTCGGGCTATTTTCCTGCCTTACCTTCTAAGTTCTTTCTCAGCCCGTCGAGGATTGTGCGATTAGTTACTTCCACCTGGCCATTTGCCTGAGGGTGAAATGGTGCCGAGAAACATTGTCGTATGCCCCTTGACACACAAAAACTCTGAAACTCTTTGTTATCAAACTGTGGTCCATTATCCGTTGTAATCTGCAATGGTACACCAAAACGAAAACAGATATTAGACAAAATGAATTTGATCACATCATTGGCTTTCGTGCCTGCAAGTGGCTCAGCTTCCACCCACTTAGAAAAATAATCGACGGCCACAATTATCGTCTGTCTGCCCCCAGAAGCCATCGGTAGAGGTCCAACCAAGTCAATACCCCATCTGTCAAAAGGAACTGCCTCTGGGATGCTTTCCATCAATGCTCCTGGCTTGTGGATTACATTAGCATACCGCTGGCACGTGTCACAACGTTTAACCAAATCTTTTGCATCAGCCGAAATAGTTGGCCAATAATAACCTGCCAAGAATACCCTGCGTGTCAAAGCTTTATATCCACAGTGAGCTGATCCTTCGCCGTCGTGTAACTCGGAGAGGATAACTTGTGACTCGTACCCGCTCAAGCACCTCAGTAATGGCCGACTCAGAGATTTCTTATACAGCGACCCGTCTAGCAAAATGTAACCGTGCGACTTAAATCTAACTTTTCTGGCTTCATATTTGTCGGTGGGCAAAATGTCATGAGCCAAAAAATCAATGAGGACTGTTCTCCAGTCAGGTGTGATCGCACGATTTCCCTCCGAGACGTTCATCACATGGTCTTTACCGATTGAGATCGACGGGCATGTCTGGACCAAAACCCAGGGGTAGCCTTCTGTCCGCGAAGCAGAAGCAAGAGAATCCGGGACGGCATTCAATTCTCGTCGGACATGTTCGAACTTAACGTCCTCAAAACCCGACGCCAAATCTTTCATCAGTTTCAAGTATTGTACCAGTGTTTCCTTTCTCGCCTCGGACTCCCCCGAAACCTGATTTATTACTAACTGAGAATCACTGATCAGCTTTATCCGTCGAGCCCCGCACATCTGAGCTAAGCGTAGGCCGGCTAAAGCTGCTTCATATTCAGCCTCATTATTAGTAGCTTTGAAACCGAAACGGATGGCTTGGAACATAGCGACCCCTTGCGGAGATATTAACTGAACACCTGCCCCGCAGCCTGAGACATTCGACCCCTCATCCGTCCGTACTACCCACTGTTCCTCGGCAACTATGTCAGATACCTCCTGTTCGTCCCTGTCGGAGTGGAACTCAACCAGAAAATCTGCCAAAACCTGTGCCTTTATCGCTGTGCGAGGCTCAAATGTTATGTCAAAGTCTCCCAACTCTACGGACCACTTAGTCATCCTGCCAGAGATGTCTGGTCTTTGTAATAGACTCTTTAGGGGAAACGTTGTTCGAACTACAATGGGATGGGCTTGAAAGTAAGGCCTCATCTTTCGCGCCGCGATGACTAACGCCAAAGCCACCTTCTCCAAGGTAAGATATCGCTTTTCAGCGTCCAGCAAACTCTTGCTGACATAATAAATTGGCCTCAGAAGAGAGTCAGCTTCTCGGAGGAGAACAACACTGACGGCACACGTGAATATCGCTACGTAAACAATCAGTGTCTCCCCCACTAAGGGTTTAGATAAAACTTCCGGAGAGGTTAGATACTCCTGAATTTGTCGAAATGCCGTCGAACATTCTTCAGTCCAACAAAATTGCTTGGCATTCCGCAATACTTTAAAGAACGGGGCACACTTGTCCGATGAGCGGGAAATGAATCGATTTAGGGCAGCCAATCGCCCTGTCAGGATTTGCACCTCTTTAATATTTCGAGGAGGGCTCATAGTGATCAACGCTCTTAACTGCTCTGGGTCCGCCTCAATGCCTTTTTCACTGATCATGTAGCCAAGAAACTTACCCCACCGTACTCCAAAAATACACTTTTCTGGATTGAGCTTGAGGTTGACCCTCCGCAAGTTGTGGAATGTCTCTGTGAGGTCAGCGAAATGGTCGTCGTCTTTCTCGCTTTTCACCAACATATCGTCGATATAAGCTTCCATATTCCTCCCAATCTTCTCCTCGAAAGTTTTATTAACCAGGCGCTGGTAAGTTGCCCCCGCGTTTTTTAACCCGAATGGCATGACCTTGTAACAGTATAGACCCCGCCCGGTAATAAAAGAAGTGCTCTCCTCATCGTTAGCAGCCAATCGGATTTGATTGTAGCCCGAGTAAGCATCCATGAAAGATAGCAATCGATTTCCGGAGGTCGAGTCTACTAATTGATCAATGCGCGGGACAGGAAAAGGATCCTTAGGACAAGCGCGGTTTAAATCTGTGAAGTCGATACACATCCTCCACTTGCCGTTCTTCTTCCTCACCAACACCGGATTTGATGCCCATAGGGGATAGTGTGACTCACGAATATGACCAATACTTAAAAGTCGCTCGACCTCCAACAAAATTGCTGAGGCCTATTCCGGGGAGACAGGCCTCCTTTTTTGGACTATTGGTCGGACATCCGATCGCAAGGCAAGTTGGTGACATATAATCTCCGTCGGCACCCCAGTGACATCCTGCGCACACCAAGCGAACATATCGAGCTTATCAGATAAAAAAGCAATTAACTTTCCTTTAAATTCGGGGGAGAGATGGACCCCTATTTTCAGAACTTTGCCAGCCGCGAACTCATGTATTGCAGAATCCTCCTCCGGGACCTGAAATCCGGGGGCCTCCCTCGGATCATCACAAGGGATGACCTCGGAGGGTAGCCCCTTTAATTGCTATGCTGAGTCAGAGGGCCTCCCTCGAACTCCCTTGGAGGACAGGGCGATTTGGTAGCATTCTCGCGCCATCTTCTGGCTGCTTCTGACCGTACCAATATTGTTCCCGATAACGTACTTTAGACATTGATGCACCGTGGAGATGACGCCGTGCATCTGAGACAACCAAGAGCGTCCCAGGATAGCATTATATGAGGTGGGTGCGTCAACCACGATGAAGAGTACCTCCACTTCTTTTTTGAATGGTCCACGACCCAACTCCACCATACATTGGAACTCTCCCACGACAACCGCTGTGGTGCCAGTGAAGCCCACTATCGTTCTATCAGATCTTCGGATGACCGGTGGGTCGGAAATGCGGCGATAGGTGCTCATAAACAGGATGTTCGCAGAGCTTCCTGTGTCGATGAGTATTTTTTGAATCTGATCCCCGAAAATGCCCGCCGCGATCACCACAGCGTCCTCATGAGGGCCTGCAACATTACGCATATCATCATCATCAAAACAAATAATAGGAGAAGGTGATCGATGCATTTGTGCGGAGACTCCAGCTTCGATCTGGGTGGTCAAATTCACCATGTGCCTTTTGCGAGAGCTGTTCGAATTCCCGGCGATAGTGTCTCCGCCAAAGATTGCTAAGGACTCAAAAAATGCACAAAGACTATCCACCTTCCCCCTTGGAATTTCTTCTTCGACCAAGTTTACATTGTTCCTCCCGACTTTCGGGTCCAAATACTCTTGCTCGATGTCAAAATCGTCAACCCCTTCGGAAATCACCATGGCTGTGTCAGTGTTCTTCGAGACAGCTTTTACCACGGCGTTCTTCTGGGAGTGTTTCTTGACATACTCCAACAGCATTCCATTTTCGATGAGAGCCTGCACCTCTTTCTTCAAGGCTATGCAATCCTTGGTGTCGTGGCCCACATCCTCGTGATACTTGCAATATTTATTAACGCTTCTGCTCTCCCTCGGTGTTTGTATGGGAAAAGGCTTCCTGAACGTGACCGAAGATTTAGCTTTATCAAATATTGCAGCGACGTTTTCTGTTAACTCCGCATAGTAGTCGGGCCGAGTCCATTTGTTTGACATGTATCTCCCCCCTTGATTATGGTTTGGTTGATTGCCATAGTACTGCGGGTTTGATTTGTGCCTTGGAGGATACTGACCCGTGCTTTTAGCTTGAACAGTTGATCGGGGGCCCTGAGAGCTTGGCTCAGCCCTCTGAAATTGATTATGGTCCAATTGCTCTCCGGAACCCTTCTCTGAGGCTTGAGTTTCTTCCACCAAGATTCTCTTCTCTACTTGATCTAGCAATGCTCCGAAGGTCATTGCCTGACTTTCTGCCACCGTGTCTTTCAACAACCCGGGGAGCAAACCCATCCTGAACGCTGCAAGCGCTACTGAATCCTTGCAGTATTCCATATCTGTTTTGGTCTTGACAAAGCGATTGGTATAGTTTTTGAGGCTCTCCCCCACTTTTTGCCGACAGTAGATTATGGTGTCTCCGTTGGCTCGAAATTTCTTACTCCCCACGAAGTGTTGTCTAAAAATATTCCAGAACATGTCAAAATTCTTGATAGAGCCCTGAGGTAGCCTGTTGTACCATTTGGATGCCACTCCTTTGAAGGTTTGAGAGAATGCTCTGCACAAAAGCTTATCATCGTCGTCGAAGTTTATCATAAAGTTCTTAAACTGCTCGATGTGGTTGTCCGGATCCTGAGTCCCGTCGAACTTTTCAAGCTTCGAAATGTCAAAATGCTTTGGGAGATTTCCTACTAAGATCTCCGATGATAGAGGAGAGGCTCTCCAGTTATGCCCTGTACGATAAATGTTAGACCTCAGATTATCGTTGTTCGAAAAGTACAGACCCTCCTCGGAGGGCAAAGTGTACTGCTGCTGCCATTCTGAATTTCGAGGGCCCATGTCCTCCTTTCCAAGGCACTTTGCGTGCTCATGAGAGCGATCACCGACTCGGTCATGGCGACTCTTTTCCCGCGAAGATTTCCTCTCCGAACTCCTTCCCCTTCGGGCGCCAGTTCGCCTCTGGTCACGCTTTTTCCTTCTGCGGTATCTCCGAGGGGATGAATCAGAAGTGCTATATCGCGAGTAGTCGCTTGAAGTAGCCGAGTCCGAACGGTATCTTCCTCTCCTCCTCGGAGACCGTCGCTCACGCCTCCGATGCTTGTCATCTCTCCTCTTGGGTCGAATTTCAACCTCGCGCTCCTCATTTTGTTCGACGGGTTCTCTTCTTATCTCCGACCGAACATTTCCTTGCGCAGCTTCCTTTTCTGCCTTCAACCTTTCGATCTCCAGCAATAGTTCGTTCCTCTGAGCCAAAAGAGCGGAGTCATCAAAAACGTTTTCAACTCGCCGACCTCCTTCTCCTTCGGACTCCAAGTCATTTCGAAAGTCATCCGCCTCCATATTTTCCTCGCAGTGACCAACTAAATCGTCCCCTCGGCCTTCTATAGTTCTCCTCGGAACAGGAATTATTTCTAGGAAGCGATTATCGTCGGAGCGATTTTCGGTTCCCACAGACGGCGCCACTGAAGAGTTAAAAGATGGTCCGAGGGTGATTTTGTTATGAGAAGATTTGTTGAGAGAGGATTAAGAAGTAAAAGAATATTTGAGTATTAGATCTAGAGAGAGAAAATGCTAAAAAGGTAGAGAAAGAAAGTCGTACTATTCATCTTGAAATTCGTGAAGCGTGTGTGGTCCTTTTATAGTACAATTGCGGACCCCACACGCTTTAATTTGGTTTAATTACATCTTTTGGTCCCTGCTCTAAAGTTTCTTCCTATTTTGGCTATATCTTCGCAATTAACGCATTTTAGCCCTTATACATTTATTTCTATGCATTTTGGCCCTTATACATTTATTTCTATGCATTTTGACCCTTGTACATTTATTTCTATGCAATTTGACCCTTGTCTTTTATTCTCCCTCATCAATAATAAAAAAATATACTCATTATTTTTATTTAAGAATTAATTTTACCGCCGATTGTGTTCCTCCATAAATATTAATCAAATATTAATTAATTTTAAAGCAAATAAGTAAATAAAATCATTAACATGTATTCTAAACCAATAAGTTTTTAAAAAAACATTCTGACACATTTGACTTTGCATGTGAACCATTCATCTTATTTTAAATCAATGGATATTATTCAGTCATTTAATCTATGTATAAGTATATATTTTGTTAAGTGATGAAAAAATTGAAAAGTTCAACTCGATGAGTCATCAATTATGTACAGAAAAGTGAAATTCCCACGAAACCTTAATTAGAATCTATATGATGTTTGGCTCAAACTAGAAAAATGGAGTGATGTTTGGCTCAAACTAGAAAAATGGAGCAGGGAATCTTTAACATATATAAGGAAAACAACTCCACCTATAAAACTTTCTAAATATAATGTTGATTTATTTTAGTGGTATTTCGATTTGGTCAAATATTTACATAATTTATTCCTCGTTGAGAGGATTTGAAGATTTGCCATCAAAGGAGAAAATTGCAGCGATTCAATATTCACATCTTCTTTCTCTATTTTTATATAATTTCTTAATAGAACGGTTGAATTCCATCTTATGCATTCGCTAATCCACCTATTCATGTCGCTTGTATGAGGCTAATGATCGCATTCTCAATTTTAAATCATAATGTGTAGACTACACTTTCTTCCACCATCATTCATCATTTGTGTTTTATTATTCATCTACTACGTAAAATGTCAATAGTTTGGGAATCAAATTATCATGGTAATTTGTTAGATTCCCAAAATGATCAATGGAATAGTCATTATCTTCCTCTTATTTTAGTGGAGAGGATGTCAAACCTTCAGAAATCGATAAATCCATTCTTCCATATGTCTAGCATGACACTAAAAATGTTTATAAAAGAAAAAAATGTTATCTCTTTTAAAAATATCTCTTAACTTTTATTTTCTAACAACAAAGATGATGATGAAGAATTATAAAAAAAACTACCACATCCGGTATTGCTTCCTCTTCATATCAACCTGAAGAAAATAAAGTTAGGTTCTTTGACCAATGGTTTTCTAAGAAAGTTAATTCATGTTAAGAACAAAGATATAAAAAAAATATTTGTATTACATGAATTATTCTCGATGATATTAAAATTTGCATTCTTTTGACATGAAGCTATCCCCCACCATTTAATTTTATAATGAAGTATGCTTCTTCAACATAACGATGAACTGATGAATTAGATTCCACCTCCATCCCAAGATATTATAATTTCGTCAACTATGTAGATTAAACCCCAATCAACTTACACCCAACAGTTGGCGAACACTAACAAGTATAATTGACGATGTTGTCTTGCTAAAACTTTTGTTTGAAATATCTAACAATATTGTTGAATATAAGTTTAAGAAAGTCAGTGGTTATATTTTTTATTATTTTATTGCACAAAAATCAAAAGTGTAGTCACACTTTCATCATCGGAACACAGTTGTAAATAAATGTTTTTCTATTTCAATGGAAACTAAGAGTCTAAATTTCAGAACTTATTAGTGACGTTGAAAGATGGTAGATAACAAGAAGTGTGTTCTAACTTTTGCATGTTGTTGTTTTTATACTTAAATGTTCATAACAAATATTTATCGTAAACTAATTTTGATTATTTAAAGCTAAAACGATTTCAAAAAATGAAAAAAATAAAAATTATCGCCATAACTTCCTTATCAAACTTTTTGCTATAGCTCAACCAATTAGGGAACATAAATTCTATAACATTTTCACAAAAAAAAATCTATAATGTTATTTATTTTGGCCAATATAAGGATTCTATATTTCTGAAAATTACGATATAATGGACGTTAACACCAAATCTCATACTATAGAATAAGATGGTACTGATGATTTGAAGAATATTCGTGGAGAATAATCTGAATGAGGTATGAAGCTTAACATTTCCAAGAAGCAAATGAATCAAAAAAATAAAAAGGAAAATAAAGCCAGAAATCCTAAGAAAAGGAATTAAAAAACCTACCAATGAATTACCAAAAATATGGCGTGTTACTATCCCTACCAATTCCTCCAAATGGCACAAGACAACTGACTAAAGAAGAACAAAATTATTGACAAGTCTTCCTCATACAAAATTACTCCTCAAAATCAAGAAACAACCTAACAGTTACCAAGAGCTTCTTCACGTGTTGGTTCAAGCAATTCTCCGTTGTTAATTTACCTCTGAATTTTATCTTCTAACTAAAAAAATCTCGCATAAAATGTCTATGACCATCACCGTATGTAAAATAATTCCACAGACTTATTTCATTGAACGAGGTAAACATTGGTGAGGATAATAATCGCCTGAGGGTAGGCTAGTAATTTTAAGTGGAGTTTCAAGGTGGTATATGGGTGTTTAACGGTGGTGTGTGGGTGTTTAACGGTGGTGTGTGGGTGTTTAACGGTGGAGAGATAATTAAGCAGCTTGGTAGCAGTTAATTTTCATTATTCATAGTTAATGCTGGTGGTTGGGTATTTATAGTGTGATGTTTGGGCCCTTATGGGCTTTCGGGTCATGTTTAACGGACCCGGGTCATGTTTAAAGACCCATGAGTTCTAAGCAGGAGGGCAGGTAGCTTAGTCAGGAAGTGTTTAGGTTTTTTAGTACTTTAGTCATAGTTCGAACAGCCTTAAATTCACAGAGTTCGAAGTGATCTGTCCGGTCCAAATCATCTGTCCGGTTTATGTCCTTAGTACCTGTCCGGTTTTCGGAGAGACTTAGGCTGACTTGCCCTTCCGGGGAGCATGCTGAATTCGGACTCATCAGGAGCCCCTTTTTTAGGTGTTTGAGCAAGTGTCCTTGTCAAAGAACTGAAAAACAGTCCGATTGTACGAAGTGGTTCTTAATTCGGAGAGAGTTGTGGGTATATCCGGACAGAACAAACTTTACGAATTCCAAACGGTTTTTGTCAGAGTTAATGGGACACGTGTCGTATTCTGATTGACCATTCCAGCCGTTTTCTCACCTTGAATTTCGCACCATCTTCTTTTACAAGTAACCTCTTTAATTGCCAATAATGACATCAGCGCCGTCTTTTAATCATTACCCAACTTTTCGGATTCTCCTAGGAATCAACTTCTTTTTTCACATTTACTATAAATTCTCATTCATATTTCATTGTTTCACTATCTCTCTCAAATTTTACTCTGCAATTTCACCCAGAGCTTTATCTCTCTAGAACAAAAACTTCTTTGGCTGTTTTATGTTTACAGCAAGAAAAACATTGATTAAAGGCGGTTGGCTCAACCTTTCGGAGTTGGAGAAAGCACAAAGGGTCGAGAAGGAGAAACGACTAGCAGCAGGGCTACCATCGTCGCCTGTTGAGAAACCAGCCTCCTCTGTTGCAGAATCTGATAGAGGCTCATCCTCTTCCAAAGGTACCAAGCCTAAAAAGCTCTTTCAATCCACCCTTTCTCCCATAGTATCTGGCTCCTCAGTTCAGGAGTCAATCCCTGCTGTTGAACCGGGAGTCACCGCTACAAGCGTCAGGAAAAAATCATCTTTTATTGCCATGGGGTCTGACTCGGACCATTCCCCGGAGAAGTTAGTCATCAAAAGGCCAAGCCGGTTAGTCAAGGGGCTAACCTCTAAAAATACCCCCTCGAAATCGGGGGCAAAGAACAGTGAATCTGGGTCTGGGGCACCCATTAGAGCTCCCCGGGAGAGGCCGTCCGGTCCGGAGGCCAGCAGCCCAGTACCCCCCAAAGAATCTTCTTCCTCAGAAACTCAACTTGAGGCGAGAAGTCAAATGAATACGGGCAGTCAACAGTCCGGAGGGCCAGTTATGTCAAGCTTCAATCCTCCCCGGACTACTTCTACAGAAGCTCCCCCAACAATTA
Organism: Limnanthes douglasii subsp. nivea; assembly: GCA_036936605.1. NCBI lineage: Eukaryota > Viridiplantae > Streptophyta > Magnoliopsida > Brassicales > Limnanthaceae > Limnanthes > Limnanthes douglasii. The sequence continues at coordinate 194,653,409 of JAUPFV010000004.1, read as the reverse complement.
TGGAGGAGAGAATGGAGGACTCTACTGAGGAGGTCCGATTTGAGTCCGATTCCTCCGGACAGGATGATACCGCTATTGTTGTTGCCAAGAAGGGCAAGGAAAACTTATATCTGAGGCATCCGGACCTGCCGGAGAGCCTTGAAGGAAGAGTGGGGCCATGCTTTCATAAAGTTGAGCTCAAGTACCTCTTGGCCTTGCAGAAGACCAAGTATGCATTTATCCATACCTCTGATCTGGGTAGAATGCGCACAAAGTGGGGGGTCCCTGAGAACGTAAAAATAAGGATTCCCATCGATCCGGAGACCCCGATGGACTGTAAAAGGAATGAAATAGTCTTCTTTACGGAGCTATTTAACTGGGGACTCAGGTTCCCACTAGACCCGGAGATCGTGCGCTACTTCCACCTGGTCAAACTCTGCCCATCACAGCTAAGCCCCAATGGTTGGTTCACCTTGATGTCATGCATTATGGCATCTAGGCTATCAGGGATCCCTCTTCCTATGGAAGAGTTCGCTGCAGTGGCCAACCTGTGCAAGCATCATCAGTTCCCCTTCTACCATTTCAACATGGGGAACGATCTCAAAGCTGTTGATGATCTCCTGGAGTCGGAGAGCAAATGGAGGAGCCAACTCTTGTTTGTCAGTGGCTCATGGGAAAACGGCAAGAAAATCAAGACCGGAGAGAATCCAAGCCTTCTCAGGAGTAGATGGAGGAGTGACCGTAAGTTTTTTTTTACTTTAAGTTTATGTTCGAATCTCTCCTTTCTTTTTTTCTTTAAGTTAAGTTTGTACTAACCAATTTCTCTTTTGTTTTAACAGAGATGCCAAAGGAGTTCGAGGACTACCTGAAGGCCGGACAGACTACCTGTGGCAAAATCAATGCATGGGCTGCAGAGAACTGGGAGAACCGATTCCACAAGGCCTTTACCACTGGAAACCTAGTAAGGTCCCACCTGTGGAACACAACAGGTTGGAGAGACCTAATTTGGGAGGAGCTCACCACCCAGCCTGATGAAGACATTGTGCTGAGAAGGTCCCACGAGCTAGATGGGACACTCTACCTGCCTGCCCGGGCCAAAGCCCCAAGCAAAATGAAGGGCAGAAGAAAAGGCAAGAAGGTGGCAGGTGATACTGAAAAAGAGGCCCCAACAAATCCAGAGGGGCCAACACAAGTTCAAATTGATGCAGCCCTTTTACAAGTGGTGGAGCAGGAGAGCGAAAAGCAGGAAGTGAACCTCCCAAAACCTCCAAGGGCATCCAAGAGGACTCGAAAGCAAGCAAGTGAAAGTGCTGATAGGGAAGCCAAGAAGAAAAAGACTTCCCAAGGAGATGAGCTTGCTCTCCGGGATCCGGAGCCCTCTTTCCCTACTGACCCGACACTGGCCGAAGAGATCCCAAGGGACTTTCAAGAAGAGATTCTAAGGGAATTCTATACTGATGAGGTTGAGGGGGGAGAGCTTAATTTGGATGAAGTGGACATCTCCGGACTGGGTGGACTTGGTGAATATTTCCTTGGCCTGCCTAGAGACGAATTTGCAGGGCCGTACGTCCCTCCGAGCAGCTCCAATACGGTCAATTTTAATGGTAAGACTTTCATGATTTCTAGTGAGAAGGACACTATAGCCCACTCTCTGCTTAGTAATGTGCAGCCAGTTCTCACATTGGAGAGGCAAGTCCGGAGTCAAGCAGACACTATCAAAGATCTTAAGTCTGATAAGGAAAAGCTGTCTGAAGACCTCCGCACTGCCACCACCAATGCTGACTTGCTCAAGGAAGCAAACGAAGAGCTGAAGAAGAAGCAAAATGAAAGCAACACAAAAGTCGCCACCCTTGAAGAAACCATAAAAGATCTTCAGGATAAGCTGTCCGGAATGGAGAAGGACCTGAAAACCTCAAGGGGAGAAACTGCAGCAAAGGAGAAGCTCATCACCAACCTGACCACTGACAAGATCTCTTTAGAAAATGCAGTGACTCAGGCTACTGAAGAGAAGGCTGCTTTGGTGAGGGACCAAGATGCCACAATCAAGGCCAAGATCAACGCCTATTCCAGGGAGATGATACAAAGCGAGGAGCTAATGATTCAAAGGGTGAAGTCTGATATGGTTCTCCTGTTCCACGAAAAAATCCCGAAGAGGAGATTGGGGGACTTATGGCGCTATGTGGATGATGATGACCTTCTATATTATACTATGGTTGACGAGGGATATTCCGGTGTCCTCATCTGATAATGAAGAGGAAACCGGAGAGAGCCCATGTGAAGAAGAGATTGATCCCAAGGGCAAGAAGATAGTCGAAGATAGGAGTGACATCAAGGGCAAGAAAGCAGATGAGGGCGAGCCATCTTCAAAGGCTCAACCTTAACTTATAATTTATTCTGTTTATCTTTCATTCAAACTAAAGTCCTTGGAAGGCCAAGGCACTCTTTTTGTGATGGTGTCCGTATTATTCGGACAGATTTTTTGTACTGTATCCTAACTTGTTCAAAAGTCCTTGGAAGGCCAAGGCAATTTTAAGTTTGTTAAATGAATGTTTCTATTTTGTTCAACCATTATCTTCTTTCATTATTTGCTTTTGTTTTAAATAGCTGGAGTTTAAATAGCTTTATTGCATTGTGAGAGTACTAAGACTCTTCGGCTAGAATTTAAATAGCCCCTAGATCTTTCAGTCCGGGTAGTATGATAAGAGATAAAATTTTGAAAACACTTAGAGAATTTTGAAGAAGGCACCAAATTTCATTGAAAGCTCTCCGTGCTATCGAAGAGGGGAAGGTATGCCCCCAAATATTTACATGGATGTTTAAATAAGTAAATATTTACACAAGTGTTATTCCAAGTACATTCGAAGGTGTTCAATATTCCAAGGGTGAGTTAAAACCCTGCCATCTTTGTCTTCCAACCAATAAGTCCCAGGCTTGATTCTTTCAACCACAGTATAGGGACCCTCCCAAGTTGGGGCCAGCTTTCCGAAGAGCTTTTCCTTAGTATGCAAGAAGACCTTTCTCAATACTTTTTCCCCGGGCTGGAAATCTCTTTTTTTAACTTTAGAAACAAACCTGCTTCTCATCAGGCTCTGATAGTGTGCAATTCTAAGGTGGGCTTTAACCCTTCTTTCTTCTATCAAATCAAGCTGATTTCTAATTGCCATTTCATTAGCGTGTCCGGAGAAGTTGTGAACACGAAAGGAAGGAAGTGTCTTCTCTATGGGAGCTACTGCATCCATCCCATAGACCAAGGCAAAGGGAGACTCTTGTGTTGCAGCCCCAGGTGTTGTCCGGTAGGCCCACAAGACTTCTTGTAGATAACTAGGCCACTTCCCAGCAGCCCCTTCCAAATTTTTCTTTAACCCGGACAGTATAGTTCTATTAGCCACTTCAACCTGCCCATTGGCTTGTGGGTGAAAAGGTGAAGAAAAACAGTGTTGTATACCCCTTGAGGCACAGAAGCTTTCCATCTCTCTGTTGTCAAACTGTGGCCCATTGTCTGTTGTTATCTTCTGTGGGACACCGAATCTGCAACATATGTTGGACAGAATAAATTTTATGACAGCTTTTGACGTTGTCCCTGCCAGGGGGGCTGCTTCTATCCACTTCGAGAAGTAGTCAATGGCCATAATTATAGTTTTACGCCCTCCGGACGCCACAGGGAGAGGCCCAACCAAGTCCAATCCCCATCGAGCAAAAGGGATGGGCTCAGAAATTGACTCCAAAGGAATGGCTGGTACATGAATTTCATTGCTGTACCTCTGGCATGGGTCACACCTTCTTACCAGCTCCTTAGCATCTTTCATGATTGATGGCCAATAATATCCGGAGAGTAACACTCTTCTTGTTAAAGCTCTGAACCCACAATGGGCTGATCCCTCACCATCATGCAATTCGGAGAGGACCACTTGTGACTCATGATCCCCTAAACAACGTAGGAGGGGTTTACTATAGGATTTTTTGTACAACACTTCTCTCAACATAATGAAACCACGAGCCTTTTGTTTCAACGTTCTGGCTTGTGACTTATTTGAAGGTATAATACCATCGGACAGATATTGTATGAGAGGAGACCTCCAGTCTTGAGGCCGATTCACTTGTATTTCAAAAACTTCCTCTTTTCCACCCTCACCAAGTTGAATAGAAGGGCTTTCAAGAACATGGATCCATGGGTAGGACTCCGTATATGCTATTGTTGCCAATGAGTCTGCTAGTTCATTTTCTGCCCGGGGGATGTGCTCATAGACAACAGCTTTAAACTTTAGCGCTTCATTTTTGAGGAGGTGTAAATATTTTACCAACTGCTCCTTTCTAGCCTCAGATTGGCTTAAGGCATGATGGACAAGTAACTGGGAGTCACTTAGAAGCTTGACCCTTTTAGCCCCACAGATGTGGGCCAATTTTAACCTAGCTATAGCTGCTTCATATTCGGACTCGTTATTAGACGCCCTGAAGGCAAAACAAATAGCTTGGTACATGCTGTCCCCGTATGGGGAAGTAAGACATATTCCTGCCCCACATCCCATGGTGCTAGACCCTCCGTCTCTTCGGACAATCCACACTTTCTTGTCTTTTGAATCACTAGGTTGCTCTGAATCCATATCGGAGTAGAATTCAACCAGAAAATCAGCCACAGCTTGGGCTTTTACTGCTGTTCGGGGAGCGAAGTCTATGTCGAAGTCCCCCAACTCTACTGACCACTTCGTCATTCTGCTTGAAATGTCTACTTTTTGAAGGACATTTTTTAAAGGGAAAGATGTCCGGACGATAATAGGATAAGCCTGAAAGTAAGGCCTCATTTTTCTTGCAGCTATCACCAGAGCTAATGCCAATTTTTCAAGTTTCAAGTAACGTCTCTCAGCATCAATCAAGCTTTTGCTGATGTAGTACACTGGGTATGGACAACCATCAACCTCCCTTACTAACACAGCACTGATGGCACAACTTGAAACGGCCAGATACACAATAAGAGTCTCCCCATCAACTGGTTTGAATAAAGTTTTGGGAGAGGAGAGATGTTTCTTGATTTCATTGAATGCCTCACCACACTGCGGGGTCCATTCGAACCCTTTTGCACCCTTCAAAGTTTGAAAGAATGGAGCACATCTGTCCGAAGACCTGGAGATGAATCTGTTCAAGGCAGCTAATCTTCCCGTCAATTGTTGTACTTCTTTAATGTTTCGAGGGGGCTCCATCTGGAATAAGGCATTGAGTTGATCCGGGTCGGGCTGTATTCCATGCTCACTTATGATATACCCTAAGAACTTCCCGGACTGCACTCCGAATACACACTTTTCAGGGTTTAGTTTTAAATTCACTTTTGCCAAGTTGGCAAAAGTTTCTTGGAGATCGGACAAGTGCAACTGCTCATCCACGCTTTTCACCATCATATCATCAATGTAAACCTCCATATTTCTTCCAATTTGATCAGCAAATTCCTTGTTGACTAACCTTTGATAAGTAGCCCCAGCATTTTTCAAGCCAAAAGGCATCACCTTGTAGCAATGTAGACCCCTATCAGTGACAAACGTGGTATGCTCTTGATCTTTTGGATCTACTTGGATCTGATTGTACCCGGAGAAGGCATCCATGAAGGAGAGCAGTTTGTTCCCAGAAGTAGAGTCTACCAACTGATCTATCCGGGGAACCGGATACAAATCCTTCGGGCAAGCTCTATTAAGATCTGTGAAGTCGATGCACATGCGCCATTTGCCATTTTTCTTCTTTACTATGACAGGATTGGCAGTCCACAAAAGGTATTGAGATTCTTTAATATGCCCCATCTTTGTAAGTCTGTCAACCTCTTGTACTATGACATCTGCCTTTTCTTTCGAGAAAGCTCTTCTCTTTTGAACCACTGGGGCCACATCTCTTCGGACAGATAGGTGATGGGATATCACCTCTGATGGAACTCCAGTAACATCAGCATTGCACCAAGCAAAAACGTGCTGATGGTCTTTCAAAAATTTCAACATCTCTTGTTTCAATATTGGTGGCATCTTGGACCCTATCTTGACACTTTTACCTTCTTCCAAACAGTGTGTTTCAACCTCTTCAATTGGGATCAACACTCCGGGGGTCTCCCTGGGGTCATCAATCTCACCCTCACCCCCAGAAAGGCCCTCAAACTGCTATTGATCATTTATTCGGACTGCCCCCAGCGTTCGTGGAGCCAAGGCAGTGGCATAGCATTCTCTTGTAACCTTTTGGCTACTCCGGACAACCCCAACCTGTCCCTGAACAGCATATTTTAAACACTGATGGACTGTCGAAGCCACTGCATGCATCCTAGAGAGCCAAGATCTCCCCAGAATAGCATTATAGCACGTGGGACAATCCACCACGATGAAGAGTATTCTAACCATTTTCTTGAAAGGGCCCCTGCCCAATAACACTTCTTCTTCAAACTCCCCGATCACATCGGCTGAGCTACCCGTGAAACCTACGATCGATCTGTCTGACTTCTGAATCACAGTTGGATTTTTCATTTTCTTATAAGTGGTTAAGAAAAGGATATTGGCAGAGCTTCCAGTATCCACCAGAATTCGCCTTATCTCATTGCCCCCTATAGATGCTCCTATGACAACAGCATCCTCATGAGGGCCAGCAATATCTCTCAAATCATCCTCATCGAAGACTATGAATGGGAATGAGTTTGGTGATTGATAAGATGTCATGCCTCCTTCTAGCTGGGAGGCTAAATTATGAACATGCCTCTTTCTTGAAGAAGCAGTAGGAGCAGTTATCGTGTCCCCTCCGAATATTGTAAGTGACTCGAAGAATTTAATGAGCCCGGGGATAGACCTAGAACATTCCTCTATAGCACCCACCCTGTTTCGTGTTGGATCAAGATCCAAGTACTCAGATTCCACATCAAACCTTTCCACTATTACCATGGCCCCCTCCGGGGCAGCATTACTTGGACCAACCCGGTGAGTGTTATCAGGCCTGTTGCCTCCTCTTCTTTTAACGTATGCACCCAACTTTCCCCTTTCAATCAAATTTTGCACCTCTTGTTTCAACGCTATGCAATCATCAGTGGTATGGCCAATATCATTGTGGTATTGGCAAAAGGAGTTGTTACGATGCTCTCTGGGAGACTGCAAGGTTGCTGGTCTCCGGTAGTGTACCTCATCTTTTGTTTTATCGAAAATGGTGGCCACACTTTCTTTTAGTTCTGCGAACCACTCCGGCTGGACCCATGGCCCTCTTTTGTTTCTAGATTGTTGACTTTGAGCAGGAGCAGCTGGCTGAGACTGAGCTTTTGCCCTACCATGCCCCTGTCCGGTTTCTCTTGCTTTGTTCCCGGACTAGTTCTGATTTGGAGTTGGTGCCACCGGGGTGGATCTCACCTGTCTGTGTACCCTGGTCTTCTTTGTTTCATCAACGTTTATTTGCTTGCCAACTTGATTTAGCAACCCTCCCCAGGTCATGACCTTCTTTCTGGTCACCGAATCAGCCAGGTTGCATGGGTTCAAGCCTTGTCTTAGGGACGCTATTGCCACCTGTTCGAAGCAATCAGCCAACCCATTCTTTGTGTTCACAAAACGACTTATGTACTCCTTCAATGACTCATTTGGCTCCTAGGCACAATGGATTATTGTGTCTCCATTGCCCTTTAGCTCCTTACTCCCCACAAACTGCCTTCGAAAGGCTACCTAAAACGTATCAAAATCTTTAATACAACCCTGAGGCAGGCTGTTGTACCATTTCAGAGCACTCCCCGTAAAGGATTGGGAGAATGCCCTACAAAGTAGTTTATCATCATCATCAAAGTTCATCATGAAGTTCTTGAATTGCTCCAGATGATTGTCCGGATCAGTACTGCCATCGTACTTCTCCATCTTGGTGCTGTCAAACCTCTTAGGGAGGTTCCCGGACAGAATCTTAGAAGATAATGGAGATTGCCTCCAGTTTCTTCCACGACTGAACACCGTATCCTCATTGGGAGTTGCAAAGATACCTGGTTCATCGTGAAAAGCGAAAGGATCCATCAACATCCGGTCCACATGCCTCCGGCTATGAGATGATCCTTTACCAATATGCTTCTTTATCTTTCCATGTCTATCCCTTTTTCTTGAATATTTTTTGATCTGCTTTTGCTTCTTCTTGGTTCGACCCTCATCACTGCTAGAGGACAAGGATTTTTCAATTCCCTCACTGTCCGAAGAGCTGTCCGAAGATTCTGAACTTGAGTCAGAGCTCTCCACAGGCTTGGACCGGTGAGACTTTTTAGAACTAGCATGTGTCTTTTTGGTACTCACATGAGTTTTCGAAGCCTCAGGCTCTCTAGGGTTGTCGGTGTGATGAACAACCGATGCCTTGGATTTTTCTTTCACGCCCATTTTGGCCTTTTCAGCCCTCAGAGCTTCTATCTCAAGCTTTAACCTGTCACGCTCTTGGACAGTATACTCATCGTTTTCTTCCACCACTTCGAGCAAAGCTGGTGGAAGCTCTGGATTATCTGGATTCATTCGAACAGAATTTCTTGGCAGGTTTTGAATGTTTGATTCAGGCACCTCTTTCCTCCCACTGTGGTCGCCAATTTGGTGAGGATAATAATCGCCTGAGGGTAGGCTAGTAATTTTAAGTGGAGTTTCAAGGTGGTATATGGGTGTTTAACGGTGGTGTGTGGGTGTTTAACGGTGGTGTGTGGGTGTTTAACGGTGGTGTGTGGGTGTTTAATGGTGGAGAGATAATTAAGCAGCTTGGTAGCAGTTAATTTTCATTATTCATAGTTAATGCCGGTGGTTGGGTATTTATAGTGTGATGTTTGGGCCCTTATGGGCTTTCGGGTCATGTTTAACGGACCCGGGTTATGTTTAAAGACCCATGAGTTCTAAGCAGGAGGGCAGGTAGCTTAGTCAGGAAGTGTTTAGGTTTTTTAGTACTTTAGTCATAGTTCGAACAGCCTTAAATTCACAGTGTTCGAAGTGATCTGTCCGGTCCAAATCATCTGTCCGGTTTATGTCCTTAGTACCTGTCCGGTTTTCGGAGAGACTTAGGCTGACTTGCCCTTCCGGGGAGCATGCTAAATTCGGACTCATCAAACATAACTCTACGAGTTTGATAGTCTAACTAGTCTATTATCTTATTATAGACGACCGTCACAAGTGCATTCAATTGAGTATACCGTCAGTTTGAGTTGTCAAAATAGGAAAATCGTGATCTATTCATAAGATCCCTTGCAACCTCTAAAATTCTTTTAGCAACATTTATATTTTTATTTAACAAATCTCCTATTTTTTCAATCATTTTAATTTGCATCATTCCATCTTTCTTTGTATCTTGTACCTTGATATACATCTATGTTCTTACTAACTTATCTCTCATACAATCACATGGAACTTAATCAGTTCCTCGAATAGACTACTATTTGGTGTGGTTTATTTCTGTTTGAGTGTAAGTTTGTAATTTTTGTTTAGAGTTTTGTGGAATTTTGAGAGTATTTAATACTTGGGTAGAATGTAGAGGGAGAATTGAGCTGTCTGATTGTATTTAATTTTCATTACCCTCATTTAATGTTGGTGGTTGGGTATTTATACCCTTATATTTGGGCCACATGGGCTTTCGGGTCGTGTTTAATGTATTCAGGTCGAGTTTAAAGACCCATTAGTTCTAAGTAAGTAAATGGGCAGCTTAGTCAAAAAGTGATTAGGTTTTAAGTACTTTAGTTCTGTTCGGGTAGTTTAGTGGATGATAGTTGTCCGAACTGCCCCTGTCCGGTGAGGTGGACAATGTCCGAACTGACCCTCTCCGGTTCCTATAAAGTGTGGTGACAGAATCCGGACTCATCAGTAGCCTCTTTTTTAGGTGGTGTTCAAAAACCTTTGGCAAGACCTAAAAAACATCCTGTTGCTAGTGACAGTTACATCCGGACAGGTCCTTCGAACTGTGTTATAGCTTTATCCGAACTGAAAAAGTTCTTGAAAACTAAACGGTTTCTTGCTAGAGTAACTGGGACACGTGTCTCTCTCTGGTTCGTTACATCAGCCTTTTTTTCACCTAGAATGGCGCTCCCACCTTCTCCAAATAGTAACCTCTTCATTTAATGAAGATGACATCAGCGCCGTTCCTTAATCATTGCAACCCTTTCGAATTCTCCTAGGTATCAAAGCATCTTTTTGTATGCTTACTATAAATTAATCATTCCTTTACTGTTTTACCATCCTCTTCATCCTTACTTTGCTAAATTTCATAGCTTTCTCTCTCAAAAACAAATACTTCTTTTCGGTTGTGCGTTTATGTTCACAGCTAGGAACGCTTTAATCAAAGGCGGGTGGCTTAATCTATCAGAGTTAGAAAAGGCACACAAAGTTGAACGAGAAAGGCGTATTACTGCAGGCCTTCCTACTTCCCCTGTCAACAAACCATAAATTCCAAACATAGAGCCTGACCAGGGGTCTTCTTCAACTAAAAGCGTTAAACCGAGGAGATTGTTTCAAACTAACCTCTAACCAATCGTTTCAGGCTCGTCGGTTCAGGAATCAGAGCCCACTGCTGAACCAAGGTAAGCAATTACCAGTTTTAAGAAGCCTTCTCCATTTATCGCCATGGGGTCAGATGCAGATGTTTCTCCAAATAAGTTAGTTGATCAGAGAAGAGGTCGTCTGGTAAGAGGGCAGACTAAAAAAGGTACACCTTCCAAATCACGGGCCAAGGATAGCAACACAGGGTCAAAGGCACCAATGAAAATTCCTAAGGACAAGCTGTCCGGACCGGAGGCATCTAGCTCAACTCTCCGAAAAGAAACTACTGCATCTGAGCCCCAGCCGGAGGCCAGAGTACAAGAAGCCAGTGAAAACCAACAATCTGGAGGGCATGCTGAGCCAATCTCTAACTCCCCTCACCCAAAAACAACTGAAAACCCCTCCTTGGTAATGAAGGAAGTAATGGAGGATTCTATTGAAGAGGCTTCGTTTAAGTCCGAAGTCTCCGGATCTGCCGGAGATCCTTAAAGGAAAAGTGGGACCTTGTTTCCATAAGGTTAGTGTTAAGTATTTAATTGCTTTGCAAAAAATTAATTATGCCTTAATCCACATAGCCGAACTGGGTCGGATGCGAACAAAGTGGCGGATTCCGGAGAATGTAAAAATAAGGATCCCAATAGACCCTGAAACACCGATGGACTGCAAGCTTAGTGAAATAGTTATCTTCACTGAACTTTTTAACTGGGGACTAAGGTTTCCCTTAGATCCGGAGATAGTCAGATACTTCCACCTCATCAAGCTTTGCCCAAGTCAACTGAGCCCTAATGCCTGGTACACTCTCATGGCTTGTATCATGGCTTCCAAGCTCTTCGGAATTCCTCTTCCAATGGAGGAATTCGCAGCTGTGGCCAACCTCTGCAGAAAACACTATATTCCCTTCTATCACTTCAACATGGGTGATAACTATAAAGCAGTGGATGACTTGCTCGAGTCGGAGAGAAATTGGAGGACTCACTTTTTGTTTGTGAGTGGCGCCTGGGAGAATGGGAGGAAGATTAAAGCCGGTACCAACCCAAGTCTTCTCACCAGCAGATGGCGAAGTGATGGTAAGAATTCCATCTCTAATTCCCACATTCATTCTTTATAAATTTGTTTATCTAACTTGTCTTTTTTTTTGTTTCTTGACAGTGCTGCCTAAAGACTTCAATGATCACTTAAAGGCCGGGCAGATCACTTGCACCAAGATAAACACTTGGGCTGCTGAAAAGTGGGGAAATCGTTTCCACAACGCCTTTACTGGAGGCAATCTTGCAAGGTCCCACCTCTGGAACACTACTGACCGGAGAGACTTATCCTGGGAGGAACTTACCACTCCACCCCTCCGGAGGTAGTCCTTAAAAGAACACACGCACCGGACGGGTCACTGTATTTTCCTGGTTGAGTCAAGGCCCCAAGTAAGATGAAAGGCAAAAAAGGTAAGGGCAAGAAGAGTGTGGTTGAAGCTAACCCCACCGAAGCGGAGGAAACTGCTCAAACAAACCAAGAGGGGCTAGTTACAAGTCAGATTGATGCTGCTCTTCTAGAAGTTGTGGAGCACGAGAGTACTAGGGAAGAGGCAGGATCTCCAAAACCTCCAAGGGTTCCTAAGAGAGACAAGAAACGGGGAGCAGAAAGCAATGACAGGGAGGACAAGAAGAAAAAGACCTCCAGGGGTGATGAACTTTCTATCCGGCCTCCGGAGCCCCTCCCTCCTGTTGACCCTACTGATCCAACAAGAGCAGAAGAGATCCCTGGTGACTTTCAAACCGATGAGGTTGGAGGAGGAGACATCAGTATTGACGGTGTCGACATTACAGGGCTTGAGGGACTTGGTGACTACTTTGAAAACCTCCCTAGAGATGACTTTGCTGGGCCCTACCTCCCTCCAAGCACTTCGAAAACCGTTACCTTCAATGGTAAATCTTTCACCGTTTCAAGTGAAAGAGATGTTATAACTCACTTTATATTGAGTAATATTCAGCCAGTGCTAGTTCTGGAGAAACAAGTGCGAGGTTAGTCAGCTATCATTACTGCCCTTAATTCTGACAAGGAGAAACAATCGAACGACCTTCTCATTGCCACTCAAAATGCTGATGTTTTGAAGAGAGAAAATGAGGAGTTAAAGAAGAACCAGGAGGGTTGGGCCACAAAGGTAGCTACCCTAGAAGATACTATCAAAGACCTCCGGGCAAAGCAGTCCGGGTTGGAGAAAGATCTCTCCTCTTCGAAAGAGGAGATGAAGGCCAAGGACCAAGTCATTCATACTTTGACCAACGACAAGATCACACTCGAGTACTCGGTGTCCAAGGCTGCAGAGGAAAAAGATGATCTGCTAAGGGAGAAAGAGGCAAAAATCCAAGCCAAGATTGATGCTTACACCAACAGTGCGATAGATACACAGGAAGAAATGTATGCCAAAGTGAAGTCAGACATGGTCTTGCTCTTTCATGAGAAGTTCCCGAAGAGGAACCTGGGAGATTTATGGACTTATGTAGAGTACGAAGACCTTCCCTTCCACACTATGGCTGATGGAGACTTGTATAATTATTCTAGCGTTAACTCATCCGATGAGGAAGAGAACACCGGGGAGAGTCCAAATAAGGAGAATGATGACCTCAAGAAGAAGAAAACGAGTGAGGCTGAGCCATCTTCAAAGGCTCAGTCTTAGAATATCAAATATTTTTTCACCTTTTGTTTTGATTGAACTAAATTCCTTGGAAGGCCAAGGCATTTTTGTAACTGTGTCCGGTGTTTGACCGGATAGATCTTTTTTGTTTTGATTGACAATTTAAAGTCCTTGGATGACCAAAGCACTTCGGTTGTTTTAATGGGTATCTTTACTTTGCACAATTCTCTCATTCTTTCATAGTTTTTCAATTTTGGTGGCTAATGTTTAAACAGCCCTTAGTTATTTCATAAACATTCTAAAGTGAGAGTGTTTAAATTCTCCGATGACAAATGTTTAAGTGGTCATCACTCCTTCAATTTAAGCCGGCCTGTGTTTAAATAAAAATTTGACAATGAACTATTAAGTAAAAACACTCCGAATTTTTAAGAAGGCATCAAATTTTATAAAAAAGCCCGGACACCTCATTAAAACCTCTCCGTGCCACCAGGGTAGGAAAGAGTATGCCCCCAAATATTTACATGGACTTTTGAACAAGTAAATATTTACATAGTTTATATTCCAAGTACAACCGAAAGTGTTCAATATTCCAAGGGTGGTTCAAAATTCTTCCTTCTTTGTCTTGGAGCCGGTATGTTCCACGCTTAAGCTTTTCAATGACCACATAGGGCTCTTCCCAAGTTGAAGCCAATTTACCAAACCGCCTCTCTTTAGTGTGTAGGAAAACTTTTCTCAACACCTTACTCCCCGGTTGAAAATCCCTTCTCTTGATTTTAGAAGCAAACATGCTTCTCATCAGGCATTTATAGTGCACAGCCCTAAGGTGAGCCTTAACTCTTCTTTCCTCTATCAAGTCAAGTTGGCCTCTAATAGCCCCTTCGTTAGTGTGTTCGGAGAAATTATGAACTCTAAATGAAGGGAGAGTTTCTTCTATGGGAGCTATGAAATCCATCCCATAGACCAAAGCAAAAGGTGACTCTTGTGTCGCGGCCCCAAGTGTAGTCCGGTAAGCCCACAAAACTTCTTGCAAATAACTAGGCCATTTTCCAGCAGCCCCTTCTAAATTTTTCTTCAAACCGGACAGTATAGTCCTGTTAGCCACTTCAACCTGACCATTTTCTTGTGGGTGGAAAGGTGAAGAGAAACAATGTTGTATACCTCTAGAGGCACATAAACTCTCTATTTCCTTGTTATCGAACTGTGGCCCATTGTCTGTTGTTATCTTCTGTGGAATTCCAAATCTGCAACAGATATTTGATAAAATGAATTTTATAACAGCTTTTGATGTTGTAACTGCCAATGGAGCTGCTTCGATCCACTTCGAAAAATAATCAATAGCAACAATTATTGACCTACGTCCTCCGGATGCCATGGGTAGAGGTCCCACCAAATCCAACCCCCATCGAGCAAAAGGTGTGGGCTCAGAAATTGACTCTAAAGGGATGGCTGGGATATGAATCTCAATGATATATCTCTGGCATGGGTCACACTTCCTCACGAGCTCCTTAGTATCTTGCATTATAGAGGGCCAATAATAACCAGCCAACAAAACTCTCCTTGTTAGATCCCTGAATCCACAGTGAGCTGATCCCTCACCATCATGTAATTCGGAGAGCATTATTTGAGATTCATCAACCCCCAAACATCGTAAGAGGGGTTTACTGTAAGACTTCTTATAAAGAACATCTCTTAGTATGATAAAACCACGAGCTTTGTACTTTACTTTTCTTGCTATTGATTTATCCGGAGGCAAAATCCCATCTGAAAGATATTGAAGGAGAGGAAACCTCCAATCTTGAGGTTGTTTTGTATGTATATCGAAGCTCTCTTCCTGATTACCCATACTGAGTTGAATGGAAGGACACTCCAGCACATGGATCCAAAGGTAGGATTCAGTACAGGTTATGGTTGCCAAGGAGTCTACCAGTTCATTTTCTGTTCGGGGTATGTGCTCATAAACGATGCTCTTGAACTTAAGTGCCTCATTTTTAAGAAGAAGTAAGTACTTTATCAGCTGCTCCTTTTTGGCTTCAGATTGACCTTGTGCATGATGGATAAGAAGTTGGGAATCACTCATCAACTTGACCCTTTTGGCTCCACAAATAAAAGCCAACTTTAAACCAGCTATAGCAGCTTCATATTCGGACTCATTATTAGAAACCCTAAAAGCAAAACATATAGATTGGTACATTTTGTCACCATACGGAGAGGTCAAGCATACCCCCGCTCCACATCCCATGGTACTTGATCCACCATCAGTCCGGACGACCCAGACTTTTTTATCTTTGGTATCTGTTGTTTGCTCTGTATCCCTATCTGAATGGAATTTAACTAAGAAATCAGCCACAGCTTGGGCTTTGATCGCTGTCCGGGGGGAAAAATCAATATCGAAGTCTCCCAATTCCACTGACCACTTAGTCATTCTACTCGAAATGTCTGCCTTTTGAAGAACGTTTTTTAAGGGAAAAGACGTCCGGACAATAATAGGATGAGCCTGGAAATAAGGCCTCATCTTCCTTGCAGCAATCACTAGAGCTAATGCTAATTTTTCAAGCTTCAGATAACGTTTTTTTGCATCTATCAAGATCTTGCTGATGTAATACACCGGACAGGGATACTTATCTACCTCCCTCACCAACACGGCACTTATGGCACAACTGGAAACTGTCAGGTATATGAAGAGTGTCTCTCCATTAACAGGTTTAAATAGAGTCTTGGGGTAGGACAAATGTTTTTTAATTTCATTGAAGGCCTCATCACATTGTGAAGTCATATCGAATCCATTTATACCTTTTAAAGTTTGAAAGAACGGGGCACATCTGTCCGAAGACCTCAAAATGAATCGATTTAACGCAGCCAACCTCCAAGTCAATCGTTGTACTTCTTTAATATTCTGAGGAGGCTCCATTTGGAATAAAGCATTAAGCTGGTCCGGATCAGGATGTATCCATTGTTCACTTATTACATACCCAGGAATTTTACAGACTGCACTCTAAACACACACTTTTCTGGATTTAGCTTCAAATTTACTTTTACTAAGTTAGCAAAAGTTTCTTGGAGATCTGTCAAGTGTAGATTTTCATCCACACTTTTTACCATCATGTCGTCGATGTATACTTCCATGTTTCTTCCAATTTGATCAACAAAATCTTTGTTTACCAACCTCTGATAAGTAGCCCCATCATTTTTAACCCAAACGGCATCACCTTGTAACAGTGAAGGCCCCTATCAGTAACAAATGTAGTATGCTCCTGATCCTTTGGATCTACTTGAATCTGATTGTACCCGGAGAAGGCATCCATGAAAGATAGTAGCTTATTCCCATATGTGGAATCCACCAGCTGATCAATCCGGGGAACCGGGTATAAATCCTTTGGGAAAGCCCTGTTGAGATCTGTAAAATCAATATACATATATCACTTGCCATTTTTCTTTTTTACCAAGACCGGATTGGCTGTCCATACAGGATACTGAGACTCATTTATGTGCCCTATTTTAGTAAGCCTGCCGACTTCTTGAATGATAACATCAGCCTTTTCCTTGGAAAAAGCTCTTCTCTTTTGTACCACATGTGCTATGTCTCTTCGGATGGACAGGTGGTGTGATATAATATCTGCTGGTACCCCGGTAACATCAGCATTGCACCAAGCAAAAACATGCTGATGGTCTTTTAAGAATTTCAACATCTTACCTTTTAGTTCGGATGTCATTTTGGACCCTATCTTAACATTTTTTCCCTCTTCCAAAGAATGTGTTTCAACTTCTTCAACTGGTATTAAAACTCCAGGGGTCTCTCTAGGGTCATCAATTTCACCCTCTCCCCCAGAAAGCCCCTCAAATTGCTATTCCTCATTGATACGAACTGCCCCCAACGTTCGAGGAGCCAGTGTTGTTGCATAACATTCTCTTGCTACCTTTAGGCTGCTCCGAATAACTCCCACTTGTCCTCGCACAATATATTTCAAACATTGATGGACTGTTGAGGCCACTGCATGCATCCTAGAGAGCCAATACCTCCCTAGAATAGCATTATAACAAGTGGGACAATCCACTACGACAAACAGTATTATAACCATCTTCTTAAAAGGGCCCTTGCCCAACAAAACTTCCTCTTCGAACTCCCCGACCACATCTGTTGAGCTTCCAGTGAAACCCACAATTGACATGTTCGAACGCTGAATTACTGTAGGATTTTTCATCTTTTTGTAGGAAGTCAAAAAAAGGATATTGGGTGAACTCCCAGTATCCACCAAAATTCGTCTTGTGTCATTTCCCCCAATGGATGCTCCTATGACAACAGCATCTTCATGAGGACCTGCTATATCCCTTAAGTCATCTTCATCGAAAACGATGAAGGGAAATGGAATCTGTGATTGATAGGAAGTCCTGCCTCCCTCCAGTTGGGTAGCTAAAGTATGAACATGCCTCTTCCTTGAAGAAGCAGTGGGTGCTGTCATGGTATCCCTTCTGAAAATTGTGAGTGACTCAAAAAAGTTAATAAGCCCGGACACTGTTTTACAACGTTCCTCAATGTCACCCACTCTGTATCGAGTTGGATCAGGGTCCAAGTACTCTGACTCTACATCGAATCTCTCGATTATCACCATAGCTCCCTCCGGAGCGGATGTGCCTGCATTGTTTGGAGCAGCCCGATGAGCATTATCAGGCCTATTTCCTCCTCTTCTTTTGACATATGCTCCCAACTTTCCTCTTTCAATTAAATTTTAGACTTCTTGCTTTAAAGCAATACAATCCTCAGTGGTATGGCCAGTCTCATTACGATACTGACAGAAGAAATTGTTACGATGCTCCCTAGGAGATTGTAGCGCAGCCAACATTCTATAGTGTACTTCTTTCTTTGTTTTGTCATAAATGGTGGCTACACTTTCTTTTAACTTAGCAAACCACTATGGTTAAACCCAAGGCCCTCTCTTATTTCTAGATTGCTAACTCTGGGCAGGCGCAGCTGGCTGAGACTGAGCTTTAGCTCTGTTATGACCCTGCCTGGCCTCCCTTGCCTTGTTCCCGGACTGATTTTGGTTGGGGTTTATAGCAGCTGGGGCAGACCTCACCTGTCTGTGCACCCTAGTTTTCTTTGTTTCATCCACGTTAATTTGCTTTCCAACCTGATTCAGTAGACCTCCCCATGTCATGGCCTTTTTTCTGGTCACTGAATCAGCCAAATTTACAGGGTTTAAGCCCTGCCTCAGGGAAGCTATTTCTACTTATTCAAAGCAATCAGCCAACCCATTTTTGGTGTTTACAAATCGACTTATGTATTCTCTCAGAGATTCGTTCGGTTCTTGGGCACAATGGATAATTGTATCCCCATTTCCCTTCACCTCCTTACTTCCAACAAACTGCCTCCGGAAGGCCACCCAAAAGGTATCAAAATTTCTGATGCACCCCTGTGGTAGGCTGTTGTACCACTTCCGGGCACTCCCCGCAAAAGACTGGGAGAATGCTCTACAGAGCAACTTATCGTCATCATCGAAATTCATCATAAATTTTTTAAATTGTTCCAAGTGATTGTCCGGGTCTTTACTGCCATCGTATTTCTCCATTTTTGTACTATCAAACCTCTTAGGGAGGTTTCCGGACAAAATCTTTGATGACAATGGAGATTATCTCCAATTCCGGCCACAACTGAAAACGATATCCTCGTTAGGAGTTGCAAAGATACCTGGTTCATCATGGAAGGCAAAAGGATCCACCAGCATCCGGTCTATGTGTCTCCGGCTATGAGATGACCCTTTGCCTATATGCCTCTTTAACTTTCCATGTCTATCCCTTTTTCTTGAATACGTTTTAACCAACTTTTGTTTCTGTTTAGATCGACCCTCATCACTGCTGGAGGACAAGGATTCTTCAACTCCATCTTCACCCGAGGAGCTACTGGTAGATTCTGAGTCTGAATCAGAGCTCTCCACCGGCTTGGACCGGTGAGACGTTTTGGAGCTAGCATGAGTCTTCTTTGTACTCACATGGGTCTTCGCAGGCTCATGCTCTCTAGGGTTGTCAGTATGATGAGCAACTGATGCCTTTGACTTCTCTTTTATATCCATTTTTTACCTCTCCGCCCTCAGAGCTTCTATCTCGCCCTTTAACCTATCACGCTCTTCGACAGTATATTTATCATTTTCTCCCACCACTTCAAGAAAAGCTGGTGGTAATTCTGGTGCGTCCGGATTCATTCGAACTGGTTTTTCTGATGGTTTTCAATGCTAGATTCAGGCACCGTCGTTCTCCTACTGTGGTCGCCAATTTGGTGTGGTTTATTTCTGTTTGAGGGTAAGTTTGTAATTTTTGTTTAGAGTTTTGTGGAATTTTGAGAGTATTTAATACTTGGGTAGAATGTAGAGGGAGAATTGAGCTGCCTGGTTGTATTTAATTTTCATTACCCTCATTTAATGTTGGTGGTTGGGTATTTATACCCTTATATTTGGGCCACATGGGCTTTCGGGTTGTGTTTAATGGATTCAGGTTGAGTTTAAAGACCCATTATTTCTAAGTAAGTAAATAGGCAGCTTAGTCAAAAAGTGATTAGGTTTTAAGTACTTTAGTTCTGTTCAGATAGTTCAGTGGATGATAGTTGTCCGAACTGCCCCTGTCCGGTGAGGTGGACATTGTCCGAACTGACCCTGTCCGGTTCCCATAAAGTGTGGTGACAGAATCCGGACTCATCACTATTTACAAGGAAATCTTTTTTTAAATATCGCTAAAGCCACGTTCTCATTGAAAATTTCTAACACACTCATTTCTTTTATAAATGTTTGAACATAATCCCTTATGGACTCTTGAGTCTTTTGAAATAAAGTCATGATAATAACCTATTTATGTATCAACACTTTCTGAGCAATGAAACGGTTTTTCCAAACCAAGCAAATGCACTTCCGTTGAACGTCATTGAAAAGTCTTTACACAACAAAGAATCATCTGGACTAGATTCTAACATAATATTTTGAACTGTTCATGGTGATGCTTAGGATCCGTTGTTCCATCATATTTATCTATCTTATAAGGGTCAAATTTCCTTAGTATCTTTCCATCTAAAATTCTTTGCGTCAACATTGATTAACCCAATGTGTACAAAGCTATTTTTGGTCTTACATCCTTTATTTGACATTCCTCGGACACTTTTTCTTTTCTTTTGTCCTTGTTTCCTT